>CM077659.1:23529426-24129426 GCA_039707465.1 Rhabdophis nuchalis
TAAAGAGTTTCTTTCTGAGGGGATTTTTCCTGACAGAAGCTCGGGGCATGGCAAAACCCTCCTTTTTGCAAAGAATTTCTCGGGCTCGTCAGCTCGGAGCTTTGCCAAAGACCCTCCTTTTTGCAAAGAATTTCTCGGGCCTTGTCAGTAGGGTTTGAGTTGATTAAAACCCGGTCCCCTGAGTTTCTATGGGGCTTTATCAGTCGGGAGTGTTTCTCGGGCTTTGTCTAAGCTCGAATCTGACAAACTCTCCTTTTTTAAAGGATTTCTCGGGTCACCCCAACTGGACTCGAAGTTTGCTCAGACCCCCCTCCCTTGCAATTAAATAGTTTTACATTTATTCCAACAAACTCACACCTTTCAACACGATCCTTTCTGGCTGATCTTACTCAAAACGCAGATTAGATCTCCTCACTCAGGTTGAAGGCAATCCTCTAGTAGGAATGTCCTCCTTTCATACACGCACACACACACAAGGCAAAATGTAAGGTTTTGAAAATACATTGAGACCCTTAGAAAATGTTCAAGTCACAATGAGCCAAACAAGAGACTTAAACAGAGGCTTGAATAACAAAGAAAACAGACTTTATTCTTTGATCAAAGTTAAAGTTCTGGGTAAGAAATCCCAAACCCATGTACAAGGGACATGGTAGGAAAGATCTACAAAACTCAACTACAAAACTCAAGGGTGCAGTGTCCTTTCTTATACATGAAAAGATGTTTGATCTTCAAAAGGATCTTTGTTCTTATCAAATTTAAGTACTCATATTTTATTGTATTATATTATATATTGTTTTATAGTAATTATATTATATATCATCTCTCTCTCTTTTTTCTCACTCTTATCTCTCCTGCACTCACACCTGTCTCATATCTTTCGTCTTTCTTTTATCGCTCTCATCTCTCATATTTCTCTTTTCTCTCACACATCTCTCTTACCTCTCTCATTTCTCCCATCCCTTTCCCCCCTCATTTTTCCCTCATCTCTCTTTCTCCCTTTTCTTTTCTTTTTTTTGAAAAAGAATTTTTCCATATCAGAAATGGTGGTTGCATTCGGGTCTTCATACAATATTCTATTGGATAAATAGTGTTAAGAGTTAGATACATATAACACGTTTTTTTTTAATTCATACATTCAATCATTAGTTTTACATTCACATACGTTTCAAGAATTACAATAATTCAAAATTAATTATGTTATGTTCTCAACCTACGCACAGACAGTCAGTCTGGGGAAACAAGGTTGACCCGGAGGTTTGTGAAACAGTCGCGTCTGATTGGCCGAGACGCGGCTGGCCGGCCAGACTTTCTGTCTGGCTCAGGTTTTTTCCGCTTTAGAAAAACCTATAAAAAGCTACCAAAGTGGGGAAGTCTCGGTTGCACTGATCTCTTGTTGTTCCTGTATATAGTTCTTGCTATTTGCAATAAACCTGTTCAATGACTAGCCTGTCTCGAACTGAATCTCTGAAAACTTAACACTGGCGACAAAGGTGTTGGGAGCAGGCCTAGTCTCACTTTCCGGCCGTGGGGAAGGGAGCCTCCCGTTGTTCTGGCTAGATGGGTGAGGGACGACCGGCACGATGACGACGATGCCGCCCTTCGCACCGTTTGACGCTATGAAAGAGCAATGGGCTTCATTCCTGGCCCAGTTTGAATGTTTCTTGATTGCTAATGATTTCAGCGAGCTGTCCCCCGCACGGAAACTCAGCATTTTCCTAGGATGCAGCGGCCCCGAACTCTGCGACTGCAAGAACCATTGCCGCACCGGCCGTGGTGCATGAGGTGCCGTGGGACGATCTCCTCAGCCGCCTCCGTGCACACTACGCCCCGGTACCATCTAGAATTGCACACCGATACGCCTTCCGGCAGTGCGTGCAGCAGTCAATCCAATCGATTGCACAATTCCTCCAGGTGCTGAGAGGAACGGCGATTCCCTGCGAATTCCCTGCCGCGTTCCTCGAAGAGTCCTTGCTAGAACAATTCGTCTGTGGCGTCAGGGACGTCTGCCTGAAACGCTGGCTCCTCGCCAAAACAACTATTACTCTCGAGCAGGCAGTGGAAGAGGCCCGCGCTGCCGAGTTGTCGGAGCTATCCACGACCGACATGGGCCGCGCTCGCCCCTCTTTATTCCTGTCTCCAAAAGCCTGCATGGTGGACGAGCTCGCACCGCTGGATGACTTCGACAACGACGATCAGACCACCTGCATGCGCATAACAGGACGAAAGGCACGCCGCCCTTCCGCCAACCGCCCCAGTCCCTGTTTAGGGTGCGGAGGGGATCATCAAAGGCCAGACTGCCCCTTCAAATCCTCCATGTGTCATCGCTGCGGCCGCAAGGGCCACCTGGCCGCCATCTGCAGAGCCGCAACCCCAGCTACACCGTCTGCTGCGTCCCCAGCCGCCAGACCTCCACCCAAACAACACGCTATTCCGCCGAAGCACTCAAATCGCCGGACAAACCCACCTACTGACTGCTTCGCCCTCTCCGAGACTCTGCCAGCTGTCTGCTATGACACCACAGACAGTACGCACCTAAGGACAGTGGTTTGTCTGGAGGGGGTGGGAGTGTCCATGGAGGTGGATTCCGGCTCTTCCCGTTCAATTTTGTCCTACCCTCAGGAAGAAGGATCTCTCTCCCTCCCTGACCATCCTTAAAGACTACCAGGGTTCCGCAATTCCCACTCTGGGAAAATGGGTTGTGCGGGTGGACTACGGGTCATTTCATGGGTCCCTACCCGTATTGGTGGTGGCAAATCCCCTCTCCGCTATCATCGGGCTGGACTGGTTTAAAGCCCTGGGCCTGTCAGTCCAAGGAGTGCGCAGCATGGCGACCAAATCCCCGGTTAAGGAAGTGCTGGACGAGTTCAGCGATGTTTTCTTTTTTTTTTTTTATAGAAAAAGTTTTATTGAGTTTTACAAATTTTTTAACAAAAAAGGGTAGGGTAAGGTGAATTAAAAAGATATTTTGAGAACCTTCACGTCGGGAACGTTGGCCCTCCCGGGCTTCTTAACAAGACATTGGTAATACATTTTTCAATAATACAACAAGGTGGAAATAAATGCATACATATAAATTCTGAATTCTATGCTGGCAGTCATGTACAAACATCCAGACAAAAATTATACTGTATTAATAAAAATAAAAATAAAAGTCATTTTTTAGATCTAAGTCTCTTGGCAATTGTGTCTTCTTGTTCTCCTTCCTGGCCCCCAGCGGGCGGGGTCGTGGCCCCCTCCGTCCCCCCTGAATCTTCCCCCAGGATAGAGGAATGTTTTTTAAGAAAGGCATCTGCCTCAGCAACTGTTTTAATCCTTACTCTTCCTCCGTCCCAGAACACCAACATCCCTTCTGGCATCGCCCACTTAAACCAAATCCCGTGGTTGAACAATTTTTTAGATAAGAAGGAATACTTCCATCTCATCTCTCTAATCTTTTTTGGGATCTGCTTCAAGATGGCGACTTCCTTTTGTTGGTAAATTAACGGACCCTCCCTCTGCGCCTTCAAGATTCCCTCCCTTGTCGACCTTCTAACAAATTTAATATGTATCTCTCTGGGTACTTCATTCATCCTGGCATATGCTGAGTTTATTCTGTAGACTAGGTCAATGTCCCCCATGATCTCCTCTTTGGGTTTATGTAAATAGTCTGATAAAATTGTACTCATGAGATCAGGAAGGCATTCACCAGATTCCTCAGAAATATTCTGAAATCTTAAAAAATATGACATCCTCTCAAAATCCATCCTAGACATATGACCAGACAAATCTCCAATTTCAGTATTAACATTTTTAAGTTCTCCCTTTGCCCCAGCCAGCCCCACTTCCAACTTCTTGGTCTTCTGTGTATTCTCCGTCAATTTTTTCTGTGTCTCCAAGAGTTCAAGCTTAGTGCTAGTATGATCGTTTCTAAATTCTCTGATTTCCAGCACCAAGGAGTTTAACACTGTTTCCATAGCTGTCATTCTCTCTTCCAATCCTGGATTTCCTGGTTGTTTTTTTGAAGCCATGGTAAGCTGTTTAAATCAGTGCCACTAAGATGGCGTTTTTTGGGTGCGGCCGCTGGAGCAAGTCAGGAGAAGAAAGTTCCAATCAAAATTGTAAAAAGTTGTAGAGCCCAGAAGAGAAGCAATTTTCACAGTCAATTATTAAGACAAACAAGGCATTCCAGGGAGGGAATCAATTAATCCAAAAAATTTCTCCATTGATAGAGAGAGGCAATCCAAATCACAAAGAGATGTTGGAGGTTTTCCATAAAGAAATAAGTGTTCAGGAACAAAGGGCAGCCATCTTCCACCACCCACTCTGGCAGCCAGCCGGAGAAAACAGCAGAGAAATTGTTTCAGTCAAGCCGGACTTAGATACATTGTATGAAAACAAGCCGCGGAAGACTTTCACTTGTTGCGCAACAGTCCGGATGCGAAATATCCGCTCCCTGCATTCCAGGAGCCATTTCTGCGCACCGCTGCTGTAAATCCGAGGGGGGGGGGTTAGCAAACAAACACCCCCCTCCACGTCTCTCTCATCCAAAGCCGCCAGCAATAAAGCTAAAAACACTTACTCTCCACCTCGCAGCTCAAGCCCCGGCAAAGCCATCTGACCCGAGCGCTCCGTTCTCTCCGAACTCTGGCATGCGATGCCTCCCCATTTGGCCTGGGGGCCGTCCTGAGCCATGTCCTGCCCAATGGCTCAGAAGCTCCCATTGCTTTTTATTCCCGGAAGACGTCTCCCACGGAGAGAAACTACAGTCAGATAGACAAGGAGGCTCTGGCTGTGGTGTCCGGGATTAAAAAGTTCCACACCTATCTGTATGGTCGGACCTTTTCCGTCGTTACCGACCACAAGCCTCTCCTTGGGCTGTTGGCCGGTGATCATCTGACCCCCCCCCCATCCTCTCTCCCAGGATGACCTGGTGGACGGAGTTCCTAGCAGCGTATGATTATACGCTGCTATACCGTCCAGGCAAGCAGATAGGGCACGCCGATGCCCTTAGCCGCTGCCCCCTCCCTGAGGTAGACCCCATGCCAGTTCCGTCTCTCTCCGTCCTGGCCGTTGCTGAGTCCGACATTCCCTTGTCCTCTTCAGATGTCGCGGCCCACACCCAGTCTGACCCTGTCCTTTCTCAGGTGTCCAGATGGGTGCTGCGTGGGTGGCCTTCATGCAGCGTGGCCGATGAGTTTCGGCCCTACAAGACACGCCAGATGGAGCTTTCGCTCCATTGTGGCTGCTTGTGCTGGGGGGACCGGGTCATCATTCCTCCTCCCTTGCGACACCAGGTGCTATAGTCTCTCCATGCTACCCATCCAGGCATAGCTCGGATGAAGGCATTAGCCAGGAGCTATGTTTGGTGGCCCGGCATGGACGTGGAGGTAGCCACCTGGGTTGCTGCGTGTCCAATCTGCCAGTCATCACGTCCTGTCCCGCCGGTGTCCTCCCCCAGGGAATGGGACATTCCCAAGAGCCCTTGGTCCCGAGTCCACATCGACTTCGTGGGTCCCTTCCACGGCCAGTCTTTCCTGGTGGTGCTGGATGCCTACTCCCGCTGGGTGGAGGTGGTCCTCATGGCCTCTACTATGGCGGAGAGCATGGTGTGGGCTTTGCGTCGCCTGTTCACGATGCACGGATTGCCGGACTCCATTGTGTCCGACAACGGCCCGCAATTCCATTCCACCACTTTCCAGGAATCCCTGGCCACACAAGGCATCCGCCATGCGCCAGTAGCTCCCTATCACCCGGCGTCCAACGGCCGCACAGAACGAGCCGTTGGCCCGGTTGGATAAGGGAGACTGGCATGCAAGGGTGGCTGCTTACCTCATGGGTCAGCATTCCACTCCTTGCCCAGCCACAGGGAAGAGCCCCGCTGAGCTCTTGATGGGTCGACGCCTGCGGACCACATTGGACAGACTGCACCCTGACTACGACGGGGTGCAGGCGAGCAACCTGGGGGAACCCCCTTCCCGCATCTTTGCCAAGGGTGACCTGGTCTGGGCTAGGAATTATTCGGGAGATCCGCGCTGGGTGCCAGCCTCCATCATTGATTTAACCGGGCCCTGTTCCTATAGGGTCGGGCTGTCCAATGGAACTTAGTGGCGGCGCCACCTGGATCAGCTGAGGCACCGTCTACAATCACCGGCGGTTCCCACTCCAGGCCAGTCCGGCCCGTTGGCCGCATTTTGGCCACATCAGTTGGCTCAAGCCGAGGCGCAAGGGGGTTTACAAGTTCCAAAGTTTTGTGTCCCAGACTATCCATTCAACCAACAGTTAGAGGCGCCGCCGTTCTGCGGCGAATACACACTCACAGCCCCGCAAGGAGAATCAACGGAACTTTTTGAAAAGCACCCATGGCCGCAACCCTGCACCGGACCAGTTTCCACCCCTCCTCGTTTTAATTTATCAGAATTGTCATCTTCGCCTCAGCGGACTCCACCTCCGGGGCCAAGCCACCAGGACGCACCCTGGGACTCCGCTTTCCGGGGAGAGGAGCCTAACAGCCCCGCTAACCCTCCGGCACAACCGAGGCATTCTGGGCGGATCAGACACCGCCCCGCCTATTTAAAAGACTACGCTTGCACAGCCATTCGGACTGACAGTTATTTGTAAAGCTTGCACGCTGACTGGGGGGAAAGGGGTGTTATGTTCTCAACCTACGCACAGACAGTCAGTCTGGGGAACCAAGGTTGACCCGGAGGTTTGTGAAACACTGTAACAGCCAGTCGCGTCTGATTGGCCGAGACGCAGCTGGCCGGCCAGACTTTCTGTCTGGCTCAGGTTTTTTCCGCTTTAGAAAAACCTATAAAAAGCTACCAAAGTGGGGAAGTCTCAGTTGCACTGATCTCTTGTTGTTCCTGTATATAGTTCTTGCTATTTGCAATAAACCTGTTCAATGACTAGCCTGTCTCGGACTGAATCTCTGAAAACTTAACAAATTATTTTTGAGATCTGAGCCTTTTTGCTATCGCACCTTCTTTCTCCCTCCCCTTGGCGGGCGGCACCATAGCTCCTCCCGTTCCTTCTTCTTCATCTTCCAAGATTGAGGAGTGTTTTTTAAGAAAGGTCTCCGCCTCTCCTGTTGTTTTAATTTTTATCCTACCTCCATCCCAGAATATCAACATTCCTTCAGGCATTAACCATTTAAACCAGATTCCATTTTTATATAACTTTTTGAACAGGAAGGAATATTTCCTTCTCATTTCTCTAATCTTTTTTGGAATCTGTTTCAATATAGTAATGTCCTTTTGCTCATATTTCAAAGGGGCCCTCCCGTTGTGCCCTCAGTATCTCATCCTGTGTGTATCTTCTTAAAAATTTGATATGGATCTCTCTGGGAACTTCATTTATTCTAGCATATGCTGAATTAATTCTGTAAATTAAATCTATTTCCCCCCCAAAGGTATTCTTTGCTCTTTTTAATGTAATTTGCTAAAATTCCACTCATCAAATCTCTTAAATCTTCACCTTCTCTCTCAGGAACTTTCTGAAACCTAAGGAAGAAAGACATTCTTTCAAATTCAAATTTAGACATATGTCCAGAAAATTCTGCCGTTTCTTTTTGCAGCTCCTTTATCTCTGCTTTTTGGCTGCCCCCTTCTTCAACTCTCCAATTTCCTGTTGATTAGTTGTTATAGTTTTTTGTGTCTTCAGTAGCTCTGTTCTTAAGTTCATCAGGTCTTTACTTAGGCTTTTCCCCAATTCTTGTATTTCCTTCATTATGTCCTGAAGTGTTGGTTCTTTTTCTTTCTCTTTCTCTTTCTCTCCTCCTGTTGCCCCTTTGGGTAACATGGTAGTGATTTTCCCTTGTTGCATAGTCGGAGTGGCTCTAGTTGAAGTTTGAGCTGGAAGGGACTTTCCAGTTGGGGATTTTTTTTTTATGAGGCATTTATAATTTTTAAGTTCGTGCACTGAAGATGGCGTCAAGGAGGAAGTAGTCTGCGAAGTTCAAGATGTCAGGAACAAACTGAGTCAATGGTCAGTGATCTAATTTTGTAATTTTATAAAGTCCAGAGAGATAATTTTCCTATAATCCACAGTAGAAAAAAAGAAGGTTCACGTATTGGGAAGTACACCGAAGGCTTCTTGAGAAGACCTTAGAAATATATTTTCCCTTGGTTTTCAATTAAATGAAGGAAAGTTTCATAAGTCAGTAAAAGTTCTCCATTCGGAACAAAGAAATCGCCATTTTGCCACCCCTCCTCCAGAAACGAGGAGAAAGTGAAAGTGAAAAAGTGAAAGTTCACACTCTTTAACAAGCTACAGATACAATGTTGCCGGTTGTAATTCCAACATTGAAACAAAGTTTCTTTAGATGGTATAGGAATGGATGGTGTTAATCCTTCTCTCTCCTAAGTTCGGAGAGCATTTTAAACAGCTGCTTTTATGAGGGGGGGTTTCTACAATCAAAACTCCCCCCTCTATTTTTCTTTCGGTCACAGATTCAATGAATAATAAAGCAGAAACTCACAATCACTTTTTTTTCCTTTAAAAGAGAGTCCCATTGCATTCCACCAAGTCTGGCATTTCAGCCCGTCTTCTTTGTTTTGTTAATTCCAGTAAGCGTTGGCGAGGGGACCCCCCCCCCCTCTTTCAGCTCCTTCGGCTCCTAGAGCAAAGTGGGAAAAGGCATTCTGCCGACCACCGTCGGTACGGAAGCCCCCACAGCCGCTCATACGGCAGAGAGTTAACTCAAAGTCCCTGGGCCCCCGGGGGGGGCAGCCAGAGAAGCAAGCGGCAGGAGTGCTAGGGAGGCGCTCCTGTCGCCGTCGGGAACCGGAAATCAAGGCTCTCTCTTTCTCCCTTTTCCATCTCTCCCTCATCTCTCTTTCTCCCTTTTCCATCCCTCTCATCTCTCACCTCTATTCTCATCTCTCTCTCATCTCTCGTCTTTTCTCTTTCATCTCTCTCATTTCTTTCTTTCTCCAATCCATCATTTCTCTTTTCTCCCTCATTTTTCTCTTTTCTCTCTCTCATCTCTGTCATTTGTCTCTCTTCTCTCATCTGTCTCTCAAACACATACGACTCTCTCACCTATCTCTCCTCTTTTCTCTCCTTTCACACACTTTCTCCTCTCTCCTCTTTTTTCTCTTCTCGCTCTCATCTCAACTTCCTCCTTTCTCATCTCTCATCTTTTGTCTCTCCTCTCTTTTCTCATTCTCATCACTTCTATATCTCTCTCCTCTCATTTCTCTCATTCCTTTCCCCTCATATATCTCTTTTCTCTCATTTTTCTCTCTTCAATCTCATCTCTCCATCTCTTTATCTGTCTTATTTCTCTGTCATCTCTTCCTGATCTCTCGTCTCTCATCTCTCACACCTCTGATATTTCTCATCTTTCTCTTTTCTCTCTTTTCTCTCATCTCTCATATTTCTCTTCTCATCTTTCTCATCTCTTTTCTCTCATCTCTCACCTCTTTTTTCTTATTCACCTATCTCTCATTTTTCTCTCTTCTCTCCTCTTTCTCTCATTTCTCACATACCTTTTCACTCAAGTCTCATCTCTCAACTTTCTGTTTTCTCTTTCATCTCTCATTCTTTCATCTCTTTTTTCTCTTGCTCTCATCTCGCACTTCTCTTAGGTCATTTTTCTGTCCTCTCAACTCACACACATAACTCTCTTCTATGTCTCCTCTCCTATCTGTCTTTCACACACCTCTGTCTCTTCTCTCTCATTTTTCTTTTTTCTCTCATCTCTCATTTTTCTCTTTTCCTTCTCATTTCTCTCATCCTTTTTCCCTTTCATCTCTCATCTTTACCACTCTCCCATCTCTCTCATATCTTTTTCTCTCATCTCTACCTCACCTCTTTTCTCTCTTTCTCATCTCTCTCATCCCTTTTCCCTCTCATCTCTTTTATCTCATCTTTTTCTTCTCTATCATCTCTCTTTCTTCCTCTCCCATCTCTCATCCCTCTCACCTCTTTTCTCTCTCATATCTCTCTCCTCTTTTTTCTCATTCATCTCTCATTTCTTTCATCTCTCATCTCTTTTCTCTCTCATCTCTTTCTTATCTCTCATTTTTCTCTTTTCTCTCACACACACGACTCACTCTTCTATCTCTCCTCTCTTCTCTCATCTCTTTCACACACTTCCGTCTCTTCTCTCTCATCTCTCTCTTTTCTCAGTCTCATCTCTTTTCTCTCTCTCATCTCTTCCAGCTCTCTTCTTTCTCTCATTTCTCTCATCCTTTTCCCCTCTCATATCTTTTCTCACTCTTCTCTTTGCTCTCAATCATCTCTCTCATCTGTCCCTCATCTCTGTCATTTCTCCCTTATCTCTCTGTCATCCCTCATCTCTGCCTCTAACAGACTTATTGAAGACCAAACAGTTACTTGGGAAACCACGGCCAAGTCAGCCCATACAGTGGTCGCTGGCCTGCCAGCAAGCATTTGAACTTAAATCCCACATTATGGCCATTGTGAACTTTCACAGTACAGTCACAACACAGTTCGGCCATAAAGCCGGATTTTTGATGCGAGCTCACATTTGCAAAACCAACGTTCTCATTCTCCTGGCTCCCCAAAGCTTAAATCATGCTTCTTAGCTGATCCGAACTTACCTAGTGCAGTCACAACCAAAAAGTCTGATTTTAGGGGCAGGCTCAAATTTGGAATATGAACCCATATTCCCTTTCTCCTGGCTCCCAAAAGCTTAAATTTCGCTTCTTGGCTGATCCGAACTTTCCCACTAGTCACAACTCAATTCGGTCAAAAAACAGGATTTTGGACTTGAGCTCAGATTTGCGAAACAAACTCCTGTTCTCATGGCTCCCCAAAGCTTAAATCTCGCCTTTATTAGACCTGAGTTCAGATTTGACAAACATATGTTATTCTTTTGTCCTGGCACCAGAAAACTTAAATCAAGTTTTGCGGGGCACTGGGCTTATTTGCTTATTTACGGGTACTGTGCAGTCAAAACTCAATTCGGCCAAAAAGGATTTTGGACGCGAGCTCAGATTTGAGAAAGAAATCCATATTCTCATTTTCCTGGTTCCTCAAATGTTAAATACTTCTGATATTAGATGTTTCAGATTTGTGAAACATATTGTCGTTCTTTGGTCCTGGCACCAGAAAACAAATCCTGCTTATTTGCAGGTACGAGCATTCCCTGTGCAGTCAAAACTTAATTCGACCAAAAGGACAGATTTTGGATGCGAGCTCAGATTTGGGAATGAAGCCTATATTCTCATTCTCCTGGCTTCCCAAACGTTAAATCTCGCTCCTTGGCGGATCCGAACTTTCACAATACAGTCACAACAAAATTCATCCATAAAGCCGGATTTTGGATGTGAGCTCACATTTGCGAAACAAACTCATTTTCTCCTTGCTCCCCAAAGCTTAAATCACGGTTCTGGTCCACAATCCCTTTTCTTAGCCAATCAGGACTTTCCCATTACAGTTACAACTCAATTTGGCCAAAAAGCAGGATTTTGGGCACAAGCTCAGATTCTTCTTCTGCTCGCTCAGCAAAACTTAAACTCCACATTATGGCCAATCCGAATTTTCTTTTTGCTTTTTATAAACAATTTATTTTATTTTTAGACAAACAAACATAAACAAACATAAAAACAATCCTCCAGTTACATAGTGTGTCGATTGGCTACAAAACGTCTATGCCTCCTCACCATAGTCATCACTTACAGTATATATAAAATCTCATATTACCAGTCCAGTATATATGCATAAAATATTTATCATTATTAAACATTTATTTGACTACCACCATTATTACTTCCTTTTATGTGAGATATTCTAAGTTTAAAATAAGTTTACATTATGGCATTTCATCACTTCATCCCTACACCATCCAATAATATTACATCTTTACATTGTATTCTGTATAAAATTGTTTATCTTTGATTACAAATCTTTTGTGCATCCTCACCATCGTCCTCACATTTTATATAAAGTTTCATATTATTTATTTTATTTTATTTTTATTTATTTATTTTAATTCGATTTATATCCTGCCCTTCTCCACGAGGGACCCAGGGCGGCGCACAGGAATTTAAAAGCATATAAAACAGAATATACAAAATTTAAAAGCATATTAAATTACTAGAAACAATCCTATGCTAAAAACCAAATTAAAAACCCCAATTTAAAACTATCTAAAATAGCCCCAGCGGGAGGTTAGGCTAGGCCGGCTTGCTGAAAAAGATGTGTCTTTAGACACTGGCGGAAGAGGCGGAGGTCCGAGATGGTACAAAGTTCAGGGGGTAGGTTGTTCCAAAGCGCAGGGCTTGCCACAGAGAAGGCTCTTCCCCTGGGTGTTACCAGACGGCATTGCCCGGTCGACGGCACCCTGAGAAGGCCCTCTCTGTGGGAGCGGAGCGGCCGTAGGGATGTATGGGGCAGGAGACGGTCTCACATATAACTAGGCCCTGAGCCATGGAGCGATTTAAAGATGGTCGTCAAAACCTTGAAGTGCACCCGAAAGACCACAGGAAGCCAGTGCAGCTCGCACAGGATAGGTGTTATATGGGAGTATCTCGGAGCTCCTGTTATTACCTATGCGGCTGCATTCTGGACTAGCTGTAGCTTTCGAGTGCACCTCAAGGGAGGTGTAGAGAGCGTTGCAGTAGTTGAGCCGGGATGTCATGAGTGCTTGAGGGACTGTGCGAAGGGCAGCCCGGTCCAGTAAGGGGCGCAATTGGTGCATCAGGCGTACCTATCAATCTAGTATATATACATTATTGTCATTGTTTATCATTTATTTGACTACGGCTATTATTACTACATTCTCAATAAGGTGGGGATAGCATCCATGTATGGGTTAACACTGTCCGCTCTCTGATTGGACGGAGTCTGATTAATAATTAGTACCCCTTTATAACCCACCTGTACCGAGTTGCACCCAGCTTTCGACTCAGTCCACTCTGGGACATATAGCCTATCCAAAACTATTCCTATTAGCAAAAGAAAGCGGAATTCGAATTTTGGAATTGCATCTGTCATTTTAACTCGGCTCTGCTATCTTGTGAGTAAAAACTCCTAACCCCAGCTGTAAATCCACTCACCTCAAGGCTCGCTGGTGGCCGTGTTGGGCTATACAGCCTAGGCCTGTCGGATTCTTTGGCTACAAAAAAAGCGAAGCTGTCACCCTCCAACTTGAGCAGCCTTTGGCGCCCCACCATTGGGGTGTAAACTGACCCAGGGATGTGTGCCACGCCGCACAACTACCTCCACTGTCTTAACCTCTGCAGCAGACTGTCGATAGGATGTTGCTAGAGAGAGCGTTCTCGCTGCCTGTCAGAGCCGCCCACCACGGCACACGTCAGGCGGCTTTGGTGTGGTGTGGCGACCCGCACGGAAGGGTCGGGATGGGGGGGTAGCGGTTATTATAAAGGAGGGCCTGGAACCGAGGGAGACCCCTGTGCCGCAGACTGCCGGTTGTGAGTCCCTATGTGTGAAGTGGGGTCATGGGAGGCAGCAGGGCATGCTGATTGTGTACCTGGCTCCCCGCTATGTATCAGCAGCCCTACCCGAGCTTCTCAATGTGATAGCCGAGATGGCGATTGAGACCCTCAGGCTGTTAGTCATGGGGGACTTCAATCTGCCATCGATAGGCAAAGCATCTGAGGCAGCTTGGGAGTTCATGGCCTCCAGGACGGCCATGGACCTGACCCAGTTAGTTCGTGACCCCACCCACACCGTAGGACACACACTGGACATAGTTTTTGCCTCCGGCCAGTGGTTGAGTGATCTTGGTGTAGGGGAAATAGTCGTTGAGCCCCTGTCATGGTCAGATCACTCTCTCCTCCGGCTGGCCTGTCCAACCACTACACCTCACCGCAGGGAGGCGGAACTGGAAGTGACAAGATGGTTCCGCCCCAGGCGCCTGATGGACCCTGAGACCATGACCCGCGACTCGAATGAGGACCTAGTGGCCGCCTGGAACAGTGCGACCGCGTGGGCACTGGACCGGGTCGTGCCTTTGCGGCCTCTCACCCGATGCCAATCTACCTGGGCTCCTTGGTTCTCCGAGGAGCTGAGGGTGATGAAGCGTTGGAAGAGATGAGCATGCGCGAAGGAATGGTGGCAGCGCTTTGAGGCGATGGCGACCGGAGGCCCATTTGGCTCCGGAGGACGCGGCCGACCCCCTTAGGGTGATCGATGAGGGCCGGCCCAGCAAGTCGAAGAGCCAGCCGTCACACTGAGGCCTTTCTAATGCCGGTAAGTGTGACGGCTGAGACAGGAGGAGCGCTGGAAGGAGTGCCGGAATGCCGGAAGGCTTGAGGCCCCGGCGGAGGCCCCGGCGGAGTGGCGGAGCAGCGGTGGAGCGCTGGAGGGAGTGCCGGAACGCCGGAAGGCCGGAGGCCCCGGCAGAGGCCGGAGGCCCCAGCGGAGTGGCGGGGCAGCGGCGGAGCAGCGGCGGAGCTGCACGGACCATCGGAGATCCCGGCGGAGGCCCTCGTGGAGCAGTGAGGCCGGGTGGAGGCCTCCGTAGGGGATGGCTGGTGAGGTGGCAGCCGCGGAGAGATGGGAGGCGCAGCGGACCGATGGGCGCCAGAGCCCCGGCGGAGACCTGGTGGAGTGGTGGTGGCCCTGATGGAGGCCCTGGCGTGGAGTGGCGAGCTTGCAACATGGAGAGGCCCTGTGGAGGCCTGGCAGAACAGCGGAGGCCAAGGTGGAGGCCCAGGTACGGAGTGGTGAGCCAGTGACGTGGCGGAGGCCTTGGTGTGGCTTGCTGGTCCTGGGGAGAACCATCTATAGCCCCAGCAGTTCCAACAGCTTCCAGCGAAAGCCCCATCACCTCCCCTTCCCCCCCTGGAAAACATCTTTGGAGGGGGGTGACAAGCTGCGAAAAACCCTGCGGCGAGAGACTAAGACTGTGGCGGACGAATCCCGGTAACCCTCCCCCCCAGGACCCCCCGGTAAAACATCTATGGGGTGGGGGGTGAGAGCGAAGCAAGGATAGCCCGAAGGAAGAACAGTTCCAGCTACCCCGTGGAAAGCCCCTACCCGAGGAAGAACTGACTGACTCAGACTATTTATCAATATTCCCTGTTTGACTTGACTTGACTTGCACTTTTATCTAGGCGTTCCTCCCCTTAAAGCCAGCAATGGAGTCACGGGATGCTTTTTTACTCAAGGTCCGACCTCCTCTACCTGCGAGAGTCCCCCCTCTCACAGGTTTGGCCCCTTGGTTTATCTCGGGCCCACCTCAAGGATGGATTAATTAATCCAGAGAGGTGGGGAAAACGCAAGCTCGGGGGGGGGTTTAAGCAAATTTTTAATTAGGTTTTTAAGGGGCTCGGGGGAGGGGGGAGGGTTTACTCAGTCAGAGGGGAGTCAAGAGATAGGGCCAGCTGGCGGAAGTAGGATGCAGGAGGGGTCCACTAGGGAGGGGGATTGGGGGTCATCTCTGTTGAGGGCCGTCCCATTCGATTGGTCTTGGGGAGGGGCAGGGGCGGTGGGAGACAGGATGTCCATCGTGAGTTGGGGACTTGTGGTCGCTGGCTACGAGCGGTCGCCTGCCCCAACCCCCTGTGCTCCACTCATGGGCTAGGCGCTACAGAGCCGGGGCCCTAGGCTGATGTTCTGCAACGCCAGGTCCGTGGTGAACAAAGCCCTCCTCATTAATGACCTTGTGTCAGAGGGGGACCCAGACCTGGTGGGAATTACGGAAACCTGGTTGGGCCCCGAGGGGGGTTTACCCCTCGTGGAAATGTGCCCACCAGGCTACCGTGCATTTCATCAGCCTAGGGCCCTAGGCAGGGGTGGGGGGTGGCGGTTATTGTTAAGGAAAGTCTGGAGCCGAGGGAGACCACTGTGCCTCAGACGACTGGCTGTGAGTCCCTCTTCGTGAAGTGGGGCCTAGGGAGGCACTTGGGGGTTGCTGATTGTATACCTGGCTCCCTACTATGTAACAGCAGCCCTGCCCGAGCTACTCGAGGTGATCTCCACGATGGCAGTGGAGACCCCCAGACTGTTAGTCATGGGGGACTTTAACCTGTCATCGGCGTGCGAAACATCCGAGGCAGCTCGGGAGTTCATGGCTTCCATGACGGCCATGGACCTGACCCAAGTAGTTCAGGGCCCCACTCACGAGAGAGGACACACGCTGGATCTGATTTTTGTCTCTGGACAGTGGAGAAGTGATCTTGGAACAGGGGATTTAGTCATCTTACCCTTGTCATGGACAGATCAGTCTCTCCTTCGGATGGACTTTCCAACCGTCACACCCCACCGCAGGGAGGCGGAACTGGAGACACCGAGTTGGTTCCGCCCCAGGCGCCTGATGGACCCGGAAAGGTTCCAGAGGGAGCTTGGGCCAATACCTGTGTCCCTGCCCTGCGACTCGACTGAGGATCTAGTGACCGCATGGTATAGTGCGGCCACGGGGGCCTTGGACCGAGTCACGCCCTTGCGGCCTCTCATGCGGCGTTGAGTCACCCAGGCCCCTTGGTTTACCGAGGAGCTTTGGGAGATGAAACACCGCAAGAGACGCCTAGAGAGTAGGTGGAGATCTTCTCGATCCGAATCTGACCGAACACTAGTGAGAGACCATATTAGGACTTACTTAGTGGCGCTAAGAGTGGCCAAACGTGAGTATTGTGCCACCCTTATCGCGTCCGTGGAAAACCACCCTGCCGCCCTGTTTGGGGTGACCCGCTCCCTCCTTCATTTGAGGCCACGGGAAGCCCCTTTGCAGGGTCGAGCAGAGGAATTTGGAGTGTTTCTGCAGGACAAAATCACTCAGATTCGGAACGAGTTGCCCTCCACTGAAAGTGACCCAGTCGAAGTGTCCGGTGCTGGTCTTGAGATTACACCTTGGGAGGAGTTTGACTTTGTCACTACCGAGGATATGGACAGGTTGCGGAGGAACCTTAGAGCCACCACATGTTTATTGGACCCGTGCCCCTCTTGGCTTGTACTGGCATCCTGGGAGGTGACACGAGGCTGGCTCCAGGGTATTGTGAATTCATCTCTGAGTGAGGAGTACTTGCCTACTGTCTTGAAAGAGGCAGTGGTGAGGCCCCTCCTCAAGAAGCCATCTGTGGACCCGGCATTATTAGAGAACTATCGTCCCGTCTCCAACCTTCACTTTTTAGTGAAGGTTGTTGAAAGTGTGGTGGCTCAACAGTTTCCCCGACACCTGGAGGAAGTTGATTATCTAGACCCGTGCCAGTCCGGCTTCCGGCCCGGTCACATCACTGAGACGGCATTGGTCACGTTGGTGGATGATCTCTGGAGGGTTCGGGATAGAGGTTGTTCCTCTATCCTGGTCCTATTAGACCTCTATCTTATTTCACCGGTATCTTATTGCACCAATTGGGGGGGTTGGGGCTGAGAGGCACTGTTTTACGGTGGTTCTCGTCCTACCTCTCTGGTCGGTCGCAATGGGTGTTGGCAGGAGGGCAGAGGTCGTCCCCGAGGCCCCTCACATGTGGGGTTCCTCAGGGGTCGGTCCTCTCGTCATTTCTGTTCAACACCTACATGAAGCCACTGGGCGAGATCATCCGTGGTTTTGGGGTGGAATACCATCTGTACGCTGATGACACCCAGCTGTACATATCCACCCCAAACCACCCCAACGATGCCGTCGAGGTGCTGTCCCGGTGTTTGGAGGCCGTACGGGTCTGGATGGGTAGTAACAAACTCAAGCTCAACCCGTCCAAGACCGAGTGGCTGTGGTTTCCGGCACCCCGGTCCAGCCAGATAAATCCAACACTGCCCATTGGGGGCGAACAACTGGCCCCCGTGGAGAGGGCGCGCAACTTGGGCATCCTCCTGGATTCCCGGCTGTCCATGGAGGACCATGTGGCGGCCGTGGCCAGGGGGGCGTACTATCAGGTTCGCCTGATACGCCAGTTGCGCCCCATAATAATAATAATAATAATAATAATAATAATAATAATAATAATAATAATAATAATAATAATAATAATAATAATAATAATAATAATAATAATAATAATTTTTATTTATAACCCGCTCTCTCTCCCCGAAGGGACTCGAGGCGGTGCACGGGGAATTAAAAAACAATTAAAACAGACAAAATACAAAGTTAAAAACAAATTAAACTGGCCCTGCGCTAAAAACTCCTATAAAAGTAAAACTATCCCTAAAACCCCTAAACAATTTAAAATTTAAATTACCCTAGGCCAGCCAAGCAGAAGAAGTGTGTTTTTAGTTTTTGTCGGAAGGAGCGAAGGTCCGTGGTTGTTCTGATTTCGGGGGGAAGGTCGTTCCAGAGGGTCAGGCCCATCACAGTGAAGGCCCTTCCCCTGGGCGTCGCCTGCTGGCACAGCCTAGTGAACGTCACCCGGAGAAGTCCCTCTCTGTGGGAGCGAATCGGCCGCAGGGATGTATGGGGGCAGAATGCGATCCTGCAGATAGCTAGGTCCCGTGCCATGGAGCGCTTTGAAGATGATAACTAACACCTTGAAGCGCACCCAAAAGATGCAGCCAATGCAGCTCGCGCAGGAGCGGTGTTACATGGGAGAACCTGGAGGTTCCCATAACTACCCACGCGGCTGCATTCTGGACAAGCTGAAGCCTTCGGGTGCACCTCAAGGGGAGCCCCATGTAGAGAGCATTGCAGTAGTCCAGTCAGGATGTCATGAGGGCATGAGTGACTGTGCAAAGGGCACCCCGATCCAATAGGGGACGCAACTGGCGGACCAGGCGAACCTGGTAAAACGCCTTCCTGGCCACGGCTGTCACTTGATCTTCCATGGACAGCCGTGCATCAAGGAGGATGCCCAAGTTGCGTGCCCCATCCACAGGGGTTAGATGTTCATCCCCTATGGCCAGTGATGGGGTCAACTGGTTGTACCGGGATGCCGGGAACCACAGCCACTCGGACTTGGACGGGTTGAGTCTGAGTCTGTTACTTCCCATCCAGGCCCGCACGGCTTCCAGGCACTGGCACATCACCGCTACGGCATCGTTGGGGTGGTTTGGGGTAGATATATACAGCTGTGCATCATCAGCGTAGAGATGGTACTCTACCCCAAAACCACGGATGATCTCACCCAGCGGCTTCATATATGTGTTGAACAGGAGTGGCGAGAGGACCGACCCCTGAGGCACCCCACAAGTGAGGGGTCTAGAGGTCGACCTCTTCCCTCCTGTCAACACAAATTGCGATCGACCGGAGAGGTAGGCGGAGAACCACTGCAACACAGTGCCCCTCACCCCCAACCCCTCCAGCCGATGCAATAGGATACCATGGTCGATGGTATCAAAAGCCGCTGAGAGGTCTAATAGGACCAGGATGGAGGAACAACCCCCATCTCTGGCCCTCCAGAGATCATCCAGCAATGCGACCAATGCCGTCTCGGTGCTGTGCCCGGGCCGGAAGCCGGACTGGCGCGGGTCCAGATAATCAATTTCCTCCAGATGACGGGGAAACTGTTGTGCCACCACTTTCTCTACAACCTTCGCCAGAAAGCGAAGGTTGGAGACCGGACGGTAATTCACCAATAATGCCGGGTCCAGAGAGGGCTTCTTGAGGAGGGGTCTCACCATCACCTCTTTAAGGGAGACCGGCAAGAACCTCTCGCTCACTACTCACTAGTTAAAGGTGCTGACTACCATCTTTAAATCGCTCCATGGTTCGGGGCCTAGCTATATACGAGACCGCCTCCTGCCCCATACATCCCTTCGTCCGCTCTGCTCCCACAGAGAGGGTCTTCTCCGGGTGCCGTCGGCTGGGCAATGCCAGTTGGCAACACCCAGGGGAAGGGTGGCGGGCCCGGCCCTCTGGAACGACCTACCCCCCGACCTTCGCACTACCTCGGACCTCCGCCTCTTCCGCCAACGTCTTAAGATGCATTTATTCCAACAAGCCGGCCTGGGATAGCCCCCCGTTCTGACTTTTATACAGAAATTATAATTTGGTAGGGTTTTAATATGGGTTTTAGCACGAGTAAATAATTTAATATATTTTAATGTTGTATATTTATTGTGGTTTTTAAATAATGCCTGTGCGCCGCCCTGGGTCCTAACAAGAGAAGGGCGGGGTATAAATTCAATAAAATAAAATAAATAAAAATAAAAATAAAAGAGATGCCTAGAGGGTGTTTGAAGGACCACCTGCTCCGAATCTGACCGGACACTGGTAAAGTCCCATTTAAGGACCTACCTAGTGGTGATAAAAGCAGTGAAACAGAACTATTTCTCTGTTCTTATCACGTCTGCAGGTAACCGACCTGTCGCCTTGTTTAGGGTGTCCTGCTCCCTCCTTCATCAGAGGGCGTGGGATGCTCCCTTGCGGGGTCGTGCAGAGGAATTTGGGTGTTACCTGCATGATAAACTCGATCAGATCCGGGACGGATTGAACTAGTCCAGACAGGTCGACGGAGGCAGGTCTCGAGTCTACTATCTGGGAATTCAATCCTGTGGCTCCCGAGGACATGGACAGGATACTGGGGTGGCTGAACACCACCACATGTTTACTGGACCCATGTCCCTCCTGGTTGGTACTGGCCTCCTGGGAGGTTACTCGAGGCTGGCTCCAGGGAATTGTCAATGCTTCTTTGAGTGAGGGGTTTTTGCCAGCCGCCTTGAAAGAGGCAATGGTGAGGCCCCTCCTCAAGAAGCCCTCCCTGGACCCGGCTGTTTTGGCCAACTACCGTCCTGTCTCCAACCTTCGCTTTCTTGCGAAAGTTGTTGAGAGTGTGGTGGCACGACAGCTCCCTCAGCACCTGGAGGAAACTGTCTATCTGGACTCGCGCCAGTCCGGCTTCCGGCCTGGGTACAGCACGGAAACAGCATTGGTCGCGTTGGTGGATGATCTCTGGAGGGCTCGGGATAGAGGTTGCTCCTGTGTCCTGGTCCTGTTAGATCTCTCAGTGGCTTTCGATACCATCAACCTGTTGCGCCGGTTAGAGAGGTTGGGACTGTGGGGCACCGTTTTACGGTGGTTCTCCTCCTACCTCTCTGACCGATCGCAATTTGTGTTGGCAGGAGGGCAGAGGTCAATGCCGAGGTGGCTCACTTGTGGGGTGCCACAGGGGTCGGTCCTCTCGCCTCTCCTGTTCAACATCTATATGAAGCCGCTGGGTGAAATCATCCGTGGTTTCGGGGTGGAGTTTCATCAGTACGCAGATGACACCCAGCTGTACATCTCCACCCCAGACCACCCCAACGATGCCACAGAAGTGATGTCCCAGTCCTGGAGGCCGTGCGAGTCTGGATGGGGAGGAACAGGCTTCGACTCACCTGTCCAAGACCGAGTGGCTGTGGTTTCTGGCATCACGACATAGCCGGTTGGTTCCATCTCTGGCTATAGGAGAGGGCCCGCAACTTGGGCGTCCTCCTGGATACTCAGCTGTCTTTAGACGATCATGTGACAGCCGTGGCCAGGGGGGCTTTTTATCAGGTTCGCCTGGTACGCCAGTTGTGCCCCTTTCTGGATCGTGACGCTCTACACACGGTCACTCAAGCCCTCGTCATCTACCGCCTGGACTATTGCAACGCTCTCTACATGGGGCTCCCCTTGAGGTGCACCCGGAGGCTCCAGCTAGTTCAGAATGCAGCCGCGTGGGGGATTTTGGGAGCCTCTATATGCTCCCATGTAACATCTCTCCTGCGCGAGCAGCACTGGCTGCCTGTGGCTTTCTGGGTCTGCTTCAAGATGTTTGCAAAAACCTTTAAAGCGCTCCATGGCAATGGACCTGGGTATTTGCAAGACCGCCTCCTACCAAATACCTCCCTCCAACCAGTCCGCTCCCACAGAGAGGGCCTTCTCAGGGTGCTGTCAGGCAGTCAATGTCGGCTGGCGACCCCTAGGGGGAGAGCCTTCTCTGTGGCAGCTCCTGCCCTCTGGAATGACCTGCCCCCTAACCTACGCACAACCATGGGCCTGCGCCTTTTCCGCTGAGCCTTCAAAACCCATCTATTTCATGCGGCTGGCCTGGCGTAGTTTTTAATTTGCTTTTTATTAGGGGTTTTATATGATATTTTAGAGCAGGCTTTATGTTTAATCGATTTTTAATATATGTATTGTATTGGATGTTTTATTGTTGTTTTCATTACTGCCTGTTCACCGCCCTGAGTCCCTTAAGGGAGATAGGGCGGTATACAAATTTGAATAAAAACCTAAACCTCTATGCTTCTGGATGAAATACATGGGGAAATCCAATAGGGGGGGAAAACCAACAGTGTTAGGGTTAGGTCTTTCAGAATTCGGAGAGCAAAACCGACCTCATCAATGGATTCCTAGCCCTTGGGTATGGTTAGGAGGCGGCGACATTTCGAGTACTCGCCCTCTCTACTTCCAGGTAAAATACATAGGGAAATTCCATAGGGGGAAAGAGCCAACAGTGTTAGGGTTAGGCCTTTCAGAATTCGGAGAGCAAAACTGACCTCACCAATGGATTCCTAGCCCTTGGGTATGGTTAGGAGGCGGTCGACTTTTCAAGCTCTGCCTTCTATGCTTCCAGGTGAAATACATAGAAAAATCCCATAGGGGGAAAAACCAAAATTGTTAGGGTTAGGTCTCCGTAAAGTCGGAGAGCAAAACTAACATTGCCAATGGATTCCCTTGGGTGTGGTTCCCTTGGGTATGGTTAGGAGGCAGTAGACTTTTCAAGTCCCTGCCCTCTATGCATAGGGAAGTCCCATAGGGGAAAAAACCTATATTGTTAGGATTAGGTCTCCTTTAATTGCCAGAGCAAAAGTTACATCGCCAATGGATTCCTCGCCCTACGTTATGGTTATGGGGTGGTCAACTTTTCCCCACCCTCTATGGGTCTGGGTGAAATACATAGAGGAATCCCATAAGGCAGGGGTCTCCAACCCCTGGTCCGCGGACCGGTGCCGGTCCGTGGCTTGGTAGGAACCGGGCCGCAGGACCGGAGAGGAGGAGGAGGAAGGAGGGGGCAGCCCCCTGGGCAGAGCGCGCAGGAGAGCGCAGGCGCGGCTGTTCACGCCGTTGGAGTGCGGCTCTTCCTCCATCCTCGTCAATGGTGGGACTCCTGGGCCCCGCCGCAGCAACCCTCCCTACCAGCAGCCGATTCCCTTCCTCCTCCAAAGCCTGCATGCCGGCCACTTGGGGCTGCCGTTCCTCCCCCCCCTACACACACACGGAGGCTTCTCAGCTCCTGGAAGGAGCCTCAGCGAGCGAGCGACCAAGACCGCGGGCGTGCGGGCATGCGTGCGTGCGGGGCAGGCTAAGGCGAGTGACCGCGGCGGGCCGGGCTGAGGACGCTCCACGGCGGGGAAGGAGGAAGGGTATCGGCGGCGGCGGCGGGGACGACGACAGACAGACACAGAGAGGCACAGACACAGAGAGAAACAGGGAGGGAGGGGGGAATCAGAGAGTGACAGACACACACACTGAGACAGAGAGAGGGAGGGAGGGAGGGAAAGAGAGAGATATAGAATGAGTGATTAAGTGCGTGAATGCGAGACACACACACACACACACATAGAGTGACAGATGGGCGGACGAAGGAGAGAGAGACAGAGAGAAAGAAAAAGAGAAAGAAAAAAGTGGGAGAGAGAGAGAAAGAGAGAGAGAGAGAAAGACAAAGAAAGACAGACAGAGAGAAAGAGAGAAAGAAAGAGACAGAAAGGAAAGAGAGAAAAAAAGAGAGAAAAAGAGAAAGAAGAGACAGAAAGAGAAAGAGAAAGAAAGAGACAAAAAGGAAAGAAAGAGAGAGAAAAGAGAAAGAGAAAGAAAAAGACAGAAAGAGAAAGAGAAAGAAAGAGAGAAAGAGAAAGAGGGAAAGAAAGAAAGACAGAGAAAGAGAAAGAAAGAGAGAGAAAGAAAGAGAGAAAGGGAAAGAAAGAGAAAGAAAGGGAGAAAGAGAGAGAGGGAGAAAGAAAGACAGAGAAAGAGAAATAAAGAGAGAGAAAGAAAAAGAGAAAGAGGGAAAGAAAGAGAAAGAAAGAAAGAGAAAGAAAGAAAGAAAAAGAAAGAAAGAAAGAAAAAGAAAGAAAGAAAGAAAGAAAGAAAGAAAGAAAGAAAGAAAGAAAGAAAGAATTCATGACCACAATTGAGCCCAAAAGTTTGGTTGTTAACCAAGACCATTGTTAAGTGAGTTTCACATTTTCCAAGTTGGCCACGCCCACCCAGTCACATGACTGCTGAGCCACTCAGCCGGTCCCCAGAATTTTCTTGAAAATGAAACCAGTCCCTGGTGCAAAAAAGGTTGGGGACCCCTGCCATAAGGGGGGAAAAAACCTTCATTGTTAGGATTAGGTCTCCTTTAATTAGCAGTGTTATGTTCTCAACCCACGGCCAGACATTCAGTCTGGGGAACTGAGAGCAACCCACAGCCAGACATTCAGTCTGGGGAACTGAGATTGACCCACGCCCAGACATTCAGTCTGGGGGAACTGAGATTGACCCGGAGGTCTGTTAAACACTGTAACAACCAGTCGCGTCTGATTGGCCGAGACGCGACTGGCCGGGTCAGACTTTCTGTCTGGCTAGGGTTTTTTCTGCCTTGTGCTAAAGTATAAATAGCTATCGAAGTCTGTGTTAGCTGGCTCTCTTGTTACCTGTATATAGTTCTTGCTAGTTGTAAATAAACCTGTTCCAATGACTAGCCTGACTCGGACTGAATTCCTGCAAACTTAACAAGCAGAGCAAAACTTACATTGCCAATGAATTCCTAGCCGTTGGGTGTGGTTTGGAGGCTGCCGACTTTTCAAGTCCCTGTCCTCTCTGCTTCCGGGTAAAATACATAGGGAAATTCCATAGGGGGAGAAAACCAACAGGTTTAGGGTTAGGTCCTTCAGAATTCAGAGAGCAAAACCGACCTCGCCAATTGATTCCTAGACCTGGGATATGGTTAGGAGGCGGTCAACCTTTCAAGTCCCCACCCTCTATGCTTCCAGGTGAAATACATAGGGGAATCCCATAAGGGGGGAAAAACCAACATTGTTAAGATTAGATCTCCTTTAATTTGCAGAGCAAAACTTACATCATCAGTGGATTACTAGCCCTTGGGTATGGTTAGGAGGCAGTCCTCCATCTTGCCGGCCCGCAAGTAATAATATATTTCTGACAACTTGGCAATAAGCCTTTAAATATATATAGGTTTGGCTAAACTGCAGGGATTACTCTAAGAGTTAGCAAGTGTACCTGCCAACTGTTCTAGAATTGCCAGTGCCTCTCACCCGACAACTGGCTGCTCATTAGGAGGCAGTCGACTTTTCAAGTCCCCGCCCTTTATTGTTTTATTTTATTTTATTAGATTTATACCCCGCCCTTCTCCAAGAGGTCCCAGGGCGGCGCACAGGAATTTAAAAGATACATACAAAAATCAAATAGAAAATTTAAAAACTTATTAAATATCCATCCTGCGCTAAAAACCAAATTAAAATCCCCAAAAATTAAAACTATCTAAAATAGTCACAGCGGAGGTTACGCTAGGCCGGCTTGATGGAAGAAATGTGTCTTTAGACACTGGCGGAAGAGGCGGAGGTCTGAGATGGTGCGAAGTTCAAGGGGTAGGTCGTTCCAAAGGGCAGGACCTGCCACAGAGAAGGCCCTTCCCCTGGGTGTCGCCAGTCGGCATTGTCTGGCCGACGGCACCCTGAAAAGGCCCTCTCTGTGGGAGCGGATCGGTCGAAGGGATGTATGGGGCAGGAGACGGTCTTGCATATAACTAGGTCCCGAGCCATGGAGCGCTTTAAAGATGGTCGTCAAAACCTTGAAGCGCACTCGAAAGGCCACAGGAAGCCAGTGCAGCTCGCGCAGGATCGGTGTTATATGGGAGTGTCTAGGAGCGGGTCTAGATAACCAATTTCATCCAGGTGTCGCGGAAACTGTTGGGCCACCACACTCTCAATCAATCAATTCAATCAATCAATTTAATATTTGTAAACCGCTCCTTCTCCCCATAGGGACTCGGAGCGGTGCACAGGAAGAATAAAAAAACACAATAAATATATACAAACATTTCTTTAAAAAACAAATTAAACCTAAACCTGTGCTAAAATTCCCCATTAAAACTAAGCTATACTAAAAAACTTCCCAATAAAACCCCAGAGACAGAGAGACTATCCTAGGCCGGCCAGACAGAAAAGATGTGTTTTTAATTTAAGACAGAAGGAGCGGAGGTCCGTGGTCGTCCTAATGTCGGGGGGAAGGTCGTTCCAGAGGGCCGGGCCCACCACAGAGAGAGCCCTTCCCCTGGGTGTTGCCCGCTGACAAAGTCTAGTGGACGGCACCCGGAGAAGTCCCTCTCTGTGGGAGCGAATCGGCCGTGAGGATGTATGAGGCAGGATCCGATCCCGCAGATAGCTAGGTCCCGAGCCATGGAGCGCTTTAAAGATGATAATTAACACCTTGAAGCGCACCCGGAAGACGACATGTAGCCAGTGCAGCTCGCGCAAGAGCGGTGTTACATGGGTAAACCTAGAGGTTCCCATAATTGCTCGCGCGGCTGCGTTCTGGACTAGCTGAAGTCTCCGGGTGCACCTCAAGGGGAGCCCCATGTAGAGAGAGTTACAATAGTCCAGTCGGGATGTCACGAGCGCATGAGTGACTGTGCGAAGGGCGTCCCGATCCAATAGGGGGCGCAATTGGCGAACCAGGCGAACCTGGTAAAACGCCCTCCTGGCCACGGCTGTCACTTGATCTTCCATGGACATCTGGGCATCCAGGAGGACACCCAGATTGCGCGCCCCATCCACAGGGGCAAGATGTTCGCCCCCTATGGCCAGCAATGGAGTGAGCTGGTTGAATCGGGCAGCCGGAAACCACAGCCACTCGGTCTTGGTCGGGTTGAGCCTGAGTCCGTTACTTCCCATCCAGATCCGCACGGCTTCCAGGCACTGGCCCATCACCGCTACGGCATCGTTGGGGTGGTTTGGGGTAGATATATACAGCTGAGTATCATCAGCGTAAAGATGGTACTCTACCCCAAAACCACGGATGATCTCACCCAGCGGCTTCATGTATGTGTTAAACAGGAGAGGCGAGAGGACCGACCCCTGAGGCACCCCACATGTGAGGGGTCTCGAGGTCGATCTCTGCTCTACTGCCAACACAAATTGCGATCGGCCAGAGAGGTAGGAGGAGAACCACCGTAAAACGGTGCCTCCCACCCCCAACCCCCCCAGTCGATGCAATAGGATACCATGGTCGATGGTATCGAAAGCCGCCGAGAGGTCTAATAGGACCAGGAGGAACAACCCCCATCTCTGGCCCTCCAGAGATCATCAACCAACGCGACCAATGCCGTCTCGGTGCTATGCCCGGGCCGAAAGCCGGACTTGCGTGGATCTAGATAGTCAACTTCCTCCAGGTGACGGGGAAACTGTTGTGCCACCACACTCTCAACAACCTTCGCCAGAAAGGGAAGGTTGGAGACTGGACGATAGTTGTTTAATAGAGCTGGATCCAAAGAGGGCTTCTTAAGGAGGGGCCTCACCATCGCTTCTTTTAGGGAAGCAGGCAAGGAACCCTCACTTAAGGATGCGTTGACAACCTCTTGGAGCCAGCCTCGTGTCACCTCCCAGGATGCCAGTACAAGCCAGGAGGGACACGGGTCCAATAAACATGTGGTGGCTCGCAGTCGCCCACGTAACCTGTCCATATCTTCGGAAGTAACGGAGTCAAACTCCTCCCAAACAAGATCTGTCTCGTGGCATCCCACTGGGCCATCAATGGAGGGTAGCCCGTTCTGTATCTGAGCGGTTTTCTCCTGCAAAAAAATCACAAATTCCTCTGCTCTACCCTGTAGCGGGGCTTCCCGCACCCCCTGTTGAAGTAGGGAGCGGGTCACCCTAAACAGGGCGGCAGGGCGGTTTTCTGCGGATGCTATGAGAGTAGCACAATGATGGCGTTTGGCCACTCTCAGCGCCACAATGTAAGTCCGTAAATGGGCTCTTACCAGTGTCCGGTCAGGTTCAGATCGAGTAGACCTCCATCTTCTCTCTAGGCATCTCTTGCGGCGTTTCATCACCCGCAGCTCCTCGGTAAACCAAGGAGCCAGGGTGGTTCGCCGCCGCAAGAGAGGCCGCAAGGGCGCGACCCGATCGAAGGCTCCCACGGCCGCACTATTCCATGCGGCCGTGAGGTCCTCCATCGGAGCACGGGTCAGGGGTACAGGAAATGGCCCAAGCGCCATCTGGAACCCATCCGGGTCCATCAGGCGCCTGGGGCGGAACCAGATTTGTAACTCCGGTTCTGCCTCCCCGCGGAGGGGAGCAGCGGTCGGAAAGTCGAGCCGGAGAAGTGAGTGGTCTGACCATGACAAGGGCGTGATGACTATATCCCCTATACCCAGATCACTCTTCCATTGGCCTGAGACGAAGATGAGATCCGGCGTATGTCCACCCTCGTGAGTGGGGCCTTGAATTAGTTGGGTCAGGTCCATGGCCGTCATGGAAGCCATGAACTCCCGAGCTGCCACGGATGATTCGCCCAACGATGGCAGATTAAAGTCCCCCATGACTAAAAGTCTGGGGGTCTCCACTGCCACCGTAGCGATCACCTCCAGGAGCTCGGGCAGGGCTGCTGCTACATAGTGGGGAGCCAGGTATACAACCAGCACGCCCAACTGCCTCCCTAGGCCCCACTTCATGCAGAGGGACTCACAACCGGTGGTCTGTGGCACAATGGTCTCTCTCGGCTCAAGACCTTCCTTGACAATGACCGCTACCCCACCGCCCCTACCTAGGGCCCGGGGCTGATGAAAAGCGCGGTAGCCTGGTGGGCACATTTCAACGAGGGGGAGTCCTCCCTCGTGGCCCAACCAGGTCTCCGCAATTCCAGCCAGGTCTGGCTCCCCCTCTGACACAAGGTCACTAATGAGGGGGGCTATGTTGACAACGGACCTGGCATTGCAGAACATCAGCCGCAGGCCCTGGCTCTGTACTCCCTGACCACCTAGCCTGCGGGGGTTGTGGCACCCGACCGTTTGTAGCCAACGGCTACGTGCCACCAACTGGGAGGATGAAACTTGGAGGATGAGAGTCTCCACTCTCAACAACCGGACCACTCTCGATGGAGGGTAGCTCATTCCGAATCCGAGTGATTTTATCCTGCAGATAAATCCCAAATTCCTCTGCTCGTCCCTGTAGAGGGGCTTCCCGCGGCCTCTGGTGAAGGAGGGAGCGGGTCACCCCAAACAGGGCAGCAGGGCAGTTATCTGCGGATGCAATAAAGGTGGCACAATACTCACGTTTGGCCACCCTTATCACCACTAAGTAAGTCCTAATATAGGTTCTCACTAGTGTTCGGTCGGTTACGGAACGAGAGGATCTCCATCTGCTCTCTAGGCGTCTCTTGTGGCGTTTCATCTCCCTCAGCTCCTTGGTAAACCAAGGAGCCTGGGTGATTCGTCGCCGCAAGAGAGGCCACAAGGGCATGACTCGGTCCAAGGCCCCGGTGGTCGCACTTAACCATGCGGCCACTAGGTCCTCAGTCGAGTCGCGGGGCAAGTCCACAGGAATTGGCCCAAGCTCCCTCTGGAACCTTTCTGGGTCCATCAGGAGCCTGGGGCAGAACCATATAGGAATATCAGGCTCCGCCTCCCCGCGGTGAGGTGCGGCGATTGGAAAGCCGAAGGAGAGCATGATCTGTTCATGACAGGGGTGTAATAGCTAAATCCCCTATTCCCAGATCACTACTCCACTGTCCCGAGACGAAGATTAAGTCCAGGGTGTGTCCACCCTCGTGAGTAGGGCCTAAAACTACCTGGGTCAGGTCCATTGCCGTCATGGAGGCCATGAACTCCCGAGCTACTCCAGAGGTCTCGCCTACTGACGGCAGGTTGAAGTCCCCCATGACCAATAGTCTGGGGGTCTCAACCACCCCCTCGGCTATCACCTCTAGGAGCTCGGGCAGGGCTGTTGTTGCATAGCGAGGAGCCAGGTATACAACTAACATGCCCAACTGCCTTCCTAGGCCCCACTTCACGAGGAGGGACTCACAACCGGTCGTCTGAGGGATTGTGGTCTCCTTCGGCTCAAGACCTTCCTTAACCATAATCGCCACCCCCCACCCCTCCTTAGGGCCCTAGGCTGATGGAAGGCTCAGTAGCCTGGTGGGCACATTTCTATGAGGGGTAGTCCTCCCTTGTGGCCCAACCAGGTTTCCGTTATACCCACCAGGTCCGGGTCCCCCTCTGACACAAGGTCATGGATGAGGGGGGCTATTTGTACCACGGACCTGGCGTTGCATAACATCAGCCTAGGGCCCCGTTTCTGTAGTTCTTGCCCACCTAGTCTGCGATGGGAGCATGGGGAGTTGGAGCGCGTGACCGCCCGTAACCAGCGGCCAAGGTCCTCCAACAGGTAATGTCCATCCTGTCTCCCACCGCCCCTGCCCCTCCCCAAGACCGAACTGATGGAAAATACCTCAATGGAAACGACCCCCCCTCCCCCTCCTCCGTTTCTCTACTTCCGGTGGCCAGCCCTATAATTTGACGCCCCCCCCGCCTGACTATCCCCCCCTCCCTGGGACCCCCTAAAAGCCGAATTAAAAATTTATATAAAAACCCGCCTGAGTTTGCGCTTCGCCCACCTCTCTGGATCTATCAATCCATCCTCGAGGTGGGCCCATGTTAGACCAGGGGGCCAGGCCTGCGAGAGAGGAAACTCCCGCAGGCAAAGGAGCTCGGACCTTGAATAAGATATCATTCTAAGGGTCCCTATCGTCCCCAAGGGACTGTGATGGTAACAGCAAGTCAGGGCTAAGATGGAAAGGTGCCAATATACTGATGACATTACAAATCGGATGGCCAGGAGAGATGGTAAAGCACATGGGGAAGGAAGATCTACCCACCAGGGGGAGGGAGGGGACGAGGGGGGGGGAATAAAAAGGAGGACATAGATTGAATAGGTGATATAGTCCAGCTGAGTCCAGAGTCCAGAACAAGCCTGGCTCTCCAGGCGGAGGGAGAGTGGTTCGCAAGCTCTCAATCAGTCTGTCTTATTGTCTCTGTCTCGATCAACCCCCAAGATAGTCCAGAGTGAAGCCAAAATACCAATCCCTCCTATGGTCTTCATTCATTCCACTCCCAAACTCCCTGGCTCCTTCGTTCCTCAGTTATTCGGCCCGTTCGCCTCCATACCAAGCCCGGGTCGAATAAACACCGCACGGGCCGGGTGGCTGCCATTAATTAGTCCATGCGGCCCGATGGACATCCCCCCCCCAAAAAAAACCGGCCCGGCTGTCACGTTCTACGACCTGGCCGTCCTCCATTCCAGACTTAGTTGTCCTCTGTTCCAGACGCGCTGGCGCAGCACCAAGGCCGAGGTCTTTCAGGGCCTCCGCTGCTTGCCGTCCCCCGCCGATGACCCTCCCGCTGGAATCGATCTTCCGGCTCTGCCTGCCCAGAGCCATGCCGGGGAAACGCCAGGCCGCTCCCAGCCAATCCGCCATTCTGCACCTCGCCATCCTTCCCGGACTGATCTTACCGCCGGGGTTCCTCCAGAAATGATCCAGGGCCGCTCGTGGCCTCTGCATCGCCTCTTCGCCATCTGGCTGTCGCCTGACTGCCCGGCCTGCCTCCCTCCAGCCGAGACTGCGCCAGCGCCAGGGTCATTTAGGGATCCACCGCCGTGTGCCGCTCCCCGCTGGGCTGCCACCAAGCTGTGCCGGGGCCGATGTTACCACCAGGCTTCGTCAGGCTTCGTCAGGCCACTCCAGGCCGCTCCGGGCCGCGTTCAACCATTTGCCACTCACGTCGCTCCTGCCTCAGCCGTCACACCGTCCAGCTCCCAAAACCTCCCGGTGTGATGGCAGGTTGCCCCTCTCGCTAAGCCAGCCCTCGTAGATGGTCAGAGGGGGCTGGTAGTCACCTCGGGGACCATTTGGAAGCCTCGGGTCTCTACCACTGCCAAGGTACCGACTCCATTTCTGAATGAACGCTTGTACGCTAGATGCCACTGAACGAACGCTTGTACGCTCCATGCCGATGAACGAACGCTTTTACGTTAAATACCATTAAACGAATGCTTGTACGTTCGATGCCGCTAAACGAACGCTTGTACACTCGATGCTTCTGAACGAACACTTGTAGGCTTGATGCCGCTGAATGAACGCTTGTATGCTCCATGCCGATGAATGAACGCTTTTATGCTAAATACCACTAAACAAACGCTTGTACGTTCGATGCCGCTAAACGAACACTTGTACACTCGATGCCGCTGAATGAATGCTTGTACGCTCGATGCCGCTGAATGAACACTTGTACACCCGATGCCACTAAACGAACGCTTGTACGCTCGATGCCGCTGAACGAACGCTTGTAAGCTTGATGCCGCTGAACGAACACTTGTACGCTCCATGCCATGAATGAACGCTTGTATGCTCCATGCCGATGAATGAACGCTTTTATGCTAAATACCACTAAACAAACGCTTGTACGTTCGATGCCGCTAAACGAACACTTGTACACTCGATGCCGCTGAATGAATGCTTGTACGCTCGATGCCGCTGAATGAACACTTGTACACCCGATGCCACTAAACGAACGCTTGTACGCTCGATGCCGCTGAACGAACGCTTGTAAGCTTGATGCCGCTGAACGAACACTTGTACGCTCCATGCCATGAACGAATGCTTTTATGCTAAATACCACTAAACGAACGCTTGTACGCTCGATGCCGCTTATCGAACGCTTGTACGCTCGATGCCACTGAACGAACGTTTGTACGATAAATCCCACGGCATCTAGCTTGTATGCTAGATGCCGTGAAACGAATGCTTGTACGCTCGATGCCACTGAACGAACGCTTGTACGATAAATCCCACGGCATCTAGCTTGTATGCTAGATGCCGTGAAACGAATGCTTGTATGCTCGATGCTGCTAAATGAATGCTTGTACGCTCGATGCCACTGAACGAACACTTCTACGCTCGATGCCGCTGAACGAACACTTGTACACTCGATGCCGCTGAACGAACGCTTGTACGCTCGATGGAACTGAACAAACGCTTGTAGGCTCGATGCCGCTGAACGAACTGTCAAGCTCCCAAGAGAAACTTCAAATGATTCACAGCCTCACGTAAAAGTTCAAAGAAATGTCCGTTTATTGAATGTAACATCATGGCGAGCCTCGGTTGCAGCCAGGACTGGCAATAATTGGATGGCTTCTGCACTTTACCCCCTTATGCCCCCTCCCCTCTGCTTGTCATAAATTACGTTCCCCAATTAGCATTGAAAATAATTGCATGCATGCGCAGTCACAGGCTGTCCTGAGATTCCTTTCCTGCCACAGGAATGTCAAGAATTTTCAGTTCGTTAAGGCAAACAGATAAGGTCCATGGCAACATCGGGATGTTGACATCCAGCTCCCCTTACTTCTCAAAAGCAACCTATGGGAAACAAAACAATCTGAATGCAGGTGTATGACTTAGGGATGCGTCCCCCTCCCCCCGGCTTGCTTTGGCTTTCTGCATGGAATTTTGCTACAAGGCGATCAGCTTGGATGTTTCTATGTTTCACCCATGATGCTTCCGATAGGGGATAACCCTTCCACTTGATTAGGTATTGGAGTTGCCTTCTGTGCCACCTCGAATCAAGAATTCGTTGGACTTCATAATGGGTTTGGCCCCCTATGACTACAGGGCCTGGGGGCGCACCGGGCAGTGGTCTCAGAGTGGAACCGATCACAGGTTTCAAAAGGCTACTATGAAATGATTGGTGTGTCTTCCCCAGCAATCGAGGCAGTTTCAATATCACTGTGACTGGGTTGATTATCTTTATTATGGGGAATGGCCCCACAAATTTTGGCCCCAGTTTTTTGCTGGGCAGTCTTAGTCTCAAGTATTTTGTGGAGATGTAAACCTTCTCTCCTACCTGGAACGGCCGTTGCGGAGCCCAGTGTTTATCTGCCTGTTTCTTGTAGGTTTGTGTCGCTTTGGCTAGGGCTTTCTTGACATTTTCCCAAGCTGCTTTCAGCATCGACATCCAATCAGTCAAGCTGACTGAGGAGGGGGGGTCTCTTGGATACTCAGGCATTGGGACGAAATCCATGCCGCTCACTACTTTAAACGGCGTGAGTCCTGTGCTGCTGTGAACAGCATTATTGTATGCAACATCAGCGAAAGATAAAAGGTCTGCCCAATTAGACTGCTGATAGTTCACGTAGCACCTCAGGTACTGCTCTATCATGGCGTTCAGTCTTTCTGCTGCCCCATTAGTGCTCGGATGAAAAGCTGAACTAAGACCCTGAGATGATCCAATGGACCGCAGGAACTCCCTCCAAAATTTAGCCGTGAATTGGACCCCTCTGTTTGAGATGATTCTTCGAGGTACTCCATGCAGTCGGTAGATATGCTTCACAAACAGTTTAGCCAGCTTGTGAGCCGAGGGTAGTCTGCTACAGGGAATGAAGTGTGCCTGCTTGGAGAACAGGTCTATTACAGTCCAAATCACTGTGTTTCCCCCACTTTTTGGCAGCTCTACTATAAAGTCCATTGCAATCTCCTCCCATGGCCTTGTTGGTTCTGCCACTGTTTGCAGTAGTCCTGGGGGTTTTCCTGGTCGTATTTTCATTGTGGCAGAGACTGTGCAACTTTTTACATAGCTATCCACATCTTTCTTCATTCCAGGCCACCAGAATTGCCTCCGGGCTAGGTGTAAAGTCTTTAGGAACCCAAAATGGCCTGCCAATTTGGCGTCGTGGCTCCTCTGGAGAACTAGGATACGTAGAGATTCTGGAACGTAGAGTTTCGTTCCCTTCCAGGCGAGGTCATCCCTCTTCGTCAAGATGTGTTGGTTGTTTTGGAACCAAGGGTCTGTTAGCAGCTCAGTTTTGAGTCTTGTGGTTAGATCGCTTGTGGTTTCACCCCGTCGATCACGGTGTTGCCGCCTGGTGGTTACTTGGGCAGCTGGTTGAGTAGAAGGAATAATGGCGTCCACTACATGCTCCCGTTCGCATTTGTACTGAGGCATGCGGGAGAGGGCATCAGCTAGAAAGTTCCTCTGCCCTGGAATGTGCTTTAGTACGAAGTTGAAACGGTTGAAGTATTGAGCCCATCGGACTTGTTTGGGTGATAGTTTCCGTGGGGTTCTGAGAGCTTCCAGATTTTTGTGGTCGGTCCAAACTTCAAACGGTTTCTGGCTCCCTTCTAGCAGGTGTCTCCAGGTTAGTAGTGCCCATCACACTGCAAAAGCCTCCTTTTCCCATACGGCCCATCGTCTCTCCGTGTCTGTGAGTTTGCGGGAGGTATAGGCACAGGGTTGTAATTTCCTTGGTTGTTTCTTTGGAGTAGTACTGCTCCTATGGCCATGTCCCTGGCGTCTGCCTGGATCACGAAAGGTTGCTCAGGATCAGGATGCTTCAGTACCGGCTCCTTTGCAAACATTTCTTTCAGTGTTTCGAATGCCTCCTGGCAGGTTAGGCTCCACTGTAGGGGTTGTCCCGGACGAGGTTTCATTCCTGGGCTCCCTGTCTTCAGGAGGTCTGTCAGGGGTTTGGCAATCTTTGCAAAGGAGGGAATGAACTGCCTGTAGAAGTTTGCGAACCCTAGGAAACTTTGTAGCTGTCTGCGGGTGCGAGGGGGTTGCCAGCTTAGGACGGCTTGCACTTTAGCTGGGTCCATCTCTATTCCCTCATTTGACACTCGGTAGCCTAGATAGTCTAGTCACTCACAGTGGAATTCACATTTTGATAGTTTGACATACAGGTTGGCTGCCAGAAGTTTTTCCAGTACTTGGCGAACCAGGGGTATGTGGTCATCGACGGTCTCAGTGTAAATAAGGATGTCATCTAGAAAGACAAGGACCCCCTTGTAGAGGTGCTCATGCAGCACCTCGTTTATTAACTGCATGAGCACTCCTGGGGCTCCCTGTAATCCAAAAGGCATCACTTTGAATTGGAAACTTCCTAAAGGGCAGTTGAACGCTGTTTTCCATTCATCTCCTTCCCTGATCCGTATTCGGTAGTATGCTTCTCTGAGGTCTAATTTGGTAAAGACTTTTCCCTTGGCCAAGTGAGACAGCATATCTTTCATGAGGGGAAGCGGGTATAGGTTGTGTACGCACACCGCATTTATCCCCCGAAAGTCCACCACCAGATGCATAGTTCCATCTTTTTTCTCTTTGAAGAGGACTGGTGCCGCAATCCGTGGCTTGGCTGGCTCAATGACCCTCGTGCTAGGTTTTTGTCTATGTATTCACGCATTTCTTGCATCTCTCAAGGCGTCATGGCATACAGCTGGGGTTTGGGTAGTTTTGCCCCAGGGATGATTTCAATGGCACAATCTGTTTCGCGGTGGGGGGGCAGGATGTCACATTCTGTCTCACTGAACACTTCTGCGAGGTCCTGGTATTCCACTGGAATCAGTTCAGCCTCTGGGGTTTTGTCAGATGTGGTTGCCAGTTGTTCTTGTGGTCTCTCTTGTGGGGCTCCCAATGTGAGTGGTATTTTTGCTTCCTCGTGAGGGAGGGGTTGAGGGCCAGGTGATATCCTAAGCCTGCGGGTGCCCCCTTGCCACCAGATGGTCGGTCCCCACTTGTCTAGCCAGGAAAGTCCAAGTATGACTGCCTCTGTCATTTTGGGGGCTATTATGAATCGAATTATTTCCCAGTGATCTGCCAATTTTAGTCTCACTGGTTCAGTTAGGTGGCATAGGCTCCTCCCATTAGGCTCCTCCCATTAGGGAACCGTCAACCTGCTCGAACCGAATCGGGTGGTTCAGTCTTTTCGCTCTGATCCCCAATTTCTGAACTGTGGTTAAGTTGATCAAGCACCTAGTGCAGCCTGAGTCTACAAAGGCTTGAAAATCCTCCTGTTTTCCTGTTTTCGGGGTTGTGAGGTGTATTGGGAAAAGGAAAGGGTAAATTGATTCGCTCACCATTGGGTCATTTTCTCCCTCGTCCTCGCTGTCATGGGGTTCCATTGACTGGTCATCATTGCCTGGGGTTTCACTGCTTTTGCCTGGGAGGGAGGAGACCCCTGCAGCTTGAAGAGCCCTCCTGGATGTGTTGATGGCCCGTCGGGGCCCTCGTTCTTGTCGGGCCCTGGGTGGTAGGTCCAGCCTTGGTTTCAGGACTGGGGTTGGGCATGCAGCTACCATGTGGCCCATCCCCCCGCATCTGTAACACCTCATGGAACTTCGAGGGAGGGCTGGTCTCAGGTCTCGCTGTGGTGCCATTTATTTCTTTTGGCGGGATGGTTTCAGATTAGGTTGACCCCTCTCCTTTTTGTCTGGTTCCTTCCTTGTGTCGTTGGCACGTAGCCCACTGTCGACTTTTGTTGCCACTCAGAACCACTCAGAGAGTTGGTTTGGGATGTCACGATATGCAGTTACTTGGGCAATATGTTTATCCAGGCTTATTCTGAAAAAATGCACCAGCAACCGTTCTGGTAGGGGGGGTAGTCTTCCAACTATCCTCCTGAATTCACAGATGTGCTCTTTGATGGGGCGGCCTCTTTGCTTTAGGTTGCTGAGTTCCTCCTCTGCATATGGGTCCTCCTCCCCCTCTTCAAATCTGGCATCTAGCACTTGCAGGAAGTCATCTATGTCTTGCAGTTGGGGGGCTCTCCACTTATGGAGGGCTGCTAGCCATTCTTTTGCTTCCCCCTCGAAACCCTCTGCAATGGCATTCACCATGGTTCTGGGGGATGGATAGAGGTGCCCATAGCGTTCTAAGTGGATATCAGCTGAATCAAGGAATAGAGCTAGTTGGTCTGAATCACCATCAAACTTTCCCCTGAATCGGAGTTCCTCCCTCCTCTGTTTTCCTCCCGGCCCCTGTATGCTCGTGCCTGATACGGCCGGTCATCTTTTTCAGCTCTAGGAGGGGGAGAGGGAGGGAGTTGCCTATATTATATTTATTTTATTTTTATATTTATTCAATTTATACCCCGCCCTTCTCCAAACGGACCCAGGGCGGCGCACAGGAAAATTAAAATACATACAAAACATCATATAAAATTTAAAAAACTAATTCAATAGAACCTGTGCTAAAACCAGATTAAAATCCCCAAATTTAAAAACTATCTAAAAGTCAGTATAGGAGGCTACGCTAGGCCGGCTAGATGGAATAAATGTGTCTTAAGACACTTGCGGAAGAGGCGGAGGTCAGAGATGGTGCGAAGTTCAGGGGGTAAGTCGTTCCAAAGGGCTGGACCTGCCACAGAGAAGGCTCTCCCCTTGGGTGTCGCCAGTCGGCATTGTCCGGCCGACGGCACCCTGAGGAGGCCCTCTCTGTGGGAGCGTATTGGTCTGAGGGATGTATGGGGCAGGAGGCGGTCTCGCATATAACTAGGCCCCGAGCCATGGAGCGCTTTAAAGATGGTCGTCAGAACCTTGAAGCGCACCCGAAAGACCACAGGAAGCCAGTGCAGCTCGCGCAGGATAGGTGTTTTGTGGGAGTGTCTAGGCGCTCCCGTAATCACCCGCGCGGCTGCATTCTGGACTAACTGCAGCTTTCGAGTGCACCTCAAGGGGAGCCCCATGTAGAGAGCATTACAGTAGTCGAGTCGAGAGGTCACGAGGGCCTGAGTGACTGTGCGAAGGGCAGCCCGGTCCAGTAAGGGCCGCAATTGGCGCATCAGGCGTACCTAATGGAAAGCCCCCCTGGCCACGGCCGCCACATGGTCCTCCATGGACAGCCGGGAATCCAGGAGGACACCCAAATTGCGCGCCCTCTCCACGGGGGCCGGTGTTTCACCCCCAATGGCCAGAGTTGGAATAATCTGGCTGAACCGGGGTGCCGGAAGCCACAGCCACTCAGTCTTGGACGGGTTGAGCCTGAGTTTGTTACTACCCATCCAGATCCGTACGGCCTCCAAACACCGGGACATGACCTCGACGGCATCGTTGGGGTGGTCTGGGGTGGATATGTACAACTGAGTATCATCAGCGTACAGATGATATCCCACCCCAAAACCACGGATGATCTCGCCCAGCGGCTTCATGTATGTGTTGAACAGTAGGGGCGAGAGGACCGACCCCTGAGGTACCCCACATACGAGGGGCCTCGAGGCCGACCTCTGCCCCCCTGCCAACACATATTGCGACCGACCAGAGAGGTAGGAAGAGAACCACCGTAGAACGGTGCCTCCCAGCCCCAACCCCCCCAGTCGGCGCAATAGGATACCATGGTCGATGGTATCAAAAGCCGCTGAGAGGTCTAATAGGACTAGGATAGAGGAATATCCTCTATCCCGCGCCCTCCAGAGATCATCAACCAACGCGACCAATGCCGTCTCGGTGCTATGCCCGGGTCGGAAGCCGGACTGGCGCGGGTCTAGATAATCAACTTCCTCCAAATGTCGCGGAAACTGTTGGGCCACCACACTCTCAACAACCTTCACTAAAAAGTGAAGGTTGGAGACGGGACGATAGTTCTCTAGTAATGCTGGATCCAGGGACGGCTTCTTGAGGAGGGGCCTTACTACCGCCTCTTTCAAGACAGCAGGCAAGGACCCCTCACTCAAAGATGCGTTGACAATGCCCTGGAGCCAGCCTCGTGTCGTCTCCCAGGATGCCAGTACAAGCCAGGAGGGACACGGGTCCAATAAACATGTGGTAACCCTAAGTCTCTTTGACAACTTGTCCATATCCTCGGTAGTAACAAAATCAAACTCCTCCCAAGATGGTGTCTCAAGAGCAACCTCGGACCGCTCAGCTGGACCACTGTCGATGGAGGGCAGCTCGCTCCGAATCCGAGTGATTTTCTCCTGCAGATAAATCCCAAATTCCTCTGCTCGACCCTGTAGAGGGGCTTCCCGCGGCCTCTGTTGGAGGAGGGAGTGGGTCACCCCAAACAGGGCGGCAGGGCGGTTATCTGCGGATGCAATAAGAGTGGCACAATACTCACGTTTGGCCACTCTTATCGCCACCAGGTAAGTCCTAATGTAGGTTCTCACTAGTGTTCGGTCGGCTTCGGAGCGAGAGGATCTCCATCTGCTCTCTAGGCGTCTCTTGTGGCGCTTCATCTCCCTAAGCTCCTCGGTGAACCAAAGAGCCCGGGTGGATCGTCGCCGCACGAGAGGCCGCTCAGGCGCGACTCGGTCCAAGGCCCCCGTGGCCGCACTTAACCATGCGGCCACTAGGTCCTCAGTCGAGTCGCGGGGCAAGTCCACAGGAATTGGCCCAAGCTCCCTTTGGAACCTTACCGGGTCCATCAGAAGCCTGGGGCGGAACCATATAGGAATATCCGGTTCCGCCTCCCCGCGATGGGGTGTAGCGATCGGAAAGTCGAGCCGAAGGAGAGCGTGATCTGTCCATGACAGGGGTGTGATGACTAAATCCCCTATTCCCAGATCACGACTCCACTGTCCCGAGACGAAGATGAGATCCAGGGTGTGTCCACCCTCGTGGGTAGGGCCCAAAACTACCTGGGTCAGGTCCATGGCTGCCATGGAAGCCATGAACTCCCGAGCTGCACCAGAGGTTTCGCCTACCGACGGCAGGTTAAAGTCCCCCATGACCAAAAGTCTGGGGGTCTCAACCGCCGCCTCGGCTATCACCTCTAAGAGCTCGGGCAGGGCTGTTGTTGCATAGCGAGGAGCCAGGTATACAACTAACACGCCCAACTGCCTCCCTAGGCCCCATTTCACGAGGAGGGACTCGCACCCGGTCGTCTGAGGGATCGTGGTCTCCTTTGGCTCAAGACCTTCCCTAACCATAATCACCACCCCCCCACCCCTCCCTAGGGCCCTAGGCTGATGAAAGGCTCGGTAGCCTGGTGGGCACATTTCTACGAGGGGATGACCTCCCTCGTGGCCCAACCAGGTTTCCGTAATACCTACCAGATCCGGGTCCCCCTCTGACACAAGGTCATGGATGAGGGGGGCTTTTTGCACCACGGACCTGGCGTTGCATAGCATCAGCCTAGGGCCCCGGGTCTTGGAAGCATGCTTGCTTCTGGGGCTGCGCTCCAGCATGCATCTCCTCCCTTCAGCAGGATCAGATATGCCTCCTCTCTCTTCCGGATGGCAGGCTGGCCTCTCGTCATGAAGGGTGGATTGATCAAAATCCTCCCTCAGTTTCTCTACTGCACCCCCCAGGGATCCCATCTGGGACCGTGGCCATCTGGCTTGTTCCCAGTCCCACATCCAGTACTTATCTTTTCTTGCTTCTTTTTCTGGGAAAGGTTTTACAGGCTGGATGTCTGGAGTTCTGCTGTTCAGGGGGGTTGGCTGGCCTCCAGCTGAAATGAGGCTTTTTTCAGCCATGGCCTGATCTCCTCCCTCTTTATCAGGCATTGCCTGGGGGAGGCGGGACTCAGGTAGCCCGGAAATCTTGATAGATTTCTTTTTAAAAGTCCTGGCTGTCTGTCAAGCTCCCAAGAGAAACTTCAAATGATTCACAGCCTCACGTAAAGGTTCAAAGAAATGTCCGTTTATTGAATATAACATCATGGCGAGCCTCGGTTGCAGCCAGGACTGGCAATAATTGGATGGCTTCTGCACTTTACCCCCTTATGCCCCCTCCCCTCTGCTTGTCATAAATTACGTTCCCCAATTAGCATTGAAAATGATTGCATGCATGCGCAGTCACAGGCTGTCCTGAGATTCCTTTCCTGCCACAGGAATGTCAAGAATTTTCAGTTCGTTAAGGCAAACAGATAAGGTCCATGGCAACATCGGGATGTTGACACGAACGCTTGTACTCTCGATGCCACTGAATGAACACTTTTATGCTAAATACCACTAAATGAACACTTGTACGCTAGATGCCACAAAATGAACGCTTGTACACTACCTGCCGCTAAATGTACGCTTGTACGCTCAATGCCACTGAACAAACGCTTGTACGCTCGATGACATTAGTGTCAACGCTTGTACGCTCGATGCTGCTGAATGAACACTTGTACGCTCGATGCCGCTGAACGAACGCTTGTACACTCAATGCCGCTGAATGAACGCTTGTACGCTCGATGCCGCTGAATGAACACTTGTACACTAGATTTCATTAAATGAACACTTGTACGCTTGATGCCACTAAATGAACGCTTGTACGCTAGATGCCACTAAACGAATGGTTGTACACTAAATCCCACTAAATACATGCTTGTACGCTAGATCCCCTCGTAGAAATGTGCCCACCAGGATACCGAGCCTTCCATCAGCCTAGGGCCCTAGGGAGGGGTGGGGGGGTGGCGATTATGGTTAGGGAAGGTCTTGAGCCAAAGGAGACCACGATCCCTCAGACGACCGGGTGCGAGTCCCTCCTTGTGAAGTGGGGCCTTGGGAGGCAGTTGGGCGTGTTAGTTGTATACCTGGCTCCTCGCTATGCAACAACAGCCCTGCCCGAGCTCCTAGAGGTGATAGCCGAGGCGGCGGTTGAGACCCCCAGACTTTTAGTTATGGGGGACTTTAACCTGCTGTCAGCAGGCGAAACCTCTGGTGCAGCTCGGGAGTTCATGGCTTCCATGACAGCCATGGACCTGACCCAGGTAGTTTTAGGCCCTACTCACGAGGGCGGACACACCCTGGATCTCATCTTTGTCTCGGGACAGTTGAGTAGTGATCTGGGAATAGGGGATTTAGTCATCACACCCCTGTCATGGACAGATCACGCTCTCCTTCGGCTCGACTTTCCGATCGCTGCACCTCACTGCGGGGAGGCGGAACCGGACATTCCTATATGGTTCCGCCCCAGGCTCCTGATGGACCTGATAAGGTTCCAGAGGGAGCTTGGGCCAATTCCTGTGGATTTGCCCCGCGACTCGACTGAGGACCTAGTGGCTGCATGGTTAAGTGCGGCCACGGGGGCCTTGGACCGAGTTGCGCCCTTGAGGCCTCTCTTGCGGCGACGAACCACCTGGGCTCTTTGGTTTACCGAGGGGCTTAGGGAGATGAAGCGCCACAAGAGACGCCTAGAGAGCAGATGGAGATCTTCTCACTCCGAAGCCGACCGAACACTAGTGAGAGACCATATTAGGACTTACTTAGTGGCGATAAAAGTGGCCAAACGTGAGTATTGTGCCACTCTTATTGCATCCGCAGATAACCGCCCTGCCGCCCTGTTTGGGGTGACCCGCTCCCTCCTTCAACAGAGGCCGCGGGAAGCCCCTTTACAGGGTCGAGCAGAGGAATTTGGGATTTATCTGCAGGAGAAAATCACTCGGATTCGGAACGAGCTACCCTCCATCGACAGTGGTCCAGTCGAGCAGGCCGAGGCTGTTCTTGTGACACCATCCTGGGAGGAGTTTGATTTTGTTACCACCGAGGATATGGACAAGCTGTCAAAGAGACTTAGGGCTACCACATGTTTATTGGACCCGTATCCCTCCTGGCTTGTACTGGCATCCTGGGAGACGACACGAGGCTGGCTCCAGGGCATTGTCAACGCATCTTTGAGTGAGGGGTCCTTGCCTGCCTTCCTGAAAGAGGCGGTGGTGAGGCCCCTCCTCAAGAAGCCGTCCCTGGATCCAGCATTATTAGAGAACTATCGTCTCGTCTCCAACCTCCACTTTTTAGTGAAGGTTGTTGAGAGTGTGGTGGCTCAACAGTTTCCGCGACACTTGGAGGAAGTTGATTATCTAGACCCGCGCCAGTCCGGCTTCCGACCCGGGTACAGCACCGAGACGGCATTGGTCGCGTTGGTTGATGATCTCTGGAGGGCGCGGGATAGAGGATATTCCTCTATCCTAGTCCTATTAGACCTCTCAGCGGCTTTTGATACCATCGACCATGGTATCCTATTGCACCGACTGGGGAGGTTGGGGTTGGGAGGCACCGTTCTGCTGTGGTTCTCATCCTACCTCTCTGGTCGGTCGCAATATGTGTTGGCAGGGGGGCAGAGGTCGGCCTCGAGGTCCCTCATATGTGGGGTTCCTCAGGGGTCGGTCCTCTCGCCCTTACTGTTCAACACATATATGAAGCCGCTGGGTGAGATCATCCGTGGTTTTGGGGTGGGATATCATCTGTACGCTGATGATACTCAGTTGTACATATCCACCCCAGACCACCCCAACGATGCCGTCGAGGTTATGTCCCGGTGTTTGGAGGCCGTACGGATCTGGATGGGTGGTAACAAACTCAGGCTCAACCCGTCCAAGACTGAGTGGCTGTGGCTTCCGGCGCCCCGGTTCAGCCAGATTATTCCAACTCTGGCCATTGGGGGCGAAACACCGGCCCCCGTGGAGAGGGCGCGCAATTTGGGTGTCCTCCTGGATTCCCGGCTGCCTATGGAAGATCATGTGGCAGCCGTGGCCAGGGGGGCATTCCATCAGGTACGCCTGATGCGCCAATTGCGCCCCTTACTGGACCGGGGTGCCTTACGCACAGTCACTCAAGCACTCGTCACCTCTCGACTTGACTACTGTAATGCTCTCTACATGGGGCTCCCCTTGAGGTGCACCCGAAAGCTGCAGCTAGTCCAGAACGCAGCCGTGCGGGTGATTACGGGAGCGCCTAGACACTCCCACATAACACCTATCCTGCGCGAGCTGCACTGGCTCCCTGTGGTCTTTCGGGTGCACTTCAAGGTTTTAACGACCATCTTTAAAGCGCTCCATGGCTCGGGGCCTAGTTATATGTGAGACCGCCTCCTGCCCCATACATCCCTCAGACCGATACGCTCCCACAGAGAGGGCCTCCTCAGGGTGCCGTCGGCTGGACAATGCCGACTGGCGACACCCAGGGGAAGAGCCTTCTCTGTGGCGGGCCCTTCCCTTTGGAACGACCTACCCCCTGAACTCCGCACCATCTCTGACCTCCGCCTCTTCCGCAAGTGTCTGAAGACACACCTATTCCATCTAGCCGGCCTAGCATAACCCCCATTACTGACTCTTAGATAGTTTTAAATTTGGGTTTTTTAAATTCGGTTTTTAGCGCAGGGTCTATTAGAATAAGTTTTTTAAAATTTTATATGTTTTATATGTGTTTTAACATCCCTGTGCACCGCCCTGGGTCCGTTTGGAGAAGGGCGGGGTATAAATTTAATAAAATAAAAAAATAAAATAAGATCCCGCTGAACGAACGCTTGTACACTCGATACCGCTAAACGAACGCTTACAATACAATACAATACAATAGCAGAGTTGGAACGGACCTTATAGGTCTTCTAGTCCAAACCCTTGCGTGGGCAGGAACCTTATACCATTTCAGACAAATGGCTATCTAACATCTTTTTAAAGACTTTCAGGGTTGGGGCATTCACAACTTCTGGAGGCTTGTATGTTCGATGCCGCTAAATGAATGCTTGTACGCTCGATGCCACTGAACGAACGCTTGTACGTTCAATGCCGCTAAATGAACGCTTGTACGCTCGATGCCGCTGAACGAATGCTTGTACGCTCCATGCTGATCAACGAACGCTTTTACGCTAAATACCACTAAACGAAAGCTTTTACGCTCGATGCCACTTAATGAACGCTTTTACGTCCGATGCCACTCAATGAATGCTTGTACGCTCGTGCCACGGAATGAACGCTTTTACGTCTGATGCCACTGAACGAACACTTGTATGCTAGATGCCGCTAAACGAACGCTTGAACGCTTGATGTCGCTGAACGAACGATTTTACGCTAAATACCACTAAACTAATGCTTCTACGCTCAATGCTGCTTATAGAACGCTTGGACGCTCGATGCCACTGTACGAACGCTTGTACGATAAATCCCACTAAAGGAACGCTTGTACTCTCGATGCTGTTAAATGAACGGTTGTACGCTCGATGCCACTGAACGAACACTTCTACGCTCGATGCCGCTGAACGAACACTTGTACACTCGATGATGCTGAACGAACACTTGTATACTCGATGATGCTGAACGAACGCTTGTACGCTCGATGGCACTGAACAAACGCTTGTAGGCTCGATGCCGCTGAACGAACACTTGTATGCACAATGGCGCTGAACGAATGCTTGTACGCTTGATGCCACTGAATGAACGCTTGTAGGCTCGATGTCGCTAAACGCTTGTACGCTCAATGCTGCTAAACGAAAGTTTGTACGCTCGTGCCACTGAATGAACGCTTGTATGCTCGATGCTATCTGGGATGCTGAAGCCGAAAAACCAGTCGATTGGTTGATCTGACCTTTCCCTGAGAAGTTACAGCAAAGCATTTCTCAGAATTGGCAAAAGAACTCAATTTAGACAGAAACTGCAAATCTGGATCAAGAGCTCAAATTCGAACGAGAAACACATATTAGATGCTATGTGGTATGCAGAAGCTCAAAATCCAGTCGATTGGTTAATCTGACCATTCCCTGAGAAGTTACAGCCAAGCGTATCTCAGAATTGGCAAAAGAACTCAATTTAGCCAGGAACTGCATATTTGGATGTAGAGCTCAAATTCGAACAAGAAACACATATTGGATGCTTTCTGGGATGCAGAAGCCGAAAAACAAGTTGATTGGTTGAGTTGAGCTTTCCCTGAGAAGTTACAGCCAAGCGTATCTCATAATTGGCAAAAGAACTCAGTTTAGCCAGGAACTGCAAATTTGAATCAAGGGCTCAAATTCGAACGGGAAACACAAATTGGATGCTATCTGGAATGCAGAAGCCGAAACACAAGTCGATTGGTTGATCTGAGCTTTCCCTGAGAAGTTACAGCCAAATGTATCTCAGAATTGAGGAAAGAACTCAATATAGTCAGGAACTGCAAATTTGGATCCAGATGTCAAATTCGAACGAGAAACACATATTGGATGATATCTGGAATGCAGAAACCAAAAAATAAGTCAATTGTTTGATCTAAGCTTTCCCTGAGAAGTTACAGCCAAGTGTATGTCAGAATTGGCAAAAGAACTCAATTTAACCAGGAACTGCAAATTTGGATCCAGAGCTCAAATTTGAATGAGAAACACAAATTGGATGCTATCTGGAATGCAGAAGCCGAAACACAAGTCTCGGTTGGATGCAGAGGTCAAATTCGAATGAGAAACACATATTAGATGCTATGTGGGATGCAGAAGCTGAAAATCCAGTCGATTGGTTAATCTGACCATTCCCGGAGAAGTTACAGCCAAGCGTATCTCAGAATTAGCAAAAGAACTCAATTTAGCCAGGAACTGCATATTTGGATGTAGAGCTCAAATTCGAACGAGAAACACATAGATGCTATCTTGGATGCAGAAGCTGAAAAACAAGTCGATTGTTTTATCTGACCTGTGCCTGAGAAGTTACAGCCAAGCGTATCTCAGAATTGGCAAAAGAACTCAATTTAGCCAGGAACTGCAAATTTGGATCCAGAGCTCAAATTCGAACAAGAAGCACATATTGGATGCTTTCTGGGATGCAGAAGCCGAAAAACAAGTCGATTGGTTGAGTTGAGCTTTCCCTGAGAAGTTACAGCCAAGCGTATCTCATAATTGGCAAAAGAACTCAATTTAGCCAGGAACTGCAAATTTGAATCAAGGGCTCAAATTCGAACGGGAAACACTTTTTGGATGCTATCTGGAATGCAGAAACCAAAAAACAAGTCGATTGGTTGATCTGAGCTTTCCATGAGGTTACAGCCAAGCGTATATCAGAATTGGCAAAACAACAATTTAGCCAGCCACTGCAAATTTGGATGCAGAGCTCAAATTCGAATGAGAAACTCAAATTCGAATGAGAAAGATAAATTGGATGGTATCTGGGATGCAGAGGCCGGAAAACAAGTCGATTGGTTGATCTGAGCTTTCCTTGAGAAGTTACAGCCAAGCGTATCTCAGAATTGAGGAAAGAACTCAATATAGTCAGGAACTGCAAATTTGGATCCAGATCTCAAATTCGAACGAGAAACATATATAGGATGATATCTGGAATGCAGAAACCAAAAAATAAGTCAATTGTTTGATCTAAGCTTTCCCTGAGAAGTTACAGCCAAGCGTATGTCAGAATTGGCAAAAGAACTCAATTTAACCAGGAACTGCAAATTTGGATCCAGAGCTCAAATTCGAATGAGAAACACAAATTGGATGGTATCTGGGATGCAGAAGCTGAAAAACAAGTAGATTGGTTGATCTGAGCTTTCCCTAAGAAGTTAAAGCCAACCGTATCTCAGAATTGACAAAAGAACTCAGTTTAGCCAGGAACTGCAAATTTGAATCCAGAGCTCAAATTCGAACGGGAAACACATATTGGATGCTATCTGGGATGCAGAAGCTGGAAAACAAGTGGATTGGTTGATCTGACCTTTCCCTGAGAGGTTACAGCCAAGCATATCTCAGAATTGGTTGATTTGAGGTTTTCCTATGAAGTAACAGCCAAGCAGAATTCGCCAAGCAGAATTGAGGAAAGAACTCAATTTAACCAGGAACTGCAAATTTGGATCCAGAGCTCAAATTCGAATGAGAAACACAAATTGGATGGTATCTGGGATGCAGAAGCTGAAAAACAAGTAGATTGGTTGATCTGAGCTTTCCCTAAGAAGTTAAAGCCAACTGTATCTCAGAATCGACAAAATAACTCAGTTTAGCCAGGAACTGCAAATTTGGATCCAGGGCTCAAATTCGAACGAGAAACACATATTGGATGCTATCTGGGATGCAGAAGGCGAAAAACAAGTCGATTGGTTGATCTGAGCTTTCCCTAAGAAGTTAAAGCCAACCGTATCTCAGAATCGACAAAATAGTTTAGCCAGGAACTGCAAATTTGGATCCAGAGCTCAAATTCGAACGAGAAACACATATTGGATGCTATCTGGAATGCTAAACCCGAAAAACAAGTTGATTGGGTGATCTGAGCTTTCCCTGAGAAGTTACAGCAAAACATATCCCAGAATTATCAAAAGAACTCAGTTTAGCCAGGTACTGCAAATTTGGATCCAGAGCTCAAATTCGAACGAGAAACACATATTGGATGCTATCTGGGATGTAGAAGGCGAAAAACTAGTCGATTGGTTGATATGAGTTTTCCCTAAGAAGTTAAAGCCAACCGTATCTCAGAAATGACAAAAGAACTCAGTTTACCCAGGAACTGCAAATTTGGATGCAGAGGTCATATTTGAACGAGAAACACAAATTGGATATGCAGAAGCCGAAAAACAAGTCGATTGGTTGATCTGACCATTCCATGAGAAGGTACAGCCAAGCGTATCAGAATTGAGGAAAGAACTCAATTTAGCCAGGAACTGGAAATTTGGATCCAGAGCTCAAATTCGAATGAGAAAGACATATTGGATACTGTCTGGAATGCTAAACCTGACAAACAAGTCGATTGGTTGATCTGAGCTTTCCCTGAGAAGTTACAGCCAAGCGTATCTCAGAATTGACAAAAGAACTCAGTTTAGCCAGGTACTGCAAATTTGGATGCAGAGGTCAAATTCGAACGAGAAACACAAATTGGATGGTATCACGGATGCAGAAGCCGAAACACAAGTCGATTGGTTGATCTGAGCTTTCCCTGAGAAGTTACAGCAAAGCATATATCAGAATTGACAAAAGAACTCAGTTTAGCCAGGTACTGCAAATTTGGATCCAGAGCTCAAATTCGAACGAGAAACACATATTGGATGCTATCTGGGATGCAGAAGCTGAAAAACAAGTCGATTGGTTGATCTGAGCTTTCCCTAAGAAGTTAAAGCCAACCGTATCTCAGAATTGAGGAAAGAACTCAGTTTAGCCATGAACTGCAAATTTGGATCCAGAACTCAAATTCGAACGAGAAACACATATTGGATGCTATCTGGAATGCTAAACCCGAAAAACAAGTCGATTGGTTGATCTGAGCTTTCCCTGAGAAGTTACAGCCAAGCGTATCTCAGAATTGAGGAAAGAACTCAATTTAGCCAGGAACTGGAAATTTGGATCCAGAGCTCAAATTCGAATGAGAAAGACATATTGGATGCTATCTGGAATGCTAAACCTGACAAACAAGTCGATTGGTTGATTTGAGCTTTCCCTGAGAAGTTACAGCCAAGCGTATCTCTGAATTGTCAAAAGAACTCAATTTAGCCAGGAACTGCAAATTTGGATCCAGAGCTCAAATTCGAACGAGAAACACATATTGGATGGTATCTGGAATGCTAAACCCGAAAAACAAGTCGATTGGTTGATCAGAGCTTTCCCTGAGAAGTTACAGCAAAGCATATATCAGCATTGTCAAAAGAACTCAGTTTAGCCAGGTACTGTAAATTTGGATCCAGAGCTCAAATTCGAACGAGAAACACAAATTGGGACCTTCCGGTTCCGGCTCCTGCGGCGACGGGCGAGCCTAGCGCTCGCTCGCCGCTTTGTTTCTTCTTCTGCCCCCCAACGGGGGCGAGACTCCTCTTTTTTGAGGGTCTCCCGTAGGGCCGGCTCGTCGGGGGGCGTGCCCCCCACGGCGGTGGAGGAAGCGGCTCCCGGCGCGGCTCAGGTGAGGGAGAACATGCTAGCGGGGGGTTCTCCCTTCGCCTAAGGAAGACGGCGCCATCTACAGCAATGAGGAGGGCTGATCGGCTCAGTCGGAAGGGCTCCCGAGGCTTCAGCTGCGAGGAGAGAGTGAGTTTCTAAAAAAACTTTTTTTACCTTGCTGCCAGCCAGGCTGAACGGAATGGGAGGGGGGTGTTTATTTTCAAAAACCCCCCCTCGGATTTAAGCGGCGCGTTAAAATGGCTTCTCTGCAAAGAGAAAGCGGAAAACTTTCACTCCGGATGGTCTCTAACAAATGAAAGTGGATTGTGACTTTTTGCAACATTGTTTCTGGGTCTGGCTGAGTTTTAAAAAAATTTATTTTGCTACTCTCTCCCTCTGGCTGAGATGAGCGGTGGAAGTGGATTCCTTTTGTCCCTGCCTGACTATTTCAACTAAGGAAAATTTCCAGCGTCTCTTTGAAAGCAGGACTCTCTCTGGATTTTTGAAAAAAAAAATTTTTTTTGATGGATTTGTGACTTCTTCTCTGGAATACCTTCGTTATTACTATTTGGGAAATTGTGTCTCCTTTGGTTTCTGAATTGTTTGCAACTTCACAGCCCTGAACTGAACTGAGCTCCTGGTTAGCCCCACCAGCCCCACCCGGAAAACGCCATCTTGGTGGCAGTGACTCTAACTTTTAACCATGGCACAAGAAGCAGCACTTGTAAATTTGGAACAAAGGATGGCTTCTCTTGAAACTTCTATACTAACTTTGATATCAGAAATAAAGGCCCAGAGGGCTGAAAGTATTATCTTCAAGAAGGAGTTGTTGGATACAAGAAGACAAGTGCTGGATAACACACAGAAGAATAAAGAACTGGAAGGGGGGTTGGAGGGGGCCAAGGGGGAAATTAAAAATGTTACCAATGAGGTTGTGGAAATAAATGGGCATGTGTCTAGGATGGATATGGAAAGAATGACATATTTTTTGAGATTTCAAAATGTTTCTGAGGAATCTGGTGAATACCTCCCTGATCTTATGAGCATAATTTTAGCAGACTATTTACAAAAACCTAAGGATGAGATCAGGGGGGATATTGACCTAGCCTACAGAATTAACTCAGCATATGCCAGGATAAATGAAGTGCCTAGAGAGATACATGTGAAATTTGTTAGAAGGTCAACCAGAGAGGAAGTCCTGAAAGCGCAGAGAGAGAAACCTTTAACGTATCAACGAAAAACGGTCACTATCTTGAAGCAGATCCCTAGAAAAATTAGAGATTTAAGAAGGAAATTTTCCTTCTTGTCTAAAACCTTGTTTGATCACGGGATTTGGTTCAAGTGGATGACCCCTGAAGGGATGCTGGTGTTCTGGGAAGGAGGAAGAGTGAGGATTAAAACAGTTGCTGAGGCGGAAGCCTTTCTTAAAAAACATTCCTCTGCCCTGGGGGAAGATCCAGGGGGGACGGAGGGGGCCACGGCCTCGCTCGGGGGCCAGGGAGGAGAGAAAGAAGATACAATAGCCAAAAGACTTAGATCAAAAAAATAACTTTGCCTTGATTTTTCTTGAACAATTTTGCATAATATTCCTATCCGGACTTTTTGTAAATGTCTGACAGCATGGAAGGGAGAATTTAGGTAAATGTACTTGCTCTCATCTTGTAGTGGTATGGAAAATGTTTTCTATGATAACTTTTTTAATGTGTAATTTGAGGTCTTGGAAGGTCCGACGACTCTGACGTGAATGCTCTCAAAATTTCTTTGTAACCATTACCCTATCCTGTTAAAAAATGTAAAACCAATAAAACTTTTTCAATATAAAAGAGAAACACAAATTGGATGCTATCTGGGATGCAGAAGGCGAAAAACAAGTCGATTGGTTGATCTGAGCTTTCCCTAAGAAGTTAAAGCCAACCGTATCTCAGAATTGACAAAAGAACTCAAGTTTACCCAGGAACTACAAATTTGGATGGAGGTCAAATTCGAACGAGAAACACAAATTGGAGGGTATCTCGGATGCAGAAGGCGAAAAACAAGTCGATTGGTTGATCTGACCTTTCCCTGAGAAGGTACAGCCAACCGTATCTCAGAATAGAGGAAAGAATTCAGTTTAGTCAGGAACTGCAAATTTGGATCCATAGCTCAAATTCGAACGAGAAACACTTTTTGGATGCTATCTGGGATGCAGAAGCCGGAAAACAAGTCGATTGGTTGATCTGAGCATTCCCTAAGAAGTTAAAGCCAACCGTATCTCAGAATTGACAAAAGAACTCAGTTTAGCCACGAACTGCAAATTTGGATGCACAGTTCAAATTCGAATGAGAAACACAAATTGGATGGTATCCCAGATGCAGAGGCCGAAAAATAAGTCGATTGGTTGATCTGAGCTTTCCCTGAGAAGTTACAGCTAAGCGTATCAGAATTGAGGAAAGAACTCAATTTAGCCAGGAACTGGAGATTTGGATCCAGAGCTCAAATTCGAATGAGAAAGACATATTGGATGCTGTCTGGAATGCTAAACCTGACAAACAAGTCGATTGGTTGATCTGAGCTTTACCTGAGAAGTTACAGCCAAGCGTATCTCAGAATTGTCAAAAGAACTCAATTTAGCCAGGAACTGCAAATTTGGATCCAGAGCTCAAATTCGAACGAGAAACACATATTGGATGCTATCTGGAATGCTAAACCCGAAAAACAAGTTGATTGATTGATCTGAGCTTTCCCTGAGAAGTTACAGCAAAGCATATATCAGAATTGTCAAAAGAACTCAGTTTAGCCAGGTACTGCAAATTTGGATCCAGAGCTCAAATTCGAAAGAGAAACACATATTGGACGCTATCTGGAATGCAGAAGGCGAAAAACAAGTCGATTGGTTGATCTGACCTTTCCCTAAGAAGGTACAGCCAACCGTATCTCAGAATTGAGGAAAGAACTCAGTTTAGCCAGGAACTGCAAATTTGGATCCAGGGCTTAAACTCGAACGAGAAACACATATTGGATGCTATCTGGGATGCAGAAGGCGAAAAACAAGTCGATTGGTTGATCTGAGCTTTCCCTAAGAAGTTAAAGCCAACCGTATCTCAGAATCGACAAAATAGTTTAGCCAGGAACTGCAAATTTGGATCCAGAGCTCGAATTCGAACGTGAAACACATATTGGATGCTATCTGGAATGCTAAACCCGAAAAACAAGTCGATTGGTTGATCTGACCATTCCATGAGAAGGTACAGCCAAGCGTATCAGAATTGAGGAAAGAACTCAATTTAGCCAGGAACTGGAAATTTGGATCCAGAGCTCAAATTCGAATGAGAAAGACATATTGGATACTGTCTGGAATGCTAAACCTGACAAACAAGTCGATTGGTTGATCTGAGCTTTCCCTGAGAAGTTACAGCCAAGCGTATCTCAGAATTGACAAAAGAACTCAGTTTAGCCAGGTACTGCAAATTTGGATGCAGAGGTCAAATTCGAACGAGAAACACAAATTGGATGGTATCACGGATGCAGAAGCCGAAACACAAGTCGATTGGTTGATCTGAGCTTTCCCTGAGAAGTTACAGCAAAGCATATATCAGAATTGACAAAAGAACTCAGTTTAGCCAGGTACTGCAAATTTGGATCCAGAGCTCAAATTCGAACGAGAAACACATATTGGATGCTATCTGGGATGCAGAAGCTGAAAAACAAGTCGATTGGTTGATCTGAGCTTTCCCTAAGAAGTTAAAGCCAACCGTATCTCAGAATTGAGGAAAGAACTCAGTTTAGCCATGAACTGCAAATTTGGATCCAGAACTCAAATTCGAACGAGAAACACATATTGGATGCTATCTGGAATGCTAAACCCGAAAAACAAGTCGATTGGTTGATCTGAGCTTTCCCTGAGAAGTTACAGCCAAGCGTATCTCAGAATTGAGGAAAGAACTCAATTTAGCCAGGAACTGGAAATTTGGATCCAGAGCTCAAATTCGAATGAGAAAGACATATTGGATGCTATCTGGAATGCTAAACCTGACAAACAAGTCGATTGGTTGATTTGAGCTTTCCCTGAGAAGTTACAGCCAAGCGTATCTCTGAATTGTCAAAAGAACTCAATTTAGCCAGGAACTGCAAATTTGGATCCAGAGCTCAAATTCGAACGAGAAACACATATTGGATGGTATCTGGAATGCTAAACCCGAAAAACAAGTCGATTGGTTGATCAGAGCTTTCCCTGAGAAGTTACAGCAAAGCATATATCAGCATTGTCAAAAGAACTCAGTTTAGCCAGGTACTGTAAATTTGGATCCAGAGCTCAAATTCGAACGAGAAACACAAATTGGATGCTATCTGGGATGCAGAAGGCGAAAAACAAGTCGATTGGTTGATCTGAGCTTTCCCTAAGAAGTTAAAGCCAACCGTATCTCAGAATTGACAAAAGAACTCAAGTTTACCCAGGAACTACAAATTTGGATGGAGGTCAAATTCGAACGAGAAACACAAATTGGAGGGTATCTCGGATGCAGAAGGCGAAAAACAAGTCGATTGGTTGATCTGACCTTTCCCTGAGAAGGTACAGCCAACCGTATCTCAGAATAGAGGAAAGAATTCAGTTTAGTCAGGAACTGCAAATTTGGATCCATAGCTCAAATTCGAACGAGAAACACTTTTTGGATGCTATCTGGGATGCAGAAGCCGGAAAACAAGTCGATTGGTTGATCTGAGCATTCCCTAAGAAGTTAAAGCCAACCGTATCTCAGAATTGACAAAAGAACTCAGTTTAGCCACGAACTGCAAATTTGGATGCACAGTTCAAATTCGAATGAGAAACACAAATTGGATGGTATCCCAGATGCAGAGGCCGAAAAATAAGTCGATTGGTTGATCTGAGCTTTCCCTGAGAAGTTACAGCTAAGCGTATCAGAATTGAGGAAAGAACTCAATTTAGCCAGGAACTGGAGATTTGGATCCAGAGCTCAAATTCGAATGAGAAAGACATATTGGATGCTGTCTGGAATGCTAAACCTGACAAACAAGTCGATTGGTTGATCTGACCTTTCCCTGAGAAGATACAGACAAGCGTATCTCAGAATTGACAAAAGAACTCAGTTTAGCCAGGTACTGCAAATTTGGATCCAGAGGTCGAATTCGAACGAGAAATACATATTGGATGCTATCTGGAATGCTAAACCTGAAAAACAAGTCGATTGGTTGATCTGAGCTTTCCCTGAGAAGTTACACCAAAGCATATCTCAGAATTGTCAAAAGAACTCAGTTTAGCCAGGTACTGCAAATTTGGATCCAGAACTCAAATTCCAACGAGAAACACATATTGGATGCTATCTGGAATGCTAAACCCGAAAAACAAGTCGATTGGTTGATCTGAGCTTTACCTGAGAAGTTACAGCCAAGCGTATCTCAGAATTGTCAAAAGAACTCAATTTAGCCAGGAACTGCAAATTTGGATCCAGAGCTCAAATTCGAACGAGAAACACATATTGGATGCTATCTGGAATGCTAAACCCGAAAAACAAGTTGATTGATTGATCTGAGCTTTCCCTGAGAAGTTACAGCAAAGCATATATCAGAATTGTCAAAAGAACTCAGTTTAGCCAGGTACTGCAAATTTGGATCCAGAGCTCAAATTCGAAAGAGAAACACATATTGGACGCTATCTGGAATGCAGAAGGCGAAAAACAAGTCGATTGGTTGATCTGACCTTTCCCTAAGAAGGTACAGCCAACCGTATCTCAGAATTGAGGAAAGAACTCAGTTTAGCCAGGAACTGCAAATTTGGATCCAGGGCTTAAACTCGAACGAGAAACACATATTGGATGCTATCTGGGATGCAGAAGGCGAAAAACAAGTCGATTGGTTGATCTGAGCTTTCCCTAAGAAGTTAAAGCCAACCGTATCTCAGAATCGACAAAATAGTTTAGCCAGGAACTGCAAATTTGGATCCAGAGCTCGAATTCGAACGTGAAACACATATTGGATGCTATCTGGAATGCTAAACCCGAAAAACAAGTTGATTGGTTGATCTGAGCTTTCCCTGAGAAGTTACAGCAAAACATATCCCAGAATTATCAAAAGAAGTCAGTTTAGCCAGGTACTGCAAATTTGGATCCAGAGCTCAAATTCGAACGAGAAACACATATTGGATGCTATCTGGGATGCAGAAGGTGAAAAACAAGTCGATTGGTTGATCTGAGTTTTCCCTAAGAAGTTAAAGCCAACCGTATCTCAGAAATGACAAAAGAACTCAGTTTACCCAGGAACTGCAAATTTGGATGCAGAGGTCAAATTCGAACGAGGAACACATATTGGATGCTATCTGGAATGCTAAACCCGAAAAACAAGTCGATTGGTTGATCTGAGCTTTCCCTGAGAAGTTACAGCCAAGCGTATCTCAGAATTGAGGAAAGAACTCAATTTAGCCAGGAACTGCAAATTTGGATCCAGAGCTCAAATTCGAACGAGAAACACAAATTGGATGGTATCTGGAATGCTAAACCCGAAAAACAAGTCGATTGGTTGATCAGAGCTTTCCCTGAGAAGTTACAGCCAAGCGTATCTCAGAATTGACAAAAGAACTCAGTTTAGCCAGGAACTGCAAATTTGGATCCAGAACTCAAATTCCAACGAGAAACACATATTGGATGCTATCTGGAATGCTAAACCCGAAAAACAAGTCGATTGGTTGATCTGAGCTTTACCTGAGAAGTTACAGCCAAGCGTATCTCAGAATTGTCAAAAGAACTCAATTTAGCCAGGAACTGCAAATTTGGATCCAGAGCTCAAATTCGAACGAGAAACACATATTGGATGCTATCTGGAATGCTAAACCCGAAAAACAAGTTGATTGATTGATCTGAGCTTTCCCTGAGAAGTTACAGCAAAGCATATATCAGAATTGTCAAAAGAACTCAGTTTAGCCAGGTACTGCAAATTTGGATCCAGAGCTCAAATTCGAAAGAGAAACACATATTGGACGCTATCTGGAATGCAGAAGGCGAAAAACAAGTCGATTGGTTGATCTGACCTTTCCCTAAGAAGGTACAGCCAACCGTATCTCAGAATTGAGGAAAGAACTCAGTTTAGCCAGGAACTGCAAATTTGGATCCAGGGCTTAAACTCCAACGAGAAACACATATTGGATGCTATCTGGGATGCAGAAGGCGAAAAACAAGTCGATTGTTTGATCTGAGCTTTCCCTAAGAAGTTAAAGCCAACCGTATCTCAGAATCGACAAAATAGTTTAGCCAGGAACTGCAAATTTGGATCCAGAGCTCGAATTCGAACGTGAAACACATATTGGATGCTATCTGGAATGCTAAACCCGAAAAACAAGTTGATTGGTTGATCTGAGCTTTCCCTGAGAAGTTACAGCAAAACATATCCCAGAATTATCAAAAGAAGTCAGTTTAGCCAGGTACTGCAAATTTGGATCCAGAGCTCAAATTCGAACGAGAAACACATATTGGATGCTATCTGGAATGCTAAACCCGAAAAACAAGTCGATTGGTTGATCTGAGCTTTCCCTGAGAAGTTACAGCCAAGCGTATCTCAGAATTGAGGAAAGAACTCAATTTAGCCAGGAACTGCAAATTTGGATCCAGAGCTCAAATTCGAACGAGAAACACAAATTGGATGGTATCTGGAATGCTAAACCCGAAAAACAAGTCGATTGGTTGATCAGAGCTTTCCCTGAGAAGTTACAGCCAAGCGTATCTCAGAATTGACAAAAGAACTCAGTTTAGCCAGGAACTGCAAATTTGGATCCAGAACTCAAATTCCAACGAGAAACACATATTGGATGCTATCTGGAATGCTAAACCCGAAAAACAAGTCGATTGGTTGATCTGAGCTTTACCTGAGAAGTTACAGCCAAGCGTATCTCAGAATTGTCAAAAGAACTCAATTTAGCCAGGAACTGCAAATTTGGATCCAGAGCTCAAATTCGAACGAGAAACACATATTGGATGCTATCTGGAATGCTAAACCCGAAAAACAAGTTGATTGATTGATCTGAGCTTTCCCTGAGAAGTTACAGCAAAGCATATATCAGAATTGTCAAAAGAACTCAGTTTAGCCAGGTACTGCAAATTTGGATCCAGAGCTCAAATTCGAAAGAGAAACACATATTGGACGCTATCTGGAATGCAGAAGGCGAAAAACAAGTCGATTGGTTGATCTGACCTTTCCCTAAGAAGGTACAGCCAACCGTATCTCAGAATTGAGGAAAGAACTCAGTTTAGCCAGGAACTGCAAATTTGGATCCAGGGCTTAAACTCCAACGAGAAACACATATTGGATGCTATCTGGGATGCAGAAGGCGAAAAACAAGTCGATTGGTTGATCTGAGCTTTCCCTAAGAAGTTAAAGCCAACCGTATCTCAGAATCGACAAAATAGTTTAGCCAGGAACTGCAAATTTGGATCCAGAGCTCGAATTCGAACGTGAAACACATATTGGATGCTATCTGGAATGCTAAACCCGAAAAACAAGTTGATTGGTTGATCTGAGCTTTCCCTGAGAAGTTACAGCAAAACATATCCCAGAATTATCAAAAGAAGTCAGTTTAGCCAGGTACTGCAAATTTGGATCCAGAGCTCAAATTCGAACGAGAAACACATATTGGATGCTATCTGGGATGCAGAAGGTGAAAAACAAGTCGATTGGTTGATCTGAGTTTTCCCTAAGAAGTTAAAGCCAACCGTATCTCAGAAATGACAAAAGAACTCAGTTTACCCAGGAACTGCAAATTTGGATGCAGAGGTCAAATTCGAACGAGGAACACATATTGGATGCTATCTGGAATGCTAAACCCGAAAAACAAGTCGATTGGTTGATCTGAGCTTTCCCTGAGAAGTTACAGCCAAGCGTATCTCAGAATTGAGGAAAGAACTCAATTTAGCCAGGAACTGCAAATTTGGATCCAGAGCTCAAATTCGAACGAGAAACACAAATTGGATGGTATCTGGAATGCTAAACCCGAAAAACAAGTCGATTGGTTGATCAGAGCTTTCCCTGAGAAGTTACAGCCAAGCGTATCTCAGAATTGACAAAAGAACTCAGTTTAGCCAGGAACTGCAAATTTGGATCCAGAACTCAAATTCGAACGGGAAACACATATTGGAGGGTATCCCGGATATAGACGCCGAAAAACAAGTCGATTGGTTGATCTGAGCTTTCCCTGAGAAGATACAGCCAAACGTATCTCAGAATTGACAAAAGAACTCAGTTTAGCCAGGTACTGCAAATTTGGATCCAGAGGTCGAATTCGAACGAGAAACACAAATTGGAGGGTATCCCGGATGCAGAAGCCGAAAAACGTCGATTGGTTGATCTGAGCTTTCCCTGAGAAGATACAGCCAAGCGTATCTCAGAATTGACAAAAGAACTCAGTTTAGCCAGGTACTGCAAATTTGGATCCAGAGGTCGAATTCGAACGAGAAACACAAATTGGAGGGTATCCCGGATGCAGAAGGCGAAAAACAAGTCGATTGGTTGATCTGACCTTTCCCTGAGAAGGTACAGCCAACCGTATCTCAGAATAGAGGAAAGAATTCAGTTTAGTCAGGAACTGCAAATTTGGATCCATAGCTCAAATTCGAACGAGAAACACTTTTTGGATGCTATCTGGGATGCAGAAGCCGGAAAACAAGTCGATTGGTTGATCTGAGCATTCCCTAAGAAGTTAAAGCCAACCGTATCTCAGAATTGACAAAAGAACTCAGTTCAGCCACGAACTGCAAATTTGGATGCACAGTTCAAATTCGAATGAGAAACACAAATTGGATGGTATCCCAGATGCAGGGGCCGAAAAATAAGTCGATTGGTTGATCTGAGCTTTCCCTGAGAAGTTACAGCTAAGCGTATCAGAATTGAGGAAAGAACTCAATTTAGCCAGGAACTGGAGATTTGGATCCAGAGCTCAAATTCGAATGAGAAAGACATATTGGATGCTGTCTGGAATGCTAAACCTGACAAACAAGTCGATTGGTTGATCTGAGCTTTCCCTGAGAAGTTACAGCCAAGCGTAACTCAGAATTGACAAAAGAACTCAGTTTAGCCAGGTACTGCAAATTTGGATCCAGAGCTCAAATTCGAACGAGAAACACATATTGGATGCTATCTGGGATGTAGAAGCTGAAAAACAAGTCGATTGCTTGATCTGAGCTTTCCCTAAGAAGTTAAAGCCAACCGTATCTCAGAATTGTCAAAAGAACTCAATTTAGCCAGGAACTGCAAATTTGGATCCAGAGCTCAAATTCGAACGAGAAACACATATTGGATGCTATCTGGAATGCTAAACTCGAAAAACAAGTTGATTGATTGAACTGACCTTTCCCTGAGAAGTTACAGCAAACCATATATCAGAATTGTCAAAAGAACTCAGTTTAGCCAGGTACTGCAAATTTGGATCCAGAGCTCAAATTCGAAAGAGAAACACATATTGGACGCTATCTGGAATGCAGAAGGCGAAAAACAAGTCGATTGGTTGATCTGACCTTTCCCTGAAAAGGTACAGCCAACCGTATCTCAGAATTGAGGAAAGAACTCAATTTAGCCAGGAACTGCAAATTTGGATCCAGAGCTCAAATTCGAACGAGAAACACATATTGGATGATATCTGGAATGCTAAACCCGAAGAACAAGTCGATTGGTTGATCTGAGCTTTCCCTGAGAAGATACAGACAAGCGTATCTCAGAATTGACAAAAGAACTCAGTTTAGCCAGGTACTGCAAATTTGGATCCAGAGGTCGAATTCGAACGAGAAATACATATTGGATGCTATCTGGAATGCTAAACCTGAAAAACAAGTCGATTGGTTGATCTGAGCTTTCCCTGAGACGTTACACCAAAGCATATCTCAGAATTGTCAAAAGAACTCAGTTTAGCCAGGTACTGCAAATTTGGATCCAGAACTCAAATTCCAACGAGAAACACATATTGGATGCTATCTGGAATGCTAAACCCGAAAAACAAGTCGATTGGTTGATCTGAGCTTTACCTGAGAAGTTACAGCCAAGCGTATCTCAGAATTGTCAAAAGAACTCAATTTAGCCAGGAACTGCAAATTTGGATCCAGAGCTCAAATTCGAAAGAGAAACACATATTAGACGCTATCTGGAATGCAGAAGGCGAAAAACAAGTCGATTGGTTGATCTGACCTTTCCCTAAGAAGGTACAGCCAACCGTATCTCAGAATTGAGGAAAGAACTCAGTTTAGCCAGGAACTGCAAATTTGGATCCAGGGCTTAAACTCGAACGAGAAACACATATTGGATGCTATCTGGGATGCAGAAGGCGAAAAACAAGTCGATTGGTTGATCTGAGCTTTCCCTAAGAAGTTAAAGCCAACCGTATCTCAGAATCGACAAAATAGTTTAGCCAGGAACTGCAAATTTGGATCCAGAGCTCGAATTCGAACGTGAAACACATATTGGATGCTATCTGGAATGCTAAACCCGAAAAACAAGTTGATTGGTTGATCTGAGCTTTCCCTGAGAAGTTACAGCAAAACATATCCCAGAATTATCAAAAGAAGTCAGTTTAGCCAGGTACTGCAAATTTGGATCCAGAGCTCAAATTCGAACGAGAAACACATATTGGATGCTATCTGGGATGCAGAAGGCGAAAAACAAGTCGATTGGTTGATCTGAGTTTTCCCTAAGAAGTTAAAGCCAACCGTATCTCAGAAATGACAAAAGAACTCAGTTTACCCAGGAACTGCAAATTTGGATGCAGAGGTCAAATTCGAACGAGGAACACATATTGGATGCTATCTGGAATGCTAAACCCGAAAAACAAGTCGATTGGTTGATCTGAGCTTTCCCTGAGAAGTTACAGCCAAGCGTATCTCAGAATTGAGGAAAGAACTCAATTTAGCCAGGAACTGCAAATTTGGATCCAGAGCTCAAATTCGAACGAGAAACACAAATTGGATGGTATCTGGAATGCTAAACCCGAAAAACAAGTCGATTGGTTGATCAGAGCTTTCCCTGAGAAGTTACAGCCAAGCGTATCTCAGAATTGACAAAAGAACTCAGTTTAGCCAGGAACTGCAAATTTGGATCCAGAACTCAACTTCGAACGGGAAACACATATTGGAGGGTATCCCGGATATAGACGCCGAAAAACAAGTCGATTGGTTGATCTGAGCTTTCCCTGAGAAGATACAGCCAAACGTATCTCAGAATTGACAAAAGAACTCAGTTTAGCCAGGTACTGCAAATTTGGATCCAGAGGTCGAATTCGAACGAGAAACACAAATTGGAGGGTATCCCGGATGCAGAAGCCGAAAAACGTCGATTGGTTGATCTGAGCTTTCCCTGAGAAGATACAGCCAAGCGTATCTCAGAATTGACAAAAGAACTCAGTTTAGCCAGGAACTGCAAATTTGGATCCAGAACTCAAATTCGAACGGGAAACACATATTGGAGGGTATCCCGGATATAGACGCCGAAAAACAAGTCGATTGGTTGATCTGAGCTTTCCCTGAGAAGATACAGCCAAACGTATCTCAGAATTGACAAAAGAACTCAGTTTAGCCAGGTACTGCAAATTTGGATCCAGAGGTCGAATTCGAACGAGAAACACAAATTGGAGGGTATCCCGGATGCAGAAGCCGAAAAACGTCGATTGGTTGATCTGAGCTTTCCCTGAGAAGATACAGCCAAGCGTATCTCAGAATTGACAAAAGAACTCAGTTTAGCCAGGTACTGCAAATTTGGATCCAGAGGTCGAATTCGAACGAGAAACACAAATTGGAGGGTATCCCGGATGCAGAAGCCGAAAAACAAGTCGATTGGTTGATCTGACCTTTCCCTGAGAAGGTACAGCCAACCGTATCTCAGAATTGACAAAAGAACTCAGTTTACCCAGGAACTGCAAATTTGGATCCAGAGCTCAAATTCGAATGAAAAATACATATTGGATGCTATCTGGAATGCTAAACCCGAAAAACAAGTCGATTGGTTGATCTGACCTTTCCCTGAGAAGGTACAGCCAACCGTATCTCAGAATTGACAAAAGAACTCAGTTTACCCAGGAACTGCAAATTTGGATCCAGAGCTCAAATTCGAATGAAAAATACATATTGGATGCTATCTGGAATGCAGAAGGCGAAAAACAAGTCGATTGGTTGATCTGACCTTTCCCTGAGAAGGTACAGCCAATCGTATCTCAGAATCGACAAAATAGTTTAGCCAGGAACTGCAAATTTGGATCCAGAGCTCGAATTCGAACGTGAAACACATATTGGATGCTATCTGGAATGCTAAACCCGAAAAACAAGTTGATTGGTTGATCTGAGCTTTCCCTGAGAAGTTACAGCAAAACATATCCCAGAATTATCAAAAGAAGTCAGTTTAGCCAGGTACTGCAAATTTGGATCCAGAGCTCAAATTCGAACGAGAAACACATATTGGATGCTATCTGGGATGCAGAAGGCGAAAAACAAGTCGATTGGTTGATCTGAGTTTTCCCTAAGAAGTTAAAGCCAACCGTATCTCAGAAATGACAAAAGAACTCAGTTTACCCAGGAACTGCAAATTTGGATGCAGAGGTCAAATTCGAACGAGGAACACATATTGGATGCTATCTGGAATGCTAAACCCGAAAAACAAGTCGATTGGTTGATCTGAGCTTTCCCTGAGAAGTTACAGCCAAGCGTATCTCAGAATTGAGGAAAGAACTCAATTTAGCCAGGAACTGCAAATTTGGATCCAGAGCTCAAATTCGAACGAGAAACACAAATTGGATGGTATCTGGAATGCTAAACCCGAAAAACAAGTCGATTGGTTGATCAGAGCTTTCCCTGAGAAGTTACAGCCAAGCGTATCTCAGAATTGACAAAAGAACTCAGTTTAGCCAGGAACTGCAAATTTGGATCCAGAACTCAACTTCGAACGGGAAACACATATTGGAGGGTATCCCGGATATAGACGCCGAAAAACAAGTCGATTGGTTGATCTGAGCTTTCCCTGAGAAGATACAGCCAAACGTATCTCAGAATTGACAAAAGAACTCAGTTTAGCCAGGTACTGCAAATTTGGATCCAGAGGTCGAATTCGAACGAGAAACACAAATTGGAGGGTATCCCGGATGCAGAAGCCGAAAAACGTCGATTGGTTGATCTGAGCTTTCCCTGAGAAGATACAGCCAAGCGTATCTCAGAATTGACAAAAGAACTCAGTTTAGCCAGGAACTGCAAATTTGGATCCAGAACTCAAATTCGAACGGGAAACACATATTGGAGGGTATCCCGGATATAGACGCCGAAAAACAAGTCGATTGGTTGATCTGAGCTTTCCCTGAGAAGATACAGCCAAACGTATCTCAGAATTGACAAAAGAACTCAGTTTAGCCAGGTACTGCAAATTTGGATCCAGAGGTCGAATTCGAACGAGAAACACAAATTGGAGGGTATCCCGGATGCAGAAGCCGAAAAACGTCGATTGGTTGATCTGAGCTTTCCCTGAGAAGATACAGCCAAGCGTATCTCAGAATTGACAAAAGAACTCAGTTTAGCCAGGTACTGCAAATTTGGATCCAGAGGTCGAATTCGAACGAGAAACACAAATTGGAGGGTATCCCGGATGCAGAAGCCGAAAAACAAGTCGATTGGTTGATCTGACCTTTCCCTGAGAAGGTACAGCCAACCGTATCTCAGAATTGACAAAAGAACTCAGTTTACCCAGGAACTGCAAATTTGGATCCAGAGCTCAAATTCGAATGAAAAATACATATTGGATGCTATCTGGAATGCTAAACCCGAAAAACAAGTCGATTGGTTGATCTGACCTTTCCCTGAGAAGGTACAGCCAACCGTATCTCAGAATTGACAAAAGAACTCAGTTTACCCAGGAACTGCAAATTTGGATCCAGAGCTCAAATTCGAATGAAAAATACATATTGGATGCTATCTGGAATGCAGAAGGCGAAAAACAAGTCGATTGGTTGATCTGACCTTTCCCTGAGAAGGTACAGCCAATCGTATCTCAGAATTGAGGAAAGAACTCAATTTTGCCAGGAACTGCAAATTTGGATCCAGAGCTCAAATTCGAACGAGAAACACATATTGGATGCTATCTGGAATGCTAAACCCGAAAAACAAGTTGATTGGTTGATCTGAACTTTCCCTAAGAAGTTAAAGCCAACCGTATCTCAGAATCGACAAAATAACTCAGTTTAGCCAGGAACTGCAAATTTGGATCCAGGGCTTAAATTCGAACGAGAAACACATATTGGATGCTATCTGGGATGCAGAAGGCGAAAAACAAGTCGATTGGTTGATCTGAGCTTTCCCTGAGAAGTTAAAGCCAACCGTATCTCAGAATCGACAAAATAGTTTAGCCAGGAACTGCAAATTTGGATCCAGAGCTCAAATTCGAACGAGAAACACATATTGGATGCTATCTGGAATGCTAAACCCGAAAAACAAGTTGATTGGTTGATCTGAGCTTTCCCTGAGAAGTTACAGCAAAACATATCCCAGAATTATCAAAAGAAGTCAGTTTAGCCAGGTACTGCAAATTTGGATCCAGAGCTCAAATTCGAACGAGAAACACATATTGGATGCTATCTGGGATGCAGAAGGCGAAAAACTGCAAATTTGGATTGGTTGATCTGAGTTTTCCCTAAGAAGTTAAAGCCAACCGTATCTCAGAAATGACAAAAGAACTCAGTTTACCCAGGAACTGCAAATTTGGATGCAGAGGTCAAATTCGATCGAGAAACACAAATTGGATGCAGAAGCCGAAAAACAAGTCGATTGGTTGATCTGACCATTCCATGAGAAGATACAGCCAAGCGTATCTCAGAATTGACGACTCAGTTTAGCCAGGTACTGCAAATTTGGATCCAGAGCTCAAATTCGAATGAGAAACACCTATTGGATGCTATCTGGGATGCAGAAGCTGAAAAACAAGTCGATTGGTTGATCTGAGCTTTCCCTAAGAAGTTAAAGCCAACCGTATCTCAGAATTGACAAAAGAACTCAAGTTTACCCAGGAACTACAAATTTGGATGCAGAGGTCACATTCGAACGAGAAACACAATTTGGAGGGTATCTCGGATGCAGAAGCCGAAAAACAAGTCGATTGGTTGATCTGACCTTTCCCTGAGAAGGTACAGCCAATCGTATCTCAGAATTGAGGAAAGAACTCAGTTTACCCAGGAACTGCAAATTTGGATCCAGAGCTCAAATTCGAATGAAAAATACATATTGGATGCTATCTGGAATGCTAAACCCGAAATCAAGTTGATTGATTGATCCGAGCTTTCCCTGAGAAGTTACAGCAAAGCATATATCAGAATTGTCAAAAGAACTCAGTTTAGCCAGGTACTGCAAATTTGGATCCAGAGCTCAAATTCGAAAGAGAAACACATATTGGACGCTATCTGGAATACAGAAGGCGAAAAACAAGTCGATTGGTTGATCTGACCTTTCCCTGAGAAGGTACAGCCAATCGTATCTCAGAATTGAGGAAAGAACTCAATTTTGCCAGGAACTGCAAATTTGGATCCAGAGCTCAAATTCGAACGAGAAACACATATTGGATGCTATCTGGAATGCTAAACCCGAAAAACAAGTTGATTGGTTGATCTGAGCTTTCCCTGAGAAGTTAAAGCCAACCGTATCTCAGAATCGACAAAATAGTTTAGCCAGGAACTGCAAATTTGGATCCAGAGCTCAAATTCGAATGAGAAACACATATTGGATGCTATCTGGAATGCTAAACCCGAAAAACAAGTTGATTGGTTGATCTGAGCTTTCCCTGAGAAGTTACAGCAAAACAAATCCCAGAATTATCAAAAGAAGTCAGTTTAGCCAGGTACTGCAAATTTGGATCCAGAGCTCAAATTCGAACGAGAAACACATATTGGATGCTATCTGGGATGCAGAAGGCGAAAAACTGCAAATTTGGATTGGTTGATCTGAGTTTTCCCTAAGAAGTTAAAGCCAACCGTATCTCAGAAATGACAAAAGAACTCAGTTTACCCAGGAACTGCAAATTTGGATGCAGAGGTCAAATTCGAACGAGAAACACAAATTGGATGCAGAAGCCGAAAAACAAGTCGATTGGTTGATCTGAGCTTTCCCTGAGAAGTTAAAGCCAACCGTATCTCAGAATCGACAAAATAGTTTAGCCAGGAACTGCAAATTTGGATCCAGAGCTCAAATTCGAACGAGAAACACATATTGGATGCTATCTGGAATGCTAAACCCGAAAAACAATTTGATTGGTTGATCTGAGCTTTCCCTGAGAAGTTACAGCAAAACATATCCCAGAATTATCAAAAGAAGTCAGTTTAGCCAGGTACTGCAAATTTGGATCCAGAGCTCAAATTCGAACGAGAAACACATATTGGATGCTATCTGGGATGCAGAAGGCGAAAAACTGCAAATTTGGATTGGTTGATCTGAGTTTTCCCTAAGAAGTTAAAGCCAACCGTATCTCAGAAATGACAAAAGAACTCAGTTTACCCAGGAACTGCAAATTTGGATGCAGAGGTCAAATTCGATCGAGAAACACAAATTGGATGCAGAAGCCGAAAAACAAGTCGATTGGTTGATCTGACCATTCCATGAGAAGATACAGCCAAGCGTATCTCAGAATTGACAAAAGAACTCAGTTTAGCCAGGTACTGCAAATTTGGATCCAGAGCTCAAATTCGAATGAGAAACACCTATTGGATGCTATCTGGGATGCAGAAGCTGAAAAACAAGTCGATTGGTTGATCTGAGCTTTCCCTAAGAAGTTAAAGCCAACCGTATCTCAGAATTGACAAAAGAACTCAAGTTTACCCAGGAACTACAAATTTGGATGCAGAGGTCACATTCGAACGAGAAACACAATTTGGAGGGTATCTCGGATGCAGAAGCCGAAAAACAAGTCGATTGGTTGATCTGACCTTTCCCTGAGAAGGTACAGCCAATCGTATCTCAGAATTGAGGAAAGAACTCAGTTTACCCAGGAACTGCAAATTTGGATCCAGAGCTCAAATTCGAATGAAAAATACATATTGGATGCTATCTGGAATGCTAAACCCGAAATCAAGTTGATTGATTGATCCGAGCTTTCCCTGAGAAGTTACAGCAAAGCATATATCAGAATTGTCAAAAGAACTCAGTTTAGCCAGGTACTGCAAATTTGGATCCAGAGCTCAAATTCGAAAGAGAAACACATATTGGACGCTATCTGGAATGCAGAAGGCGAAAAACAAGTCGATTGGTTGATCTGACCTTTCCCTGAGAAGGTACAGCCAATCGTATCTCAGAATTGAGGAAAGAACTCAATTTTGCCAGGAACTGCAAATTTGGATCCAGAGCTCAAATTCGAACGAGAAACACATATTGGATGCTATCTGGAATGCTAAACCCGAAAAACAAGTTGATTGGTTGATCTGAGCTTTCCCTGAGAAGTTACAGCAAAACAAATCCCAGAATTATCAAAAGAAGTCAGTTTAGCCAGGTACTGCAAATTTGGATGCAGAGGTCAAATTCGAATGAAAAATACATATTGGATGCTATCTGGAATGCTAAACCTGAAAAACAAGTCGATTGGTTGATCTGACCTTTCCCTGAGAAGTTACAGCCAAGCGTATCTCAGAATAGGCAAATGAACTCAGCTTAGCCAGGTACTGCAAATTTGGATCCAGAGCTCAAATTCGAAAGAGAAACACACATTGGATGCTATCTGGAATGCAGAAGGCGAAAAACAAGTCGATTGGTTGATCTGACCTTTCCCTAAGAAGGTACAGCCAACCGTATCTCAGAATTGAGGAAAGAACTCAGTTTAGCCAGGAACTGCAAATTTGGATCCAGGGCTTAAACTCGAACGAGAAACACATATTGGATGCTATCTGGGATGCAGAAGGCGAAAAACAAGTCGATTGGTTGATCTGAGCTTTCCCTAAGAAGTTAAAGCCAACCGTATCTCAGAAATGACAAAAGAACTCAGTTTACCCAGGAACTGCAAATTTGGATGCAGAGGTCAAATTCGAACGAGGAACACATATTGGATGCTATCTGGAATGCTAAACCCGAAAAACAAGTCGATTGGTTGATCTGAGCTTTCCCTGAGAAGTTACAGCCAAGCGTATCTCAGAATTGAGGAAAGAACTCAATTTAGCCAGGAACTGCAAATTTGGATCCAGAGCTCAAATTCGAACGAGAAACACAAATTGGATGGTATCTGGAATGCTAAACCCGAAAAACAAGTCGATTGGTTGATCAGAGCTTTCCCTGAGAAGTTACAGCCAAGCGTATCTCAGAATTGACAAAAGAACTCAGTTTAGCCAGGAACTGCAAATTTGGATCCAGAACTCAAATTCGAACGGGAAACACATATTGGAGGGTATCCCGGATATAGACGCCGAAAAACAAGTCGATTGGTTGATCTGAGCTTTCCCTGAGAAGGTACAGCCAACCGTATCTCAGAATTGACAAAAGAACTCAGTTTACCCAGGAACTGCAAATTTGGATCCAGAGCTCAAATTCGAATGAAAAATACATATTGGATGCTATCTGGAATGCTAAACCCGAAAAACAAGTCGATTGGTTGATCTGACCATTCCATGAGAAGTTAAAGCCAACCGTATCTCAGAATCGACAAAATAGTTTAGCCAGGAACTGCAAATTTGGATCCAGAGCTCGAATTCGAACGTGAAACACATATTGGATGCTATCTGGAATGCTAAACCCGAAAAACAAGTTGATTGGTTGATCTGAGCTTTCCCTGAGAAGTTACAGCAAAACATATCCCAGAATTATCAAAAGAAGTCAGTTTAGCCAGGTACTGCAAATTTGGATCCAGAGCTCAAATTCGAACGAGAAACACATATTGGATGCTATCTGGGATGCAGAAGGCGAAAAACAAGTCGATTGGTTGATCTGAGTTTTCCCTAAGAAGTTAAAGCCAACCGTATCTCAGAAATGACAAAAGAACTCAGTTTACCCAGGAACTGCAAATTTGGATGCAGAGGTCAAATTCGAACGAGGAACACATATTGGATGCTATCTGGAATGCTAAACCCGAAAAACAAGTCGATTGGTTGATCTGAGCTTTCCCTGAGAAGTTACAGCCAAGCGTATCTCAGAATTGAGGAAAGAACTCAATTTAGCCAGGAACTGCAAATTTGGATCCAGAGCTCAAATTCGAACGAGAAACACAAATTGGATGGTATCTGGAATGCTAAACCCGAAAAACAAGTCGATTGGTTGATCAGAGCTTTCCCTGAGAAGTTACAGCCAAGCGTATCTCAGAATTGACAAAAGAACTCAGTTTAGCCAGGAACTGCAAATTTGGATCCAGAACTCAAATTCGAACGGGAAACACATATTGGAGGGTATCCCGGATATAGACGCCGAAAAACAAGTCGATTGGTTGATCTGAGCTTTCCCTGAGAAGGTACAGCCAACCGTATCTCAGAATTGACAAAAGAACTCAGTTTACCCAGGAACTGCAAATTTGGATCCAGAGCTCAAATTCGAATGAAAAATACATATTGGATGCTATCTGGAATGCTAAACCCGAAAAACAAGTCGATTGGTTGATCTGACCTTTCCCTGAGAAGGTACAGCCAACCGTATCTCAGAATTGACAAAAGAACTCAGTTTACCCAGGAACTGCAAATTTGGATCCAGAGCTCAAATTCGAATGAAAAATACATATTGGATGCTATCTGGAATGCTAAACCTGAAAAACAAGTCGATTGGTTGATGTGAGCTTTCCCTGAGAAGTTACAGCAAAGCATATATCAGAATTCTCAAAAGAACTCAGTTTAGCCAGGTACTGCAAATTTGGATCCAGAGCTCAAATTCGAAAGAGAAACACATATTGGACGCTATCTGGAATGCAGAAGGCGAAAAACAAGTCGATTGGTTGATCTGACCTTTCCCTGAGAAGGTACAGCCAATCGTATCTCAGAATTGAGGAAAGAACTCAATTTTGCCAGGAACTGCAAATTTGGATCCAGAGCTCAAATTCGAACGAGAAACACATATTGGATGCTATCTGGAATGCTAAACCCGAAAAACAAGTTGATTGGTTGATCTGAACTTTCCCTAAGAAGTTAAAGCCAACCGTATCTCAGAATCGACAAAATAACTCAGTTTAGCCAGGAACTGCAAATTTGGATCCAGGGCTTAAATTCGAACGAGAAACACATATTGGATGCTATCTGGGATGCAGAAGGCGAAAAACAAGTCGATTGGTTGATCTGAGCTTTCCCTGAGAAGTTAAAGCCAACCGTATCTCAGAATCGACAAAATAGTTTAGCCAGGAACTGCAAATTTGGATCCAGAGCTCAAATTCGAACGAGAAACACATATTGGATGCTATCTGGAATGCTAAACCCGAAAAACAAGTTGATTGGTTGATCTGAGCTTTCCCTGAGAAGTTACAGCAAAACATATCCCAGAATTATCAAAAGAAGTCAGTTTAGCCAGGTACTGCAAATTTGGATGCAGAGGTCAAATTCGATCGAGAAACACAAATTGGATGCAGAAGCCGAAAAACAAGTCGATTGGTTGATCTGACCATTCCATGAGAAGATACAGCCAAGCGTATCTCAGAATTGACAAAAGAACTCAGTTTAGCCAGGTACTGCAAATTTGGATCCAGAGCTCAAATTCGAATGAGAAACACCTATTGGATGCTATCTGGGATGCAGAAGCTGAAAAACAAGTCGATTGGTTGATCTGAGCTTTCCCTAAGAAGTTAAAGCCAACCGTATCTCAGAATTGACAAAAGAACTCAAGTTTACCCAGGAACTACAAATTTGGATGCAGAGGTCACATTCGAACGAGAAACACAATTTGGAGGGTATCTCGGATGCAGAAGCCGAAAAACAAGTCGATTGGTTGATCTGACCTTTCCCTGAGAAGGTACAGCCAATCGTATCTCAGAATTGAGGAAAGAACTCAGTTTACCCAGGAACTGCAAATTTGGATCCAGAGCTCAAATTCGAATGAAAAATACATATTGGATGCTATCTGGAATGCTAAACCCGAAATCAAGTTGATTGATTGATCCGAGCTTTCCCTGAGAAGTTACAGCAAAGCATATATCAGAATTGTCAAAAGAACTCAGTTTAGCCAGGTACTGCAAATTTGGATCCAGAGGTCAAATTCGAAAGAGAAACACATATTGGACGCTATCTGGAATGCAGAAGGCGAAAAACAAGTCGATTGGTTGATCTGACCTTTCCCTGAGAAGGTACAGCCAATCGTATCTCAGAATTGAGGAAAGAACTCAATTTTGCCAGGAACTGCAAATTTGGATCCAGAGCTCAAATTCGAACGAGAAACACATATTGGATGCTATCTGGAATGCTAAACCCGAAAAACAAGTTGATTGGTTGATCTGAGCTTTCCCTGAGAAGTTACAGCAAAACAAATCCCAGAATTATCAAAAGAAGTCAGTTTAGCCAGGTACTGCAAATTTGGATCCAGAGCTCAAATTCGAACGAGGAACACATATTGGATGCTATCTGGAATGCTAAACCCGAAAAACAAGTTGATTGGTTGATCTGAGCTTTCCCTGAGAAGTTACAGCAAAACAAATCCCAGAATTATCAAAAGAAGTCAGTTTAGCCAGGTACTGCAAATTTGGATGCAGAGGTCAAATTCGAATGAAAAATACATATTGGATGCTATCTGGAATGCTAAACCTGAAAAACAAGTCGATTGGTTGATCTGACCTTTCCCTGAGAAGTTACAGCCAAGCGTATCTCAGAATAGGCAAATGAACTCAGCTTAGCCAGGTACTGCAAATTTGGATCCAGAGCTCAAATTCGAAAGAGAAACACACATTGGATGCTATCTGGAATGCAGAAGGCGAAAAACAAGTCGATTGGTTGATCTGACCTTTCCCTAAGAAGGTACAGCCAACCGTATCTCAGAATTGAGGAAAGAACTCAGTTTAGCCAGGAACTGCAAATTTGGATCCAGGGCTTAAACTCGAACGAGAAACACATATTGGATGCTATCTGGGATGCAGAAGGCGAAAAACAAGTCGATTGGTTGATCTGAGCTTTCCCTAAGAAGTTAAAGCCAACCGTATCTCAGAATCGACAAAATAGTTTAGCCAGGAACTGCAAATTTGGATCCAGAGCTCGAATTCGAACGTGAAACACATATTGGATGCTATCTGGAATGCTAAACCCGAAAAACAAGTTGATTGGTTGATCTGAGCTTTCCCTGAGAAGTTACAGCAAAACATATCCCAGAATTATCAAAAGAAGTCAGTTTAGCCAGGTACTGCAAATTTGGATCCAGAGCTCAAATTCGAACGAGAAACACATATTGGATGCTATCTGGGATGCAGAAGGCGAAAAACAAGTCGATTGGTTGATCTGAGTTTTCCCTAAGAAGTTAAAGCCAACCGTATCTCAGAAATGACAAAAGAACTCAGTTTACCCAGGAACTGCAAATTTGGATGCAGAGGTCAAATTCGAACGAGGAACACATATTGGATGCTATCTGGAATGCTAAACCCGAAAAACAAGTCGATTGGTTGATCAGAGCTTTCCCTGAGAAGTTACAGCAAAGCATATCTCAGAATTGTCAAAAGAACTCAGTTTAGCCAGGTACTGCAAATTTGGATCCAGAACTCAAATTCCAACGAGAAACACATATTGGATGCTATCTGGAATGCTAAACCCGAAAAACAAGTCGATTGGTTGATCTGAGCTTTACCTGAGAAGTTACAGCCAAGCGTATCTCAGAATTGTCAAAAGAACTCAATTTAGCCAGGAACTACAAATTTGGATGCAGAGGTCACATTCGAACGAGAAACACAATTTGGAGGGTATCTCGGATGCAGAAGCCGAAAAACAAGTCGATTGGTTGATCTGACCTTTCCCTGAGAAGTTACAGCCAAGCGTATCTCAGAATTGAGGAAAGAACTCAATTTAGCCAGGAACTGCAAATTTGGATCCAGAGCTCAAATTCGAACGAGAAACACAAATTGGATGGTATCTGGAATGCTAAACCCGAAAAACAAGTCGATTGGTTGATCAGAGCTTTCCCTGAGAAGTTACAGCCAAGCGTATCTCAGAATTGACAAAAGAACTCAGTTTAGCCAGGAACTGCAAATTTGGATCCAGAACTCAAATTCGAACGGGAAACACATATTGGAGGGTATCCCGGATATAGACGCCGAAAAACAAGTCGATTGGTTGATCTGAGCTTTCCCTGAGAAGATACAGCCAAACGTATCTCAGAATTGACAAAAGAACTCAGTTTAGCCAGGTACTGCAAATTTGGATCCAGAGGTCGAATTCGAACGAGAAACACAAATTGGAGGGTATCCCGGATGCAGAAGCCGAAAAACGTCGATTGGTTGATCTGAGCTTTCCCTGAGAAGATACAGCCAAGCGTATCTCAGAATTGACAAAAGAACTCAGTTTAGCCAGGAACTGCAAATTTGGATCCAGAACTCAAATTCGAACGGGAAACACATATTGGAGGGTATCCCGGATATAGACGCCGAAAAACAAGTCGATTGGTTGATCTGAGCTTTCCCTGAGAAGGTACAGCCAACCGTATCTCAGAATTGACAAAAGAACTCAGTTTACCCAGGAACTGCAAATTTGGATCCAGAGCTCAAATTCGAATGAAAAATACATATTGGATGCTATCTGGAATGCTAAACCCGAAAAACAAGTCGATTGGTTGATCTGACCTTTCCCTGAGAAGGTACAGCCAACCGTATCTCAGAATTGACAAAAGAACTCAGTTTAGCCAGGAACTGCAAATTTGGATCCAGGGCTTAAACTCGAACGAGAAACACATATTGGATGCTATCTGGGATGCAGAAGGCGAAAAACAAGTCGATTGGTTGATCTGAGCTTTCCCTAAGAAGTTAAAGCCAACCGTATCTCAGAATCGACAAAATAGTTTAGCCAGGAACTGCAAATTTGCATCCAGAGCTCGAATTCGAACGTGAAACACATATTGGATGCTATCTGGAATGCTAAACCCGAAAAACAAGTTGATTGGTTGATCTGAGCTTTCCCTGAGAAGTTACAGCAAAACATATCCCAGAATTATCAAAAGAAGTCAGTTTAGCCAGGTACTGCAAATTTGGATCCAGAGCTCAAATTCGAACGAGAAACACATATTGGATGCTATCTGGGATGCAGAAGGCGAAAAACAAGTCGATTGGTTGATCTGAGTTTTCCCTAAGAAGTTAAAGCCAACCGTATCTCAGAAATGACAAAAGAACTCAGTTTACCCAGGAACTGCAAATTTGGATGCAGAGGTCAAATTCGAACGAGGAACACATATTGGATGCTATCTGGAATGCTAAACCCGAAAAACAAGTCGATTGGTTGATCTGAGCTTTCCCTGAGAAGTTACAGCCAAGCGTATCTCAGAATTGAGGAAAGAACTCAATTTAGCCAGGAACTGCAAATTTGGATCCAGAGCTCAAATTCGAACGAGAAACACAAATTGGATGGTATCTGGAATGCTAAACCCGAAAAACAAGTCGATTGGTTGATCAGAGCTTTCCCTGAGAAGTTACAGCCAAGCGTATCTCAGAATTGACAAAAGAACTCAGTTTAGCCAGGAACTGCAAATTTGGATCCAGAACTCAAATTCGAACGGGAAACACATATTGGAGGGTATCCCGGATATAGACGCCGAAAAACAAGTCGATTGGTTGATCTGAGCTTTCCCTGAGAAGATACAGCCAAACGTATCTCAGAATTGACAAAAGAACTCAGTTTAGCCAGGTACTGCAAATTTGGATCCAGAACTCAAATTCGAACGGGAAACACATATTGGAGGGTATCCCGGATATAGACGCCGAAAAACAAGTCGATTGGTTGATCTGAGCTTTCCCTGAGAAGGTACAGCCAACCGTATCTCAGAATTGACAAAAGAACTCAGTTTACCCAGGAACTGCAAATTTGGATCCAGAGCTCAAATTCGAATGAAAAATACATATTGGATGCTATCTGGAATGCTAAACCCGAAAAACAAGTCGATTGGTTGATCTGACCTTTCCCTGAGAAGGTACAGCCAACCGTATCTCAGAATTGACAAAAGAACTCAGTTTACCCAGGAACTGCAAATTTGGATCCAGAGCTCAAATTCGAATGAAAAATACATATTGGATGCTATCTGGAATGCTAAACCTGAAAAACAAGTCGATTGGTTGATGTGAGCTTTCCCTGAGAAGTTACAGCAAAGCATATATCAGAATTCTCAAAAGAACTCAGTTTAGCCAGGTACTGCAAATTTGGATCCAGAGCTCAAATTCGAAAGAGAAACACATATTGGACGCTATCTGGAATGCAGAAGGCGAAAAACAAGTCGATTGGTTGATCTGACCTTTCCCTGAGAAGGTACAGCCAATCGTATCTCAGAATTGAGGAAAGAACTCAATTTTGCCAGGAACTGCAAATTTGGATCCAGAGCTCAAATTCGAACGAGAAACACATATTGGATGCTATCTGGAATGCTAAACCCGAAAAACAAGTTGATTGGTTGATCTGAACTTTCCCTAAGAAGTTAAAGCCAACCGTATCTCAGAATCGACAAAATAACTCAGTTTAGCCAGGAACTGCAAATTTGGATCCAGGGCTTAAATTCGAACGAGAAACACATATTGGATGCTATCTGGGATGCAGAAGGCGAAAAACAAGTCGATTGGTTGATCTGAGCTTTCCCTGAGAAGTTAAAGCCAACCGTATCTCAGAATCGACAAAATAGTTTAGCCAGGAACTGCAAATTTGGATCCAGAGCTCAAATTCGAACGAGAAACACATATTGGATGCTATCTGGAATGCTAAACCCGAAAAACAAGTTGATTGGTTGATCTGAGCTTTCCCTGAGAAGTTACAGCAAAACATATCCCAGAATTATCAAAAGAAGTCAGTTTAGCCAGGTACTGCAAATTTGGATCCAGAGCTCAAATTCGAACGAGAAACACATATTGGATGCTATCTGGGATGCAGAAGCTGAAAAACAAGTCGATTGGTTGATCTGAGCTTTCCCTAAGAAGTTAAAGCCAACCGTATCTCAGAATTGAGGAAAGAAGTCAGTTTAGCCAGGTACTGCAAATTTGGATCCAGAGCTCAAATTCGAACGAGAAACACATATTGGATGCTATCTGGGATGCAGAAGGCGAAAAACTGCAAATTTGGATTGGTTGATCTGAGTTTTCCCTAAGAAGTTAAAGCCAACCGTATCTCAGAAATGACAAAAGAACTCAGTTTACCCAGGAACTGCAAATTTGGATGCAGAGGTCAAATTCGATCGAGAAACACAAATTGGATGCAGAAGCCGAAAAACAAGTCGATTGGTTGATCTGACCATTCCATGAGAAGATACAGCCAAGCGTATCTCAGAATTGACAAAAGAACTCAGTTTAGCCAGGTACTGCAAATTTGGATCCAGAGCTCAAATTCGAATGAGAAACACCTATTGGATGCTATCTGGGATGCAGAAGCTGAAAAACAAGTCGATTGGTTGATCTGAGCTTTCCCTAAGAAGTTAAAGCCAACCGTATCTCAGAATTGACAAAAGAACTCAAGTTTACCCAGGAACTACAAATTTGGATGCAGAGGTCACATTCGAACGAGAAACACAATTTGGAGGGTATCTCGAATGCAGAAGCCGAAAAACAAGTCGATTGGTTGATCTGACCTTTCCCTGAGAAGGTACAGCCAATCGTATCTCAGAATTGAGGAAAGAACTCAGTTTACCCAGGAACTGCAAATTTGGATCCAGAGCTCAAATTCGAATGAAAAATACATATTGGATGCTATCTGGAATGCTAAACCCGAAATCAAGTTGATTGATTGATCCGAGCTTTCCCTGAGAAGTTACAGCAAAGCATATATCAGAATTGTCAAAAGAACTCAGTTTAGCCAGGTACTGCAAATTTGGATCCAGAGCTCAAATTCGAAAGAGAAACACATATTGGACGCTATCTGGAATGCAGAAGGCGAAAAACAAGTCGATTGGTTGATCTGACCTTTCCCTGAGAAGGTACAGCCAATCGTATCTCAGAATTGAGGAAAGAACTCAATTTTGCCAGGAACTGCAAATTTGGATCCAGAGCTCAAATTCGAACGAGAAACACATATTGGATGCTATCTGGAATGCTAAACCCGAAAAACAAGTTGATTGGTTGATCTGAGCTTTCCCTGAGAAGTTAAAGCCAACCGTATCTCAGAATCGACAAAATAGTTTAGCCAGGAACTGCAAATTTGGATCCAGAGCTCAAATTCGAACGAGAAACACATATTGGATGCTATCTGGAATGCTAAACCCGAAAAACAAGTTGATTGGTTGATCTGAGCTTTCCCTGAGAAGTTACAGCAAAACAAATCCCAGAATTATCAAAAGAAGTCAGTTTAGCCAGGTACTGCAAATTTGGATCCAGAGCTCAAATTCGAACGAGAAACACATATTGGATGCTATCTGGGATGCAGAAGGCGAAAAACTGCAAATTTGGATTGGTTGATCTGAGTTTTCCCTAAGAAGTTAAAGCCAACCGTATCTCAGAAATGACAAAAGAACTCAGTTTACCCAGGAACTGCAAATTTGGATGCAGAGGTCAAATTCGAACGAGAAACACAAATTGGATGCAGAAGCCGAAAAACAAGTCGATTGGTTGATCTGAGCTTTCCCTGAGAAGTTAAAGCCAACCGTATCTCAGAATCGACAAAATAGTTTAGCCAGGAACTGCAAATTTGGATCCAGAGCTCAAATTCGAACGAGAAACACATATTGGATGCTATCTGGAATGCTAAACCCGAAAAACAAGTTGATTGGTTGATCTGAGCTTTCCCTGAGAAGTTACAGCAAAACAAATCCCAGAATTATCAAAAGAAGTCAGTTTAGCCAGGTACTGCAAATTTGGATCCAGAGCTCAAATTCGAACGAGAAACACATATTGGATGCTATCTGGGATGCAGAAGGCGAAAAACTGCAAATTTGGATTGGTTGATCTGAGTTTTCCCTAAGAAGTTAAAGCCAACCGTATCTCAGAAATGACAAAAGAACTCAGTTTACCCAGGAACTGCAAATTTGGATGCAGAGGTCAAATTCGAACGAGAAACACAAATTGGATGCAGAAGCCGAAAAACAAGTCGATTGGTTGATCTGACCATTCCATGAGAAGATACAGCCAAGCGTATCTCAGAATTGACAAAAGAACTCAGTTTAGCCAGGTACTGCAAATTTGGATCCAGAGCTCAAATTCGAATGAGAAACACCTATTGGATGCTATCTGGAATGCAGAAGGCGAAAAACAAGTCGATTGGTTGATCTGAGCTTTCCCTGAGAAGTTACAGCCAAGCGTATCTCAGAATTGACAAAAGAACTCAATTTAGCCATGAACTGCAAATTTGGATGCAGAGGTCAAATTCGAATGAGAAAGACATATTGGATGCTATCTGGAATGCTAAACCTGACAAACAAGTTGATTGGTTGATCTGAGCTTTCCCTGAGAAGTTACAGCCAAGCGTATCTCAGAATTGTCAAAAGAACTCAATTTAGCCAGGAACTGCAAATTTGGATCCAGAGCTCGAATTCGAACGAGAAACACATATTGGATGGTATCTGGAATGCTAAACCCGAAAAACAAGTTGATTGGTTGATCTGAACTTTCCCTAAGAAGTTAAAGCCAACCGTATCTCAGAATCGACAAAATAACTCAGTTTAGCCAGGAACTGCAAATTTGGATCCAGGGCTTAAATTCGAACGAGAAACACATATTGGATGCTATCAGGGATGCAGAAGGCGAAAAACAAGTCGATTGGTTGATCTGAGCTTTCCCTAAGAAGTTAAAGCCAACCGTATCTCAGAATTGACAAAAGAACTCAAGTTTACCCAGGAACTACAAATTTGGATGCAGAGGTCACATTCGAACGAGAAACACAATTTGGAGGGTATCTCGGATGCAGAAGCCGAAAAACAAGTCGATTGGTTGATCTGACCTTTCCCTGAGAAGGTACAGCCAATCGTATCTCAGAATTGAGGAAAGAACTCAGTTTACCCAGGAACTGCAAATTTGGATCCAGAGCTCAAATTCGAATGAAAAATACATATTGGATGCTATCTGGAATGCTAAACCCGAAATCAAGTTGATTGATTGATCCGAGCTTTCCCTGAGAAGTTACAGCAAAGCATATATCAGAATTGTCAAAAGAACTCAGTTTAGCCAGGTACTGCAAATTTGGATCCAGAGCTCAAATTCGAAAGAGAAACACATATTGGACGCTATCTGGAATGCAGAAGGCGAAAAACAAGTCGATTGGTTGATCTGACCTTTCCCTGAGAAGGTACAGCCAATCGTATCTCAGAATTGAGGAAAGAACTCAATTTTGCCAGGAACTGCAAATTTGGATCCAGAGCTCAAATTCGAACGAGAAACACATATTGGATGCTATCTGGAATGCTAAACCCGAAAAACAAGTTGATTGGTTGATCTGAACTTTCCCTAAGAAGTTAAAGCCAACCGTATCTCAGAATCGACAAAATAACTCAGTTTAGCCAGGAACTGCAAATTTGGATCCAGGGCTTAAATTCGAACGAGAAACACATATTGGATGCTATCTGGGATGCAGAAGGCGAAAAACAAGTCGATTGGTTGATCTGAGCTTTCCCTGAGAAGTTAAAGCCAACCGTATCTCAGAATCGACAAAATAGTTTAGCCAGGAACTGCAAATTTGGATCCAGAGCTCAAATTCGAACGAGAAACCCATATTGGATGCTATCTGGAATGCTAAACCCGAAAAACAAGTTGATTGGTTGATCTGAGCTTTCCCTGAGAAGTTACAGCAAAACATATCCCAGAATTATCAAAAGAAGTCAGTTTAGCCAGGTACTGCAAATTTGGATCCAGAGCTCAAATTCGAACGAGAAACACATATTGGATGCTATCTGGGATGCAGAAGGCGAAAAACTGCAAATTTGGATTGGTTGATCTGAGTTTTCCCTAAGAAGTTAAAGCCAACCGTATCTCAGAAATGACAAAAGAACTCAAGTTTACCCAGGAACTACAAATTTGGATGCAGAGGTCAAATTCGAACGAGAAACACAAATTGGATGCAGAAGCCGAAAAACAATTCGATTGGTTGATCTGACCATTCCATGAGAAGATACAGCCAAGCGTATCTCAGAATTGACAAAAGAACTCAGTTTAGCCAGGTACTGCAAATTTGGATCCAGAGCTCAAATTCGAATGAGAAACACATATTGGATGCTATCAGGGATTCAGAAGCTGAAAAACAAGTCGATTGGTTGATCTGAGCTTTCCCTAAGAAGTTAAAGACAACCGTATCTCAGAATTGACAAAAGAACTCAAGTTTACCCAGGAACTACAAATTTGGATGCAGAGGTCAAATTCGAACGAGAAACACAAATTGGAGGGTATCTCGGATGCAGAAGCCGAAAAACAAGTCGATTGGTTGATCTGACCTTTCCCTGAGAAGGTACAGCCAACCGTATCTCAGAATTGACAAAAGAACTCAGTTTACCCAGGAACTGCAAATTTGGATCCAGAGCTCAAATTCGAATGAAAAATACATATTGGATGCTATCTGGAATGCTAAACCTGAAAAACAAGTCGATTGGTTGATCTGAGCTTTCCCTGAGAAGTTACAGCCAAGCGTATCTCAGAATAGGCAAATGAACTCAGCTTAGCCAGGTACTGCAAATTTGGATCCAGAGCTCAAATTCGAAAGAGAAACACACATTGGATGCTATCTGGAATGCAGAAGGCGAAAAACAAGTCGATTGGTTGATCTGACCTTTCCCTGAGAAGGTACAGCCAACCGTATCTCAGAATAGAGGAAAGAATTCAGTTTAGTCAGGAACTGCAAATTTGGATCCAGAGCTCAAATTCGAACGAGAAACACTTTTTGGATGCTATCTGGGATGCAGAAGCCGGAAAACATGTCGTTTGGTTGATCTGAGCATTCCCTAAGAAGTTAAAGCCAACCGTATCTCAGAATTGACAAAAGAACTCAGTTTAGCCACGAACTGCAAATTTGGATGCACAGTTCAAATTCGAACGAGAAACACATATTGGATGGTATCTGGAATGCTAAACCCGAAAAACAAGTCGATTGGTTGATCTGAGCTTTCCCTGAGAAGTTACAGCCAAGCGTATCTCAGAATTGAGGAAAGAACTCAATTTAGCCAGGAACTGCAAATTTGGATCCAGAGCTCGAGTTCGAACGAGAAACACATATTGGATGGTATCTGGAATGCTAAACCCGAAAAACAAGTCGATTGGTTGATCAGAGCTTTCCCTGAGAAGTTACAGCCAAGCGTATCTCAGAATTGACAAAAGAACTCAGTTTAGCCAGGAACTGCAAATTTGGATCCAGAACTCAAATTCGAACGGGAAACACATATTGGAGGGTATCCCGGATGCAGAAGCCGAAAAACAAGTCGATTGGTTGATCTGACCTTTCCCTGAGAAGGTACAGCCAACCGTATCTCAGAATTGTCAAACGAACTCAATTTAGCCAGGAACTGCAAATTTGGATCCAGAACTCAAATTCGAACGGGAAACACATATTGGATGGAATCCCGGATGTAGACGCCGGAAAACAAGTCGATTGGTTGATCTGAGCTTTCCCTGAGAAGATACAGCCAAGCGTATCTCAGAATTGACAAAAGAACTCAGTTTAGCCAGGTACTGCAAATTTGGATCCAGAGGTCGAATTCGAACGAGAAACACAAATTGGAGGGTATCCCGGATGCAGAAGCCGAAAAACAAGTCGATTGGTTGATCTGACCTTTCCCTGAGAAGGTACAGCCAATCGTATCTCAGAATTGAGGAAAGAACTCAGTTTACCCAGGAACTGCAAATTTGGATCCAGAGCTCAAATTCGAACGAGAAACACATATTGGATGCTATCTGGAATGCTAAACCCGAAAAACAAGTTGATTGGTTGATCTGAGCTTTCCCTGAGAAGTTAAAGCCAACCGTATCTCAGAATCGACAAAATAGTTTAGCCAGGAACTGCAAATTTGGATCCAGAGCTCAAATTCGAACGAGAAACACATATTGGATGCTATCTGGAATGCTAAACCCGAAAAACAAGTTGATTGGTTGATCTGAGCTTTCCCTGAGAAGTTAAAGCCAACCGTATCTCAGAATCGACAAAATAGTTTAGCCAGGAACTGCAAATTTGGATCCAGAGCTCAAATTCGAACGAGAAACACATATTGGATGCTATCTGGAATTCTAAACCCGAAAAACAAGTTGATTGGTTGATCTGAGCTTTCCCTGAGAAGTTACAGCAAAACATATCCCAGAATTATCAAAAGAAGTCAGTTTAGCCAGGTACTGCAAATTTGGATCCAGAGCTCAAATTCGAACGAGAAACACAAATTGGATGCAGAAGCCGAAAAACAAGTCGATTGGTTGATCTGACCATTCCATGAGAAGATACAGCCAAGCGTATCTCAGAATTGACAAAAGAACTCAGTTTAGCCAGGTACTGCAAATTTGGATCCAGAGCTCAAATTCGAATGAGAAACACCTATTGGATGCTATCTGGGATGCAGAAGCTGAAAAACAAGTCGATTGGTTGATCTGAGCTTTCCCTAAGAAGTTAAAGCCAACCGTATCTCAGAATTGACAAAAGAACTCAAGTTTACCCAGGAACTACAAATTTGGATGCAGAGGTCACATTCGAACGAGAAACACAATTTGGAGGGTATCTCGGATGCAGAAGCCGAAAAACAAGTCGATTGGTTGATCTGACCTTTCCCTGAGAAGGTACAGCCAATCGTATCTCAGAATTGAGGAAAGAACTCAGTTTACCCAGGAACTGCAAATTTGGATCCAGAGCTCGAATTCGAACGAGAAACACATATTGGATGGTATCTGGAATGCTAAACCCGAAAAACAAGTCGATTGGTTGATCAGAGCTTTCCCTGAGAAGTTACAGCCAAGCGTATCTCAGAATTGACAAAAGAAGTCAGTTTAGCCAGGAACTGCAAATTTGGATCCAGAACTCAAATTCGAACGGGAAACACATATTGGAGGGTATCCCGGATGCAGAAGCCGAAAAACAAGTCGATTGGTTGATCTGACCTTTCCCTGAGAAGGTACAGCCAACCGTATCTCAGAATTGTCAAACGAACTCAATTTATCCAGGTACTGCAAATTTGGATGCAGAGGTCAAATTCGAACGAGAAACACAAATTTGATGGTATCCCGGATGCAGAAGCCGAAAAACAAGTCAATTGGTTGATCTGATCTTTCCCTGAGAAGGTACAGCCAACCGTATCTCAGAATTGTCAAAAGAACTCAATTTAGCCAGGAACTGCAAATTTGGATCCAGAACTCAAATTCGAATGAGAAACACCTATTGGATGCTATCTGGGATGCAGAAGCTGAAAAACAAGTCGATTCGTTGATCTGACCTTTCCCTGAGAAGGTACAGCCAATCGTATCTCAGAATTGAGGAAAGAACTCAGTTTACCCAGGAACTGCAAATTTGGATCCAGAGCTCAAATTCGAATGAAAAATACATATTGGATGCTATCTGGAATGCTAAACCCGAAATCAAGTTGATTGATCCGAGCTTTCCCTGAGAAGTTACAGCAAAGCATATATCAGAATTGTCAAAAGAACTCAGTTTAGCCAGGTACTGCAAATTTGGATCCAGAGCTCAAATTCGAAAGAGAAACACATATTGGACGCTATCTGGAATGCAGAAGGCGAAAAACAAGTCGATTGGTTGATCTGACCTTTCCCTGAGAAGGTACAGCCAATCGTATCTCAGAATTGAGGAAAGAACTCAGTTTACCCAGGAACTGCAAATTTGGATCCAGAGCTCAAATTCGAACGAGAAACACATATTGGATGCTATCTGGAATGCTAAACCCGAAAAACAAGTTGATTGGTTGATCTGAGCTTTCCCTGAGAAGTTAAAGCCAACCGTATCTCAGAATCGACAAAATAGTTTAGCCAGGAACTGCAAATTTGGATCCAGAGCTCAAATTCGAACGAGAAACACATATTGGATGCTATCTGGAATTCTAAACCCGAAAAACAAGTTGATTGGTTGATCTGAGTTTTCCCTGAGAAGTTACAGCAAAACATATCCCAGAATTATCAAAAGAAGTCAGTTTAGCCAGGTACTGCAAATTTGGATCCAGAGCTCAAATTCGAACGAGAAACACATATTGGATGCTATCTGGGATGCAGAAGGTGAAAAACTGCAAATTTGGATTGGTTGATCTGAGTTTTCCCTAAGAAGTTAAAGCCAACCGTATCTCAGAAATGACAAAAGAACTCAGTTTACCCAGGAACTGCAAATTTGGATGCAGAGGTCAAATTCGAACGAGAAACACAAATTGGATGCAGAAGCCGAAAAACAAGTCGATTGGTTGATCTGACCATTCCATGAGAAGATACAGCCAAGCGTATCTCAGAATTGACAAAAGAACTCAGTTTAGCCAGGTACTGCAAATTTGGATCCAGAGCTCAAATTCGAATGAGAAACACCTATTGGATGCTATCTGGGATGCAGAAGCTGAAAAACAAGTCGATTGGTTGATCTGAGCTTTCCCTAAGAAGTTAAAGCCAACCGTATCTCAGAATTGACAAAAGAACTCAAGTTTACCCAGGAACTACAAATTTGGATGCAGAGGTCACATTCGAACGAGAAACACAATTTGGAGGGTATCTCGGATGCAGAAGCCGAAAAACAAGTCGATTGGTTGATCTGACCTTTCCCTGAGAAGGTACAGCCAATCGTATCTCAGAATTGAGGAAAGAACTCAGTTTACCCAGGAACTGCAAATTTGGATCCAGAGCTCAAATTCGAATGAAAAATACATATTGGATGCTATCTGGAATGCTAAACCCGAAATCAAGTTGATTGATTGATCCGAGCTTTCCCTGAGAAGTTACAGCAAAGCATATATCAGAATTGTCAAAAGAACTCAGTTTAGCCAGGTACTGCAAATTTGGATCCAGAGCTCAAATTCGAAAGAGAAACACATATTGGACGCTATCTGGAATGCAGAAGGCGAAAAACAAGTCGATTGGTTGATCTGACCTTTCCCTGAGAAGGTACAGCCAATCGTATCTCAGAATTGAGGAAAGAACTCAATTTTGCCAGGAACTGCAAATTTGGATCCAGAGCTCAAATTCGAACGAGAAACACATATTGGATGCTATCTGGAATGCTAAACCCGAAAAACAAGTTGATTGGTTGATCTGAGCTTTCCCTGAGAAGTTAAAGCCAACCGTATCTCAGAATCGACAAAATAGTTTAGCCAGGAACTGCAAATTTGGATCCAGAGCTCAAATTCGAACGAGAAACACATATTGGATGCTATCTGGAATGCTAAACCCGAAAAACAAGTTGATTGGTTGATCTGAGCTTTCCCTGAGAAGTTACAGCAAAACATATCCCAGAATTATCAAAAGAAGTCAGTTTAGCCAGGTACTGCAAATTTGGATCCAGAGCTCAAATTCGAACGAGAAACACATATTGGATGCTATCTGGGATGCAGAAGGTGAAAAACTGCAAATTTGGATTGGTTGATCTGAGTTTTCCCTAAGAAGTTAAAGCCAACTGTATCTCAGAAATGACAAAAGAACTCAGTTTACCCAGGAACTGCAAATTTGGATGCAGAAGTCAAATTCGATCGAGAAACACAAATTGGATGCAGAAGCCGAAAAACAAGTCGATTGGTTGATCTGACCATTCCATGAGAAGATACAGCCAAGCGTATCTCAGAATTGACAAAAGAACTCAGTTTAGCCAGGTACTGCAAATTTGGATCCAGAGCTCAAATTCGAATGAGAAACACCTATTGGATGCTATCTGGGATGCAGAAGCTGAAAAACAAGTCGATTGGTTGATCTGAGCTTTCCCTAAGAAGTTAAAGCCAACCGTATCTCAGAATTGACAAAAGAACTCAGGTTTACCCAGGAACTACAAATTTGGATGCAGAGGTCACATTCGAACGAGAAACACAATTTGGAGGGTATCTCGGATGCAGAAGCCGAAAAACAAGTCGATTGGTTGATCTGACCTTTCCCTGAGAAGGTACAGCCAATCGTATCTCAGAATTGAGGAAAGAACTCAGTTTACCCAGGAACTGCAAATTTGGATCCAGAGCTCAAATTCGAATGAAAAATACATATTGGATGCTATCTGGAATGCTAAACCCGAAATCAAGTTGATTGATTGATCCGAGCTTTCCCTGAGAAGTTACAGCAAAGCATATATCAGAATTGTCAAAAGAACTCAGTTTAGCCAGGTACTGCAAATTTGGATCCAGAGCTCAAATTCGAAAGAGAAACACATATTGGACGCTATCTGGAATGCAGAAGGCGAAAAACAAGTCGATTGGTTGATCTGACCTTTCCCTGAGAAGGTACAGCCAATCGTATCTCAGAATTGAGGAAAGAACTCAATTTTGCCAGGAACTGCAAATTTGGATCCAGAGCTCAAATTCGAACGAGAAACACATATTGGATGCTATCTGGAATGCTAAACCCGAAAAACAAGTTGATTGGTTGATCTGAACTTTCCCTAAGAAGTTAAAGCCAACCGTATCTCAGAATCGACAAAATAGTTTAGCCAGGAACTGCAAATTTGGATCCAGAGCTCAAATTCGAACGAGAAACACAAATTGGATGGTATCTGGAATGCTAAACCCGAAAAACAAGTCGATTGGTTGATCAGAGCTTTCCCTGAGAAGTTACAGCAAAACATATCCCAGAATTATCAAAAGAAGTCAGTTTTGCCAGGTACTGCAAATTTGGATCCAGAGCTCAAATTCGAACGAGAAACACATATTGGATGCTATCTGGGATGCAGAAGGCGAAAAACTGCAAATTTGGATTGGTTGATCTGAGTTTTCCCTAAGAAGTTAAAGCCAACCGTATCTCAGAAATGACAAAAGAACTCAAGTTTGCCCAGGAACTACAAATTTGGATGCAGAGGTCAAATTCGAACGAGAAACACAAATTGGATGCAGAAGCCGAAAAACAAGTCGATTGGTTGATCTGACCATTCCATGAGAAGATACAGCCAAGCGTATCTCAGAATTGACAAAAGAACTCAGTTTAGCCAGGTACTGCAAATTTGGATCCAGAGCTCAAATTCGAATGAGAAACACCTATTGGATGCTATCAGGGATGCAGAAGCTGAAAAACAAGTCGATTGGTTGATCTGAGCTTTCCCTAAGAAGTTAAAGCCAACCGTATCTCAGAATTGACAAAAGAACTCAAGTTTACCCAGGAACTACAAATTTGGATGCAGAGGTCAAATTCGAACGAGAAACACAAATTGGAGGGTATCTCGGATGCAGAAGCCGAAAAACAAGTCGATTGGTTGATCTGACCTTTCCCTGAGAAGGTACAGCCAACCCTATCTCAGAATTGACAAAAGAACTCAGTTTACCCAGGAACTGCAAATTTGGATCCAGAGCTCAAATTCGAATGAAAAATACATATTGGATGCTATCTGGAATGCTAAACCTGAAAAACAAGTCGATTGGTTGATCTGAGCTTTCCCTGAGAAGTTACAGCCAAGCGTATCTCAGAATAGGCAAATGAACTCAGCCAGGTACTGCAAATTTGGATCCAGAGCTCAAATTCGAAAGAGAAACACACATTGGATGCTATCTGGAATGCAGAAGGCGAAAAACAAGTCGATTGGTTGATCTGACCTTTCCCTGAGAAGGTACAGCCAACCGTATCTCAGAATAGAGGAAAGAATTCAGTTTAGTCAGGAACTGCAAATTTGGATCCAGAGCCCCAAATTCGAACGAGAAACACTTTTTGGATGCTATCTGGGATGCAGAAGCCGGAAAACATGTCGTTTGGTTGATCTGAGCATTCCCTAAGAAGTTAAAGCCAACCGTATCTCAGAATTGACAAAAGAACTCAGTTTAGCCACGAACTGCAAATTTGGATGCACAGTTCAAATTCGAATGAGAAACACAAATTGGAGGGTATCTCGGATGCAGAAGCCGAAAAACAAGTCGATTGGTTGATCTGAGCTTTCCCTGAGAAGTTACAGCCAAGCGTATCTCAGAATTGGCAAAAGAACTCAGCTTAGCCAGATACTGCAAATTTGGATCCAGAGCTCAAATTCAAAAGAGAAATACATATTGGATGCTATCTGGAATGCAGAAGGCGAAAAACAAGTCGATTGGTTGATCTGAGCTTTCCCTAAGAAGTTAAAGCCAACCGTATCTCAGAATTGACAAAAGAACTCAATTTACCCAGGAACTACAAATTTGGATGCAGAGGTCAAATTCGAACGAGAAACACAAATTGGATGGTATCCCAGATGCAGAGGCCGAAAAATAAGTCGATTGGTTGATCTGAGCTTTCCCTGAGAAGTTACAGCTAAGCGTATCAGAATTGAGGAAAGAACTCAATTTAGCCAGGAACTGGAAATTTGGATCCAGAGCTCAAATTCGAATGAGAAAGACATATTGGATGCTGTCTGGAATGCTAAACCTGACAAACAAGTCGATTGGTTGTTCTGAGCTTTCCCTGAGAAGTTACAGCCAAGCATATCTCAGAATTGTCAAAAGAACTCAGTTTAGCCAGGTATTGCAAATTTTGATCCAGAGCTCAAATTCCAACGAGAAACACAAATTGGATGCTATCTGGGATGCAGAAGGCGAAAAACAAGTCGATTGGTTGATCTGAGCTTTCCCTAAGAAGTTAAAGCCAACCGTATCTCAGAATTGACAAAAGAACTCAATTTACCCAGGAACTACAAATTTGGATGCAGAGGTCAAATTCGAACGAGAAACACAAATTGGAGGGTATCTCGGATGCAGAAGCCGAAAAACAAGTCGATTGGTTGATCTGAGCTTTCCCTGAGAAGTTACAGCCAAGCGTATCTCAGAATTGGCAAAAGAACTCAGCTTAGCCAGATACTGCAAATTTGGATCCAGAGCTCAAATTCAAAAGAGAAACACATATTGGATGCTATCTGGAATGCAGAAGGCGAAAAACAAGTCGATTGGTTGATCTGAGCTTTCCCTGAGAAGTTACAGCCAAGCGTATCTCAGAATTGACAAAAGAACTCAGTTTAGCCAGGTACTGCAAATTTGGATGCAGAGGTCAAATTCGAACTAGAAACTAAAATTGGATGGTACCACGGCTGCAGAAGCCGAAACACAAGTCGATTGGTTGATCTTAGCTTTCCCTGAGAAGTTACAGCAAAGCATATATCAGAATTGTCAAAAGAACTCAGTTTAGCCAGGTACTGCAAATTTGGATCCAGAGGTCGAATTCGAACGAGAAACACAAATTGGAGGGTATCTCGGATGCAGAAGCCGAAAAACAAGTCGATTGGTTGATCTGAGCTTTCCCTGAGAAGTTACAGCCAAGCGTATCTCAGAATTGAGGAAAGAACTCAATTTAGCCAGGAACTGCAAATTTGGATCCAGAGCTCAAATTCGAACAAGAAATACATATTGGATGCTATCTGGAATGCTAAACCCGAAAAACAAGTTGATTGGTTGATCTGAGCTTTCCCTGAGAAGTTACAGCAAAGCATATATCAGCATTGTCAAAAGAACTCAGTTTAGCCAGGTACTGTAAATTTGGATCCAGAGCTCAAATTCGAACGAGAAACACAAATTGGATGCTATCTGGGATGCAGAAGGCGAAAAACAAGTCGATTGGTTGATCTGACCTTTCCCTGAGAAGGTACAGCCAACCGTATCTCAGAATAGAGGAAAGAATTCAGTTTAGTCAGGAACTGCAAATTTGGATCCATAGCTCAAATTCGAACGAGAAACACTTTTTGGATGCTATCTGGGATGCAGAAGCCGGAAAACAAGTCGATTGGTTGATCTGAGCATTCCCTAAGAAGTTAAAGCCAACCGTATCTCAGAATTGACAAAAGAACTCAGTTTAGCCACGAACTGCAAATTTGGATGCACAGTTCAAATTCGAATGAGAAACACAAATTGGATGGTATCCCAGATGCAGAGGCCGAAAAATAAGTCGATTGGTTGATCTGAGCTTTCCCTGAGAAGTTACAGCTAAGCGTATCAGAATTGAGGAAAGAACTCAATTTAGCCAGGAACTGGAAATTTGGATCCAGAGCTCAAATTCGAATGAGAAAGACATATTGGATGCTGTCTGGAATGCTAAACCTGACAAACAAGTCGATTGGTTGATCTGAGCTTTCCCTGAGAAGTTACAGCCAAGCGTAACTCAGAATTGACAAAAAAACTCAGTTTAGCCAGGTACTGCAAATTTGGATCCAGAACTCAAATTCGAACGAGAAAGACATATTGGATGCTATCTGGAATGCTAAACCCGAAAAACAAGTCGATTGGTTGATCTGAGCTTTCCCTGAGAAGTTACAGCCAAGCGTATCTCAGAATTGAGGAAAGAACTCAATTTAGCCAGGAACTGCAAATTTGGATCCAGAGCTCGAATTCGAACGAGAAACACATATTGGATGGTATCTGGAATGCTAAACCCGAAAAACAAGTCGATTGGTTGATCAGAGCTTTCCCTGAGAAGTTACAGCCAAGCGTATCTCAGAATTGACAAAAGAACTCAGTTTAGCCAGGAACTGCAAATTTGGATCCAGAACTCAAATTCGAACGGGAAACACATATTGGAGGGTATCCCGGATGCAGAAGCCGAAAAACAAGTCGATTGGTTGATCTGACCTTTCCCTGAGAAGGTACAGCCAATCGTATCTCAGAATTGAGGAAAGAACTCAATTTTGCCAGGAACTGCAAATTTGGATCCAGAGCTCAAATTCGAACGAGAAACACATATTGGATGCTATCTGGGATGCAGAAGGTGAAAAACTGCAAATTTGGATTGGTTGATCTGAGTTTTCCCTAAGAAGTTAAAGCCAACCGTATCTCAGAAATGACAAAAGAACTCAGTTTACCCAGGAACTGCAAATTTGGATGCAGAGGTCAAATTCGAACGAGAAACACAAATTGGATGCAGAAGCCGAAAAACAAGTCGATTGGTTGATCTGACCATTCCATGAGAAGATACAGCCAAGCGTATCTCAGAATTGACAAAAGAACTCAGTTTAGCCAGGTACTGCAAATTTGGATCCAGAGCTCAAATTCGAATGAGAAACACCTATTGGATGCTATCTGTGATGCAGAAGCTGAAAAACAAGTCGATTGGTTGATCTGAGCTTTCCCTAAGAAGTTAAAGCCAACCGTATCTCAGAATTGACAAAAGAACTCAAGTTTACCCAGGAACTACAAATTTGGATGCAGAGGTCACATTCGAACGAGAAACACAATTTGGAGGGTATCTCGGATGCAGAAGCCGAAAAACAAGTCGATTGGTTGATCTGACCTTTCCCTGAGAAGGTACAGCCAATCGTATCTCAGAATTGAGGAAAGAACTCAGTTTACCCAGGAACTGCAAATTTGGATCCAGAGCTCAAATTCGAATGAAAAATACATATTGGATGCTATCTGGAATGCTAAACCCGAAATCAAGTTGATTGATTGATCCGAGCTTTCCCTGAGAAGTTACAGCAAAGCATATATCAGAATTGTCAAAAGAACTCAGTTTAGCCAGGTACTGCAAATTTGGATCCAGAGCTCAAATTCGAAAGAGAAACACATATTGGACGCTATCTGGAATGCAGAAGGCGAAAAACAAGTCGATTGGTTGATCTGACCTTTCCCTGAGAAGGTACAGCCAATCGTATCTCAGAATTGAGGAAAGAACTCAATTTTGCCAGGAACTGCAAATTTGGATCCAGAGCTCAAATTCGAACGAGAAACACATATTGGATGCTATCTGGAATGCTAAACCCGAAAAACAAGTTGATTGGTTGATCTGAACTTTCCCTAAGAAGTTAAAGCCAACCGTATCTCAGAATCGACAAAATAACTCAGTTTAGCCAGGAACTGCAAATTTGGATCCAGGGCTTAAATTCGAACGAGAAACACATATTGCATGCTATCTGGGATGCAGAAGGCGAAAAACAAGTCGATTGGTTGATCTGAGCTTTCCCTGAGAAGTTAAAGCCAACCGTATCTCAGAATCGACAAAATAGTTTAGCCAGGAACTGCAAATGTGGATCCAGAGCTCAAATTCGAACGAGAAACACATATTGGATGCTATCTGGAATGCTAAACCCGAAAAACAAGTTGATTGGTTGATCTGAGCTTTCCCTGAGAAGTTACAGCAAAACATATCCCAGAATTATCAAAAGAAGTCAGTTTTGCCAGGTACTGCAAATTTGGATCCAGAGCTCAAATTCGAACGAGAAACACATATTGGATGCTATCTGGGATGCAGAAGGCGAAAAACTGCAAATTTGGATTGGTTGATCTGAGTTTTCCCTAAGAAGTTAAAGCCAACCGTATCTCAGAAATGACAAAAGAACTCAAGTTTACCCAGGAACTACAAATTTGGATGCAGAGGTCAAATTCGAACGAGAAACACAAATTGGATGCAGAAGCCGAAAAACAAGTCGATTGGTTGATCTGACCATTCCATGAGAAGATACAGCCAAGCGTATCTCAGAATTGACAAAAGAACTCAGTTTAGCCAGGTACTGCAAATTTGGATCCAGAGCTCAAATTCGAATGAGAAACACATATTGGATGCTATCAGGGATGCAGAAGCTGAAAAACAAGTCGATTGGTTGATCTGAGCTTTCCCTAAGAAGTTAAAGCCAACCGTATCTCAGAATTGACAAAAGAACTCAAGTTTACCCAGGAACTACAAATTTGGATGCAGAGGTCAAATTCGAACGAGAAACACAAATTGGAGGGTATCTCGGATGCAGAAGCCGAAAAACAAGTCGATTGGTTGATCTGGCCTTTCCCTGAGAAGGTACAGCCAACCGTATCTCAGAATTGACAAAAGAACTCAGTTTACCCAGGAACTGCAAATTTGGATCCAGAGCTCAAATTCGAATGAAAAATACATATTGGATGCTATCTGGAATGCTAAACCTGAAAAACAAGTCGATTGGTTGATCTGAGCTTTCCCTGAGAAGTTACAGCCAAGCGTATCTCAGAATAGGCAAATGAACTCAACTTAGCCAGGTACTGCAAATTTGGATCCAGAGCTCAAATTCGAAAGAGAAACACACATTGGATGCTATCTGGAATGCAGAAGGCGAAAAACAAGTCGATTGGTTGATCTGACCTTTCCCTGAGAAGGTACAGCCAACCGTATCTCAGAATAGAGGAAAGAATTCAGTTTAGTCAGGAACTGCAAATTTGGATCCAGAGCTCAAATTCGAACGAGAAACACTTTTTGGATGCTATCTGGGATGCAGAAGCCGGAAAACATGTCGTTTGGTTGATCTGAGCATTCCCTAAGAAGTTAAAGCCAACCGTATCTCAGAATTGACAAAAGAACTCAGTTTAGCCACGAACTGCAAATTTGGATGCACAGTTCAAATTCGAATGAGAAACACAAATTGGATGGTATCCCAGATGCAGAGGCCGAAAAATAAGTCGATTGGTTGATCTGAGCTTTCCCTGAGAAGTTACAGCTAAGCGTATCAGAATTGAGGAAAGAACTCAATTTAGCCAGGAACTGGAAATTTGGATCCAGAGCTCAAATTCGAATGAGAAAGACATATTGGATGCTGTCTGGAATGCTAAACCTGACAAACAAGTCGATTGGTTGTTCTGAGCTTTCCCTGAGAAGTTACAACCAAGCATATGTCAGAATTGTCAAAAGAACTCAGTTTAGCCAGGTATTGCAAATTTTGATCCAGAGCTCAAATTCGAACGAGAAACACAAATTGGATGCTATCTGGGATGCAGAAGGCGAAAAACAAGTCGATTGGTTGATCTGAGCTTTCCCTAAGAAGTTAAAGCCAACCGTATCTCAGAATTGACAAAAGAACTCAATTTACCCAGGAACTACAAATTTGGATGCAGAGGTCAAATTCGAACGAGAAACACAAATTGGAGGGTATCTCGGATGCAGAAGCCGAAAAACAAGTCGATTGGTTGATCTGAGCTTTCCCTGAGAAGTTACAGCCAAGCGTATCTCAGAATTGGCAAAAGAACTCAGCTTAGCCAGATACTGCAAATTTGATCCAGAGCTCAAATTCAAAAGAGAAACACATATTGGATGCTATCTGGAATGCAGAAGGCGAAAAACAAGTCGATTGGTTGATCTGAGCTTTCCCTGAGAAGTTACAGCCAAGCGTATCTCAGAATTGACAAAAGAACTCAGTTTAGCCAGGTACTGCAAATTTGGATGCAGAGGTCAAATTCGAACTAGAAACTAAAATTGGATGGTACCACGGCTGCAGAAGCCGAAACACAAGTCGATTGGTTGATCTTAGCTTTCCCTGAGAAGTTACAGCAAAGCATATATCAGAATTGTCAAAAGAACTCAGTTTAGCCAGGTACTGCAAATTTGGATCCAGAGGTAGAATTCGAACGAGAAACACAAATTGGAGGGTATCTCGGATGCAGAAGCCGAAAAACAAGTCGATTGGTTGATCTGAGCATTCCCTAAGAAGTTAAAGCCAACCGTATCTCAGAATTGACAAAAGAACTCAGTTTAGCCACGAACTGCAAATTTGGATGCACAGTTCAAATTCGAATGAGAAACACAAATTGGATGGTATCCCAGATGCAGAGGCCGAAAAATAAGTCGATTGGTTGATCTGAGCTTTCCCTGAGAAGTTACAGCTAAGCGTATCAGAATTGAGGAAAGAACTCAATTTAGCCAGGAACTGGAAATTTGGATCCAGAGCTCAAATTCGAATGAGAAAGACATATTGGATGCTGTCTGGAATGCTAAACCTGACAAACAAGTCGATTGGTTGATCTGAGCTTTCCCTGAGAAGTTACAGCCAAGCGTAACTCAGAATTGACAAAAAAACTCAGTTTAGCCAGGTACTGCAAATTTGGATCCAGAACTCAAATTCGAACGAGAAAGACATATTGGATGCTATCTGGAATGCTAAACCCGAAAAACAAGTCGATTGGTTGATCTGAGCTTTCCCTGAGAAGTTACAGCCAAGCGTATCTCAGAATTGAGGAAAGAACTCAATTTAGCCAGGAACTGCAAATTTGGATCCAGAGCTCGAATTCGAACGAGAAACACATATTGGATGGTATCTGGAATGCTAAACCCGAAAAACAAGTCGATTGGTTGATCAGAGCTTTCCCTGAGAAGTTACAGCCAAGCGTATCTCAGAATTGACAAAAGAACTCAGTTTAGCCAGGAACTGCAAATTTGGATCCAGAACTCAAATTCGAACGGGAAACACATATTGGAGGGTATCCCGGATGCAGAAGCCGAAAAACAAGTCGATTGGTTGATCTGACCTTTCCCTGAGAAGGTACAGCCAATCGTATCTCAGAATTGAGGAAAGAACTCAATTTTGCCAGGAACTGCAAATTTGGATCCAGAGCTCAAATTCGAACGAGAAACACATATTGGATGCTATCTGGGATGCAGAAGGTGAAAAACTGCAAATTTGGATTGGTTGATCTGAGTTTTCCCTAAGAAGTTAAAGCCAACCGTATCTCAGAAATGACAAAAGAACTCAGTTTACCCAGGAACTGCAAATTTGGATGCAGAGGTCAAATTCGAACGAGAAACACAAATTGGATGCAGAAGCCGAAAAACAAGTCGATTGGTTGATCTGACCATTCCATGAGAAGATACAGCCAAGCGTATCTCAGAATTGACAAAAGAACTCAGTTTAGCCAGGTACTGCAAATTTGGATCCAGAGCTCAAATTCGAATGAGAAACACCTATTGGATGCTATCTGTGATGCAGAAGCTGAAAAACAAGTCGATTGGTTGATCTGAGCTTTCCCTAAGAAGTTAAAGCCAACCGTATCTCAGAATTGACAAAAGAACTCAAGTTTACCCAGGAACTACAAATTTGGATGCAGAGGTCACATTCGAACGAGAAACACAATTTGGAGGGTATCTCGGATGCAGAAGCCGAAAAACAAGTCGATTGGTTGATCTGACCTTTCCCTGAGAAGGTACAGCCAATCGTATCTCAGAATTGAGGAAAGAACTCAGTTTACCCAGGAACTGCAAATTTGGATCCAGAGCTCAAATTCGAATGAAAAATACATATTGGATGCTATCTGGAATGCTAAACCCGAAATCAAGTTGATTGATTGATCCGAGCTTTCCCTGAGAAGTTACAGCAAAGCATATATCAGAATTGTCAAAAGAACTCAGTTTAGCCAGGTACTGCAAATTTGGATCCAGAGCTCAAATTCGAAAGAGAAACACATATTGGACGCTATCTGGAATGCAGAAGGCGAAAAACAAGTCGATTGGTTGATCTGACCTTTCCCTGAGAAGGTACAGCCAATCGTATCTCAGAATTGAGGAAAGAACTCAATTTTGCCAGGAACTGCAAATTTGGATCCAGAGCTCAAATTCGAACGAGAAACACATATTGGATGCTATCTGGAATGCTAAACCCGAAAAACAAGTTGATTGGTTGATCTGAACTTTCCCTAAGAAGTTAAAGCCAACCGTATCTCAGAATCGACAAAATAACTCAGTTTAGCCAGGAACTGCAAATTTGGATCCAGGGCTTAAATTCGAACGAGAAACACATATTGCATGCTATCTGGGATGCAGAAGGCGAAAAACAAGTCGATTGGTTGATCTGAGCTTTCCCTGAGAAGTTAAAGCCAACCGTATCTCAGAATCGACAAAATAGTTTAGCCAGGAACTGCAAATGTGGATCCAGAGCTCAAATTCGAACGAGAAACACATATTGGATGCTATCTGGAATGCTAAACCCGAAAAACAAGTTGATTGGTTGATCTGAGCTTTCCCTGAGAAGTTACAGCAAAACATATCCCAGAATTATCAAAAGAAGTCAGTTTTGCCAGGTACTGCAAATTTGGATCCAGAGCTCAAATTCGAACGAGAAACACATATTGGATGCTATCTGGGATGCAGAAGGCGAAAAACTGCAAATTTGGATTGGTTGATCTGAGTTTTCCCTAAGAAGTTAAAGCCAACCGTATCTCAGAAATGACAAAAGAACTCAAGTTTACCCAGGAACTACAAATTTGGATGCAGAGGTCAAATTCGAACGAGAAACACAAATTGGATGCAGAAGCCGAAAAACAAGTCGATTGGTTGATCTGACCATTCCATGAGAAGATACAGCCAAGCGTATCTCAGAATTGACAAAAGAACTCAGTTTAGCCAGGTACTGCAAATTTGGATCCAGAGCTCAAATTCGAATGAGAAACACATATTGGATGCTATCAGGGATGCAGAAGCTGAAAAACAAGTCGATTGGTTGATCTGAGCTTTCCCTAAGAAGTTAAAGCCAACCGTATCTCAGAATTGACAAAAGAACTCAAGTTTACCCAGGAACTACAAATTTGGATGCAGAGGTCAAATTCGAACGAGAAACACAAATTGGAGGGTATCTCGGATGCAGAAGCCGAAAAACAAGTCGATTGGTTGATCTGGCCTTTCCCTGAGAAGGTACAGCCAACCGTATCTCAGAATTGACAAAAGAACTCAGTTTACCCAGGAACTGCAAATTTGGATCCAGAGCTCAAATTCGAATGAAAAATACATATTGGATGCTATCTGGAATGCTAAACCTGAAAAACAAGTCGATTGGTTGATCTGAGCTTTCCCTGAGAAGTTACAGCCAAGCGTATCTCAGAATAGGCAAATGAACTCAACTTAGCCAGGTACTGCAAATTTGGATCCAGAGCTCAAATTCGAAAGAGAAACACACATTGGATGCTATCTGGAATGCAGAAGGCGAAAAACAAGTCGATTGGTTGATCTGACCTTTCCCTGAGAAGGTACAGCCAACCGTATCTCAGAATAGAGGAAAGAATTCAGTTTAGTCAGGAACTGCAAATTTGGATCCAGAGCTCAAATTCGAACGAGAAACACTTTTTGGATGCTATCTGGGATGCAGAAGCCGGAAAACATGTCGTTTGGTTGATCTGAGCATTCCCTAAGAAGTTAAAGCCAACCGTATCTCAGAATTGACAAAAGAACTCAGTTTAGCCACGAACTGCAAATTTGGATGCACAGTTCAAATTCGAATGAGAAACACAAATTGGATGGTATCCCAGATGCAGAGGCCGAAAAATAAGTCGATTGGTTGATCTGAGCTTTCCCTGAGAAGTTACAGCTAAGCGTATCAGAATTGAGGAAAGAACTCAATTTAGCCAGGAACTGGAAATTTGGATCCAGAGCTCAAATTCGAATGAGAAAGACATATTGGATGCTGTCTGGAATGCTAAACCTGACAAACAAGTCGATTGGTTGTTCTGAGCTTTCCCTGAGAAGTTACAACCAAGCATATGTCAGAATTGTCAAAAGAACTCAGTTTAGCCAGGTATTGCAAATTTTGATCCAGAGCTCAAATTCGAACGAGAAACACAAATTGGATGCTATCTGGGATGCAGAAGGCGAAAAACAAGTCGATTGGTTGATCTGAGCTTTCCCTAAGAAGTTAAAGCCAACCGTATCTCAGAATTGACAAAAGAACTCAATTTACCCAGGAACTACAAATTTGGATGCAGAGGTCAAATTCGAACGAGAAACACAAATTGGAGGGTATCTCGGATGCAGAAGCCGAAAAACAAGTCGATTGGTTGATCTGAGCTTTCCCTGAGAAGTTACAGCCAAGCGTATCTCAGAATTGGCAAAAGAACTCAGCTTAGCCAGATACTGCAAATTTGATCCAGAGCTCAAATTCAAAAGAGAAACACATATTGGATGCTATCTGGAATGCAGAAGGCGAAAAACAAGTCGATTGGTTGATCTGAGCTTTCCCTGAGAAGTTACAGCCAAGCGTATCTCAGAATTGACAAAAGAACTCAGTTTAGCCAGGTACTGCAAATTTGGATGCAGAGGTCAAATTCGAACTAGAAACTAAAATTGGATGGTACCACGGCTGCAGAAGCCGAAACACAAGTCGATTGGTTGATCTTAGCTTTCCCTGAGAAGTTACAGCAAAGCATATATCAGAATTGTCAAAAGAACTCAGTTTAGCCAGGTACTGCAAATTTGGATCCAGAGGTAGAATTCGAACGAGAAACACAAATTGGAGGGTATCTCGGATGCAGAAGCCGAAAAACAAGTCGATTGGTTGATCTGAGCTTTCCCTGAGAAGTTACAGCCAAGCGTATCTCAGAATTGAGGAAAGAACTCAATTTAGCCAGGAACTGCAAATTTGGATCCAGAGCTCAAATTCGAACAAGAAATACATATTGGATGCTATCTGGAATGCTAAACCCGAAAAACAAGTTGATTGGTTGATCTGAGCTTTCCCTGAGAAGTTACAGCAAAGCATATATCAGCATTGTCAAAAGAACTCAGTTTAGCCAGGTACTGTAAATTTGGATCCAGAGCTCAAATTCGAACGAGAAACACAAATTGGATGCTATCTGGGATGCAGAAGGCGAAAAACAAGTCGATTGGTTGATCTGACCTTTCCCTGAGAAGGTACAGCCAACCGTATCTCAGAATAGAGGAAAGAATTCAGTTTAGTCAGGAACTGCAAATTTGGATCCATAGCTCAAATTCGAACGAGAAACACTTTTTGGATGCTATCTGGGATGCAGAAGCTGGAAAACAAGTCGATTGGTTGATCTGAGCATTCCCTAAGAAGTTAAAGCCAACCGTATCTCAGAATTGACAAAAGAACTCAGTTTAGCCACGAACTGCAAATTTGGATGCACAGTTCAAATTCGAATGAGAAACACAAATTGGATGGTATCCCAGATGCATAGGCCGAAAAATAAGTCGATTAGTTGATCTGAGCTTTCCCTGAGAAGTTACAGCTAAGCGTATCAGAATTGAGGAAAGAACTCAATTTAGCCAGGAACTGGAAATTTGGATCCAGAGCTCAAATTCGAATGAGAAAGACATATTGGATGCTGTCTGGAATGCTAAACCTGACAAACAAGTCGATTGGTTGATCTGAGCTTTCCCTGAGAAGTTACAGCCAAGCGTAACTCAGAATTGACAAAAAAAACTCAGTTTAGCCAGGTACTGCAAATTTGGATCCAGAATTCAAATTCGAACGAGAAAGACATATTGGATGCTATCTGGAATGCTAAACCCGAAAAACAAGTCGATTGGTTGATCTGAGCTTTCCCTGAGAAGTTACAGCCAAGCGTATCTCAGAATTGAGGAAAGAACTCAATTTAGCCAGGAACTGCAAATTTGGATCCAGAGCTCGAATTCGAACGAGAAACACATATTGGATGGTATCTGGAATGCTAAACCCGAAAAACAAGTCGATTGGTTGATCAGAGCTTTCCCTGAGAAGTTACAGCCAAGCGTATCTCAGAATTGACAAAAGAACTCAGTTTAGCCAGGAACTGCAAATTTGGATCCAGAACTCAAATTCGAACGGGAAACACATATTGGAGGGTATCCCGGATGAAGAAGCCGAAAAACAAGTCGATTGGTTGATCTGACCTTTCCCTGAGAAGGTACAGCCAACCGTATCTCAGAATTGTCAAACGAACTCAATTTATCCAGGTACTGCAAATTTGGATGCAGAGGTCAAATTCGAACGAGAAACACAAATTTGATGGTATCCCGGATGCAGAAGCCGAAAAACAAGTCATTTGGTTGATCTGATCTTTCCCTGAGAAGTTACAGCTAAGCGTATCAGAATTGAGGAAAGAACTCAATTTAGCCAGGAACTGCAAATTTGGATCCAGAACTCAAATTCGAACGGGAAACACATATTGGATGGAAACCCGGATGTAGACGCCGAAAAACAAGTCGATTGGTTGATCTGAGCTTTCCCTGAGAAGATACAGCCAAGCGTATCTCAGAATTGACAAAAGAACTCAGTTTAGCCAGGTACTGCAAATTTGGATCCAGAGGTCGAATTCGAACGAGAAACACAAATTGGAGGGTATCCCGGATGCAGAAGCCGAAAAACAAGTCGATTGGTTGATCTGACCTTTCCCTGAGAAGGTACAGCCAACCGTATCTCAGAATTGTCAAACGAACTCAATTTATCCAGGTACTGCAAATTTGGATGCAGAGGTCAAATTCGAACGAGAAACACAAATTGGAGGGTATCTCGGATGCAGAAGCCGAACAACAAGTCGATCTGACCTTTCCCTGAGAAGGTACAGCCAACCGTATCTCAGAATTGACAAAAGAACTCAGTTTACCCAGGAACTGCAATTTTGGATCCAGAGCTCAAATTCGAATGAGAAATACATATTGGATGCTATCCGGAATTCTAAACCTGAAAAACAAGTCGATTGGTTTATCTGAGCTTTCCCTGAGAAGGTACAGCCAAGCGTATCTCAGAATTGACAAAAGAACTCAGTTTACCCAGGAACTGCAAATTTGGATCCAGAGCTCAAATTCGAATGAGAAATACATATTGGATGCTATCTGGAATGGTAAACCCGAAAAACAAGTTGATTGATTGATCTGAGCTTTCCCTAAGAAGTTACAGCAAAGCATTTATCAGAATTGTCAAAAGAACTCAGTTTAGCCAGGTACTGCAAATTTGGATCCAGAGCTCAAATTCGAAAGAGAAACACATATTGGACGCTATCTGGAATGCAGAAGGCGAAAAACAAGTCGATTGGTTGATCTGACCTTTCCCTGAGAAGGTACACCCAACCGTATCTCAGAATTGAGGAAAGAACTCAATTTAGCCAGGAACTGCAAATTTGGATCCAGAGCTCAAATTCGAACGAGAAACACATATTGGATGCTATCTGGAATACTAAACCCGAAAAACAAGTTGATTGGTTGATCTGAACTTTCCCTAAGAAGTTAAAGCCAACCTTATCTCAGAATCGACAAAATAACTCAGTTTAGCCAGGAACTGCAAATTTGGATCCAGGGCTCAAATTCGAACGAGAAACACATATTGGATGCTATCAGGGATGCAGAAGGCGAAAAACAAGTCGATTGGTTGATCTGAGCTTTCCCTGAGAAGTTAAAGCCAACCGTATCTCAGAATCGACAAAATAGTTTAGCCAGGAACTGCAAATTTGGATCCAGAGCTCAAATTCGAACGAGAAACACATATTGGATGCTATCTGGAATGCTAAACCCGAAAAACAAGTAGAATGGTTGATCTGAGCTTTCCCTGAGAAGTTACAGCAAAACATATCCCAGAATTATCAAAAGAAGTCAGTTTAGCCAGGTACTGCAAATTTGGATCCAGAGCTCAAATTCGAACGGGAAACACATATTGGATGCTATCTGGGATGCAGAAGCCGACAAACAAGTCGATTGGTTGATCTGAGCTTTCCCTGAGAAGTTACAGCAAAGCATATCTCAGCATTGTCAAAAGAACTCAGTTTAGCCAGGTATTGCAAATTTGGATGCAGAGGTCAAATTCGAACGAGAAACACAAATTGGATGCAGAAGCCGAAAAACAAGTCGATTGGTTGATCTGACCATTCCATGAGAAGGTACAGCCAACCGTATCTCAGAATTGAGGAAAGAACTCAATTTAGCCAGGAACTGCAAATTTGGATCCAGAGCTCAAATTCGAACGAGAAACACATATTGGATGCTATCTGGAATGCTAAACCCGAAAAACAAGTTGATTGGTTGATCTGAGCTTTCCCTGAGAAGTTACAGCAAAGCATATATCAGCATTGTCAAAAGGACTCAGTTTAGCCAGGTATTGCAAATTTGGATGCAGAGGTCAAATTCGAAAGAGAAACACAAATTGGAGGGTATCTCGGATGCAGAAGCCGAAAAACAAGTCGATTGGTTGATCTGACCTTTCCCTGAGAAGGTACAGCCAACCGTATCTCAGAATTGACAAAAGAACTCAGTTTACCCAGGAACTGCAAATTTGGATCCAGAGCTCGAATTCGAACGAGAAACATATATTGGATGGTATCTGGAATGCTAAACCCGAAAAACAAGTCGATTGGTTGATCAGAGCTTTCCCTGAGAAGTTACAGCCAAGTGTTTCTCAGAATTGACAAAAGAACTCAATTTAGCCAGGAACTGCAAATTTGGATCCAGAGCTCGAATTCGAACGAGAAACACATATTGGATGGTATCTGGAATGCTAAACCCGAAAAACAAGTCGATTGGTTGATCAGAGCTTTCCCTGAGAAGTTACAGCCAAGTGTATCTCAGAATTGTCAAAAGAACTCAGTTTAGCCAGGTACTGCAAATTTGGATCCAGAGCTCAAATTCGAAAGAGAAACACATATTGGACGCTATCTGGAATGCAGAAGGCGAAAAACAAGTCGATTGGTTGATCTGACCTTTCCCTGAGAAGGTACAGCCAACCGTATCTCAGAATTGAGGAAAGAACTCAATTTAGCCAGGAACTGCAAATTTGGATCCAGAGCTCAAATTCGAACGAGAAAAACATATTGGATGATATCAGGAATGCTAAACCCGAAGAACAAGTCGATTGGTTGATCTGAGCTTTCCCTGAGAAGATACAGACAAGCGTATCTCAGAATTGACAAAAGAACTCAGTTTAGCCAGGTACTGCAAATTTGGATCCAGAGGTTGAATTCGAACGAGAAATACATATTGGATTCTATCTGGAACGCTAAACCTGAAAAACAAGTCGATTGGTTGATCTGAGCTTTCCCTGAGAAGTTACAGCAAAGCATATCTCAGAATTGTCAAAAGAACTCAGTTTAGCCAGGTACTGCAAATTTGGATCCAGAACTCAAATTCCAACGAGAAACACATATTGGATGCTATCTGGAATGCTAAACCCGAAAAACAAGTCGATTGGTTGATCTGAGCTTTACCTGAGAAGTTACAGCCAAGCGTATCTCAGAATTGTCAAAAGAACTCAATTTAGCCAGGAACTGCAAATTTGGATCCAGAGCTCAAATTCGAACGAGAAACACATATTGGATGCTATCTGGAATGCTAAACCCGAAAAACAAGTTGATTGATTGATCTGAGCTTTCCCTGAGAAGTTACAGCAAAGCATATATCAGAATTGTCAAAATAACTCAGTTTAGCCAGGTACTGCAAATTTGGACCCAGAGCTCAAATTCGAAAGAGAAACACATATTGGACGCTTTCTGGAATGCAGAAGGCGAAAAACAAGTCGATTGGTTGATCTGACCTTTCCCTGAGAAGGTACACCCAACCGTATCTCAGAATTGAGGAAAGAACTCAGTTTAGCCAGGAACTGCAAATTTGGATCCAGAGCTCAAATTCGAACGAGAAACACATATTGGATGCTATCTGGAATACTAAACCCAAAAAACAAGTTGATTGGTTGATCTGAACTTTCCCTAAGAAGTTAAAGCCAACCTTATCTCAGAATCGACAAAATAACTCAGTTTAGCCAGGAACTGCAAATTTGGATCCAGGGCTCAAATTCGAACGAGAAACACATATTGGATGCTATCAGGGATGCAGAAGGCGAAAAACAAGTCGATTGGTTGATCTGAGCTTTCCCTAAGAAGTTAAAGCCAACCGTATCTCAGAATCGACAAAATAGTTTAGCCAGGAACTGCAAATTTGGATCCAGAGCTCAAATTCGAACGAGAAACACATATTGGATGCTATCTGGAATGCTAAACCCGAAAAACAAGTAGATTGGTTGATCTGAGCTTTCCCTGAGAAGTTACAGCAAAGAATATATATCAGCATTGTCAAAAGGACAGTTTAGCCAGGTATTGCAAATTTGGATGCAGAGGTCAAATTCGAAAGAGAAACACAAATTGGAGGGTATCTCGGATGCAGAAGCCGAAAAACAAGTCGATTGGTTGATCTGACCTTTCCCTGAGAAGGTACAGCCAACCGTATCTCAGAATTGACAAAAGAACTCAGTTTACCCAGGAACTGCAAATTTGGATCCAGAGCTCAAATTCGAATGAGAAATACATATTGGATGCTATCTGGAATGCTAAACCTGAAAAACAAGTCGATTGGTTGATCTGAGCTTTCCCTGAGAAGTTACAGCCAAGCGTATCTCAGAATTGGCAAAAGAACTCAGCTTAGCCAGGTACTGCAAATTTGGATCCAGAGCTCAAATTCGAAAGAGAAACACATATTGGATGCTATCTGGAATGCAGAAGGCGAAAAACAAGTCGATTGGTTGATCTGAGCTTTCCCTGAGAAGTTACAGCCAAGCGTATCTCAGAATTGACAAAAGAACTCAATTTAGCCATGAACTGCAAATTTGGATGCAGAGGTCAAATTCGAATGAGAAAGACATATTGGATGCTATCTGGAATGCTAAACCCGAAAAACAAGTCGATTGGTTGATCTGAGCTTTCCCTGAGAAGTTACAGCCAAGCGTATCTCAGAATTGTCAAAAGAACTCAATTTAGCCAGGAACTGCAACTTTGGATCCAGAGCTCAAATTCGAACGAGAAACACATATTGGATGCTATCTGGAATGCTAAACCCGAAGAACAAGTTGATTGCTTGATCTGAACTTTCCCTGAGAAGTTACAGCCAAGCGTATCTCAGAATTGACAAAAGAACTCAATTTAGCCAGGAACTGCAAATTTGGATCCAGAGCTCGAATTCGAACGAGAAACATATATTGGATGGTATCTGGAATGCTAAACCCGAAAAACAAGTCGATTGGTTGATCAGAGCTTTCCCTGAGAAGTTACAGCCAAGTGTATCTCAGAATTGACAAAAGAACTCAATTTAGCCAGGAACTGCAAATTTGGATCCAGAGCTCGAATTCGAACGAGAAACACATATTGGATGGTATCTGGAATGCTAAACCCGAAAAACAAGTCGATTGGTTGATCAGAGCTTTCCCTGAGAAGTTACAGCCAAGTGTATCTCAGAATTGTCAAAAGAACTCAGTTTAGCCAGGTACTGCAAATTTGGATCCAGAGCTCAAATTCGAAAGAGAAACACATATTGGACGCTATCTGGAATGCAGAAGGCGAAAAACAAGTCGATTGGTTGATCTGACCTTTCCCTGAGAAGGTACAGCCAACCGTATCTCAGAATTGAGGAAAGAACTCAATTTAGCCAGGAACTGCAAATTTGGATCCAGAGCTCAAATTCGAACGAGAAACACATATTGGATGATATCAGGAATGCTAAACCCGAAGAACAAGTCGATTGGTTGATCTGAGCTTTCCCTGAGAAGATACAGACAAGCGTATCTCAGAATTGACAAAAGAACTCAGTTTAGCCAGGTACTGCAAATTTGGATCCAGAGGTTGAATTCGAACGAGAAATACATATTGGATTCTATCTGGAACGCTAAACCTGAAAAACAAGTCGATTGGTTGATCTGAGCTTTCCCTGAGAAGTTACAGCAAAGCATATCTCAGAATTGTCAAAAGAACTCAGTTTAGCCAGGTACTGCAAATTTGGATCCAGAACTCAAATTCCAACGAGAAACACATATTGGATGCTATCTGGAATGCTAAACCCGAAAAACAAGTCGATTGGTTGATCTGAGCTTTACCTGAGAAGTTACAGCCAAGCGTATCTCAGAATTGTCAAAAGAACTCAATTTAGCCAGGAACTGCAAATTTGGATCCAGAGCTCAAATTCGAATGAGAAACACATATTGGATGCTATCTGGAATGCTAAACCCGAAAAACAAGTTGATTGATTGATCTGAGCTTTCCCTGAGAAGTTACAGCAAAGCATATATCAGAATTGTCAAAAGAACTCAGTTTAGCCAGGTACTGCAAATTTGGATCCAGAGCTCAAATTCGAACGAGAAACACATATTGGATGCTATCTGGAATACTAAACCCGAAAAACAAGTTGATTGGTTGATCTGAACTTTCCCTAAGAAGTTAAAGCCAACCGTATCTCAGAATCGACAAAATAGTTTAGCCAGGAACTGCAAATTTGGATCCAGAGCTCAAATTCGAACGAGAAACACATATTGGATGCTATCTGGAATGCTAAACCCAAAAAACAAGTAGATTGGTTGATCTGAGCTTTCCCTGAGAAGTTACAGCAAAGAATATATATCAGCATTGTCAAAAGGACAGTTTAGCCAGGTATTGCAAATTTGGATGCAGAGGTCAAATTCGAAAGAGAAACACAAATTGGAGGGTATCTCGGATGCAGAAGCCGAAAAACAAGTCGATTGGTTGATCTGAGCTTTCCCTGAGAAGTTACAGCCAAGCGTATCTCAGAATTGGCAAAAGAACTCAGCTTAGCCAGGTACTGCAAATTTGGATCCAGAGCTCAAATTCGAAAGAGAAACACATATTGGATGCTATCTGGAATGCAGAAGGCGAAAAACAAGTCGATTGGTTGATCTGAGCTTTCCCTGAGAAGTTACAGCCAAGCGTATCTCAGAATTGACAAAAGAACTCAATTTAGCCATGAACTGCAAATTTGGATGCAGAGGTCAAATTCGAATGAGAAAGACATATTGGATGCTATCTGGAATGCTAAACCTGACAAACAAGTTGATTGGTTGATCTGAGCTTTCCCTGAGAAGTTACAGCCAAGCGTATCTCAGAATTGTCAAAAGAACTCAATTTAGCCAGGAACTGCAACTTTGGATCCAGAGCTCAAATTCGAACGAGAAACACATATTGGATGCTATCTGGAATGCTAAACCCGAAGAACAAGTTGATTGCTTGATCTGAACTTTCCCTGAGAAGTTACAGCCAAGCGTATCTCAGAATTGACAAAAGAACTCAATTTAGCCAGGAACTGCAAATTTGGATCCAGAGCTCGAATTCGAACGAGAAACATATATTGGATGGTATCTGGAATGCTAAACCCGAAAAACAAGTCTATTGGTTGATCAGAGCTTTCCCTGAGAAGTTACAGCCAAGTGTATCTCAGAATTGACAAAAGAACTCAATTTAGCCAGGAACTGCAAATTTGGATCCAGAGCTCGAATTCGAACGAGAAACACATATTGGATGGTATCTGGAATGCTAAACCCGAAAAACAAGTCGATTGGTTGATCAGAGCTTTCCCTGAGAAGTTACAGCCAAGTGTATCTCAGAATTGTCAAAAGAACTCAGTTTAGCCAGGTACTGCAAATTTGGATCCAGAGCTCAAATTCGAAAGAGAAACACATATTGGACGCTATCTGGAATGCAGAAGGCGAAAAACAAGTCGATTGGTTGATCTGACCTTTCCCTGAGAAGGTACAGCCAACCGTATCTCAGAATTGACAAAAGAACTCAGTTTACCCAGGAACTGCAAATTTGGATCCAGAGCTCAAATTCGAATGAGAAATACATATTGGATGCTATCTGGAATGCTAAACCTGAAAAACAAGTCGATTGGTTGATCTGAGCTTTCCCTGAGAAGTTACAGCCAAGCGTATCTCAGAATTGGCAAAAGAACTCAGCTTAGCCAGGTACTGCAAATTTGGATCCAGAGCTCAAATTCGAAAGAGAAACACATATTGGATGCTATCTGGAATGCAGAAGGCGAAAAACAAGTCGATTGGTTGATCTGAGCTTTCCCTGAGAAGTTACAGCCAAGCGTATCTCAGAATTGACAAAAGAACTCAATTTAGCCATGAACTGCAAATTTGGATGCAGAGGTCAAATTCGAATGAGAAAGACATATTGGATGCTATCTGGAATGCTAAACCTGACAAACAAGTTGATTGGTTGATCTGAGCTTTCCCTGAGAAGTTACAGCCAAGCGTATCTCAGAATTGTCAAAAGAACTCAATTTAGCCAGGAACTGCAACTTTGGATCCAGAGCTCAAATTCGAACGAGAAACACATATTGGATGCTATCTGGAATGCTAAACCCGAAGAACAAGTTGATTGCTTGATCTGAACTTTCCCTGAGAAGTTACAGCCAAGCGTATCTCAGAATTGACAAAAGAACTCAATTTAGCCAGGAACTGCAAATTTGGATCCAGAGCTCGAATTCGAACGAGAAACATATATTGGATGGTATCTGGAATGCTAAACCCGAAAAACAAGTCGATTGGTTGATCAGAGCTTTCCCTGAGAAGTTACAGCCAAGTGTATCTCAGAATTGACAAAAGAACTCAATTTAGCCAGGAACTGCAAATTTGGATCCAGAGCTCGAATTCGAACGAGAAACATATATTGGATGGTATCTGGAATGCTAAACCCGAAAAACAAGTCGATTGGTTGATCAGAGCTTTCCCTGAGAAGTTACAGCCAAGTGTATCTCAGAATTGACAAAAGAACTCAATTTAGCCAGGAACTGCAAATTTGGATCCAGAGCTCGAATTCGAACGAGAAACACATATTGGATGGTATCTGGAATGCTAAACCCGAAAAACAAGTCGATTGGTTGATCAGAGCTTTCCCTGAGAAGTTACAGCCAAGTGTATCTCAGAATTGTCAAAAGAACTCAGTTTAGCCAGGTACTGCAAATTTGGATCCAGAGCTCAAATTCGAAAGAGAAACACATATTGGACGCTATCTGGAATGCAGAAGGCGAAAAACAAGTCGATTGGTTGATCTGACCTTTCCCTGAGAAGGTACAGCCAACCGTATCTCAGAATTGAGGAAAGAACTCAATTTAGCCAGGAACTGCAAATTTGGATCCAGAGCTCAAATTCGAACGAGAAACACATATTGGATGATATCAGGAATGCTAAACCCGAAGAACAAGTCGATTGGTTGATCTGAGCTTTCCCTGAGAAGATACAGACAAGCGTATCTCAGAATTGACAAAAGAACTCAGTTTAGCCAGGTACTGCAAATTTGGATCCAGAGGTTGAATTCGAACGAGAAATACATATTGGATTCTATCTGGAACGCTAAACCTGAAAAACAAGTCGATTGGTTGATCTGAGCTTTCCCTGAGAAGTTACAGCAAAGCATATCTCAGAATTGTCAAAAGAACTCAGTTTAGCCAGGTACTGCAAATTTGGATCCAGAACTCAAATTCCAACGAGAAACACATATTGGATGCTATCTGGAATGCTAAACCCGAAAAACAAGTCGATTGGTTGATCTGAGCTTTACCTGAGAAGTTACAGCCAAGCGTATCTCAGAATTGTCAAAAGAACTCAATTTAGCCAGGAACTGCAAATTTGGATCCAGAGCTCAAATTCGAACGAGAAACACATATTGGATGCTATCTGGAATGCTAAACCCGAAAAACAAGTTGATTGATTGATCTGAGCTTTCCCTGAGAAGTTACAGCAAAGCATATATCAGAATTGTCAAAAGAACTCAGTTTAGCCAGGTACTGCAAATTTGGATCCAGAGCTCAAATTCGAACGAGAAACACATATTGGATGCTATCTGGAATACTAAACCCGAAAAACAAGTTGATTGGTTGATCTGAACTTTCCCTAAGAAGTTAAAGCCAACCGTATCTCAGAATCGACAAAATAGTTTAGCCAGGAACTGCAAATTTGGATCCAGAGCTCGAATTCGAACGAGAAACATATATTGGATGGTATCTGAAATGCTAAACCCGAAAAACAAGTCGATTGGTTGATCAGAGCTTTCCCTGAGAAGTTACAGCCAAGTGTATCTCAGAATTGACAAAAGAACTCAATTTAGCCAGGAACTGCAAATTTGGATCCAGAGCTCGAATTCGAACGAGAAACACATATTGGATGGTATCTGGAATGCTAAACCCGAAAAACAAGTCGATTGGTTGATCAGAGCTTTCCCTGAGAAGTTACAGCCAAGTGTATCTCAGAATTGTCAAAAGAACTCAGTTTAGCCAGGTACTGCAAATTTGGATCCAGAGCTCAAATTCGAAAGAGAAACACATATTGGACGCTATCTGGAATGCAGAAGGCGAAAAACAAGTCGATTGGTTGATCTGACCTTTCCCTGAGAAGGTACAGCCAACCGTATCTCAGAATTGACAAAAGAACTCAGTTTACCCAGGAACTGCAAATTTGGATCCAGAGCTCAAATTCGAATGAGAAATACATATTGGATGCTATCTGGAATGCTAAACCTGTAAAACAAGTCGATTGGTTGATCTGAGCTTTCCCTGAGAAGTTACAGCCAAGCGTATCTCAGAATTGGCAAAAGAACTCAGCTTAGCCAGGTACTGCAAATTTGGATCCAGAGCTCAAATTCGAAAGAGAAACACATATTGGATGCTATCTGGAATGCAGAAGGCGAAAAACAAGTCGATTGGTTGATCTGAGCTTTCCCTGAGAAGTTACAGCCAAGCGTATCTCAGAATTGACAAAAGAACTCAATTTAGCCATGAACTGCAAATTTGGATGCAGAGGTCAAATTCGAATGAGAAAGACATATTGGATGCTATCTGGAATGCTAAACCTGACAAACAAGTTGATTGGTTGATCTGAGCTTTCCCTGAGAAGTTACAGCCAAGCGTATCTCAGAATTGTCAAAAGAACTCAATTTAGCCAGGAACTGCAACTTTGGATCCAGAGCTCAAATTCGAACGAGAAACACATATTGGATGCTATCTGGAATGCTAAACCCGAAGAACAAGTTGATTGCTTGATCTGAACTTTCCCTGAGAAGTTACAGCCAAGCGTATCTCAGAATTGACAAAAGAACTCAATTTAGCCAGGAACTGCAAATTTGGATCCAGAGCTCGAATTCGAACGAGAAACATATATTGGATGGTATCTGGAATGCTAAACCCGAAAAACAAGTCGATTGGTTGATCAGAGCTTTCCCTGAGAAGTTACAGCCAAGTGTATCTCAGAATTGACAAAAGAACTCAATTTAGCCAGGAACTGCAAATTTGGATCCAGAGCTCGAATTCGAACGAGAAACACATATTGGATGGTATCTGGAATGCTAAACCCGAAAAACAAGTCGATTGGTTGATCAGAGCTTTCCCTGAGAAGTTACAGCCAAGTGTATCTCAGAATTGTCAAAAGAACTCAGTTTAGCCAGGTACTGCAAATTTGGATCCAGAGCTCAAATTCGAAAGAGAAACACATATTGGACGCTATCTGGAATGCAGAAGGCGAAAAACAAGTCGATTGGTTGATCTGACCTTTCCCTGAGAAGGTACAGCCAACCGTATCTCAGAATTGAGGAAAGAACTCAATTTAGCCAGGAACTGCAAATTTGGATCCAGAGCTCAAATTCGAACGAGAAACACATATTGGATGATATCAGGAATGCTAAACCCGAAGAACAAGTCGATTGGTTGATCTGAGCTTTCCCTGAGAAGATACAGACAAGCGTATCTCAGAATTGACAAAAGAACTCAGTTTAGCCAGGTACTGCAAATTTGGATCCAGAGGTTGAATTCGAACGAGAAATACATATTGGATTCTATCTGGAACGCTAAACCTGAAAAACAAGTCGATTGGTTGATCTGAGCTTTCCCTGAGAAGTTACAGCAAAGCATATCTCAGAATTGTCAAAAGAACTCAGTTTAGCCAGGTACTGCAAATTTGGATCCAGAACTCAAATTCCAACGAGAAATACATATTGGATGCTATCTGGAATACTAAACCCGAAAAACAAGTTGATTGGTTGATCTGAACTTTCCCTAAGAAGTTAAAGCCAACCTTATCTCAGAATCGACAAAATAACTCAGTTTAGCCAGGAACTGCAAATTTGGATCCAGGGCTCAAATTCGAACGAGAAACACATATTGGATGCTATCAGGGATGCAGAAGGCGAAAAACAAGTCGATTGGTTGATCTGAGCTTTCCCTAAGAAGTTAAAGCCAACCGTATCTCAGAATCGACAAAATAGTTTAGCCAGGAACTGCAAATTTGGATCCAGAGCTCAAATTCGAACGAGAAACACATATTGGATGCTATCTGGAATGCTAAACCCGAAAAACAAGTAGAATGGTTGATCTGAGCTTTCCCTGAGAAGTTACAGCCAAGCGTATCTCAGAATTGTCAAAAGAACTCAATTTAGCCAGGAACTGCAAATTTGGATCCAGAGCTCAAATTCGAACGAGAAACACATATTGGATGCTATCTGGAATGCTAAACCCGAAAAACAAGTTGATTGATTGATCTGAGCTTTCCCTGAGAAGTTACAGCAAAGCATATATCAGAATTGTCAAAATAACTCAGTTTAGCCAGGTACTGCAAATTTGGACCCAGAGCTCAAATTCGAAAGAGAAACACATATTGGACGCTTTCTGGAATGCAGAAGGCGAAAAACAAGTCGATTGGTTGATCTGACCTTTCCCTGAGAAGGTACACCCAACCGTATCTCAGAATTGAGGAAAGAACTCAGTTTAGCCAGGAACTGCAAATTTGGATCCAGAGCTCAAATTCGAACGAGAAACACATATTGGATGCTATCTGGAATACTAAACCCAAAAAACAAGTTGATTGGTTGATCTGAACTTTCCCTAAGAAGTTAAAGCCAACCTTATCTCAGAATCGACAAAATAACTCAGTTTAGCCAGGAACTGCAAATTTGGATCCAGGGCTCAAATTCGAACGAGAAACACATATTGGATGCTATCAGGGATGCAGAAGGCGAAAAACAAGTCGATTGGTTGATCTGAGCTTTCCCTAAGAAGTTAAAGCCAACCGTATCTCAGAATCGACAAAATAGTTTAGCCAGGAACTGCAAATTTGGATCCAGAGCTCAAATTCGAACGAGAAACACATATTGGATGCTATCTGGAATGCTAAACCCGAAAAACAAGTAGATTGGTTGATCTGAGCTTTCCCTGAGAAGTTACAGCAAAGAATATATATCAGCATTGTCAAAAGGACAGTTTAGCCAGGTATTGCAAATTTGGATGCAGAGGTCAAATTCGAAAGAGAAACACAAATTGGAGGGTATCTCGGATGCAGAAGCCGAAAAACAAGTCGATTGGTTGATCTGACCTTTCCCTGAGAAGGTACAGCCAACCGTATCTCAGAATTGACAAAAGAACTCAGTTTACCCAGGAACTGCAAATTTGGATCCAGAGCTCAAATTCGAATGAGAAATACATATTGGATGCTATCTGGAATGCTAAACCTGAAAAACAAGTCGATTGGTTGATCTGAGCTTTCCCTGAGAAGTTACAGCCAAGCGTATCTCAGAATTGGCAAAAGAACTCAGCTTAGCCAGGTACTGCAAATTTGGATCCAGAGCTCAAATTCGAAAGAGAAACACATATTGGATGCTATCTGGAATGCAGAAGGCGAAAAACAAGTCGATTGGTTGATCTGAGCTTTCCCTGAGAAGTTACAGCCAAGCGTATCTCAGAATTGACAAAAGAACTCAATTTAGCCATGAACTGCAAATTTGGATGCAGAGGTCAAATTCGAATGAGAAAGACATATTGGATGCTATCTGGAATGCTAAACCTGACAAACAAGTTGATTGGTTGATCTGAGCTTTCCCTGAGAAGTTACAGCCAAGCGTATCTCAGAATTGTCAAAAGAACTCAATTTAGCCAGGAACTGCAACTTTGGATCCAGAGCTCAAATTCGAACGAGAAACACATATTGGATGCTATCTGGAATGCTAAACCCGAAGAACAAGTTGATTGCTTGATCTGAACTTTCCCTGAGAAGTTACAGCCAAGCGTATCTCAGAATTGACAAAAGAACTCAATTTAGCCAGGAACTGCAAATTTGGATCCAGAGCTCGAATTCGAACGAGAAACATATATTGGATGGTATCTGGAATGCTAAACCCGAAAAACAAGTCGATTGGTTGATCAGAGCTTTCCCTGAGAAGTTACAGCCAAGTGTATCTCAGAATTGACAAAAGAACTCAATTTAGCCAGGAACTGCAAATTTGGATCCAGAGCTCGAATTCGAACGAGAAACACATATTGGATGGTATCTGGAATGCTAAACCCGAAAAACAAGTCGATTGGTTGATCAGAGCTTTCCCTGAGAAGTTACAGCCAAGTGTATCTCAGAATTGTCAAAAGAACTCAGTTTAGCCAGGTACTGCAAATTTGGATCCAGAGCTCAAATTCGAAAGAGAAACACATATTGGACGCTATCTGGAATGCAGAAGGCGAAAAACAAGTCGATTGGTTGATCTGACCTTTCCCTGAGAAGGTACAGCCAACCGTATCTCAGAATTGAGGAAAGAACTCAATTTAGCCAGGAACTGCAAATTTGGATCCAGAGCTCAAATTCGAACGAGAAACACATATTGGATGATATCAGGAATGCTAAACCCGAAGAACAAGTCGATTGGTTGATCTGAGCTTTCCCTGAGAAGATACAGACAAGCGTATCTCAGAATTGACAAAAGAACTCAGTTTAGCCAGGTACTGCAAATTTGGATCCAGAGGTTGAATTCGAACGAGAAATACATATTGGATTCTATCTGGAACGCTAAACCTGAAAAACAAGTCGATTGGTTGATCTGAGCTTTCCCTGAGAAGTTACAGCAAAGCATATCTCAGAATTGTCAAAAGAACTCAGTTTAGCCAGGTACTGCAAATTTGGATCCAGAACTCAAATTCCAACGAGAAACACATATTGGATGCTATCTGGAATGCTAAACCCGAAAAACAAGTCGATTGGTTGATCTGAGCTTTACCTGAGAAGTTACAGCCAAGCGTATCTCAGAATTGTCAAAAGAACTCAATTTAGCCAGGAACTGCAAATTTGGATCCAGAGCTCAAATTCGAATGAGAAACACATATTGGATGCTATCTGGAATGCTAAACCCGAAAAACAAGTTGATTGATTGATCTGAGCTTTCCCTGAGAAGTTACAGCAAAGCATATATCAGAATTGTCAAAAGAACTCAGTTTAGCCAGGTACTGCAAATTTGGATCCAGAGCTCAAATTCGAACGAGAAACACATATTGGATGCTATCTGGAATACTAAACCCGAAAAACAAGTTGATTGGTTGATCTGAACTTTCCCTAAGAAGTTAAAGCCAACCGTATCTCAGAATCGACAAAATAGTTTAGCCAGGAACTGCAAATTTGGATCCAGAGCTCAAATTCGAACGAGAAACACATATTGGATGCTATCTGGAATGCTAAACCCGAAAAACAAGTAGATTGGTTGATCTGAGCTTTCCCTGAGAAGTTACAGCAAAGAATATATATCAGCATTGTCAAAAGGACAGTTTAGCCAGGTATTGCAAATTTGGATGCAGAGGTCAAATTCGAAAGAGAAACACAAATTGGAGGGTATCTCGGATGCAGAAGCCGAAAAACAAGTCGATTGGTTGATCTGACCTTTCCCTGAGAAGGTACAGCCAACCGTATCTCAGAATTGACAAAAGAACTCAGTTTACCCAGGAACTGCAAATTTGGATCCAGAGCTCAAATTCGAATGAGAAATACATATTGGATGCTATCTGGAATGCTAAACCTGAAAAACAAGTCGATTGGTTGATCTGAGCTTTCCCTGAGAAGTTACAGCCAAGCGTATCTCAGAATTGGCAAAAGAACTCAGCTTAGCCAGGTACTGCAAATTTGGATCCAGAGCTCAAATTCGAAAGAGAAACACATATTGGATGCTATCTGGAATGCAGAAGGCGAAAAACAAGTCGATTGGTTGATCTGAGCTTTCCCTGAGAAGTTACAGCCAAGCGTATCTCAGAATTGACAAAAGAACTCAATTTAGCCATGAACTGCAAATTTGGATGCAGAGGTCAAATTCGAATGAGAAAGACATATTGGATGCTATCTGGAATGCTAAACCTGACAAACAAGTTGATTGGTTGATCTGAGCTTTCCCTGAGAAGTTACAGCCAAGCGTATCTCAGAATTGTCAAAAGAACTCAATTTAGCCAGGAACTGCAACTTTGGATCCAGAGCTCAAATTCGAACGAGAAACACATATTGGATGCTATCTGGAATGCTAAACCCGAAGAACAAGTTGATTGCTTGATCTGAACTTTCCCTGAGAAGTTACAGCCAAGCGTATCTCAGAATTGACAAAAGAACTCAATTTAGCCAGGAACTGCAAATTTGGATCCAGAGCTCGAATTCGAACGAGAAACATATATTGGATGGTATCTGGAATGCTAAACCCGAAAAACAAGTCGATTGGTTGATCAGAGCTTTCCCTGAGAAGTTACAGCCAAGTGTATCTCAGAATTGACAAAAGAACTCAATTTAGCCAGGAACTGCAAATTTGGATCCAGAGCTCGAATTCGAACGAGAAACACATATTGGATGGTATCTGGAATGCTAAACCCGAAAAACAAGTCGATTGGTTGATCAGAGCTTTCCCTGAGAAGTTACAGCCAAGTGTATCTCAGAATTGTCAAAAGAACTCAGTTTAGCCAGGTACTGCAAATTTGGATCCAGAGCTCAAATTCGAAAGAGAAACACATATTGGACGCTATCTGGAATGCAGAAGGCGAAAAACAAGTCGATTGGTTGATCTGACCTTTCCCTGAGAAGGTACAGCCAACCGTATCTCAGAATTGACAAAAGAACTCAGTTTACCCAGGAACTGCAAATTTGGATCCAGAGCTCAAATTCGAATGAGAAATACATATTGGATGCTATCTGGAATGCTAAACCTGTAAAACAAGTCGATTGGTTGATCTGAGCTTTCCCTGAGAAGTTACAGCCAAGCGTATCTCAGAATTGGCAAAAGAACTCAGCTTAGCCAGGTACTGCAAATTTGGATCCAGAGCTCAAATTCGAAAGAGAAACACATATTGGATGCTATCTGGAATGCAGAAGGCGAAAAACAAGTCGATTGGTTGATCTGAGCTTTCCCTGAGAAGTTACAGCCAAGCGTATCTCAGAATTGACAAAAGAACTCAATTTAGCCATGAACTGCAAATTTGGATGCAGAGGTCAAATTCGAATGAGAAAGACATATTGGATGCTATCTGGAATGCTAAACCTGACAAACAAGTTGATTGGTTGATCTGAGCTTTCCCTGAGAAGTTACAGCCAAGCGTATCTCAGAATTGTCAAAAGAACTCAATTTAGCCAGGAACTGCAACTTTGGATCCAGAGCTCAAATTCGAACGAGAAACACATATTGGATGCTATCTGGAATGCTAAACCCGAAGAACAAGTTGATTGCTTGATCTGAACTTTCCCTGAGAAGTTACAGCCAAGCGTATCTCAGAATTGACAAAAGAACTCAATTTAGCCAGGAACTGCAAATTTGGATCCAGAGCTCGAATTCGAACGAGAAACATATATTGGATGGTATCTGGAATGCTAAACCCGAAAAACAAGTCGATTGGTTGATCAGAGCTTTCCCTGAGAAGTTACAGCCAAGTGTATCTCAGAATTGACAAAAGAACTCAATTTAGCCAGGAACTGCAAATTTGGATCCAGAGCTCGAATTCGAACGAGAAACACATATTGGATGGTATCTGGAATGCTAAACCCGAAAAACAAGTCGATTGGTTGATCAGAGCTTTCCCTGAGAAGTTACAGCCAAGTGTATCTCAGAATTGTCAAAAGAACTCAGTTTAGCCAGGTACTGCAAATTTGGATCCAGAGCTCAAATTCGAAAGAGAAACACATATTGGACGCTATCTGGAATGCAGAAGGCGAAAAACAAGTCGATTGGTTGATCTGACCTTTCCCTGAGAAGGTACAGCCAACCGTATCTCAGAATTGAGGAAAGAACTCAATTTAGCCAGGAACTGCAAATTTGGATCCAGAGCTCAAATTCGAACGAGAAACACATATTGGATGATATCAGGAATGCTAAACCCGAAGAACAAGTCGATTGGTTGATCTGAGCTTTCCCTGAGAAGATACAGACAAGCGTATCTCAGAATTGACAAAAGAACTCAGTTTAGCCAGGTACTGCAAATTTGGATCCAGAGGTTGAATTCGAACGAGAAATACATATTGGATTCTATCTGGAACGCTAAACCTGAAAAACAAGTCGATTGGTTGATCTGAGCTTTCCCTGAGAAGTTACAGCAAAGCATATCTCAGAATTGTCAAAAGAACTCAGTTTAGCCAGGTACTGCAAATTTGGATCCAGAACTCAAATTCCAACGAGAAATACATATTGGATGCTATCTGGAATACTAAACCCGAAAAACAAGTTGATTGGTTGATCTGAACTTTCCCTAAGAAGTTAAAGCCAACCTTATCTCAGAATCGACAAAATAACTCAGTTTAGCCAGGAACTGCAAATTTGGATCCAGGGCTCAAATTCGAACGAGAAACACATATTGGATGCTATCAGGGATGCAGAAGGCGAAAAACAAGTCGATTGGTTGATCTGAGCTTTCCCTAAGAAGTTAAAGCCAACCGTATCTCAGAATCGACAAAATAGTTTAGCCAGGAACTGCAAATTTGGATCCAGAGCTCAAATTCGAACGAGAAACACATATTGGATGCTATCTGGAATGCTAAACCCGAAAAACAAGTAGAATGGTTGATCTGAGCTTTCCCTGAGAAGTTACAGCAAAACATATCCCAGAATTATCAAAAGAAGTCAGTTTAGCCAGGTACTGCAAATTTGGATCCAGAGCTCAAATTCGAACGGGAAACACATATTGGATGCTATCTGGGATGCAGAAGCCGACAAACAAGTCGATTGGTTGATCTGAGCTTTCCCTGAGAAGTTACAGCAAAGCATATCTCAGAATTGACAAAAGAACTCAGTTTACCCAGGAACTGCAAATTTGGATGCAGAGGTCAAATTCGAACGAGAAACACAAATTGGATGCAGAAGCCGAAAAACAAGTCGATTGGTTGATCTGACCATTCCATGAGAAGGTACAGCCAACCGTATCTCAGAATTGAGGAAAGAACTCAATTTAGCCAGGAACTGCAAATTTGGATCCAGAGCTCAAATTCGAACGAGAAACATATTGGATGCTATCTGGAATGCTAAACCCGAAAAACAAGTTGATTGGTTGATCTGAGCTTTCCCTGAGAAGTTACAGCAAAGCATATATCAGCATTGTCAAAAGGACTCAGTTTAGCCAGGTATTGCAAATTTGGATGCAGAGGTCAAATTCGAAAGAGAAACACAAATTGGAGGGTATCTCGGATGCAGAAGCCGAAAAACAAGTCGATTGGTTGATCTGACCTTTCCCTGAGAAGGTACAGCCAACCGTATCTCAGAATTGACAAAAGAACTCAGTTTACCCAGGAACTGCAAATTTGGATCCAGAGCTCAAATTCGAATGAGAAATACATATTGGATGCTATCTGGAATGCTAAACCTGAAAAACAAGTCGATTGGTTGATCTGAGCTTTCCCTGAGAAGTTACAGCCAAGCGTATCTCAGAATTGTCAAAAGAACTCAATTTAGCCAGGAACTGCAACTTTGGATCCAGAGCTCAAATTCGAACGAGAAACACATATTGGATGCTATCTGGAATGCTAAACCCGAAGAACAAGTTGATTGCTTGATCTGAACTTTCCCTGAGAAGTTACAGCCAAGCGTATCTCAGAATTGACAAAAGAACTCAATTTAGCCAGGAACTGCAAATTTGGATCCAGAGCTCAAATTCGAACGAGAAACACATATTGGATGCTATCTGGAATGCTAAACCCGAAGAACAAGTTGATTGCTTGATCTGAACTTTCCCTGAGAAGTTACAGCCAAGCGTATCTCAGAATTGACAAAAGAACTCAATTTAGCCAGGAACTGCAAATTTGGATCCAGAGCTCGAATTCGAACGAGAAACATATATTGGATGGTATCTGGAATGCTAAACCCGAAAAACAAGTCGATTGGTTGATCAGAGCTTTCCCTGAGAAGTTACAGCCAAGTGTATCTCAGAATTGACAAAAGAACTCAATTTAGCCAGGAACTGCAAATTTGGATCCAGAGCTCGAATTCGAACGAGAAACACATATTGGATGGTATCTGGAATGCTAAACCCGAAAAACAAGTCGATTGGTTGATCAGAGCTTTCCCTGAGAAGTTACAGCCAAGTGTATCTCAGAATTGTCAAAAGAACTCAGTTTAGCCAGGTACTGCAAATTTGGATCCAGAGCTCAAATTCGAAAGAGAAACACATATTGGACGCTATCTGGAATGCAGAAGGCGAAAAACAAGTCGATTGGTTGATCTGACCTTTCCCTGAGAAGGTACAGCCAACCGTATCTCAGAATTGAGGAAAGAACTCAATTTAGCCAGGAACTGCAAATTTGGATCCAGAGCTCAAATTCGAACGAGAAAAACATATTGGATGATATCAGGAATGCTAAACCCGAAGAACAAGTCGATTGGTTGATCTGAGCTTTCCCTGAGAAGATACAGACAAGCGTATCTCAGAATTGACAAAAGAACTCAGTTTAGCCAGGAACTGCAAATTTGGATCCAGAGGTTGAATTCGAACAAGAAATACATATTGGATTCTATCTGGAACGCTAAACCTGAAAAACAAGTCGATTGGTTGATCTGAGCTTTCCCTGAGAAGTTACAGCAAAGCATATCTCAGAATTGTCAAAAGAACTCAGTTTAGCCAGGTACTGCAAATTTGGATCCAGAACTCAAATTCCAACGAGAAACACATATTGGATGCTATCTGGAATGCTAAACCCGAAAAACAAGTCGATTGGTTGATCTGAGCTTTACCTGAGAAGTTACAGCCAAGCGTATCTCAGAATTGTCAAAAGAACTCAATTTATCCAGGAACTGCAAATTTGGATCCAGAGCTCAAATTCGAACGAGAAACACATATTGGATGCTATCTGGAATGCTAAACCCGAAAAACAAGTTGATTGATTGATCTGAGCTTTCCCTGAGAAGTTACAGCAAAGCATATATCAGAATTGTCAAAAGAACTCAGTTTAGCCAGGTACTGCAAATTTGGATCCAGAGCTCAAATTCGAAAGAGAAACACATATTGGACGCTATCTGGAATGCAGAAGGCGAAAAACAAGTCGATTGGTTGATCTGACCTTTCCCTGAGAAGGTACACCCAACCGTATCTCAGAATTGAGGAAAGAACTCAGTTTAGCCAGGAACTGCAAATTTGGATCCAGAGCTCAAATTCGAACGAGAAACACATATTGGATGCTATCTGGAATACTAAACCCGAAAAACAAGTTGATTGGTTGATCTGAACTTTCCCTAAGAAGTTAAAGCCAACCTTATCTCAGAATCGACAAAATAACTCAGTTTAGCCAGGAACTGCAAATTTGGATCCAGGGCTCAAATTCGAACGAGAAACACATATTGGATGCTATCAGGGATGCAGAAGGCGAAAAACAAGTCGATTGGTTGATCTGAGCTTTCCCTAAGAAGTTAAAGCCAACCGTATCTCAGAATCGACAAAATAGCTTAGCCAGGAACTGCAAATTTGGATCCAGAGCTCAAATTCGAACGAGAAACACATATTGGATGCTATCTGGAATGCTAAACCCGAAAAACAAGTAGATTGGTTGATCTGAGCTTTCCCTGAGAAGTTACAGCAAAGAATATATATCAGCATTGTCAAAAGGACTCAGTTTAGCCAGGTATTGCAAATTTGGATGCAGAGGTCAAATTCGAAAGAGAAACACAAATTGGAGGGTATCTCGGATGCAGAAGCCGAAAAACAAGTCGATTGGTTGATCTGACCTTTCCCTGAGAAGGTACAGCCAACCGTATCTCAGAATTGACAAAAGAACTCAGTTTACCCAGGAACTGCAAATTTGGATCCAGAGCTCAAATTCGAATGAGAAATACATATTGGATGCTATCTGGAATGCTAAACCTGAAAAACAAGTCGATTGGTTGATCTGAGCTTTCCCTGAGAAGTTACAGCCAAGCGTATCTCAGAATTGGCAAAAGAACTCAGCTTAGCCAGGTACTGCAAATTTGGATCCAGAGCTCAAATTCGAAAGAGAAACACATATTGGATGCTATCTGGAATGCAGAAGGCGAAAAACAAGTCGATTGGTTGATCTGAGCTTTCCCTGAGAAGTTACAGCCAAGCGTATCTCAGAATTGACAAAAGAACTCAATTTAGCCATGAACTGCAAATTTGGATGCAGAGGTCAAATTCGAATGAGAAAGACATATTGGATGCTATCTGGAATGCTAAACCTGACAAACAAGTTGATTGGTTGATCTGAGCTTTCCCTGAGAAGTTACAGCCAAGCGTATCTCAGAATTGTCAAAAGAACTCAATTTAGCCAGGAACTGCAACTTTGGATCCAGAGCTCAAATTCGAACGAGAAACACATATTGGATGCTATCTGGAATGCTAAACCCGAAGAACAAGTTGATTGCTTGATCTGAACTTTCCCTGAGAAGTTACAGCCAAGCGTATCTCAGAATTGACAAAAGAACTCAATTTAGCCAGGAACTGCAAATTTGGATCCAGAGCTCGAATTCGAACGAGAAACATATATTGGATGGTATCTGGAATGCTAAACCCGAAAAACAAGTCGATTGGTTGATCAGAGCTTTCCCTGAGAAGTTACAGCCAAGTGTATCTCAGAATTGTCAAAAGAACTCAATTTAGCCAGGTACTGCAAATTTGGATCCAGAGCTCAAATTCGAATGAGAAACACATATTGGACGCTATCTGGAATGCAGAAGGCGAAAAACAAGTCGATTGGTTGATCTGACCTTTCCCTGAGAAGGTACAGCCAACCGTATCTCAGAATTGAGGAAAGAACTCAATTTAGCCAGGAACTGCAAATTTGGACCCAGAGCTCAAATTCGAACGAGAAACACATATTGGATGATATCAGGAATGCTAAACCCGAAGAACAAGTCGATTGGTTGATCTGAGCTTTCCCTGAGAAGATACAGACAAGCGTATCTCAGAATTGACAAAAGAACTCAGTTTAGCCAGGTACTGCAAATTTGGATCCAGAGGTTGAATTCGAACGAGAAATACATATTGGATTCTATCTGGAACGCTAAACCTGAAAAACAAGTCGATTGGTTGATCTGAGCTTTCCCTGAGAAGTTACAGCAAAGCATATATCAGAATTGTCAAAAGAACTCAGTTTAGCCAGGTACTGCAAATTTGGATCCAGAGCTCAAATTCGAAAGAGAAACACATATTGGACGCTATCTGGAATGCAGAAGGCGAAAAACAAGTCGATTGGTTGATCTGACCTTTCCCTAAGAAGGTACAGCCAACCGTATCTCAGAATTGAGGAAAGAACTCAGTTTAGCCAGGAACTGCAAATTTGGATCCAGGGCTTAAACTCGAACGAGAAACACATATTGGATGCTATCTGGGATGCAGAAGGCGAAAAACAAGTCGATTGGTTGATCTGAGCTTTCCCTAAGAAGTTAAAGCCAACCGTATCTCAGAATCGACAAAATAGTTTAGCCAGGAACAGCAAATTTGGATCCAGAGCTCGAATTCGAACGTGAAACACATATTGGATGCTATCTGGAATGCTAAACCCGAAAAACAAGTTGATTGGTTGATCTGAGCTTTCCCTGAGAAGTTACAGCAAAACATATCCCAGAATTATCAAAAGAAGTCAGTTTAGCCAGGTACTGCAAATTTGGATCCAGAGCTCAAATTCGAACGAGAAACACATATTGGATGCTATCTGGGATGCAGAAGGCGAAAAACAAGTCGATTGTTTGATCTGAGTTTTCCCTAAGAAGTTAAAGCCAACCGTATCTCAGAAATGACAAAAGAACTCAGTTTACCCAGGAACTGCAAATTTGGATCCAGAGCTCAAATTCGAACGAGAAACACATATTGGATGCGAAAAACAAGTCGATTGGTTGATCTGAGCTTTCCCTGAGAAGATACAGACAAGCGTATCTCAGAATTGACAAAAGAACTCAGTTTAGCCAGGAACTGCAAATTTGGATCCAGAGCTCGAATTCGAACGAGAAACATATATTGGATGGTATCTGGAATGCTAAACCCGAAAAACAAGTCGATTGGTTGATCAGAGCTTTCCCTGAGAAGTTACAGCCAAGTGTATCTCAGAATTGTCAAAAGAACTCAATTTAGCCAGGTACTGCAAATTTGGATCCAGAGCTCAAATTCGAATGAGAAACACATATTGGACGCTATCTGGAATGCAGAAGGCGAAAAACAAGTCGATTGGTTGATCTGACCTTTCCCTGAGAAGGTACAGCCAACCGTATCTCAGAATTGAGGAAAGAACTCAATTTAGCCAGGAACTGCAAATTTGGACCCAGAGCTCAAATTCGAACGAGAAACACATATTGGATGATATCAGGAATGCTAAACCCGAAGAACAAGTCGATTGGTTGATCTGAGCTTTCCCTGAGAAGATACAGACAAGCGTATCTCAGAATTGACAAAAGAACTCAGTTTAGCCAGGTACTGCAAATTTGGATCCAGAGGTTGAATTCGAACGAGAAATACATATTGGATTCTATCTGGAACGCTAAACCTGAAAAACAAGTCGATTGGTTGATCTGAGCTTTCCCTGAGAAGTTACAGCAAAGCATATATCAGAATTGTCAAAAGAACTCAGTTTAGCCAGGTACTGCAAATTTGGATCCAGAGCTCAAATTCGAAAGAGAAACACATATTGGACGCTATCTGGAATGCAGAAGGCGAAAAACAAGTCGATTGGTTGATCTGACCTTTCCCTAAGAAGGTACAGCCAACCGTATCTCAGAATTGAGGAAAGAACTCAGTTTAGCCAGGAACTGCAAATTTGGATCCAGGGCTTAAACTCGAACGAGAAACACATATTGGATGCTATCTGGGATGCAGAAGGCGAAAAACAAGTCGATTGGTTGATCTGAGCTTTCCCTAAGAAGTTAAAGCCAACCGTATCTCAGAATCGACAAAATAGTTTAGCCAGGAACAGCAAATTTGGATCCAGAGCTCGAATTCGAACGTGAAACACATATTGGATGCTATCTGGAATGCTAAACCCGAAAAACAAGTTGATTGGTTGATCTGAGCTTTCCCTGAGAAGTTACAGCAAAACATATCCCAGAATTATCAAAAGAAGTCAGTTTAGCCAGGTACTGCAAATTTGGATCCAGAGCTCAAATTCGAACGAGAAACACATATTGGATGCTATCTGGGATGCAGAAGGCGAAAAACAAGTCGATTGTTTGATCTGAGTTTTCCCTAAGAAGTTAAAGCCAACCGTATCTCAGAAATGACAAAAGAACTCAGTTTACCCAGGAACTGCAAATTTGGATCCAGAGCTCAAATTCGAACGAGAAACACATATTGGATGCGAAAAACAAGTCGATTGGTTGATCTGAGCTTTCCCTGAGAAGATACAGACAAGCGTATCTCAGAATTGACAAAAGAACTCAGTTTAGCCAGGTACTGCAAATTTGGATCCAGAGGTTGAATTCGAACGAGAAATACATATTGGATTCTATCTGGAACGCTAAACCTGAAAAACAAGTCGATTGGTTGATCTGAGCTTCCCTGAGAAGTTACAGCAAAGCATATCTCAGAATTGTCAAAAGAACTCAGTTTAGCCAGGTACTGCAAATTTGGATCCAGAACTCAAATTCCAACGAGAAACACATATTGGATGCTATCTGGAATGCTAAACCCGAAAAACAAGTCGATTGGTTGATCTGAGCTTTACCTGAGAAGTTACAGCCAAGCGTATCTCAGAATTGTCAAAAGAACTCAATTTAGCCAGGAACTGCAAATTTGGATCCAGAGCTCAAATTCGAACGAGAAACACATATTGGATGCTATCTGGAATGCAGAAGGCGAAAAACAAGTTGATTGATTGATCTGAGCTTTCCCTGAGAAGTTACAGCAAAGCATATATCAGAATTGTCAAAAGAACTCAGTTTAGCCAGGTACTGCAAATTTGGATCCAGAGCTCAAATTCGAACGAGAAACACATATTGGATGCTATCTGGAATACTAAACCCGAAAAACAAGTTGATTGGTTGATCTGAACTTTCCCTAAGAAGTTAAAGCCAACCGTATCTCAGAATCGACAAAATAGTTTAGCCAGGAACTGCAAATTTGGATCCAGAGCTCAAATTCGAACGAGAAACACATATTGGATGCTATCTGGAATGCTAAACCCGAAAAACAAGTAGATTGGTTGATCTGAGCTTTCCCTGAGAAGTTACAGCAAAGAATATATATCAGCATTGTCAAAAGGACTCAGTTTAGCCAGGTATTGCAAATTTGGATGCAGAGGTCAAATTCGAAAGAGAAACACAAATTGGAGGGTATCTCGGATGCAGAAGCCGAAAAACAAGTCGATTGGTTGATCTGACCTTTCCCTGAGAAGGTACAGCCAACCGTATCTCAGAATTGACAAAAGAACTCAGTTTACCCAGGAACTGCAAATTTGGATCCAGAGCTCAAATTCGAATGAGAAATACATATTGGATGCTATCTGGAATGCTAAACCTGAAAAACAAGTCGATTGGTTGATCTGAGCTTTCCCTGAGAAGTTACAGCCAAGCGTATCTCAGAATTGGCAAAAGAACTCAGCTTAGCCAGGTACTGCAAATTTGGATCCAGAGCTCAAATTCGAAAGAGAAACACATATTGGATGCTATCTGGAATGCAGAAGGCGAAAAACAAGTCGATTGGTTGATCTGAGCTTTCCCTGAGAAGGTACAGCCAACCGTATCTCAGAATTGAGGAAAGAACTCAATTTAGCCAGGAACTGCAAATTTGGACCCAGAGCTCAAATTCGAACGAGAAACACATATTGGATGATATCAGGAATGCTAAACCCGAAGAACAAGTCGATTGGTTGATCTGAGCTTTCCCTGAGAAGATACAGACAAGCGTATCTCAGAATTGACAAAAGAACTCAGTTTAGCCAGGTACTGCAAATTTGGATCCAGAGGTTGAATTCGAACGAGAAATACATATTGGATTCTATCTGGAACGCTAAACCTGAAAAACAAGTCGATTGGTTGATCTGAGCTTTCCCTGAGAAGTTACAGCAAAGCATATATCAGAATTGTCAAAAGAACTCAGTTTAGCCAGGTACTGCAAATTTGGATCCAGAGCTCAAATTCGAAAGAGAAACACATATTGGACGCTATCTGGAATGCAGAAGGCGAAAAACAAGTCGATTGGTTGATCTGACCTTTCCCTAAGAAGGTACAGCCAACCGTATCTCAGAATTGAGGAAAGAACTCAGTTTAGCCAGGAACTGCAAATTTGGATCCAGGGCTTAAACTCGAACGAGAAACACATATTGGATGCTATCTGGGATGCAGAAGGCGAAAAACAAGTCGATTGGTTGATCTGAGCTTTCCCTAAGAAGTTAAAGCCAACCGTATCTCAGAATCGACAAAATAGTTTAGCCAGGAACAGCAAATTTGGATCCAGAGCTCGAATTCGAACGTGAAACACATATTGGATGCTATCTGGAATGCTAAACCCGAAAAACAAGTTGATTGGTTGATCTGAGCTTTCCCTGAGAAGTTACAGCAAAACATATCCCAGAATTATCAAAAGAAGTCAGTTTAGCCAGGTACTGCAAATTTGGATCCAGAGCTCAAATTCGAACGAGAAACACATATTGGATGCTATCTGGGATGCAGAAGGCGAAAAACAAGTCGATTGGTTGATCTGAGCTTTCCCTAAGAAGTTAAAGCCAACCGTATCTCAGAATTGACAAAAGAACTCAAGTTTACCCAGGAACTACAAATTTGGATGCAGAGGTCAAATTCGAACGAGAAACACATATTGGATGCGAAAAACAAGTCGATTGGTTGATCTGAGCTTTCCCTGAGAAGATACAGACAAGCGTATCTCAGAATTGACAAAAGAACTCAGTTTAGCCAGGTACTGCAAATTTGGATCCAGAGGTTGAATTCGAACGAGAAATACATATTGGATTCTATCTGGAACGCTAAACCTGAAAAACAAGTCGATTGGTTGATCTGAGCTTCCCTGAGAAGTTACAGCAAAGCATATCTCAGAATTGTCAAAAGAACTCAGTTTAGCCAGGTACTGCAAATTTGGATCCAGAACTCAAATTCCAACGAGAAACACATATTGGATGCTATCTGGAATGCTAAACCCGAAAAACAAGTCGATTGGTTGATCTGAGCTTTACCTGAGAAGTTACAGCCAAGCGTATCTCAGAATTGTCAAAAGAACTCAATTTAGCCAGGAACTGCAAATTTGGATCCAGAGCTCAAATTCGAACGAGAAACACATATTGGATGCTATCTGGAATGCAGAAGGCGAAAAACAAGTTGATTGATTGATCTGAGCTTTCCCTGAGAAGTTACAGCAAAGCATATATCAGAATTGTCAAAAGAACTCAGTTTAGCCAGGTACTGCAAATTTGGATCCAGAGCTCAAATTCGAACGAGAAACACATATTGGATGCTATCTGGAATACTAAACCCGAAAAACAAGTTGATTGGTTGATCTGAACTTTCCCTAAGAAGTTAAAGCCAACCGTATCTCAGAATCGACAAAATAGTTTAGCCAGGAACTGCAAATTTGGATCCAGAGCTCAAATTCGAACGAGAAACACATATTGGATGCTATCTGGAATGCTAAACCCGAAAAACAAGTAGATTGGTTGATCTGAGCTTTCCCTGAGAAGTTACAGCAAAGAATATATATCAGCATTGTCAAAAGGACTCAGTTTAGCCAGGTATTGCAAATTTGGATGCAGAGGTCAAATTCGAAAGAGAAACACAAATTGGAGGGTATCTCGGATGCAGAAGCCGAAAAACAAGTCGATTGGTTGATCTGACCTTTCCCTGAGAAGGTACAGCCAACCGTATCTCAGAATTGACAAAAGAACTCAGTTTACCCAGGAACTGCAAATTTGGATCCAGAGCTCAAATTCGAATGAGAAATACATATTGGATGCTATCTGGAATGCTAAACCTGAAAAACAAGTCGATTGGTTGATCTGAGCTTTCCCTGAGAAGTTACAGCCAAGCGTATCTCAGAATTGGCAAAAGAACTCAGCTTAGCCAGGTACTGCAAATTTGGATCCAGAGCTCAAATTCGAAAGAGAAACACATATTGGATGCTATCTGGAATGCAGAAGGCGAAAAACAAGTCGATTGGTTGATCTGAGCTTTCCCTGAGAAGTTACAGCCAAGCGTATCTCAGAATTGACAAAAGAACTCAATTTAGCCATGAACTGCAAATTTGGATGCAGAGGTCAAATTCGAATGAGAAAGACATATTGGATGCTATCTGGAATGCTAAACCTGACAAACAAGTTGATTGGTTGATCTGAGCTTTCCCTGAGAAGTTACAGCCAAGCGTATCTCAGAATTGTCAAAAGAACTCAATTTAGCCAGGAACTGCAACTTTGGATCCAGAGCTCAAATTCGAACGAGAAACACATATTGGATGCTATCTGGAATGCTAAACCCGAAGAACAAGTTGATTGCTTGATCTGAACTTTCCCTGAGAAGTTACAGCCAAGCGTATCTCAGAATTGACAAAAGAACTCAATTTAGCCAGGAACTGCAAATTTGGATCCAGAGCTCGAATTCGAACGAGAAACATATATTGGATGGTATCTGGAATGCTAAACCCGAAAAACAAGTCGATTGGTTGATCAGAGCTTTCCCTGAGAAGTTACAGCCAAGTGTATCTCAGAATTGACAAAAGAACTCAATTTAGCCAGAAACTGCAAATTTGGATCCAGAGCTCGAATTCGAACGAGAAACACATATTGGATGGTATCTGGAATGCTAAACCCGAAAAACAAGTCGATTGGTTGATCAGAGCTTTCCCTGAGAAGTTACAGCCAAGTGTATCTCAGAATTGTCAAAAGAACTCAGTTTAGCCAGGTACTGCAAATTTGGATCCAGAGCTCAAATTCGAACGAGAAACACATATTGGATGATATCAGGAATGCTAAACCCGAAGAACAAGTCGATTGGTTGATCTGAGCTTTCCCTGAGAAGATACAGACAAGCGTATCTCAGAATTGACAAAAGAACTCAGTTTAGCCAGGAACTGCAAATTTGGATCCAGAACTCAAATTCCAACGAGAAACACATATTGGATGCTATCTGGAATGCTAAACCCGAAAAACAAGTCGATTGGTTGATCTGAGCTTTACCTGAGAAGTTACAGCCAAGCGTATCTCAGAATTGTCAAAAGAACTCAATTTAGCCAGGAACTGCAAATTTGGATCCAGAGCTCAAATTCGAACGAGAAACACATATTGGATGCTATCTGGAATACTAAACCCGAAAAACAAGTTGATTGGTTGATCTGAACTTTCCCTAAGAAGTTAAAGCCAACCTTATCTCAGAATCGACAAAATAACTCAGTTTAGCCAGGAACTGCAAATTTGGATCCAGGGCTCAAATTCGAACGAGAAACACATATTGGATGCTATCAGGGATGCAGAAGGCGAAAAACAAGTCGATTGGTTGATCTGAGCTTTCCCTAAGAAGTTAAAGCCAACCGTATCTCAGAATCGACAAAATAGTTTAGCCAGGAACTGCAAATTTGGATCCAGAGCTCAAATTCGAACGAGAAACACATATTGGATGCTATCTGGAATGCTAAACCCGAAAAACAAGTAGAATGGTTGATCTGAGCTTTCCCTGAGAAGTTACAGCAAAACATATCCCAGAATTATCAAAAGAAGTCAGTTTAGCCAGGTACTGCAAATTTGGATCCAGAGCTCAAATTCGAACGGGAAACACATATTGGATGCTATCTGGGATGCTAAACCCGAAAAACAAGTAGAATGGTTGATCTGAGCTTTCCCTGAGAAGTTACAGCAAAGCATATCTCAGAATTGTCAAAAGAACTCAGTTTAGCCAGGTACTGCAAATTTGGATGCAGAGGTCAAATTCGAACGAGAAACACAAATTGGATGCAGAAGCCGAAAAACAAGTCGATTGGTTGATCTGACCATTCCATGAGAAGGTACAGCCAACCGTATCTCAGAATTGAGGAAAGAACTCAATTTAGCCAGGAACTGCAAATTTGGATCCAGAGCTCAAATTCGAACGAGAAACATATTGGATGCTATCTGGAATGCTAAACCCGAAAAACAAGTTGATTGGTTGATCTGAGCTTTCCCGGAGAAGTTACAGCAAAGCATATATCAGCATTGTCAAAAGGACTCAGTTTAGCCAGGTATTGCAAATTTGGATGCAGAGGTCAAATTCGAAAGAGAAACACAAATTGGAGGGTATCTCGGATGCAGAAGCCGAAAAACAAGTCGATTGGTTGATCTGACCTTTCCCTGAGAAGGTACAGCCAACCGTATCTCAGAATTGACAAAAGAACTCAGTTTACCCAGGAACTGCAAATTTGGATCCAGAGCTCAAATTCGAATGAGAAATACATATTGGATGCTATCTGGAATGCTAAACCTGAAAAACAAGTCGATTGGTTGATCTGAGCTTTCCCTGAGAAGTTACAGCCAAGCGTATCTCAGAATTGTCAAAAGAACTCAATTTAGCCAGGAACTGCAACTTTGGATCCAGAGCTCAAATTCGAACGAGAAACACATATTGGATGCTATCTGGAATGCTAAACCCGAAGAACAAGTTGATTGCTTGATCTGAACTTTCCCTGAGAAGTTACAGCCAAGCGTATCTCAGAATTGACAAAAGAACTCAATTTAGCCAGGAACTGCAAATTTGGATCCAGAGCTCGAATTCGAACGAGAAACATATATTGGATGGTATCTGGAATGCTAAACCCGAAAAACAAGTCGATTGGTTGATCAGAGCTTTCCCTGAGAAGTTACAGCCAAGTGTATCTCAGAATTGACAAAAGAACTCAATTTAGCCAGGAACTGCAAATTTGGATCCAGAGCTCGAATTCGAACGAGAAACACATATTGGATGGTATCTGGAATGCTAAACCCGAAAAACAAGTCGATTGGTTGATCAGAGCTTTCCCTGAGAAGTTACAGCCAAGTGTATCTCAGAATTGTCAAAAGAACTCAGTTTAGCCAGGTACTGCAAATTTGGATCCAGAGCTCAAATTCGAAAGAGAAACACATATTGGACGCTATCTGGAATGCAGCAGGCGAAAAAACAAGTCGATTGGTTGATCTGACCTTTCCCTGAGAAGGTACAGCCAACCGTATCTCAGAATTGAGGAAAGAACTCAATTTAGCCAGGAACTGCAAATTTGGATCCAGAGCTCAAATTCGAACGAGAAAAACATATTGGATGATATCAGGAATGCTAAACCCGAAGAACAAGTCGATTGGTTGATCTGAGCTTTCCCTGAGAAGATACAGACAAGCGTATCTCAGAATTGACAAAAGAACTCAGTTTAGCCAGGTACTGCAAATTTGGATCCAGAGGTTGAATTCGAACGAGAAATACATATTGGATTCTATCTGGAACGCTAAACCTGAAAAACAAGTCGATTGGTTGATCTGAGCTTTCCCTGAGAAGTTACAGCAAAGCATATCTCAGAATTGTCAAAAGAACTCAGTTTAGCCAGGTACTGCAAATTTGGATCCAGAACTCAAATTCCAACGAGAAACACATATTGGATGCTATCTGGAATGCTAAACCCGAAAAACAAGTCGATTGGTTGATCTGAGCTTTACCTGAGAAGTTACAGCCAAGCGTATCTCAGAATTGTCAAAAGAACTCAATTTAGCCAGGAACTGCAAATTTGGATCCAGAGCTCAAATTCGAACGAGAAACACATATTGGATGCTATCTGGAATGCTAAACCCGAAAAACAAGTTGATTGATTGATCTGAGCTTTCCCTGAGAAGTTACAGCAAAGCATATATCAGAATTGTCAAAAGAACTCAGTTTAGCCAGGTACTGCAAATTTGGATCCAGAGCTCAAATTCGAAAGAGAAACACATATTGGACGCTATCTGGAATGCAGAAGGCGAAAAACAAGTCGATTGGTTGATCTGACCTTTCCCTGAGAAGGTACACCCAACCGTATCTCAGAATTGAGGAAAGAACTCAGTTTAGCCAGGAACTGCAAATTTGGATCCAGAGCTCAAATTCGAACGAGAAACACATATTGGATGCTATCTGGAATACTAAACCCGAAAAACAAGTTGATTGGTTGATCTGAACTTTCCCTAAGAAGTTAAAGCCAACCTTATCTCAGAATCGACAAAATAACTCAGTTTAGCCAGGAACTGCAAATTTGGATCCAGGGCTCAAATTCGAACGGGAAACACATATTGGATGTTATCAGGGATGCAGAAGGCGAAAAACAAGTCGATTGGTTGATCTGAGCTTTCCCTAAGAAGTTAAAGCCAACCGTATCTCAGAATCGACAAAATAGCTTAGCCAGGAACTGCAAATTTGGATCCAGAGCTCAAATTCGAACGAGAAACACATATTGGATGCTATCTGGAATGCTAAACCCGAAAAACAAGTACATTGGTTGATCTGAGCTTTCCCTGAGAAGTTACAGCAAAGAATATATATCAGCATTGTCAAAAGGACTCAGTTTAGCCAGGTATTGCAAATTTGGATGCAGAGGTCAAATTCGAAAGAGAAACACAAATTGGAGGGTATCTCGCATGCAGAAGCCGAAAAACAAGTCGATTGGTTGATCTGACCTTTCCCTGAGAAGGTACAGCCAACCGTATCTCAGAATTGACAAAAGAACTCAGTTTACCCAGGAACTGCAAATTTGGATCCAGAGCTCAAATTCGAATGAGAAATACATATTGGATGCTATCTGGAATGCTAAACCTGAAAAACAAGTCGATTGGTTGATCTGAGCTTTCCCTGAGAAGTTACAGCCAAGCGTATCTCAGAATTGGCAAAAGAACTCAGCTTAGCCAGGTACTGCAAATTTGGATCCAGAGCTCAAATTCGAAAGAGAAACACATATTGGATGCTATCTGGAATGCAGAAGGCGAAAAACAAGTCGATTGGTTGATCTGAGCTTTTCCTGAGAAGTTACAGCCAAGCGTATCTCAGAATTGACAAAAGAACTCAATTTAGCCATGAACTGCAAATTTGGATGCAGAGGTCAAATTCGAATGAGAAAGACATATTGGATGCTATCTGGAATGCTAAACCTGACAAACAAGTTGATTGGTTGATCTGAGCTTTCCCTGAGAAGTTACAGCCAAGCGTATCTCAGAATTGTCAAAAGAACTCAATTTAGCCAGGAACTGCAAATTTGGATCCAGAGCTCGAATTCGAACGAGAAACACATATTGGATGGTATCTGGAATGCTAAACCCGAAAAACAAGTCGATTGGTTGATCAGAGCTTTCCCTGAGAAGTTACAGCCAAGTATATCTCAGAATTGTCAAAAGAACTCAGTTTAGCCAGGTACTGCAAATTTGGATCCAGAGCTCAAATTCGAAAGAGAAACACATATTGGACGCTATCTGGAATGCAGAAGGCGAAAAACAAGTCGATTGGTTGATCTGACCTTTCCCTGAGAAGGTACAGCCAACCGTATCTCAGAATTGAGGAAAGAACTCAATTTAGCCAGGAACTGCAAATTTGGATCCAGAGCTCAAATTCGAACGAGAAACACATATTGGATGATATCAGGAATGCTAAACCCGAAGAACAAGTCGATTGGTTGATCTGAGCTTTCCCTGAGAAGATACAGACAAGCGTATCTCAGAATTGACAAAAGAACTCAGTTTAGCCAGGTACTGCAAATTTGGATCCAGAGGTTGAATTCGAACGAGAAATACATATTGGATTCTATCTGGAACGCTAAACCTGAAAAACAAGTCGATTGGTTGATCTGAGCTTTCCCTGAGAAGTTACAGCAAAGCATATATCAGAATTGTCAAAAGAACTCAGTTTAGCCAGGTACTGCAAATTTGGATCCAGAGCTCAAATTCGAAAGAGAAACACATATTGGACGCTATCTGGAATGCAGAAGGCGAAAAACAAGTCGATTGGTTGATCTGACCTTTCCCTAAGAAGGTACAGCCAACCGTATCTCAGAATTGAGGAAAGAACTCAGTTTAGCCAGGAACTGCAAATTTGGATCCAGGGCTTAAACTCGAACGAGAAACACATATTGGATGCTATCTGGGATGCAGAAGGCGAAAAACAAGTCGATTGGTTGATCTGAGCTTTCCCTAAGAAGTTAAAGCCAACCGTATCTCAGAATCGACAAAATAGTTTAGCCAGGAACAGCAAATTTGGATCCAGAGCTCGAATTCGAACGTGAAACACATATTGGATGCTATCTGGAATGCTAAACCCGAAAAACAAGTAGATTGGTTGATCTGAGCTTTCCCTGAGAAGTTACAGCAAAGAATATATATCAGCATTGTCAAAAGGACTCAGTTTAGCCAGGTATTGCAAATTTGGATGCAGAGGTCAAATTCGAAAGAGAAACACAAATTGGAGGGTATCTCGGATGCAGAAGCCGAAAAACAAGTCGATTGGTTGATCTGACCTTTCCCTGAGAAGGTACAGCCAACCGTATCTCAGAATTGACAAAAGAACTCAGTTTACCCAGGAACTGCAAATTTGGATCCAGAGCTCAAATTCGAATGAGAAATACATATTGGATGCTATCTGGAATGCTAAACCTGAAAAACAAGTCGATTGGTTGATCTGAGCTTTCCCTGAGAAGTTACAGCCAAGCGTATCTCAGAATTGGCAAAAGAACTCAGCTTAGCCAGGTACTGCAAATTTGGATCCAGAGCTCAAATTCGAAAGAGAAACACATATTGGATGCTATCTGGAATGCAGAAGGCGAAAAACAAGTCAATTGGTTGATCTGAGCTTTCCCTGAGAAGGTACAGCCAACCGTATCTCAGAATTGAGGAAAGAACTCAATTTAGCCAGGAACTGCAAATTTGGACCCAGAGCTCAAATTCGAACGAGAAACACATATTGGATGATATCAGGAATGCTAAACCCGAAGAACAAGTCGATTGGTTGATCTGAGCTTTCCCTGAGAAGATACAGACAAGCGTATCTCAGAATTGACAAAAGAACTCAGTTTAGCCAGGTACTGCAAATTTGGATCCAGAGGTTGAATTCGAACGAGAAATACATATTGGATTCTATCTGGAACGCTAAACCTGAAAAACAAGTCGATTGGTTGATCTGAGCTTTCCCTGAGAAGTTACAGCAAAGCATATATCAGAATTGTCAAAAGAACTCAGTTTAGCCAGGTACTGCAAATTTGGATCCAGAGCTCAAATTCGAAAGAGAAACACATATTGGACGCTATCTGGAATGCAGAAGGCGAAAAACAAGTCGATTGGTTGATCTGACCTTTCCCTAAGAAGGTACAGCCAACCGTATCTCAGAATTGAGGAAAGAACTCAGTTTAGCCAGGAACTGCAAATTTGGATCCAGGGCTTAAACTCGAACGAGAAACACATATTGGATGCTATCTGGGATGCAGAAGGCGAAAAACAAGTCGATTGGTTGATCTGAGCTTTCCCTAAGAAGTTAAAGCCAACCGTATCTCAGAATCGACAAAATAGTTTAGCCAGGAACAGCAAATTTGGATCCAGAGCTCGAATTCGAACGTGAAACACATATTGGATGCTATCTGGAATGCTAAACCCGAAAAACAAGTTGATTGGTTGATCTGAGCTTTCCCTGAGAAGTTACAGCAAAACATATCCCAGAATTATCAAAAGAAGTCAGTTTAGCCAGGTACTGCAAATTTGGATCCAGAGCTCAAATTCGAACGAGAAACACATATTGGATGCTATCTGGGATGCAGAAGGCGAAAAACAAGTCGATTGGTTGATCTGAGCTTTCCCTAAGAAGTTAAAGCCAACCGTATCTCAGAATTGACAAAAGAACTCAAGTTTACCCAGGAACTACAAATTTGGATGCAGAGGTCAAATTCGAACGAGAAACACATATTGGATGCGAAAAACAAGTCGATTGGTTGATCTGAGCTTTCCCTGAGAAGATACAGACAAGCGTATCTCAGAATTGACAAAAGAACTCAGTTTAGCCAGGTACTGCAAATTTGGATCCAGAGGTTGAATTCGAACGAGAAATACATATTGGATTCTATCTGGAACGCTAAACCTGAAAAACAAGTCGATTGGTTGATCTGAGCTTCCCTGAGAAGTTACAGCAAAGCATATCTCAGAATTGTCAAAAGAACTCAGTTTAGCCAGGTACTGCAAATTTGGATCCAGAACTCAAATTCCAACGAGAAACACATATTGGATGCTATCTGGAATGCTAAACCCGAAAAACAAGTCGATTGGTTGATCTGAGCTTTACCTGAGAAGTTACAGCCAAGCGTATCTCAGAATTGTCAAAAGAACTCAATTTAGCCAGGAACTGCAAATTTGGATCCAGAGCTCAAATTCGAACGAGAAACACATATTGGATGCTATCTGGAATGCAGAAGGCGAAAAACAAGTTGATTGATTGATCTGAGCTTTCCCTGAGAAGTTACAGCAAAGCATATATCAGAATTGTCAAAAGAACTCAGTTTAGCCAGGTACTGCAAATTTGGATCCAGAGCTCAAATTCGAACGAGAAACACATATTGGATGCTATCTGGAATACTAAACCCGAAAAACAAGTTGATTGGTTGATCTGAACTTTCCCTAAGAAGTTAAAGCCAACCGTATCTCAGAATCGACAAAATAGTTTAGCCAGGAACTGCAAATTTGGATCCAGAGCTCAAATTCGAACGAGAAACACATATTGGATGCTATCTGGAATGCTAAACCCGAAAAACAAGTAGATTGGTTGATCTGAGCTTTCCCTGAGAAGTTACAGCAAAGAATATATATCAGCATTGTCAAAAGGACTCAGTTTAGCCAGGTATTGCAAATTTGGATGCAGAGGTCAAATTCGAAAGAGAAACACAAATTGGAGGGTATCTCGGATGCAGAAGCCGAAAAACAAGTCGATTGGTTGATCTGACCTTTCCCTGAGAAGGTACAGCCAACCGTATCTCAGAATTGACAAAAGAACTCAGTTTACCCAGGAACTGCAAATTTGGATCCAGAGCTCAAATTCGAATGAGAAATACATATTGGATGCTATCTGGAATGCTAAACCTGAAAAACAAGTCGATTGGTTGATCTGAGCTTTCCCTGAGAAGTTACAGCCAAGCGTATCTCAGAATTGGCAAAAGAACTCAGCTTAGCCAGGTACTGCAAATTTGGATCCAGAGCTCAAATTCGAAAGAGAAACACATATTGGATGCTATCTGGAATGCAGAAGGCGAAAAACAAGTCGATTGGTTGATCTGAGCTTTCCCTGAGAAGTTACAGCCAAGCGTATCTCAGAATTGACAAAAGAACTCAATTTAGCCATGAACTGCAAATTTGGATGCAGAGGTCAAATTCGAATGAGAAAGACATATTGGATGCTATCTGGAATGCTAAACCTGACAAACAAGTTGATTGGTTGATCTGAGCTTTCCCTGAGAAGTTACAGCCAAGCGTATCTCAGAATTGTCAAAAGAACTCAATTTAGCCAGGAACTGCAACTTTGGATCCAGAGCTCAAATTCGAACGAGAAACACATATTGGATGCTATCTGGAATGCTAAACCCGAAGAACAAGTTGATTGCTTGATCTGAACTTTCCCTGAGAAGTTACAGCCAAGCGTATCTCAGAATTGACAAAAGAACTCAATTTAGCCAGGAACTGCAAATTTGGATCCAGAGCTCGAATTCGAACGAGAAACATATATTGGATGGTATCTGGAATGCTAAACCCGAAAAACAAGTCGATTGGTTGATCAGAGCTTTCCCTGAGAAGTTACAGCCAAGTGTATCTCAGAATTGACAAAAGAACTCAATTTAGCCAGAAACTGCAAATTTGGATCCAGAGCTCGAATTCGAACGAGAAACACATATTGGATGGTATCTGGAATGCTAAACCCGAAAAACAAGTCGATTGGTTGATCAGAGCTTTCCCTGAGAAGTTACAGCCAAGTGTATCTCAGAATTGTCAAAAGAACTCAGTTTAGCCAGGTACTGCAAATTTGGATCCAGAGCTCAAATTCGAACGAGAAACACATATTGGATGATATCAGGAATGCTAAACCCGAAGAACAAGTCGATTGGTTGATCTGAGCTTTCCCTGAGAAGATACAGACAAGCGTATCTCAGAATTGACAAAAGAACTCAGTTTAGCCAGGAACTGCAAATTTGGATCCAGAACTCAAATTCCAACGAGAAACACATATTGGATGCTATCTGGAATGCTAAACCCGAAAAACAAGTCGATTGGTTGATCTGAGCTTTACCTGAGAAGTTACAGCCAAGCGTATCTCAGAATTGTCAAAAGAACTCAATTTAGCCAGGAACTGCAAATTTGGATCCAGAGCTCAAATTCGAACGAGAAACACATATTGGATGCTATCTGGAATACTAAACCCGAAAAACAAGTTGATTGGTTGATCTGAACTTTCCCTAAGAAGTTAAAGCCAACCTTATCTCAGAATCGACAAAATAACTCAGTTTAGCCAGGAACTGCAAATTTGGATCCAGGGCTCAAATTCGAACGAGAAACACATATTGGATGCTATCAGGGATGCAGAAGGCGAAAAACAAGTCGATTGGTTGATCTGAGCTTTCCCTAAGAAGTTAAAGCCAACCGTATCTCAGAATCGACAAAATAGTTTAGCCAGGAACTGCAAATTTGGATCCAGAGCTCAAATTCGAACGAGAAACACATATTGGATGCTATCTGGAATGCTAAACCCGAAAAACAAGTAGAATGGTTGATCTGAGCTTTCCCTGAGAAGTTACAGCAAAACATATCCCAGAATTATCAAAAGAAGTCAGTTTAGCCAGGTACTGCAAATTTGGATCCAGAGCTCAAATTCGAACGGGAAACACATATTGGATGCTATCTGGGATGCAGAAGCCGACAAACAAGTCGATTGGTTGATCTGAGCTTTCCCTGAGAAGTTACAGCAAAGCATATCTCAGAATTGTCAAAAGAACTCAGTTTAGCCAGGTACTGCAAATTTGGATGCAGAGGTCAAATTCGAACGAGAAACACAAATTGGATGCAGAAGCCGAAAAACAAGTCGATTGGTTGATCTGACCATTCCATGAGAAGGTACAGCCAACCGTATCTCAGAATTGAGGAAAGAACTCAATTTAGCCAGGAACTGCAAATTTGGATCCAGAGCTCAAATTCGAACGAGAAACATATTGGATGCTATCTGGAATGCTAAACCCGAAAAACAAGTTGATTGGTTGATCTGAGCTTTCCCGGAGAAGTTACAGCAAAGCATATATCAGCATTGTCAAAAGGACTCAGTTTAGCCAGGTATTGCAAATTTGGATGCAGAGGTCAAATTCGAAAGAGAAACACAAATTGGAGGGTATCTCGGATGCAGAAGCCGAAAAACAAGTCGATTGGTTGATCTGAGCTTTCCCTGAGAAGTTACAGCAAAGCATATCTCAGAATTGTCAAAAGAACTCAGTTTAGCCAGGTACTGCAAATTTGGATCCAGAACTCAAATTCCAACGAGAAACACATATTGGATGCTATCTGGAATGCTAAACCCGAAAAACAAGTCGATTGGTTGATCTGAGCTTTACCTGAGAAGTTACAGCCAAGCGTATCTCAGAATTGTCAAAAGAACTCAATTTAGCCAGGAACTGCAAATTTGGATCCAGAGCTCAAATTCGAACGAGAAACACATATTGGATGCTATCTGGAATGCTAAACCCGAAAAACAAGTTGATTGATTGATCTGAGCTTTCCCTGAGAAGTTACAGCAAAGCATATATCAGAATTGTCAAAAGAACTCAGTTTAGCCAGGTACTGCAAATTTGGATCCAGAGCTCAAATTCGAAAGAGAAACACATATTGGACGCTATCTGGAATGCAGAAGGCGAAAAACAAGTCGATTGGTTGATCTGACCTTTCCCTGAGAAGGTACACCCAACCGTATCTCAGAATTGAGGAAAGAACTCAGTTTAGCCAGGAACTGCAAATTTGGATCCAGAGCTCAAATTCGAACGAGAAACACATATTGGATGCTATCTGGAATACTAAACCCGAAAAACAAGTTGATTGGTTGATCTGAACTTTCCCTAAGAAGTTAAAGCCAACCTTATCTCAGAATCGACAAAATAACTCAGTTTAGCCAGGAACTGCAAATTTGGATCCAGGGCTCAAATTCGAACGGGAAACACATATTGGATGTTATCAGGGATGCAGAAGGCGAAAAACAAGTCGATTGGTTGATCTGAGCTTTCCCTAAGAAGTTAAAGCCAACCGTATCTCAGAATCGACAAAATAGCTTAGCCAGGAACTGCAAATTTGGATCCAGAGCTCAAATTCGAACGAGAAACACATATTGGATGCTATCTGGAATGCTAAACCCGAAAAACAAGTACATTGGTTGATCTGAGCTTTCCCTGAGAAGTTACAGCAAAGAATATATATCAGCATTGTCAAAAGGACTCAGTTTAGCCAGGTATTGCAAATTTGGATGCAGAGGTCAAATTCGAAAGAGAAACACAAATTGGAGGGTATCTCGCATGCAGAAGCCGAAAAACAAGTCGATTGGTTGATCTGACCTTTCCCTGAGAAGGTACAGCCAACCGTATCTCAGAATTGACAAAAGAACTCAGTTTACCCAGGAACTGCAAATTTGGATCCAGAGCTCAAATTCGAATGAGAAATACATATTGGATGCTATCTGGAATGCTAAACCTGAAAAACAAGTCGATTGGTTGATCTGAGCTTTCCCTGAGAAGTTACAGCCAAGCGTATCTCAGAATTGGCAAAAGAACTCAGCTTAGCCAGGTACTGCAAATTTGGATCCAGAGCTCAAATTCGAAAGAGAAACACATATTGGATGCTATCTGGAATGCAGAAGGCGAAAAACAAGTCGATTGGTTGATCTGAGCTTTTCCTGAGAAGTTACAGCCAAGCGTATCTCAGAATTGACAAAAGAACTCAATTTAGCCATGAACTGCAAATTTGGATGCAGAGGTCAAATTCGAATGAGAAAGACATATTGGATGCTATCTGGAATGCTAAACCTGACAAACAAGTTGATTGGTTGATCTGAGCTTTCCCTGAGAAGTTACAGCCAAGCGTATCTCAGAATTGTCAAAAGAACTCAATTTAGCCAGGAACTGCAAATTTGGATCCAGAGCTCGAATTCGAACGAGAAACACATATTGGATGGTATCTGGAATGCTAAACCCGAAAAACAAGTCGATTGGTTGATCAGAGCTTTCCCTGAGAAGTTACAGCCAAGTATATCTCAGAATTGTCAAAAGAACTCAGTTTAGCCAGGTACTGCAAATTTGGATCCAGAGCTCAAATTCGAAAGAGAAACACATATTGGACGCTATCTGGAATGCAGAAGGCGAAAAACAAGTCGATTGGTTGATCTGACCTTTCCCTGAGAAGGTACAGCCAACCGTATCTCAGAATTGAGGAAAGAACTCAATTTAGCCAGGAACTGCAAATTTGGATCCAGAGCTCAAATTCGAACGAGAAACACATATTGGATGATATCAGGAATGCTAAACCCGAAGAACAAGTCGATTGGTTGATCTGAGCTTTCCCTGAGAAGATACAGACAAGCGTATCTCAGAATTGACAAAAGAACTCAGTTTAGCCAGGTACTGCAAATTTGGATCCAGAGGTTGAATTCGAACGAGAAATACATATTGGATTCTATCTGGAACGCTAAACCTGAAAAACAAGTCGATTGGTTGATCTGAGCTTTCCCTGAGAAGTTACAGCAAAGCATATATCAGAATTGTCAAAAGAACTCAGTTTAGCCAGGTACTGCAAATTTGGATCCAGAGCTCAAATTCGAAAGAGAAACACATATTGGACGCTATCTGGAATGCAGAAGGCGAAAAACAAGTCGATTGGTTGATCTGACCTTTCCCTAAGAAGGTACAGCCAACCGTATCTCAGAATTGAGGAAAGAACTCAGTTTAGCCAGGAACTGCAAATTTGGATCCAGGGCTTAAACTCGAACGAGAAACACATATTGGATGCTATCTGGGATGCAGAAGGCGAAAAACAAGTCGATTGGTTGATCTGAGCTTTCCCTAAGAAGTTAAAGCCAACCGTATCTCAGAATCGACAAAATAGTTTAGCCAGGAACAGCAAATTTGGATCCAGAGCTCGAATTCGAACGTGAAACACATATTGGATGCTATCTGGAATGCTAAACCCGAAAAACAAGTAGATTGGTTGATCTGAGCTTTCCCTGAGAAGTTACAGCAAAGAATATATATCAGCATTGTCAAAAGGACTCAGTTTAGCCAGGTATTGCAAATTTGGATGCAGAGGTCAAATTCGAAAGAGAAACACAAATTGGAGGGTATCTCGGATGCAGAAGCCGAAAAACAAGTCGATTGGTTGATCTGACCTTTCCCTGAGAAGGTACAGCCAACCGTATCTCAGAATTGACAAAAGAACTCAGTTTACCCAGGAACTGCAAATTTGGATCCAGAGCTCAAATTCGAATGAGAAATACATATTGGATGCTATCTGGAATGCTAAACCTGAAAAACAAGTCGATTGGTTGATCTGAGCTTTCCCTGAGAAGTTACAGCCAAGCGTATCTCAGAATTGGCAAAAGAACTCAGCTTAGCCAGGTACTGCAAATTTGGATCCAGAGCTCAAATTCGAAAGAGAAACACATATTGGATGCTATCTGGAATGCAGAAGGCGAAAAACAAGTCAATTGGTTGATCTGAGCTTTCCCTGAGAAGGTACAGCCAACCGTATCTCAGAATTGAGGAAAGAACTCAATTTAGCCAGGAACTGCAAATTTGGACCCAGAGCTCAAATTCGAACGAGAAACACATATTGGATGATATCAGGAATGCTAAACCCGAAGAACAAGTCGATTGGTTGATCTGAGCTTTCCCTGAGAAGATACAGACAAGCGTATCTCAGAATTGACAAAAGAACTCAGTTTAGCCAGGTACTGCAAATTTGGATCCAGAGGTTGAATTCGAACGAGAAATACATATTGGATTCTATCTGGAACGCTAAACCTGAAAAACAAGTCGATTGGTTGATCTGAGCTTTCCCTGAGAAGTTACAGCAAAGCATATATCAGAATTGTCAAAAGAACTCAGTTTAGCCAGGTACTGCAAATTTGGATCCAGAGCTCAAATTCGAAAGAGAAACACATATTGGACGCTATCTGGAATGCAGAAGGCGAAAAACAAGTCGATTGGTTGATCTGACCTTTCCCTAAGAAGGTACAGCCAACCGTATCTCAGAATTGAGGAAAGAACTCAGTTTAGCCAGGAACTGCAAATTTGGATCCAGGGCTTAAACTCGAACGAGAAACACATATTGGATGCTATCTGGGATGCAGAAGGCGAAAAACAAGTCGATTGGTTGATCTGAGCTTTCCCTAAGAAGTTAAAGCCAACCGTATCTCAGAATCGACAAAATAGTTTAGCCAGGAACAGCAAATTTGGATCCAGAGCTCGAATTCGAACGTGAAACACATATTGGATGCTATCTGGAATGCTAAACCCGAAAAACAAGTTGATTGGTTGATCTGAGCTTTCCCTGAGAAGTTACAGCAAAACATATCCCAGAATTATCAAAAGAAGTCAGTTTAGCCAGGTACTGCAAATTTGGATCCAGAGCTCAAATTCGAACGAGAAACACATATTGGATGCTATCTGGGATGCAGAAGGCGAAAAACAAGTCGATTGGTTGATCTGAGCTTTCCCTAAGAAGTTAAAGCCAACCGTATCTCAGAATTGACAAAAGAACTCAAGTTTACCCAGGAACTACAAATTTGGATGCAGAGGTCAAATTCGAACGAGAAACACATATTGGATGCGAAAAACAAGTCGATTGGTTGATCTGAGCTTTCCCTGAGAAGATACAGACAAGCGTATCTCAGAATTGACAAAAGAACTCAGTTTAGCCAGGTACTGCAAATTTGGATCCAGAGGTTGAATTCGAACGAGAAATACATATTGGATTCTATCTGGAACGCTAAACCTGAAAAACAAGTCGATTGGTTGATCTGAGCTTCCCTGAGAAGTTACAGCAAAGCATATCTCAGAATTGTCAAAAGAACTCAGTTTAGCCAGGTACTGCAAATTTGGATCCAGAACTCAAATTCCAACGAGAAACACATATTGGATGCTATCTGGAATGCTAAACCCGAAAAACAAGTCGATTGGTTGATCTGAGCTTTACCTGAGAAGTTACAGCCAAGCGTATCTCAGAATTGTCAAAAGAACTCAATTTAGCCAGGAACTGCAAATTTGGATCCAGAGCTCAAATTCGAACGAGAAACACATATTGGATGCTATCTGGAATGCAGAAGGCGAAAAACAAGTTGATTGATTGATCTGAGCTTTCCCTGAGAAGTTACAGCAAAGCATATATCAGAATTGTCAAAAGAACTCAGTTTAGCCAGGTACTGCAAATTTGGATCCAGAGCTCAAATTCGAACGAGAAACACATATTGGATGCTATCTGGAATACTAAACCCGAAAAACAAGTTGATTGGTTGATCTGAACTTTCCCTAAGAAGTTAAAGCCAACCGTATCTCAGAATCGACAAAATAGTTTAGCCAGGAACTGCAAATTTGGATCCAGAGCTCAAATTCGAACGAGAAACACATATTGGATGCTATCTGGAATGCTAAACCCGAAAAACAAGTAGATTGGTTGATCTGAGCTTTCCCTGAGAAGTTACAGCAAAGAATATATATCAGCATTGTCAAAAGGACTCAGTTTAGCCAGGTATTGCAAATTTGGATGCAGAGGTCAAATTCGAAAGAGAAACACAAATTGGAGGGTATCTCGGATGCAGAAGCCGAAAAACAAGTCGATTGGTTGATCTGACCTTTCCCTGAGAAGGTACAGCCAACCGTATCTCAGAATTGACAAAAGAACTCAGTTTACCCAGGAACTGCAAATTTGGATCCAGAGCTCAAATTCGAATGAGAAATACATATTGGATGCTATCTGGAATGCTAAACCTGAAAAACAAGTCGATTGGTTGATCTGAGCTTTCCCTGAGAAGTTACAGCCAAGCGTATCTCAGAATTGGCAAAAGAACTCAGCTTAGCCAGGTACTGCAAATTTGGATCCAGAGCTCAAATTCGAAAGAGAAACACATATTGGATGCTATCTGGAATGCAGAAGGCGAAAAACAAGTCGATTGGTTGATCTGAGCTTTCCCTGAGAAGTTACAGCCAAGCGTATCTCAGAATTGACAAAAGAACTCAATTTAGCCATGAACTGCAAATTTGGATGCAGAGGTCAAATTCGAATGAGAAAGACATATTGGATGCTATCTGGAATGCTAAACCTGACAAACAAGTTGATTGGTTGATCTGAGCTTTCCCTGAGAAGTTACAGCCAAGCGTATCTCAGAATTGTCAAAAGAACTCAATTTAGCCAGGAACTGCAACTTTGGATCCAGAGCTCAAATTCGAACGAGAAACACATATTGGATGCTATCTGGAATGCTAAACCCGAAGAACAAGTTGATTGCTTGATCTGAACTTTCCCTGAGAAGTTACAGCCAAGCGTATCTCAGAATTGACAAAAGAACTCAATTTAGCCAGGAACTGCAAATTTGGATCCAGAGCTCGAATTCGAACGAGAAACATATATTGGATGGTATCTGGAATGCTAAACCCGAAAAACAAGTCGATTGGTTGATCAGAGCTTTCCCTGAGAAGTTACAGCCAAGTGTATCTCAGAATTGACAAAAGAACTCAATTTAGCCAGAAACTGCAAATTTGGATCCAGAGCTCGAATTCGAACGAGAAACACATATTGGATGGTATCTGGAATGCTAAACCCGAAAAACAAGTCGATTGGTTGATCAGAGCTTTCCCTGAGAAGTTACAGCCAAGTGTATCTCAGAATTGTCAAAAGAACTCAGTTTAGCCAGGTACTGCAAATTTGGATCCAGAGCTCAAATTCGAACGAGAAACACATATTGGATGATATCAGGAATGCTAAACCCGAAGAACAAGTCGATTGGTTGATCTGAGCTTTCCCTGAGAAGATACAGACAAGCGTATCTCAGAATTGACAAAAGAACTCAGTTTAGCCAGGAACTGCAAATTTGGATCCAGAACTCAAATTCCAACGAGAAACACATATTGGATGCTATCTGGAATGCTAAACCCGAAAAACAAGTCGATTGGTTGATCTGAGCTTTACCTGAGAAGTTACAGCCAAGCGTATCTCAGAATTGTCAAAAGAACTCAATTTAGCCAGGAACTGCAAATTTGGATCCAGAGCTCAAATTCGAACGAGAAACACATATTGGATGCTATCTGGAATACTAAACCCGAAAAACAAGTTGATTGGTTGATCTGAACTTTCCCTAAGAAGTTAAAGCCAACCTTATCTCAGAATCGACAAAATAACTCAGTTTAGCCAGGAACTGCAAATTTGGATCCAGGGCTCAAATTCGAACGAGAAACACATATTGGATGCTATCAGGGATGCAGAAGGCGAAAAACAAGTCGATTGGTTGATCTGAGCTTTCCCTAAGAAGTTAAAGCCAACCGTATCTCAGAATCGACAAAATAGTTTAGCCAGGAACTGCAAATTTGGATCCAGAGCTCAAATTCGAACGAGAAACACATATTGGATGCTATCTGGAATGCTAAACCCGAAAAACAAGTAGAATGGTTGATCTGAGCTTTCCCTGAGAAGTTACAGCAAAACATATCCCAGAATTATCAAAAGAAGTCAGTTTAGCCAGGTACTGCAAATTTGGATCCAGAGCTCAAATTCGAACGGGAAACACATATTGGATGCTATCTGGGATGCAGAAGCCGACAAACAAGTCGATTGGTTGATCTGAGCTTTCCCTGAGAAGTTACAGCAAAGCATATCTCAGAATTGTCAAAAGAACTCAGTTTAGCCAGGTACTGCAAATTTGGATGCAGAGGTCAAATTCGAACGAGAAACACAAATTGGATGCAGAAGCCGAAAAACAAGTCGATTGGTTGATCTGACCATTCCATGAGAAGGTACAGCCAACCGTATCTCAGAATTGAGGAAAGAACTCAATTTAGCCAGGAACTGCAAATTTGGATCCAGAGCTCAAATTCAAACGAGAAACATATTGGATGCTATCTGGAATGCTAAACCCGAAAAACAAGTTGATTGGTTGATCTGAGCTTTCCCGGAGAAGTTACAGCAAAGCATATATCAGCATTGTCAAAAGGACTCAGTTTAGCCAGGTATTGCAAATTTGGATGCAGAGGTCAAATTCGAAAGAGAAACACAAATTGGAGGGTATCTCGGATGCAGAAGCCGAAAAACAAGTCGATTGGTTGATCTGACCTTTCCCTGAGAAGGTACAGCCAACCGTATCTCAGAATTGACAAAAGAACTCAGTTTACCCAGGAACTGCAAATTTGGATCCAGAGCTCAAATTCGAATGAGAAATACATATTGGATGCTATCTGGAATGCTAAACCTGAAAAACAAGTCGATTGGTTGATCTGAGCTTTCCCTGAGAAGTTACAGCCAAGCGTATCTCAGAATTGTCAAAAGAACTCAATTTAGCCAGGAACTGCAACTTTGGATCCAGAGCTCAAATTCGAACGAGAAACACATATTGGATGCTATCTGGAATGCTAAACCCGAAGAACAAGTTGATTGCTTGATCTGAACTTTCCCTGAGAAGTTACAGCCAAGCGTATCTCAGAATTGACAAAAGAACTCAATTTAGCCAGGAACTGCAAATTTGGATCCAGAGCTCGAATTCGAACGAGAAACATATATTGGATGGTATCTGGAATGCTAAACCCGAAAAACAAGTCGATTGGTTGATCAGAGCTTTCCCTGAGAAGTTACAGCCAAGTGTATCTCAGAATTGACAAAAGAACTCAATTTAGCCAGGAACTGCAAATTTGGATCCAGAGCTCGAATTCGAACGAGAAACACATATTGGATGGTATCTGGAATGCTAAACCCGAAAAACAAGTCGATTGGTTGATCAGAGCTTTCCCTGAGAAGTTACAGCCAAGTGTATCTCAGAATTGTCAAAAGAACTCAGTTTAGCCAGGTACTGCAAATTTGGATCCAGAGCTCAAATTCGAAAGAGAAACACATATTGGACGCTATCTGGAATGCAGCAGGCGAAAAAACAAGTCGATTGGTTGATCTGACCTTTCCCTGAGAAGGTACAGCCAACCGTATCTCAGAATTGAGGAAAGAACTCAATTTAGCCAGGAACTGCAAATTTGGATCCAGAGCTCAAATTCGAACGAGAAAAACATATTGGATGATATCAGGAATGCTAAACCCGAAGAACAAGTCGATTGGTTGATCTGAGCTTTCCCTGAGAAGATACAGACAAGCGTATCTCAGAATTGACAAAAGAACTCAGTTTAGCCAGGTACTGCAAATTTGGATCCAGAGGTTGAATTCGAACGAGAAATACATATTGGATTCTATCTGGAACGCTAAACCTGAAAAACAAGTCGATTGGTTGATCTGAGCTTTCCCTGAGAAGTTACAGCAAAGCATATCTCAGAATTGTCAAAAGAACTCAGTTTAGCCAGGTACTGCAAATTTGGATCCAGAACTCAAATTCCAACGAGAAACACATATTGGATGCTATCTGGAATGCTAAACCCGAAAAACAAGTCGATTGGTTGATCTGAGCTTTACCTGAGAAGTTACAGCCAAGCGTATCTCAGAATTGTCAAAAGAACTCAATTTAGCCAGGAACTGCAAATTTGGATCCAGAGCTCAAATTCGAACGAGAAACACATATTGGATGCTATCTGGAATGCTAAACCCGAAAAACAAGTTGATTGATTGATCTGAGCTTTCCCTGAGAAGTTACAGCAAAGCATATATCAGAATTGTCAAAAGAACTCAGTTTAGCCAGGTACTGCAAATTTGGATCCAGAGCTCAAATTCGAAAGAGAAACACATATTGGACGCTATCTGGAATGCAGAAGGCGAAAAACAAGTCGATTGGTTGATCTGACCTTTCCCTGAGAAGGTACACCCAACCGTATCTCAGAATTGAGGAAAGAACTCAGTTTAGCCAGGAACTGCAAATTTGGATCCAGAGCTCAAATTCGAACGAGAAACACATATTGGATGCTATCTGGAATACTAAACCCGAAAAACAAGTTGATTGGTTGATCTGAACTTTCCCTAAGAAGTTAAAGCCAACCTTATCTCAGAATCGACAAAATAACTCAGTTTAGCCAGGAACTGCAAATTTGGATCCAGGGCTCAAATTCGAACGGGAAACACATATTGGATGTTATCAGGGATGCAGAAGGCGAAAAACAAGTCGATTGGTTGATCTGAGCTTTCCCTAAGAAGTTAAAGCCAACCGTATCTCAGAATCGACAAAATAGCTTAGCCAGGAACTGCAAATTTGGATCCAGAGCTCAAATTCGAACGAGAAACACATATTGGATGCTATCTGGAATGCTAAACCCGAAAAACAAGTACATTGGTTGATCTGAGCTTTCCCTGAGAAGTTACAGCAAAGAATATATATCAGCATTGTCAAAAGGACTCAGTTTAGCCAGGTATTGCAAATTTGGATGCAGAGGTCAAATTCGAAAGAGAAACACAAATTGGAGGGTATCTCGCATGCAGAAGCCGAAAAACAAGTCGATTGGTTGATCTGACCTTTCCCTGAGAAGGTACAGCCAACCGTATCTCAGAATTGACAAAAGAACTCAGTTTACCCAGGAACTGCAAATTTGGATCCAGAGCTCAAATTCGAATGAGAAATACATATTGGATGCTATCTGGAATGCTAAACCTGAAAAACAAGTCGATTGGTTGATCTGAGCTTTCCCTGAGAAGTTACAGCCAAGCGTATCTCAGAATTGGCAAAAGAACTCAGCTTAGCCAGGTACTGCAAATTTGGATCCAGAGCTCAAATTCGAAAGAGAAACACATATTGGATGCTATCTGGAATGCAGAAGGCGAAAAACAAGTCGATTGGTTGATCTGAGCTTTTCCTGAGAAGTTACAGCCAAGCGTATCTCAGAATTGACAAAAGAACTCAATTTAGCCATGAACTGCAAATTTGGATGCAGAGGTCAAATTCGAATGAGAAAGACATATTGGATGCTATCTGGAATGCTAAACCTGACAAACAAGTTGATTGGTTGATCTGAGCTTTCCCTGAGAAGTTACAGCCAAGCGTATCTCAGAATTGTCAAAAGAACTCAATTTAGCCAGGAACTGCAAATTTGGATCCAGAGCTCGAATTCGAACGAGAAACACATATTGGATGGTATCTGGAATGCTAAACCCGAAAAACAAGTCGATTGGTTGATCAGAGCTTTCCCTGAGAAGTTACAGCCAAGTATATCTCAGAATTGTCAAAAGAACTCAGTTTAGCCAGGTACTGCAAATTTGGATCCAGAGCTCAAATTCGAAAGAGAAACACATATTGGACGCTATCTGGAATGCAGAAGGCGAAAAACAAGTCGATTGGTTGATCTGACCTTTCCCTGAGAAGGTACAGCCAACCGTATCTCAGAATTGAGGAAAGAACTCAATTTAGCCAGGAACTGCAAATTTGGATCCAGAGCTCAAATTCGAACGAGAAACACATATTGGATGATATCAGGAATGCTAAACCCGAAGAACAAGTCGATTGGTTGATCTGAGCTTTCCCTGAGAAGATACAGACAAGCGTATCTCAGAATTGACAAAAGAACTCAGTTTAGCCAGGTACTGCAAATTTGGATCCAGAGGTTGAATTCGAACGAGAAATACATATTGGATTCTATCTGGAACGCTAAACCTGAAAAACAAGTCGATTGGTTGATCTGAGCTTTCCCTGAGAAGTTACAGCAAAGCATATATCAGAATTGTCAAAAGAACTCAGTTTAGCCAGGTACTGCAAATTTGGATCCAGAGCTCAAATTCGAAAGAGAAACACATATTGGACGCTATCTGGAATGCAGAAGGCGAAAAACAAGTCGATTGGTTGATCTGACCTTTCCCTAAGAAGGTACAGCCAACCGTATCTCAGAATTGAGGAAAGAACTCAGTTTAGCCAGGAACTGCAAATTTGGATCCAGGGCTTAAACTCGAACGAGAAACACATATTGGATGCTATCTGGGATGCAGAAGGCGAAAAACAAGTCGATTGGTTGATCTGAGCTTTCCCTAAGAAGGTACAGCCAACCGTATCTCAGAATTGAGGAAAGAACTCAGTTTAGCCAGGAACTGCAAATTTGGATCCAGGGCTTAAACTCGAACGAGAAACACATATTGGATGCTATCTGGGATGCAGAAGGCGAAAAACAAGTCGATTGGTTGATCTGAGCTTTCCCTAAGAAGTTAAAGCCAACCGTATCTCAGAATCGACAAAATAGTTTAGCCAGGAACAGCAAATTTGGATCCAGAGCTCGAATTCGAACGTGAAACACATATTGGATGCTATCTGGAATGCTAAACCCGAAAAACAAGTTGATTGGTTGATCTGAGCTTTCCCTGAGAAGTTACAGCAAAACATATCCCAGAATTATCAAAAGAAGTCAGTTTAGCCAGGTACTGCAAATTTGGATCCAGAGCTCAAATTCGAACGAGAAACACATATTGGATGCTATCTGGGATGCAGAAGGCGAAAAACAAGTCGATTGGTTGATCTGAGTTTTCCCTAAGAAGTTAAAGCCAACCGTATCTCAGAAATGACAAAAGAACTCAGTTTACCCAGGAACTGCAAATTTGGATGCAGAGGTCAAATTCGAACGAGAAACACATATTGGATGCTATCTGGAATGCTAAACCCGAAAAACAAGTCGATTGGTTGATCTGAGCTTTCCCTGAGAAGTTACAGCAAAGCATATATCAGAATTGTCAAAAGAACTCAGTTTAGCCAGGTACTGCAAATTTGGATCCAGAGCTCAAATTCGAAAGAGAAACACATATTGGACGCTATCTGGAATGCAGAAGGCGAAAAACAAGTCGATTGGTTGATCTGACCTTTCCCTAAGAAGGTACAGCCAACCGTATCTCAGAATTGAGGAAAGAACTCAGTTTAGCCAGGAACTGCAAATTTGGATCCAGGGCTTAAACTCGAACGAGAAACACATATTGGATGCTATCTGGGATGCAGAAGGCGAAAAACAAGTCGATTGGTTGATCTGAGCTTTCCCTAAGAAGTTAAAGCCAACCGTATCTCAGAATCGACAAAATAGTTTAGCCAGGAACAGCAAATTTGGATCCAGAGCTCGAATTCGAACGTGAAACACATATTGGATGCTATCTGGAATGCTAAACCCGAAAAACAAGTTGATTGGTTGATCTGAGCTTTCCCTGAGAAGTTACAGCAAAACATATCCCAGAATTATCAAAAGAAGTTAGTTTAGCCAGGTACTGCAAATTTGGATCCAGAGCTCAAATTCGAACGAGAAACACATATTGGATGCTATCTGGGATGCAGAAGGCGAAAAACAAGTCGATTGGTTGATCTGAGTTTTCCCTAAGAAGTTAAAGCCAACCGTATCTCAGAAATGACAAAAGAACTCAGTTTACCCAGGAACTGCAAATTTGGATGCAGAGGTCAAATTCGAACGAGAAACACATATTGGATGCTATCTGGAATGCTAAACCCGAAAAACAAGTCGATTGGTTGATCTGAGCTTTCCCTGAGAAGTTACAGCCAAGCGTATCTCAGAATTGAAAGAACTCAATTTAGCCAGGAACTGCAAATTTGGATCCAGAGCTCGAATTCGAACGAGAAACAAATATTGGATGGTATCTGGAATGCTAAACCCGAAAAACAAGTCGATTGGTTGATCAGAGCTTTCCCTGAGAAGTTACAGCCAAGCGTATCTCAGAATTGACAAAAGAACTCAGTTTAGCCAGGAACTGCCAATTTGGATCCAGAACTCAAATTCGAACGGGAAACACATATTGGAGGGTATCCCGGATGCAGAAGCCGAAAAACAAGTCGATTGGTTGATCTGATCTTTCCCTGAGAAGGTACAGCCAACCGTATCTCAGAATTGTCAAAAGAACTCAATTTAGCCAGGAACTGCAAATTTGGATCCAGAACTCAAATTCGAACGGGAAACACATATTGGATGGAATCCCGGATGTAGACGCCGAAAAACAAGTCGATTGGTTGATCTGAGCTTTCCCTGAGAAGATACAGCCAAGCGTATCTCAGAATTGACAAAAGAACTCAGTTTAGCCAGGTACTGCAAATTTGGATCCAGAGGTCGAATTCGAACGAGAAACACAAATTGGAGGGTATCCCGGATGCAGAAGCCGAAAAACAAGTCGATTGGTTGATCTGACCTTTCCCTGAGAAGGTACAGCCAACCGTATCTCAGAATTGTCAAACGAACTCAATTTATCCAGGTACTGCAAATTTGGATGCAGAGGTCAAATTCGAACGAGAAACACAAATTGGAGGGTATCTCGGATGCAGAAGCCGAACAACAAGTCGATTGGTTGATTTGACCTTTCCCTGAGAAGGTACAGCCAACCGTATCTCAGAATTGACAAAAGAACTCAGTTTACCCAGGAACTGCAAATTTGGATCCAGAGCTCAAATTCGAATGAGAAATACATATTGGATGCTATCTGGAATGCTAAACCCGAAAAACAAGTTGATTGATTGATCTGAGCTTTCCCTAAGAAGTTACAGGAAAGCATTTATCAGAATTGTCAAAAGAACTCAGTTTAGCCAGGTACTGCAAATTTGGATCCAGAGCTCAAATTCGAAAGAGAAACACATATTGGACGCTATCTGGAATGCAGAAGGCGAAAAACAAGTCGATTGGTTGATCTGACCTTTCCCTGAGAAGGTACACCCAACCGTATCTCAGAATTGAGGAAAGAACTCAATTTAGCCAGGAACTGCAAATTTGGATCCAGAGCTCAAATTCGAACGAGAAACACATATTGGATGCTATCTGGAATACTAAACCCGAAAAACAAGTTGATTGGTTGATCTGAACTTTCCCTAAGAAGATAAAGCCAACCATATCTCAGAATCGACAAAATAACTCAGTTTAGCCAGGAACTGCAAATTTGGATCCAGGGCTCAAATTCGAACGAGAAACACATATTGGATGCTATCAGGGATGCAGAAGGCGAAAAACAAGTCGATTGGTTGATCTGAGCTTTCCCTAAGAAGTTAAAGCCAACCGTATCTCAGAATCGACAAAATAGTTTAGCCTGGAGCTGCAAATTTGGATGCAGAGCTCAAATTCGAACGAGAAACACATATTGGATGCTATCTGGAATGCTAAACCCGAAAAACAAGTAGATTGGTTGATCTGAGCTTTCCCTGAGAAGTTACAGCAAAACATATCCCAGAATTATCAAAAGAAGTCAGTTTAGCCAGGTACTGCAAATTTGGATCCAGAGCTCAAATTCGAACGGGAAACACATATTGGATGCTATCTGGGATGCAGAAGCCGACAAACAAGTCGATTGGTTGATCTGAGCTTTCCCTGAGAAGTTACAGCAAAGCATATCTCAGAATTGTCAAAAGAACTCAGTTTAGCCAGGTACTGCAAATTTGGATGCAGAGGTCAAATTCGAAAGAGAAACACAAATTGGAGGGTATCTCGGATGCAGAAGCCGAAAAACAAGTCGATTGGTTGATCTGACCTTTCCCTGAGAAGGTACAGCCAACCGTATCTCAGAATTGACAAAAGAACTCAGTTTACCCAGGAACTGCAAATTTGGATCCAGAGCTCAAATTCGAATGAGAAATACATATTGGATGCTATCTGGAATGCTAAACCTGAAAAACAAGTCGATTGGTTGATCTGAGCTTTCCCTGAGAAGTTACAGCCAAGCGTATCTCAGAATTGGCAAAAGAACTCAGCTTAGCCAGGTACTGCAAATTTGGATCCAGAGCTCAAATTCGAAAGAGAAACACATATTGGATGCTATCTGGAATGCAGAAGGCGAAAAACAAGTCGATTGGTTGATCTGACCTTTCCCTGAGAAGGTACAGCCAACCGTATCTCAGAATTGACAAAAGAACTCAGTTTAGCCAGGTACTGCAAATTTGGATCCAGAGGTTGAATTCGAACGAGAAATACATATTGGATTCTATCTGGAACGCTAAACCTGAAAAACAAGTCGATTGGTTGATCTGAGCTTTCCCTGAGAAGTTACAGCAAAGCATATCTCAGAATTGTCAAAAGAACTCAGTTTAGCCAGGTACTGCAAATTTGGATCCAGAACTCAAATTCCAACGAGAAACACATATTGGATGCTATCTGGAATGCTAAACCCGAAAAACAAGTCGATTGGTTGATCTGAGCTTTACCTGAGAAGTTACAGCCAAGCGTATCTCAGAATTGACAAAAGAACTCAATTTAGCCATGAACTGCAAATTTGGATGCAGAGGTCAAATTCGAATGAGAAAGACATATTGGATGCTATCTGGAATGCTAAACCTGACAAACAAGTTGATTGGTTGATCTGAGCTTTCCCTGAGAAGTTACAGCCAAGCGTATCTCAGAATTGTCAAAAGAACTCAATTTAGCCAGGAACTGCAAATTTGGATCCAGAGCTCGAATTCGAACGAGAAACACATATTGGATGGTATCTGGAATGCTAAACCCGAAAAACAAGTCGATTGGTTGATCAGAGCTTTCCCTGAGAAGTTACAGCCAAGTATATCTCAGAATTGTCAAAAGAACTCAGTTTAGCCAGGTACTGCAAATTTGGATCCAGAGCTCGAATTCGAACGAGAAACACATATTGGATGGTATCTGGAATGCTAAACCCGAAAAACAAGTCGATTGGTTGATCAGAGCTTTCCCTGAGAAGTTACAGCCAAGTATATCTCAGAATTGTCAAAAGAACTCAGTTTAGCCAGGTACTGCAAATTTGGATCCAGAGCTCAATTTCGAAAGAGAAACACATATTGGACGCTATCTGGAATGCAGAAGGCGAAAAACAAGTCGATTGGTTGATCTGACCTTTCCCTGAGAAGGTACAGCCAACCGTATCTCAGAATTGAGGAAAGAACTCAATTTAGCCAGGAACTGCAAATTTGGATCCAGAGCTCAAATTCGAACGAGAAACACATATTGGATGATATCAGGAATGCTAAACCCGAAGAACAAGTCGATTGGTTGATCTGAGCTTTCCCTGAGAAGATACAGACAAGCGTATCTCAGAATTGACAAAAGAACTCAGTTTAGCCAGGTACTGCAAATTTGGATCCAGAGGTTGAATTCGAACGAGAAATACATATTGGATTCTATCTGGAACGCTAAACCTGAAAAACAAGTCGATTGGTTGATCTGAGCTTTCCCTGAGAAGTTACAGCAAAGCATATATCAGAATTGTCAAAAGAACTCAGTTTAGCCAGGTACTGCAAATTTGGATCCAGAGCTCAAATTCGAAAGAGAAACACATATTGGACGCTATCTGGAATGCAGAAGGCGAAAAACAAGTCGATTGGTTGATCTGACCTTTCCCTAAGAAGGTACAGCCAACCGTATCTCAGAATTGAGGAAAGAACTCAGTTTAGCCAGGAACTGCAAATTTGGATCCAGGGCTTAAACTCGAACGAGAAACACATATTGGATGCTATCTGGGATGCAGAAGGCGAAAAACAAGTCGATTGGTTGATCTGAGCTTTCCCTAAGAAGTTAAAGCCAACCGTATCTCAGAATCGACAAAATAGTTTAGCCAGGAACAGCAAATTTGGATCCAGAGCTCGAATTCGAACGTGAAACACATATTGGATGCTATCTGGAATGCTAAACCCGAAAAACAAGTTGATTGGTTGATCTGAGCTTTCCCTGAGAAGTTACAGCAAAACATATCCCAGAATTATCAAAAGAAGTCAGTTTAGCCAGGTACTGCAAATTTGGATCCAGAGCTCAAATTCGAACGAGAAACACATATTGGATGCTATCTGGGATGCAGAAGGCGAAAAACAAGTCGATTGGTTGATCTGAGTTTTCCCTAAGAAGTTAAAGCCAACCGTATCTCAGAAATGACAAAAGAACTCAGTTTACCCAGGAACTGCAAATTTGGATGCAGAGGTCAAATTCGAACGAGAAACACATATTGGATGCTATCTGGAATGCTAAACCCGAAAAACAAGTCGATTGGTTGATCTGAGCTTTCCCTGAGAAGTTACAGCAAAGCATATATCAGAATTGTCAAAAGAACTCAGTTTAGCCAGGTACTGCAAATTTGGATCCAGAGCTCAAATTCGAAAGAGAAACACATATTGGACGCTATCTGGAATGCAGAAGGCGAAAAACAAGTCGATTGGTTGATCTGACCTTTCCCTAAGAAGGTACAGCCAACCGTATCTCAGAATTGAGGAAAGAACTCAGTTTAGCCAGGAACTGCAAATTTGGATCCAGGGCTTAAACTCGAACGAGAAACACATATTGGATGCTATCTGGGATGCAGAAGGCGAAAAACAAGTCGATTGGTTGATCTGAGCTTTCCCTAAGAAGTTAAAGCCAACCGTATCTCAGAATCGACAAAATAGTTTAGCCAGGAACAGCAAATTTGGATCCAGAGCTCGAATTCGAACGTGAAACACATATTGGATGCTATCTGGAATGCTAAACCCGAAAAACAAGTTGATTGGTTGATCTGAGCTTTCCCTGAGAAGTTACAGCAAAACATATCCCAGAATTATCAAAAGAAGTTAGTTTAGCCAGGTACTGCAAATTTGGATCCAGAGCTCAAATTCGAACGAGAAACACATATTGGATGCTATCTGGGATGCAGAAGGCGAAAAACAAGTCGATTGGTTGATCTGAGTTTTCCCTAAGAAGTTAAAGCCAACCGTATCTCAGAAATGACAAAAGAACTCAGTTTACCCAGGAACTGCAAATTTGGATGCAGAGGTCAAATTCGAACGAGAAACACATATTGGATGCTATCTGGAATGCTAAACCCGAAAAACAAGTCGATTGGTTGATCTGAGCTTTCCCTGAGAAGTTACAGCCAAGCGTATCTCAGAATTGAAAGAACTCAATTTAGCCAGGAACTGCAAATTTGGATCCAGAGCTCGAATTCGAACGAGAAACACATATTGGATGGTATCTGGAATGCTAAACCCGAAAAACAAGTCGATTGGTTGATCAGAGCTTTCCCTGAGAAGTTACAGCCAAGCGTATCTCAGAATTGACAAAAGAACTCAGTTTAGCCAGGAACTGCCAATTTGGATCCAGAACTCAAATTCGAACGGGAAACACATATTGGAGGGTATCCCGGATGCAGAAGCCGAAAAACAAGTCGATTGGTTGATCTGATCTTTCCCTGAGAAGGTACAGCCAACCGTATCTCAGAATTGTCAAAAGAACTCAATTTAGCCAGGAACTGCAAATTTGGATCCAGAACTCAAATTCGAACGGGAAACACATATTGGATGGAATCCCGGATGTAGACGCCGAAAAACAAGTCGATTGGTTGATCTGAGCTTTCCCTGAGAAGATACAGCCAAGCGTATCTCAGAATTGACAAAAGAACTCAGTTTAGCCAGGTACTGCAAATTTGGATCCAGAGGTCGAATTCGAACGAGAAACACAAATTGGAGGGTATCCCGGATGCAGAAGCCGAAAAACAAGTCGATTGGTTGATCTGACCTTTCCCTGAGAAGGTACAGCCAACCGTATCTCAGAATTGTCAAACGAACTCAATTTATCCAGGTACTGCAAATTTGGATGCAGTCAAATTCGAACGAGAAACACAAATTGGAGGGTATCTCGGATGCAGAAGCCGAACAACAAGTCGATTGGTTGATTTGACCTTTCCCTGAGAAGGTACAGCCAACCGTATCTCAGAATTGACAAAAGAACTCAGTTTACCCAGGAACTGCAAATTTGGATCCAGAGCTCAAATTCGAATGAGAAATACATATTGGATGCTATCTGGAATGCTAAACCCGAAAAACAAGTTGATTGATTGATCTGAGCTTTCCCTAAGAAGTTACAGGAAAGCATTTATCAGAATTGTCAAAAGAACTCAGTTTAGCCAGGTACTGCAAATTTGGATCCAGAGCTCAAATTCGAAAGAGAAACACATATTGGACGCTATCTGGAATGCAGAAGGCGAAAAACAAGTCGATTGGTTGATCTGACCTTTCCCTGAGAAGGTACACCCAACCGTATCTCAGAATTGAGGAAAGAACTCAATTTAGCCAGGAACTGCAAATTTGGATCCAGAGCTCAAATTCGAACGAGAAACACATATTGGATGCTATCTGGAATACTAAACCCGAAAAACAAGTTGATTGGTTGATCTGAACTTTCCCTAAGAAGATAAAGCCAACCATATCTCAGAATCGACAAAATAACTCAGTTTAGCCAGGAACTGCAAATTTGGATCCAGGGCTCAAATTCGAACGAGAAACACATATTGGATGCTATCAGGGATGCAGAAGGCGAAAAACAAGTCGATTGGTTGATCTGAGCTTTCCCTAAGAAGTTAAAGCCAACCGTATCTCAGAATCGACAAAATAGTTTAGCCTGGAGCTGCAAATTTGGATCCAGAGCTCAAATTCGAACGAGAAACACATATTGGATGCTATCTGGAATGCTAAACCCGAAAAACAAGTAGATTGGTTGATCTGAGCTTTCCCTGAGAAGTTACAGCAAAACATATCCCAGAATTATCAAAAGAAGTCAGTTTAGCCAGGTACTGCAAATTTGGATCCAGAGCTCAAATTCGAACGGGAAACACATATTGGATGCTATCTGGGATGCAGAAGCCGACAAACAAGTCGATTGGTTGATCTGAGCTTTCCCTGAGAAGTTACAGCAAAGCATATCTCAGAATTGTCAAAAGAACTCAGTTTAGCCAGGTACTGCAAATTTGGATGCAGAGGTCAAATTCGAAAGAGAAACACAAATTGGAGGGTATCTCGGATGCAGAAGCCGAAAAACAAGTCGATTGGTTGATCTGACCTTTCCCTGAGAAGGTACAGCCAACCGTATCTCAGAATTGACAAAAGAACTCAGTTTACCCAGGAACTGCAAATTTGGATCCAGAGCTCAAATTCGAATGAGAAATACATATTGGATGCTATCTGGAATGCTAAACCTGAAAAACAAGTCGATTGGTTGATCTGAGCTTTCCCTGAGAAGTTACAGCCAAGCGTAACTCAGAATTGGCAAAAGAACTCAGCTTAGCCAGGTACTGCAAATTTGGATCCAGAGCTCAAATTCGAAAGAGAAACACATATTGGATGCTATCTGGAATGCAGAAGGCGAAAAACAAGTCGATTGGTTGATCTGACCTTTCCCTGAGAAGGTACAGCCAACCGTATCTCAGAATTGACAAAAGAACTCAGTTTAGCCAGGTACTGCAAATTTGGATCCAGAGGTTGAATTCGAACGAGAAATACATATTGGATTCTATCTGGAACGCTAAACCTGAAAAACAAGTCGATTGGTTGATCTGAGCTTTCCCTGAGAAGTTACAGCAAAGCATATCTCAGAATTGTCAAAAGAACTCAGTTTAGCCAGGTACTGCAAATTTGGATCCAGAACTCAAATTCCAACGAGAAACACATATTGGATGCTATCTGGAATGCTAAACCCGAAAAACAAGTCGATTGGTTGATCTGAGCTTTACCTGAGAAGTTACAGCCAAGCGTATCTCAGAATTGTCAAAAGAACTCAATTTAGCCAGGAACTGCAAATTTGGATCCAGAGCTCAAATTCGAACGAGAAACACATATTGGATGCTATCTGGAATGCTAAACCCGAAAAACAAGTTGATTGATTGATCTGAGCTTTCCCTAAGAAGTTACAGCAAAGCATTTATCAGAATTGTCAAAAGAACTCAGTTTAGCCAGGTACTGCAAATTTGGATCCAGAGCTCAAATTCGAAAGAGAAACACATATTGGACGCTATCTGGAATGCAGAAGGCGAAAAACAAGTCGATTGGTTGATCTGACCTTTCCCTGAGAAGGTACACCCAACCGTATCTCAGAATTGAGGAAAGAACTCAGTTTAGCCAGGAACTGCAAATTTGGATCCAGAGCTCAAATTCGAACGAGAAACACATATTGGATGCTATCTGGAATACTAAACCCGAAAAACAAGTTGATTGGTTGATCTGAACTTTCCCTAAGAAGTTAAAGCCAACCTTATCTCAGAATCGACAAAATAACTCAGTTTAGCCAGGAACTGCAAATTTGGATCCAGGGCTCAAATTCGAACGAGAAACACATATTGGATGCTATCAGGGATGCAGAAGGCGAAAAACAAGTCGATTGGTTGATCTGAGCTTTCCCTAAGAAGTTAAAGCCAACCGTATCTCAGAATCGACAAAATAGCTTAGCCAGGAACTGCAAATTTGGATCCAGAGCTCAAATTCGAACGAGAAACAAATATTGGATGCTCTCTGGAATGCTAAACCCGAAAAACAAGTAGATTGGTTGATCTGAGCTTTCCCTGAGAAGTTACAGCAAAGAATATATATCAGCATTGTCAAAAGGACTCAGTTTAGCCAGGTATTGCAAATTTGGATGCAGAGGTCAAATTCGAAAGAGAAACACAAATTGGAGGGTATCTCGGATGCAGAAGCCGAAAAACAAGTCGATTGGTTGATCTGACCTTTCCCTGAGAAGGTACAGCCAACCGTATCTCAGAATTGACAAAAGAACTCAGTTTACCCAGGAACTGCAAATTTGGATCCAGAGCTCAAATTCGAATGAAAAATACATATTGGATGCTATCTGGAATGCTAAACCTGAAAAACAAGTCGATTGGTTGATCTGAGCTTTCCCTGAGAAGTTACAGCCAAGCGTATCTCAGAATTGGCAAAAGAACTCAGCTTAGCCAGGTACTGCAAATTTGGATCCAGAGCTCAAATTCGAAAGAGAAACACATATTGGATGCTATCTGGAATGCTAAACCCGAAGAACAAGTTGATTGCTTGATCTGAACTTTCCCTGAGAAGTTACAGCCAAGCGTATCTCAGAATTGACAAAAGAACTCAATTTAGCCAGGAACTGCAAATTTGGATCCAGAGCTCGAATTCGAACGAGAAACATATATTGGATGGTATCTGGAATGCTAAACCCGAAAAACAAGTCGATTGGTTGATCAGAGCTTTCCCTGAGAAGTTACAGCCAAGTGTATCTCAGAATTGTCAAAAGAACTCAATTTAGCCAGGTACTGCAAATTTGGATCCAGAGCTCAAATTCGAAAGAGAAACACATATTGGACGCTATCTGGAATGCAGAAGGCGAAAAACAAGTCGATTGGTTGATCTGACCTTTCCCTGAGAAGGTACAGCCAACCGTATCTCAGAATTGAGGAAAGAACTCAATTTAGCCAGGAACTGCAAATTTGGACCCAGAGCTCAAATTCGAACGAGAAACACATATTGGATGATATCAGGAATGCTAAACCCGAAGAACAAGTCGATTGGTTGATCTGAGCTTTCCCTGAGAAGATACAGACAAGCGTATCTCAGAATTGACAAAAGAACTCAGTTTAGCCAGGTACTGCAAATTTGGATCCAGAGGTTGAATTCGAACGAGAAATACATATTGGATTCTATCTGGAACGCTAAACCTGAAAAACAAGTCGATTGGTTGATCTGAGCTTTCCCTGAGAAGTTACAGCAAAGCATATATCAGAATTGTCAAAAGAACTCAGTTTAGCCAGGTACTGCAAATTTGGATCCAGAGCTCAAATTCGAAAGAGAAACACATATTGGACGCTATCTGGAATGCAGAAGGCGAAAAACAAGTCGATTGGTTGATCTGACCTTTCCCTAAGAAGGTACAGCCAACCGTATCTCAGAATTGAGGAAAGAACTCAGTTTAGCCAGGAACTGCAAATTTGGATCCAGGGCTTAAACTCGAACGAGAAACACATATTGGATGCTATCTGGGATGCAGAAGGCGAAAAACAAGTCGATTGGTTGATCTGAGCTTTCCCTAAGAAGTTAAAGCCAACCGTATCTCAGAATCGACAAAATAGTTTAGCCAGGAACAGCAAATTTGGATCCAGAGCTCGAATTCGAACGTGAAACACATATTGGATGCTATCTGGAATGCTAAACCCGAAAAACAAGTTGATTGGTTGATCTGAGCTTTCCCTGAGAAGTTACAGCAAAACATATCCCAGAATTATCAAAAGAAGTCAGTTTAGCCAGGTACTGCAAATTTGGATCCAGAGCTCAAATTCGAACGAGAAACACATATTGGATGCTATCTGGGATGCAGAAGGCGAAAAACAAGTCGATTGTTTGATCTGAGTTTTCCCTAAGAAGTTAAAGCCAACCGTATCTCAGAAATGACAAAAGAACTCAGTTTACCCAGGAACTGCAAATTTGGATCCAGAGCTCAAATTCGAACGAGAAACACATATTGGATGCGAAAAACAAGTCGATTGGTTGATCTGAGCTTTCCCTGAGAAGATACAGCCAAGCGTATCTCAGAATTGTCAAAAGAACTCAATTTAGCCAGGAACTGCAAATTTGGATCCAGAGCTCAAATTCGAACGAGAAACACATATTGGATGCTATCTGGAATGCTAAACCCGAAAAACAAGTTGATTGATTGATCTGAGCTTTCCCTGAGAAGTTACAGCAAAGCATATATCAGAATTGTCAAAAGAACTCAGTTTAGCCAGGTACTGCAAATTTGGATCCAGAGCTCAAATTCGAACGAGAAACACATATTGGATGCTATCTGGAATACTAAACCCGAAAAACAAATTGATTGGTTGATCTGAACTTTCCCTAAGAAGTTAAAGCCAACCGTATCTCAGAATCGACAAAATAGTTTAGCCAGGAACTGCAAATTTGGATCCAGAGCTCAAATTCGAATGAGAAATACATATTGGATGCTATCTGGAATGCTAAACCTGAAAAACAAGTCGATTGGTTGATCTGAGCTTTCCCTGAGAAGTTACAGCCAAGCGTATCTCAGAATTGGCAAAAGAACTCAGCTTAGCCAGGTACTGCAAATTTGGATCCAGAGCTCAAATTCGAAAGAGAAACACATATTGGATGCTATCTGGAATGCAGAAGGCGAAAAACAAGTCGATTGGTTGATCTGAGCTTTCCCTGAGAAGTTACAGCCAAGCGTATCTCAGAATTGACAAAAGAACTCAATTTAGCCATGAACTGCAAATTTGGATGCAGAGGTCAAATTCGAATGAGAAAGACATATTGGATGCTATCTGGAATGCTAAACCTGACAAACAAGTTGATTGGTTGATCTGAGCTTTCCCTGAGAAGTTACAGCCAAGCGTATCTCAGAATTGTCAAAAGAACTCAATTTAGCCAGGAACTGCAACTTTGGATCCAGAGCTCAAATTCGAACGAGAAACACATATTGGATGCTATCTGGAATGCTAAACCCGAAGAACAAGTTGATTGCTTGATCTGAACTTTCCCTGAGAAGTTACAGCCAAGCGTATCTCAGAATTGACAAAAGAACTCAATTTAGCCAGGAACTGCAAATTTGGATCCAGAGCTCGAATTCGAACGAGAAACATATATTGGATGGTATCTGGAATGCTAAACCCGAAAAACAAGTCGATTGGTTGATCAGAGCTTTCCCTGAGAAGTTACAGCCAAGTGTATCTCAGAATTGACAAAAGAACTCAATTTAGCCAGGAACTGCAAATTTGGATCCAGAGCTCGAATTCGAACGAGAAACACATATTGGATGGTATCTGGAATGCTAAACCCGAAAAACAAGTCGATTGGTTGATCAGAGCTTTCCCTGAGAAGTTACAGCCAAGTGTATCTCAGAATTGTCAAAAGAACTCAGTTTAGCCAGGTACTGCAAATTTGGATCCAGAGCTCAAATTCGAAAGAGAAACACATATTGGACGCTATCTGGAATGCAGAAGGCGAAAAACAAGTCGATTGGTTGATCTGACCTTTCCCTGAGAAGGTACAGCCAACCGTATCTCAGAATTGAGGAAAGAACTCAATTTAGCCAGGAACTGCAAATTTGGATCCAGAGCTCAAATTCGAACGAGAAACACATATTGGATGATATCAGGAATGCTAAACCCGAAGAACAAGTCGATTGGTTGATCTGAGCTTTCCCTGAGAAGATACAGACAAGCGTATCTCAGAATTGACAAAAGAACTCAGTTTAGCCAGGAACTGCAAATTTGGATCCAGAACTCAAATTCCAACGAGAAACACATATTGGATGCTATCTGGAATGCTAAACCCGAAAAACAAGTCGATTGGTTGATCTGAGCTTTACCTGAGAAGTTACAGCCAAGCGTATCTCAGAATTGTCAAAAGAACTCAATTTAGCCAGGAACTGCAAATTTGGATCCAGAGCTCAAATTCGAACGAGAAACACATATTGGATGCTATCTGGAATACTAAACCCGAAAAACAAGTTGATTGGTTGATCTGAACTTTCCCTAAGAAGTTAAAGCCAACCTTATCTCAGAATCGACAAAATAACTCAGTTTAGCCAGGAACTGCAAATTTGGATCCAGGGCTCAAATTCGAACGAGAAACACATATTGGATGCTATCAGGGATGCAGAAGGCGAAAAACAAGTCGATTGGTTGATCTGAGCTTTCCCTAAGAAGTTAAAGCCAACCGTATCTCAGAATCGACAAAATAGTTTAGCCAGGAACTGCAAATTTGGATCCAGAGCTCAAATTCGAACGAGAAACACATATTGGATGCTATCTGGAATGCTAAACCCGAAAAACAAGTAGAATGGTTGATCTGAGCTTTCCCTGAGAAGTTACAGCAAAACATATCCCAGAATTATCAAAAGAAGTCAGTTTAGCCAGGTACTGCAAATTTGGATCCAGAGCTCAAATTCGAACGGGAAACACATATTGGATGCTATCTGGGATGCAGAAGCCGACAAACAAGTCGATTGGTTGATCTGAGCTTTCCCTGAGAAGTTACAGCAAAGCATATCTCAGAATTGTCAAAAGAACTCAGTTTAGCCAGGTACTGCAAATTTGGATGCAGAGGTCAAATTCGAACGAGAAACACAAATTGGATGCAGAAGCCGAAAAACAAGTCGATTGGTTGATCTGACCATTCCATGAGAAGGTACAGCCAACCGTATCTCAGAATTGAGGAAAGAACTCAATTTAGCCAGGAACTGCAAATTTGGATCCAGAGCTCAAATTCGAACGAGAAACATATTGGATGCTATCTGGAATGCTAAACCCGAAAAACAAGTTGATTGGTTGATCTGAGCTTTCCCGGAGAAGTTACAGCAAAGCATATATCAGCATTGTCAAAAGGACTCAGTTTAGCCAGGTATTGCAAATTTGGATGCAGAGGTCAAATTCGAAAGAGAAACACAAATTGGAGGGTATCTCGGATGCAGAAGCCGAAAAACAAGTCGATTGGTTGATCTGACCTTTCCCTGAGAAGGTACAGCCAACCGTATCTCAGAATTGACAAAAGAACTCAGTTTACCCAGGAACTGCAAATTTGGATCCAGAGCTCAAATTCGAATGAGAAATACATATTGGATGCTATCTGGAATGCTAAACCTGAAAAACAAGTCGATTGGTTGATCTGAGCTTTCCCTGAGAAGTTACAGCCAAGCGTATCTCAGAATTGTCAAAAGAACTCAATTTAGCCAGGAACTGCAACTTTGGATCCAGAGCTCAAATTCGAACGAGAAACACATATTGGATGCTATCTGGAATGCTAAACCCGAAGAACAAGTTGATTGCTTGATCTGAACTTTCCCTGAGAAGTTACAGCCAAGCGTATCTCAGAATTGACAAAAGAACTCAATTTAGCCAGGAACTGCAAATTTGGATCCAGAGCTCGAATTCGAACGAGAAACATATATTGGATGGTATCTGGAATGCTAAACCCGAAAAACAAGTCGATTGGTTGATCAGAGCTTTCCCTGAGAAGTTACAGCCAAGTGTATCTCAGAATTGACAAAAGAACTCAATTTAGCCAGGAACTGCAAATTTGGATCCAGAGCTCGAATTCGAACGAGAAACACATATTGGATGGTATCTGGAATGCTAAACCCGAAAAACAAGTCGATTGGTTGATCAGAGCTTTCCCTGAGAAGTTACAGCCAAGTGTATCTCAGAATTGTCAAAAGAACTCAGTTTAGCCAGGTACTGCAAATTTGGATCCAGAGCTCAAATTCGAAAGAGAAACACATATTGGACGCTATCTGGAATGCAGCAGGCGAAAAAACAAGTCGATTGGTTGATCTGACCTTTCCCTGAGAAGGTACAGCCAACCGTATCTCAGAATTGAGGAAAGAACTCAATTTAGCCAGGAACTGCAAATTTGGATCCAGAGCTCAAATTCGAACGAGAAAAACATATTGGATGATATCAGGAATGCTAAACCCGAAGAACAAGTCGATTGGTTGATCTGAGCTTTCCCTGAGAAGATACAGACAAGCGTATCTCAGAATTGACAAAAGAACTCAGTTTAGCCAGGTACTGCAAATTTGGATCCAGAGGTTGAATTCGAACGAGAAATACATATTGGATTCTATCTGGAACGCTAAACCTGAAAAACAAGTCGATTGGTTGATCTGAGCTTTCCCTGAGAAGTTACAGCAAAGCATATCTCAGAATTGTCAAAAGAACTCAGTTTAGCCAGGTACTGCAAATTTGGATCCAGAACTCAAATTCCAACGAGAAACACATATTGGATGCTATCTGGAATGCTAAACCCGAAAAACAAGTCGATTGGTTGATCTGAGCTTTACCTGAGAAGTTACAGCCAAGCGTATCTCAGAATTGTCAAAAGAACTCAATTTAGCCAGGAACTGCAAATTTGGATCCAGAGCTCAAATTCGAACGAGAAACACATATTGGATGCTATCTGGAATGCTAAACCCGAAAAACAAGTTGATTGATTGATCTGAGCCTTCCCTGAGAAGTTACAGCAAAGCATATATCAGAATTGTCAAAAGAACTCAGTTTAGCCAGGTACTGCAAATTTGGATCCAGAGCTCAAATTCGAAAGAGAAACACATATTGGACGCTATCTGGAATGCAGAAGGCGAAAAACAAGTCGATTGGTTGATCTGACCTTTCCCTGAGAAGGTACACCCAACCGTATCTCAGAATTGAGGAAAGAACTCAGTTTAGCCAGGAACTGCAAATTTGGATCCAGAGCTCAAATTCGAACGAGAAACACATATTGGATGCTATCTGGAATACTAAACCCGAAAAACAAGTTGATTGGTTGATCTGAACTTTCCCTAAGAAGTTAAAGCCAACCTTATCTCAGAATCGACAAAATAACTCAGTTTAGCCAGGAACTGCAAATTTGGATCCAGGGCTCAAATTCGAACGGGAAACACATATTGGATGCTATCAGGGATGCAGAAGGCGAAAAACAAGTCGATTGGTTGATCTGAGCTTTCCCTAAGAAGTTAAAGCCAACCGTATCTCAGAATCGACAAAATAGCTTAGCCAGGAACTGCAAATTTGGATCCAGAGCTCAAATTCGAACGAGAAACACATATTGGATGCTATCTGGAATGCTAAACCCGAAAAACAAGTACATTGGTTGATCTGAGCTTTCCCTGAGAAGTTACAGCAAAGAATATATATCAGCATTGTCAAAAGGACTCAGTTTAGCCAGGTATTGCAAATTTGGATGCAGAGGTCAAATTCGAAAGAGAAACACAAATTGGAGGGTATCTCGCATGCAGAAGCCGAAAAACAAGTCGATTGGTTGATCTGACCTTTCCCTGAGAAGGTACAGCCAACCGTATCTCAGAATTGACAAAAGAACTCAGTTTACCCAGGAACTGCAAATTTGGATCCAGAGCTCAAATTCGAATGAGAAATACATATTGGATGCTATCTGGAATGCTAAACCTGAAAAACAAGTCGATTGGTTGATCTGAGCTTTCCCTGAGAAGTTACAGCCAAGCGTATCTCAGAATTGGCAAAAGAACTCAGCTTAGCCAGGTACTGCAAATTTGGATCCAGAGCTCAAATTCGAAAGAGAAACACATATTGGATGCTATCTGGAATGCAGAAGGCGAAAAACAAGTCGATTGGTTGATCTGAGCTTTCCCTGAGAAGTTACAGCCAAGCGTATCTCAGAATTGACAAAAGAACTCAATTTAGCCATGAACTGCAAATTTGGATGCAGAGGTCAAATTCGAACGAGAAACACAAATTGGATGCAGAAGCCGAAAAACAAGTCGATTGGTTGATCTGACCATTCCATGAGAAGGTACAGCCAACCGTATCTCAGAATTGAGGAAAGAACTCAATTTAGCCAGGAACTGCAAATTTGGATCCAGACCTCAAATTCGAACGAGAAACACATATTGGATGCTATCTGGAATGCTAAACCCGAAAAACAAGTTGATTGGTTGATCTGAGCTTTCCCTGAGAAGTTACAGCAAAGCATATATCAGCATTGTCAAAAGGACTCAGTTTAGCCAGGTATTGCAAATTTGGATGCAGAGGTCAAATTCGAAAGAGAAACACAAATTGGAGGGTATCTCGGATGCAGAAGCCGAAAAACAAGTCGATTGGTTGATCTGACCTTTCCCTGAGAAGGTACAGCCAACCGTATCTCAGAATTGACAAAAGAACTCAGTTTACCCAGGAACTGCGAATTTGGATCCAGAGGTCAAATTCGAATGAGAAATACATATTGGATGCTATCTGGAATGCTAAACCTGAAAAACAAGTCGATTGGTTGATCTGAGCTTTCCCTGAGAAGTTACAGCCAAGCGTATCTCAGAATTGGCAAAAGAACTCAGCTTAGCCAGGTACTGCAAATTTGGATCCAGAGCTCAAATTCGAAAGAGAAACACATATTGGATGCTATCTGGAATGCAGAAGGCGAAAAACAAGTCGATTGGTTGATCTGACCTTTCCCTAAGAAGATAAAGCCAACCTTATCTCAGAATCGACAAAATAACTCAGTTTAGCCAGGAACTGCAAATTTGGATCCAGGGCTCAAATTCGAACGAGAAACACATATTGGATGCTATCAGGGATGCAGAAGGCGAAAAACAAGTCGATTGGTTGATCTGAGCTTTCCCTAAGAAGTTAAAGCCAACCGTATCTCAGAATCGACAAAATAGTTTAGCCAGGAACTGCAAATTTGGATCCAGAGCTCAAATTCGAACGAGAAACACATATTGGATGCTATCTGGAATGCTAAACCCGAAAAACAAGTAGATTGGTTGATCTGAGCTTTCCCTGAGAAGTTACAGCAAAACATATCCCAGAATTATCAAAAGAAGTCAGTTTAGCCAGGTACTGCAAATTTGGATCCAGAGCTCAAATTCGAACGGGAAACACATATTGGATGCTATCTGGGATGCAGAAGCCGACAAACAAGTCGATTGGTTGATCTGAGCTTTCCCTGAGAAGTTACAGCAAAGCATATCTCAGAATTGTCAAAAGAACTCAGTTTAGCCAGGTACTGCAAATTTGGATGCAGAGGTCAAATTCGAACGAGAAACACAAATTGGATGCAGAAGCCGAAAAACAAGTCGATTGGTTGATCTGACCATTCCATGAGAAGGTACAGCCAACCGTATCTCAGAATTGAGGAAAGAACTCAATTTAGCCAGGAACTGCAAATTTGGATCCAGACCTCAAATTCGAACGAGAAACACATATTGGATGCTATCTGGAATGCTAAACCCGAAAAACAAGTTGATTGGTTGATCTGAGCTTTCCCTGAGAAGTTACAGCAAAGCATATATCAGCATTGTCAAAAGGACTCAGTTTAGCCAGGTATTGCAAATTTGGATGCAGAGGTCAAATTCGAAAGAGAAACACAAATTGGAGGGTATCTCGGATGCAGAAGCCGAAAAACAAGTCGATTGGTTGATCTGACCTTTCCCTGAGAAGGTACAGCCAACCGTATCTCAGAATTGACAAAAGAACTCAGTTTACCCAGGAACTGCAAATTTGGATCCAGAGGTCGAATTCGAATGAGAAATACATATTGGATGCTATCTGGAATGCTAAACCTGAAAAACAAGTCGATTGGTTGATCTGAGCTTTCCCTGAGAAGTTACAGCCAAGCGTATCTCAGAATTGGCAAAAGAACTCAGCTTAGCCAGGTACTGCAAATTTGGATCCAGAGCTCAAATTCGAAAGAGAAACACATATTGGATGCTATCTGGAATGCAGAAGGCGAAAAACAAGTCGATTGGTTGATCTGACCTTTCCCTGAGAAGGTACAGCCAACCGTATCTCAGAATTGAGGAAAGAACTCAATTTAGCCAGGAACTGCAAATTTGGATCCAGAGCTCAAATTCGAACGAGAAACACATATTGGATGATATCTGGAATGCTAAACCCGAAGAACAAGTCGATTGGTTGATCTGAGCTTTCCCTGAGAAGATACAGACAAGCGTATATCAGAATTGACAAAAGAACTCAGTTTAGCCAGGTACTGCAAATTTGGATCCAGAGGTTGAATTCGAACGAGAAATACATATTGGATTCTATCTGGAACGCTAAACCTGAAAAACAAGTCGATTGGTTTATCTGAGCTTTCCCTGAGAAGTTACAGCAAAGCATATCTCAGAATTGTCAAAAGAACTCAGTTTAGCCAGGTACTGCAAATTTGGATCCAGAACTCAAATTCCAACGAGAAACACATATTGGATGCTATCTGGAATGCTAAACCCGAAAAACAAGTCGATTGGTTGATCTGAGCTTTCCCTGAGAAGTTACAGCCAAGCGTATCTCAGAATTGTCAAAAGAACTCAATTTAGCCAGGAACTGCAAATTTGGATCCAGAGCTCAAATTCGAACGAGAAACACATATTAGATGCTATCTGGAATGCTAAACCCGAAAAACAAGTTGATTGATTGATCTGAGCTTTCCCTAAGAAGTTACAGCAAAGCATTTATCAGAATTGTCAAAAGAACTCAGTTTAGCCAGGTACTGCAAATTTGGATCCAGAGCTCAAATTCGAAAGAGAAACACATATTGGACGCTATCTGGAATGCAGAAGGCGAAAAACAAGTCGATTGGTTGATCTGACCTTTCCCTGAGAAGGTACACCCAACCGTATCTCAGAATTGAGGAAAGAACTCAGTTTAGCCAGGAACTGCAAATTTGGATCCAGAGCTCAAATTCGAACGAGAAACACATATTGGATGCTATCTGGAATACTAAACCCGAAAAACAAGTTGATTGGTTGATCTGAACTTTCCCTAAGAAGTTAAAGCCAACCTTATCTCAGAATCGACAAAATAACTCAGTTTAGCCAGGAACTGCAAATTTGGATCCAGGGCTCAAATTCGAACGAGAAACACATATTGGATGCTATCAGGGATGCAGAAGGCGAAAAACAAGTCGATTGGTTGATCTGAGCTTTCCCTAAGAAGTTAAAGCCAACCGTATCTCAGAATCGACAAAATAGTTTAGCCAGGAACTGCAAATTTGGATCCAGAGCTCAAATTCGAACGAGAAACACATATTGGATGCTATCTGGAATGCTAAACCCGAAAAACAAGTAGATTGGTTGATCTGAGCTTTCCCTGAGAAGTTACAGCAAAGAATATATATCAGCATTGTCAAAAGGACTCAGTTTAGCCAGGTATTGCAAATTTGGATGCAGAGGTCAAATTCGAAAGAGAAACACAAATTGGAGGGTATCTCGGATGCAGAAGCCGAAAAACAAGTCGATTGGTTGATCTGACCTTTCCCTGAGAAGGTACAGCCAACCGTATCTCAGAATTGACAAAAGAACTCAGTTTACCCAGGAACTGCAAATTTGGATCCAGAGCTCAAATTCGAATGAGAAATACATATTGGATGCTATCTGGAATGCTAAACCTGAAAAACAAGTCGATTGGTTGATCTGAGCTTTCCCTGAGAAGTTACAGCCAAGCGTATCTCAGAATTGGCAAAAGAACTCAGCTTAGCCAGGTACTGCAAATTTGGATCCAGAGCTCAAATTCGAAAGAGAAACACATATTGGATGCTATCTGGAATGCAGAAGGCGAAAAACAAGTCGATTGGTTGATCTGAGCTTTCCCTGAGAAGTTACAGCCAAGCGTATCTCAGAATTGACAAAAGAACTCAATTTAGCCATGAACTGCAAATTTGGATGCAGAGGTCAAATTCGAATGAGAAAGACATATTGGATGCTATCTGGAATGCTAAACCTGACAAACAAGTTGATTGGTTGATCTGAGCTTTCCCTGAGAAGTTACAGCCAAGCGTATCTCAGAATTGTCAAAAGAACTCAATTTAGCCAGGAACTGCAACTTTGGATCCAGAGCTCAAATTCGAACGAGAAACACATATTGGATGGTATCTGGAATGCTAAACCCGAAGAACAAGTTGATTGCTTGATCTGAACTTTCCCTGAGAAGTTACAGCCAAGCGTATCTCAGAATTGACAAAAGAACTCAATTTAGCCAGGAACTGCAAATTTGGATCCAGAGCTCGAATTCGAACGAGAAACATATATTGGATGGTATCTGGAATGCTAAACCCGAAAAACAAGTCGATTGGTTGATCAGAGCTTTCCCTGAGAAGTTACAGCCAAGTGTATCTCAGAATTGACAAAAGAACTCAATTTAGCCAGGAACTGCAAATTTGGATCCAGAGCTCGAATTCGAACGAGAAACACATATTGGATGGTATCTGGAATGCTAAACCCGAAAAACAAGTCGATTGGTTGATCAGAGCTTCCCCTGAGAAGTTACAGCCAAGTGTATCTCAGAATTGTCAAAAGAACTCAGTTTAGCCAGGTACTGCAAATTTGGATCCAGAGCTCAAATTCGAAAGAGAAACACATATTGGACGCTATCTGGAATGCAGAAGGCGAAAAACAAGTCGATTGGTTGATCTGACCTTTCCCTGAGAAGGTACAGCCAACCGTATCTCAGAATTGAGGAAAGAACTCAATTTAGCCAGGAACTGCAAATTTGGATCCAGAGCTCAAATTCGAACGAGAAACACATATTGGATGATATCAGGAATGCTAAACCCGAAGAACAAGTTGATTGATTGATCTGAGCTTTCCCTGAGAAGATACAGACAAGCGTATCTCAGAATTGACAAAAGAACTCAGTTTAGCCAGGTACTGCAAATTTGGATCCAGAGGTTGAATTCGAACGAGAAATACATATTGGATTCTATCTGGAACGCTAAACCTGAAAAACAAGTCGATTGGTTGATCTGAGCTTTCCCTGAGAAGTTACAGCAAAGCATATCTCAGAATTGTCAAAAGAACTCAGTTTAGCCAGGTACTGCAAATTTGGATCCAGAACTCAAATTCCAACGAGAAACACATATTGGATGCTATCTGGAATGCTAAACCCGAAAAACAAGTCGATTGGTTGATCTGAGCTTTACCTGAGAAGTTACAGGCAAGCGTATCTCAGAATTGTCAAAAGAACTCAATTTAGCCAGGAACTGCAAATTTGGATCCAGAGCTCAAATTCGAACGAGAAACACATATTGGATGCTATCTGGAATGCTAAACCCGAAAAACAAGTTGATTGATTGATCTGAGCTTTCCGTGAGAAGTTACAGCAAAGCATATATCAGAATTGTCAAAAGAACTCAGTTTAGCCAGGTACTGCAAATTTGGATCCAGAGCTCAAATTCGAATGAGAAACACATATTGGACGCTATCTGGAATGCAGAAGGCGAAAAACAAGTCGATTGGTTGATCTGACCTTTCCCTAAGAAGGTACAGCCAACCGTATCTCAGAATTGAGGAAAGAACTCAGTTTAGCCATGAACTGCAAATTTGGATGCAGAGGTCAAACTCGAACGAGAAACACATATTGGATGCTATCTGGGATGCAGAAGGCGAAAAACAAGTCGATTGGTTGATCTGAGCTTTCCCTAAGAAGTTAAAGCCAACCGTATCTCAGAATCGACAAAATAGTTTAGCCAGGAACTGCAAATTTGGATCCAGAGCTCGAATTCGAACGTGAAACACATATTGGATGCTATCTGGAATGCTAAACCCGAAAAACAAGTCGATTGGTTGATCTGAGCTTTCCCTGAGAAGTTACAGCCAAGCGTATCTCAGAATTGACAAAAGAACTCAATTTAGCCATGAACTGCAAATTTGGATGCAGAGGTCAAATTCGAATGAGAAAGACATATTGGATGCTATCTGGAATGCTAAACCTGACAAACAAGTTGATTGGTTGATCTGAGCTTTCCCTGAGAAGTTACAGCCAAGCGTATCTCAGAATTGTCAAAAGAACTCAATTTAGCCAGGAACTGCAACTTTGGATCCAGAGCTCAAATTCGAACGAGAAACACATATTGGATGCTATCTGGAATGCTAAACCCGAAGAACAAGTTGATTGCTTGATCTGAACTTTCCCTGAGAAGTTACAGCCAAGCGTATCTCAGAATTGACAAAAGAACTCAATTTAGCCAGGAACTGCAAATTTGGATCCAGAGCTCGAATTCGAACGAGAAACATATATTGGATGGTATCTGGAATGCTAAACCCGAAAAACAAGTCGATTGGTTGATCAGAGCTTTCCCTGAGAAGTTACAGCCAAGTGTATCTCAGAATTGACAAAAGAACTCAATTTAGCCAGGAACTGCAAATTTGGATCCAGAGCTCGAATTCGAACGAGAAACACATATTGGATGGTATCTGGAATGCTAAACCCGAAAAACAAGTCGATTGGTTGATCAGAGCTTTCCCTGAGAAGTTACAGCCAAGTGTATCTCAGAATTGTCAAAAGAACTCAGTTTAGCCAGGTACTGCAAATTTGGATCCAGAGCTCAAATTCGAAAGAGAAACACATATTGGACGCTATCTGGAATGCAGAAGGCGAAAAACAAGTCGATTGGTTGATCTGACCTTTCCCTGAGAAGGTACAGCCAACCGTATCTCAGAATTGAGGAAAGAACTCAATTTAGCCAGGAACTGCAAATTTGGATCCAGAGCTCAAATTCGAACGAGAAACACATATTGGATGATATCAGGAATGCTAAACCCGAAGAACAAGTCGATTGGTTGATCTGAGCTTTCCCTGAGAAGTTACAGCCAAGCGTATCTCAGAATTGTCAAAAGAACTCAATTTAGCCAGGTACTGCAAATTTGGATCCAGAGGTTGAATTCGAACGAGAAATACATATTGGATTCTATCTGGAACGCTAAACCTGAAAAACAAGTCGATTGGTTGATCTGAGCTTTCCCTGAGAAGTTACAGCAAAGCATATCTCAGAATTGTCAAAAGAACTCAGTTTAGCCAGGTACTGCAAATTTGGATCCAGAACTCAAATTCCAACGAGAAACACATATTGGATGCTATCTGGAATGCTAAACCCGAAAAACAAGTCGATTGGTTGATCTGAGCTTTCCCTGAGAAGTTACAGCAAAGCATATCTCAGAATTGTCAAAAGAACTCAGTTTAGCCAGGTACTGCAAATTTGGATCCAGAACTCAAATTCCAACGAGAAACACATATTGGATGCTATCTGGAATGCTAAACCCGAAAAACAAGTCGATTGGTTGATCTGAGCTTTACCTGAGAAGTTACAGCCAAGCGTATCTCAGAATTGTCAAAAGAACTCAATTTAGCCAGGAACTGCAAATTTGGATCCAGAGCTCAAATTCGAACGAGAAACACATATTGGATGCTATCTGGAATGCTAAACCCGAAAAACAAGTTGATTGATTGATCTGAGCCTTCCCTGAGAAGTTACAGCAAAGCATATATCAGAATTGTCAAAAGAACTCAGTTTAGCCAGGTACTGCAAATTTGGATCCAGAGCTCAAATTCGAAAGAGAAACACATATTGGACGCTATCTGGAATGCAGAAGGCGAAAAACAAGTCGATTGGTTGATCTGACCTTTCCCTGAGAAGGTACACCCAACCGTATCTCAGAATTGAGGAAAGAACTCAGTTTAGCCAGGAACTGCAAATTTGGATCCAGAGCTCAAATTCGAACGAGAAACACATATTGGATGCTATCTGGAATACTAAACCCGAAAAACAAGTTGATTGGTTGATCTGAACTTTCCCTAAGAAGTTAAAGCCAACCTTATCTCAGAATCGACAAAATAACTCAGTTTAGCCAGGAACTGCAAATTTGGATCCAGGGCTCAAATTCGAACGGGAAACACATATTGGATGCTATCAGGGATGCAGAAGGCGAAAAACAAGTCGATTGGTTGATCTGAGCTTTCCCTAAGAAGTTAAAGCCAACCGTATCTCAGAATCGACAAAATAGCTTAGCCAGGAACTGCAAATTTGGATCCAGAGCTCAAATTCGAACGAGAAACACATATTGGATGCTATCTGGAATGCTAAACCCGAAAAACAAGTACATTGGTTGATCTGAGCTTTCCCTGAGAAGTTACAGCAAAGAATATATATCAGCATTGTCAAAAGGACTCAGTTTAGCCAGGTATTGCAAATTTGGATGCAGAGGTCAAATTCGAAAGAGAAACACAAATTGGAGGGTATCTCGCATGCAGAAGCCGAAAAACAAGTCGATTGGTTGATCTGACCTTTCCCTGAGAAGGTACAGCCAACCGTATCTCAGAATTGACAAAAGAACTCAGTTTACCCAGGAACTGCAAATTTGGATCCAGAGCTCAAATTCGAATGAGAAATACATATTGGATGCTATCTGGAATGCTAAACCTGAAAAACAAGTCGATTGGTTGATCTGAGCTTTCCCTGAGAAGTTACAGCCAAGCGTATCTCAGAATTGGCAAAAGAACTCAGCTTAGCCAGGTACTGCAAATTTGGATCCAGAGCTCAAATTCGAAAGAGAAACACATATTGGATGCTATCTGGAATGCAGAAGGCGAAAAACAAGTCGATTGGTTGATCTGAGCTTTCCCTGAGAAGTTACAGCCAAGCGTATCTCAGAATTGACAAAAGAACTCAATTTAGCCATGAACTGCAAATTTGGATGCAGAGGTCAAATTCGAACGAGAAACACAAATTGGATGCAGAAGCCGAAAAACAAGTCGATTGGTTGATCTGACCATTCCATGAGAAGGTACAGCCAACCGTATCTCAGAATTGAGGAAAGAACTCAATTTAGCCAGGAACTGCAAATTTGGATCCAGACCTCAAATTCGAACGAGAAACACATATTGGATGCTATCTGGAATGCTAAACCCGAAAAACAAGTTGATTGGTTGATCTGAGCTTTCCCTGAGAAGTTACAGCAAAGCATATATCAGCATTGTCAAAAGGACTCAGTTTAGCCAGGTATTGCAAATTTGGATGCAGAGGTCAAATTCGAAAGAGAAACACAAATTGGAGGGTATCTCGGATGCAGAAGCCGAAAAACAAGTCGATTGGTTGATCTGACCTTTCCCTGAGAAGGTACAGCCAACCGTATCTCAGAATTGACAAAAGAACTCAGTTTACCCAGGAACTGCGAATTTGGATCCAGAGGTCAAATTCGAATGAGAAATACATATTGGATGCTATCTGGAATGCTAAACCTGAAAAACAAGTCGATTGGTTGATCTGAGCTTTCCCTGAGAAGTTACAGCCAAGCGTATCTCAGAATTGGCAAAAGAACTCAGCTTAGCCAGGTACTGCAAATTTGGATCCAGAGATCAAATTCGAAAGAGAAACACATATTGGATGCTATCTGGAATGCAGAAGGCGAAAAACAAGTCGATTGGTTGATCTGACCTTTCCCTAAGAAGATAAAGCCAACCTTATCTCAGAATCGACAAAATAACTCAGTTTAGCCAGGAACTGCAAATTTGGATCCAGGGCTCAAATTCGAACGAGAAACACATATTGGATGCTATCAGGGATGCAGAAGGCGAAAAACAAGTCGATTGGTTGATCTGAGCTTTCCCTAAGAAGTTAAAGCCAACCGTATCTCAGAATCGACAAAATAGTTTAGCCAGGAACTGCAAATTTGGATCCAGAGCTCAAATTCGAACGAGAAACACATATTGGATGCTATCTGGAATGCTAAACCCGAAAAACAAGTAGATTGGTTGATCTGAGCTTTCCCTGAGAAGTTACAGCAAAACATATCCCAGAATTATCAAAAGAAGTCAGTTTAGCCAGGTACTGCAAATTTGGATCCAGAGCTCAAATTCGAACGGGAAACACATATTGGATGCTATCTGGGATGCAGAAGCCGACAAACAAGTCGATTGGTTGATCTGAGCTTTCCCTGAGAAGTTACAGCAAAGCATATCTCAGAATTGTCAAAAGAACTCAGTTTAGCCAGGTACTGCAAATTTGGATGCAGAGGTCAAATTCGAACGAGAAACACAAATTGGATGCAGAAGCCGAAAAACAAGTCGATTGGTTGATCTGACCATTCCATGAGAAGGTACAGCCAACCGTATCTCAGAATTGAGGAAAGAACTCAATTTAGCCAGGAACTGCAAATTTGGATCCAGACCTCAAATTCGAACGAGAAACACATATTGGATGCTATCTGGAATGCTAAACCCGAAAAACAAGTTGATTGGTTGATCTGAGCTTTCCCTGAGAAGTTACAGCAAAGCATATATCAGCATTGTCAAAAGGACTCAGTTTAGCCAGGTATTGCAAATTTGGATGCAGAGGTCAAATTCGAAAGAGAAACACAAATTGGAGGGTATCTCGGATGCAGAAGCCGAAAAACAAGTCGATTGGTTGATCTGACCTTTCCCTGAGAAGGTACAGCCAACCGTATCTCAGAATTGACAAAAGAACTCAGTTTACCCAGGAACTGCAAATTTGGATCCAGAGGTCGAATTCGAATGAGAAATACATATTGGATGCTATCTGGAATGCTAAACCTGAAAAACAAGTCGATTGGTTGATCTGAGCTTTCCCTGAGAAGTTACAGCCAAGCGTATCTCAGAATTGGCAAAAGAACTCAGCTTAGCCAGGTACTGCAAATTTGGATCCAGAGCTCAAATTCGAAAGAGAAACACATATTGGATGCTATCTGGAATGCAGAAGGCGAAAAACAAGTCGATTGGTTGATCTGACCTTTCCCTGAGAAGGTACAGCCAACCGTATCTCAGAATTGAGGAAAGAACTCAATTTAGCCAGGAACTGCAAATTTGGATCCAGAGCTCAAATTCGAACGAGAAACACATATTGGATGATATCTGGAATGCTAAACCCGAAGAACAAGTCGATTGGTTGATCTGAGCTTTCCCTGAGAAGATACAGACAAGCGTATATCAGAATTGACAAAAGAACTCAGTTTAGCCAGGTACTGCAAATTTGGATCCAGAGGTTGAATTCGAACGAGAAATACATATTGGATTCTATCTGGAACGCTAAACCTGAAAAACAAGTCGATTGGTTTATCTGAGCTTTCCCTGAGAAGTTACAGCAAAGCATATCTCAGAATTGTCAAAAGAACTCAGTTTAGCCAGGTACTGCAAATTTGGATCCAGAACTCAAATTCCAACGAGAAACACATATTGGATGCTATCTGGAATGCTAAACCCGAAAAACAAGTCGATTGGTTGATCTGAGCTTTCCCTGAGAAGTTACAGCCAAGCGTATCTCAGAATTGTCAAAAGAACTCAATTTAGCCAGGAACTGCAAATTTGGATCCAGAGCTCAAATTCGAACGAGAAACACATATTAGATGCTATCTGGAATGCTAAACCCGAAAAACAAGTTGATTGATTGATCTGAGCTTTCCCTAAGAAGTTACAGCAAAGCATTTATCAGAATTGTCAAAAGAACTCAGTTTAGCCAGGTACTGCAAATTTGGATCCAGAGCTCAAATTCGAAAGAGAAACACATATTGGACGCTATCTGGAATGCAGAAGGCGAAAAACAAGTCGATTGGTTGATCTGACCTTTCCCTGAGAAGGTACACCCAACCGTATCTCAGAATTGAGGAAAGAACTCAGTTTAGCCAGGAACTGCAAATTTGGATCCAGAGCTCAAATTCGAACGAGAAACACATATTGGATGCTATCTGGAATACTAAACCCGAAAAACAAGTTGATTGGTTGATCTGAACTTTCCCTAAGAAGTTAAAGCCAACCTTATCTCAGAATCGACAAAATAACTCAGTTTAGCCAGGAACTGCAAATTTGGATCCAGGGCTCAAATTCGAACGAGAAACACATATTGGATGCTATCAGGGATGCAGAAGGCGAAAAACAAGTCGATTGGTTGATCTGAGCTTTCCCTAAGAAGTTAAAGCCAACCGTATCTCAGAATCGACAAAATAGTTTAGCCAGGAACTGCAAATTTGGATCCAGAGCTCAAATTCGAACGAGAAACACATATTGGATGCTATCTGGAATGCTAAACCCGAAAAACAAGTAGATTGGTTGATCTGAGCTTTCCCTGAGAAGTTACAGCAAAGAATATATATCAGCATTGTCAAAAGGACTCAGTTTAGCCAGGTATTGCAAATTTGGATGCAGAGGTCAAATTCGAAAGAGAAACACAAATTGGAGGGTATCTCGGATGCAGAAGCCGAAAAACAAGTCGATTGGTTGATCTGACCTTTCCCTGAGAAGGTACAGCCAACCGTATCTCAGAATTGACAAAAGAACTCAGTTTACCCAGGAACTGCAAATTTGGATCCAGAGCTCAAATTCGAATGAGAAATACATATTGGATGCTATCTGGAATGCTAAACCTGAAAAACAAGTCGATTGGTTGATCTGAGCTTTCCCTGAGAAGTTACAGCCAAGCGTATCTCAGAATTGGCAAAAGAACTCAGCTTAGCCAGGTACTGCAAATTTGGATCCAGAGCTCAAATTCGAAAGAGAAACACATATTGGATGCTATCTGGAATGCAGAAGGCGAAAAACAAGTCGATTGGTTGATCTGAGCTTTCCCTGAGAAGTTACAGCCAAGCGTATCTCAGAATTGACAAAAGAACTCAATTTAGCCATGAACTGCAAATTTGGATGCAGAGGTCAAATTCGAATGAGAAAGACATATTGGATGCTATCTGGAATGCTAAACCTGACAAACAAGTTGATTGGTTGATCTGAGCTTTCCCTGAGAAGTTACAGCCAAGCGTATCTCAGAATTGTCAAAAGAACTCAATTTAGCCAGGAACTGCAACTTTGGATCCAGAGCTCAAATTCGAACGAGAAACACATATTGGATGGTATCTGGAATGCTAAACCCGAAGAACAAGTTGATTGCTTGATCTGAACTTTCCCTGAGAAGTTACAGCCAAGCGTATCTCAGAATTGACAAAAGAACTCAATTTAGCCAGGAACTGCAAATTTGGATCCAGAGCTCGAATTCGAACGAGAAACATATATTGGATGGTATCTGGAATGCTAAACCCGAAAAACAAGTCGATTGGTTGATCAGAGCTTTCCCTGAGAAGTTACAGCCAAGTGTATCTCAGAATTGACAAAAGAACTCAATTTAGCCAGGAACTGCAAATTTGGATCCAGAGCTCGAATTCGAACGAGAAACACATATTGGATGGTATCTGGAATGCTAAACCCGAAAAACAAGTCGATTGGTTGATCAGAGCTTCCCCTGAGAAGTTACAGCCAAGTGTATCTCAGAATTGTCAAAAGAACTCAGTTTAGCCAGGTACTGCAAATTTGGATCCAGAGCTCAAATTCGAAAGAGAAACACATATTGGACGCTATCTGGAATGCAGAAGGCGAAAAACAAGTCGATTGGTTGATCTGACCTTTCCCTGAGAAGGTACAGCCAACCGTATCTCAGAATTGAGGAAAGAACTCAATTTAGCCAGGAACTGCAAATTTGGATCCAGAGCTCAAATTCGAACGAGAAACACATATTGGATGATATCAGGAATGCTAAACCCGAAGAACAAGTTGATTGATTGATCTGAGCTTTCCCTGAGAAGATACAGACAAGCGTATCTCAGAATTGACAAAAGAACTCAGTTTAGCCAGGTACTGCAAATTTGGATCCAGAGGTTGAATTCGAACGAGAAATACATATTGGATTCTATCTGGAACGCTAAACCTGAAAAACAAGTCGATTGGTTGATCTGAGCTTTCCCTGAGAAGTTACAGCAAAGCATATCTCAGAATTGTCAAAAGAACTCAGTTTAGCCAGGTACTGCAAATTTGGATCCAGAACTCAAATTCCAACGAGAAACACATATTGGATGCTATCTGGAATGCTAAACCCGAAAAACAAGTCGATTGGTTGATCTGAGCTTTACCTGAGAAGTTACAGGCAAGCGTATCTCAGAATTGTCAAAAGAACTCAATTTAGCCAGGAACTGCAAATTTGGATCCAGAGCTCAAATTCGAACGAGAAACACATATTGGATGCTATCTGGAATGCTAAACCCGAAAAACAAGTTGATTGATTGATCTGAGCTTTCCGTGAGAAGTTACAGCAAAGCATATATCAGAATTGTCAAAAGAACTCAGTTTAGCCAGGTACTGCAAATTTGGATCCAGAGCTCAAATTCGAATGAGAAACACATATTGGACGCTATCTGGAATGCAGAAGGCGAAAAACAAGTCGATTGGTTGATCTGACCTTTCCCTAAGAAGGTACAGCCAACCGTATCTCAGAATTGAGGAAAGAACTCAGTTTAGCCATGAACTGCAAATTTGGATGCAGAGGTCAAACTCGAACGAGAAACACATATTGGATGCTATCTGGGATGCAGAAGGCGAAAAACAAGTCGATTGGTTGATCTGAGCTTTCCCTAAGAAGTTAAAGCCAACCGTATCTCAGAATCGACAAAATAGTTTAGCCAGGAACTGCAAATTTGGATCCAGAGCTCGAATTCGAACGTGAAACACATATTGGATGCTATCTGGAATGCTAAACCCGAAAAACAAGTCGATTGGTTGATCTGAGCTTTCCCTGAGAAGTTACAGCCAAGCGTATCTCAGAATTGACAAAAGAACTCAATTTAGCCATGAACTGCAAATTTGGATGCAGAGGTCAAATTCGAATGAGAAAGACATATTGGATGCTATCTGGAATGCTAAACCTGACAAACAAGTTGATTGGTTGATCTGAGCTTTCCCTGAGAAGTTACAGCCAAGCGTATCTCAGAATTGTCAAAAGAACTCAATTTAGCCAGGAACTGCAACTTTGGATCCAGAGCTCAAATTCGAACGAGAAACACATATTGGATGCTATCTGGAATGCTAAACCCGAAGAACAAGTTGATTGCTTGATCTGAACTTTCCCTGAGAAGTTACAGCCAAGCGTATCTCAGAATTGACAAAAGAACTCAATTTAGCCAGGAACTGCAAATTTGGATCCAGAGCTCGAATTCGAACGAGAAACATATATTGGATGGTATCTGGAATGCTAAACCCGAAAAACAAGTCGATTGGTTGATCAGAGCTTTCCCTGAGAAGTTACAGCCAAGTGTATCTCAGAATTGACAAAAGAACTCAATTTAGCCAGGAACTGCAAATTTGGATCCAGAGCTCGAATTCGAACGAGAAACACATATTGGATGGTATCTGGAATGCTAAACCCGAAAAACAAGTCGATTGGTTGATCAGAGCTTTCCCTGAGAAGTTACAGCCAAGTGTATCTCAGAATTGTCAAAAGAACTCAGTTTAGCCAGGTACTGCAAATTTGGATCCAGAGCTCAAATTCGAAAGAGAAACACATATTGGACGCTATCTGGAATGCAGAAGGCGAAAAACAAGTCGATTGGTTGATCTGACCTTTCCCTGAGAAGGTACAGCCAACCGTATCTCAGAATTGAGGAAAGAACTCAATTTAGCCAGGAACTGCAAATTTGGATCCAGAGCTCAAATTCGAACGAGAAACACATATTGGATGATATCAGGAATGCTAAACCCGAAGAACAAGTCGATTGGTTGATCTGAGCTTTCCCTGAGAAGTTACAGCCAAGCGTATCTCAGAATTGTCAAAAGAACTCAATTTAGCCAGGTACTGCAAATTTGGATCCAGAGGTTGAATTCGAACGAGAAATACATATTGGATTCTATCTGGAACGCTAAACCTGAAAAACAAGTCGATTGGTTGATCTGAGCTTTCCCTGAGAAGTTACAGCAAAGCATATCTCAGAATTGTCAAAAGAACTCAGTTTAGCCAGGTACTGCAAATTTGGATCCAGAACTCAAATTCCAACGAGAAACACATATTGGATGCTATCTGGAATGCTAAACCCGAAAAACAAGTCGATTGGTTGATCTGAGCTTTCCCTGAGAAGTTACAGCCAAGCGTATCTCAGAATTGGCAAAAGAACTCAGCTTAGCCAGGTACTGCAAATTTGGATCCAGAGCTCAAATTCGAAAGAGAAACACATATTGGATGCTATCTGGAATGCAGAAGGCGAAAAACAAGTCGATTGGTTGATCTGACCTTTCCCTGAGAAGGTACAGCCAACCGTATCTCAGAATTGACAAAAGAACTCAGTTTAGCCAGGTACTGCAAATTTGGATCCAGAGGTTGAATTCGAACGAGAAATACATATTGGATGCTATCTGGAATGCTAAACCCGAAAAACAAGTTGATTGATTGATCTGAGCTTTCCCTAAGAAGTTACAGCAAAGCATTTATCAGAATTGTCAAAAGAACTCAGTTTAGCCAGGTACTGCAAATTTGGATCCAGAGCTCAAATTCGAAAGAGAAACACATATTGGACGCTATCTGGAATGCAGAAGGCGAAAAACAAGTCGATTGGTTGATCTGACCTTTCCCTGAGAAGGTACACCCAACCGTATCTCAGAATTGAGGAAAGAACTCAGTTTAGCCAGGAACTGCAAATTTGGATCCCGAGCTCAAATTCGAACGAGAAACACATATTGGATGCTATCTGGAATACTAAACCCGAAAAACAAGTTGATTGGTTGATCTGAACTTTCCCTAAGAAGTTAAAGCCAACCTTATCTCAGAATCGACAAAATAACTCAGTTTAGCCAGGAACTGCAAATTTGGATCCAGGGCTCAAATTCGAACGAGAAACACATATTGGATGCTATCAGGGATGCAGAAGGCGAAAAACAAGTCGATTGGTTGATCTGAGCTTTCCCTAAGAAGTTAAAGCCAACCGTATCTCAGAATCGACAAAATAGTTTAGCCAGGAACTGCAAATTTGGATCCAGAGCTCAAATTCGAACGAGAAACACATATTGGATGCTATCTGGAATGCTAAACCCGAAAAACAAGTAGATTGGTTGATCTGAGCTTTCCCTGAGAAGTTACAGCAAAGAATATATATCAGCATTGTCAAAAGGACTCAGTTTAGCCAGGTATTGCAAATTTGGATGCAGAGGTCAAATTCGAAAGAGAAACACAAATTGGAGGGTATCTCGGATGCAGAAGCCGAAAAACAAGTCGATTGGTTGATCTGAGCTTTCCCTGAGAAGTTACAGCCAAGCGTATCTCAGAATTGACAAAAGAACTCAATTTAGCCATGAACTGCAAATTTGGATGCAGAGGTCAAATTCGAATGAGAAAGACATATTGGATGCTATCTGGAATGCTAAACCTGACAAACAAGTTGATTGGTTGATCTGAGCTTTCCCTGAGAAGTTACAGCCAAGCGTATCTCAGAATTGTCAAAAGAACTCAATTTAGCCAGGAACTGCAACTTTGGATCCAGAGCTCAAATTCGAACGAGAAACACATATTGGATGCTATCTGGAATGCTAAACCCGAAGAACAAGTTGATTGCTTGATCTGAACTTTCCCTGAGAAGTTACAGCCAAGCGTATCTCAGAATTGACAAAAGAACTCAATTTAGCCAGGAACTGCAAATTTGGATCCAGAGCTCGAATTCGAACGAGAAACATATATTGGATGGTATCTGGAATGCTAAACCCGAAAAACAAGTCGATTGGTTGATCAGAGCTTTCCCTGAGAAGTTACAGCCAAGTGTATCTCAGAATTGACAAAAGAACTCAATTTAGCCAGGAACTGCAAATTTGGATCCAGAGCTCGAATTCGAACGAGAAACACATATTGGATGGTATCTGGAATGCTAAACCCGAAAAACAAGTCGATTGGTTGATCAGAGCTTTCCCTGAGAAGTTACAGCCAAGTGTATCTCAGAATTGTCAAAAGAACTCAGTTTAGCCAGGTACTGCAAATTTGGATCCAGAGCTCAAATTCGAAAGAGAAACACATATTGGACGCTATCTGGAATGCAGAAGGCGAAAAACAAGTCGATTGGTTGATCTGACCTTTCCCTGAGAAGGTACAGCCAACCGTATCTCAGAATTGAGGAAAGAACTCAATTTAGCCAGGAACTGCAAATTTGGATCCAGAGCTCAAATTCGAACGAGAAACACATATTGGATGATATCAGGAATGCTAAACCCGAAGAACAAGTCGATTGGTTGATCTGAGCTTTCCCTGAGAAGATACAGACAAGCGTATCTCAGAATTGACAAAAGAACTCAGTTTAGCCAGGTACTGCAAATTTGGATCCAGAGGTTGAATTCGAACGAGAAATACATATTGGATTCTATCTGGAACGCTAAACCTGAAAAACAAGTCGATTGGTTGATCTGAGCTTTCCCTGAGAAGTTACAGCAAAGCATATCTCAGAATTGTCAAAAGAACTCAGTTTAGCCAGGTACTGCAAATTTGGATCCAGAACTCAAATTCCAACGAGAAACACATATTGGATGCTATCTGGAATGCTAAACCCGAAAAACAAGTCGATTGGTTGATCTGAGCTTTACCTGAGAAGTTACAGCCAAGCGTATCTCAGAATTGTCAAAAGAACTCAATTTAGCCAGGAACTGCAAATTTGGATCCAGAGCTCAAATTCGAACGAGAAACACATATTGGATGCTATCTGGAATGCTAAACCCGAAAAACAAGTTGATTGATTGATCTGAGCTTTCCGTGAGAAGTTACAGCAAAGCATATATCAGAATTGTCAAAAGAACTCAGTTTAGCCAGGTACTGCAAATTTGGATCCAGAGCTCAAATTCGAATGAGAAACACATATTGGACGCTATCTGGAATGCAGAAGGCGAAAAACAAGTCGATTGGTTGATCTGACCTTTCCCTAAGAAGGTACAGCCAACCGTATCTCAGAATTGAGGAAAGAACTCAGTTTAGCCATGAACTGCAAATTTGGATGCAGAGGTCAAACTCGAACGAGAAACACATATTGGATGCTATCTGGGATGCAGAAGGCGAAAAACAAGTCGATTGGTTGATCTGAGCTTTCCCTAAGAAGTTAAAGCCAACCGTATCTCAGAATCGACAAAATAGTTTAGCCAGGAACTGCAAATTTGGATCCAGAGCTCGAATTCGAACGTGAAACACATATTGGATGCTATCTGGAATGCTGAACCCGAAAAACAAGTCGATTGGTTGATCTGAGCTTTCCCTGAGAAGTTACAGCCAAGCGTATCTCAGAATTGACAAAAGAACTCAATTTAGCCATGAACTGCAAATTTGGATGCAGAGGTCAAATTCGAACGAGAAAGACATATTGGATGCTATCTGGAATGCTAAACCTGAAAAACAAGTCGATTGGTTGATCTGAGCTTTCCCTGAGAAGTTACAGCAAAGCATATCTCAGAATTGTCAAAAGAACTCAGTTTAGCCAGGTACTGCAAATTTGGATCCAGAACTCAAATTCCAACGAGAAACACATATTGGATGCTATCTGGAATGCTAAACCCGAAAAACAAGTCGATTGGTTGATCTGAGCTTTACCTGAGAAGTTACAGCCAAGCGTATCTCAGAATTGTCAAAAGAACTCAATTTAGCCAGGAACTGCAAATTTGGATCCAGAGCTCAAATTCGAACGAGAAACACATATTGGATGCTATCTGGAATGCTAAACCCGAAAAACAAGTTGATTGATTGATCTGAGCTTTCCCTAAGAAGTTACAGCAAAGCATTTATCAGAATTGTCAAAAGAACTCAGTTTAGCCAGGTACTGCAAATTTGGATCCAGAGCTCAAATTCGAAAGAGAAACACATATTGGACGCTATCTGGAATGCAGAAGGCGAAAAACAAGTCGATTGGTTGATCTGACCTTTCCCTGAGAAGGTACACCCAACCGTATCTCAGAATTGAGGAAAGAACTCAGTTTAGCCAGGAACTGCAAATTTGGATCCCGAGCTCAAATTCGAACGAGAAACACATATTGGATGCTATCTGGAATACTAAACCCGAAAAACAAGTTGATTGGTTGATCTGAACTTTCCCTAAGAAGTTAAAGCCAACCTTATCTCAGAATCGACAAAATAACTCAGTTTAGCCAGGAACTGCAAATTTGGATCCAGGGCTCAAATTCGAACGAGAAACACATATTGGATGCTATCAGGGATGCAGAAGGCGAAAAACAAGTCGATTGGTTGATCTGAGCTTTCCCTAAGAAGTTAAAGCCAACCGTATCTCAGAATCGACAAAATAGTTTAGCCAGGAACTGCAAATTTGGATCCAGAGCTCAAATTCGAACGAGAAACACATATTGGATGCTATCTGGAATGCTAAACCCGAAAAACAAGTAGATTGGTTGATCTGAGCTTTCCCTGAGAAGTTACAGCAAAGAATATATATCAGCATTGTCAAAAGGACTCAGTTTAGCCAGGTATTGCAAATTTGGATGCAGAGGTCAAATTCGAAAGAGAAACACAAATTGGAGGGTATCTCGGATGCAGAAGCCGAAAAACAAGTCGATTGGTTGATCTGAGCTTTCCCTGAGAAGTTACAGCCAAGCGTATCTCAGAATTGACAAAAGAACTCAATTTAGCCATGAACTGCAAATTTGGATGCAGAGGTCAAATTCGAATGAGAAAGACATATTGGATGCTATCTGGAATGCTAAACCTGACAAACAAGTTGATTGGTTGATCTGAGCTTTCCCTGAGAAGTTACAGCCAAGCGTATCTCAGAATTGTCAAAAGAACTCAATTTAGCCAGGAACTGCAACTTTGGATCCAGAGCTCAAATTCGAACGAGAAACACATATTGGATGCTATCTGGAATGCTAAACCCGAAGAACAAGTTGATTGCTTGATCTGAACTTTCCCTGAGAAGTTACAGCCAAGCGTATCTCAGAATTGACAAAAGAACTCAATTTAGCCAGGAACTGCAAATTTGGATCCAGAGCTCGAATTCGAACGAGAAACATATATTGGATGGTATCTGGAATGCTAAACCCGAAAAACAAGTCGATTGGTTGATCAGAGCTTTCCCTGAGAAGTTACAGCCAAGTGTATCTCAGAATTGACAAAAGAACTCAATTTAGCCAGGAACTGCAAATTTGGATCCAGAGCTCGAATTCGAACGAGAAACACATATTGGATGGTATCTGGAATGCTAAACCCGAAAAACAAGTCGATTGGTTGATCAGAGCTTTCCCTGAGAAGTTACAGCCAAGTGTATCTCAGAATTGTCAAAAGAACTCAGTTTAGCCAGGTACTGCAAATTTGGATCCAGAGCTCAAATTCGAAAGAGAAACACATATTGGACGCTATCTGGAATGCAGAAGGCGAAAAACAAGTCGATTGGTTGATCTGACCTTTCCCTGAGAAGGTACAGCCAACCGTATCTCAGAATTGAGGAAAGAACTCAATTTAGCCAGGAACTGCAAATTTGGATCCAGAGCTCAAATTCGAACGAGAAACACATATTGGATGATATCAGGAATGCTAAACCCGAAGAACAAGTCGATTGGTTGATCTGAGCTTTCCCTGAGAAGATACAGACAAGCGTATCTCAGAATTGACAAAAGAACTCAGTTTAGCCAGGTACTGCAAATTTGGATCCAGAGGTTGAATTCGAACGAGAAATACATATTGGATTCTATCTGGAACGCTAAACCTGAAAAACAAGTCGATTGGTTGATCTGAGCTTTCCCTGAGAAGTTACAGCAAAGCATATCTCAGAATTGTCAAAAGAACTCAGTTTAGCCAGGTACTGCAAATTTGGATCCAGAACTCAAATTCCAACGAGAAACACATATTGGATGCTATCTGGAATGCAAAAGCCGAAAAACAAGTCGATTGGTTGATCTGAGCTTTCCCTGAGAAGGTACAGCCAACCGTATCTCAGAATTGAGGAAAGAACTCAGTTTAGCCATGAACTGCAAATTTGGATGCAGAGGTCAAACTCGAACGAGAAACACATATTGGATGCTATCTGGGATGCAGAAGGCGAAAAACAAGTCGATTGGTTGATCTGAGCTTTCCCTAAGAAGTTAAAGCCAACCGTATCTCAGAATCGACAAAATAGTTTAGCCAGGAACTGCAAATTTGGATCCAGAGCTCGAATTCGAACGTGAAACACATATTGGATGCTATCTGGAATGCTAAACCCGAAAAACAAGTCGATTGGTTGATCTGAGCTTTCCCTGAGAAGTTACAGCCAAGCGTATCTCAGAATTGACAAAAGAACTCAATTTAGCCATGAACTGCAAATTTGGATGCAGAGGTCAAATTCGAATGAGAAAGACATATTGGATGCTATCTGGAATGCTAAACCTGACAAACAAGTTGATTGGTTGATCTGAGCTTTCCCTGAGAAGTTACAGCCAAGCGTATCTCAGAATTGTCAAAAGAACTCAATTTAGCCAGGAACTGCAACTTTGGATCCAGAGCTCAAATTCGAACGAGAAACACATATTGGATGCTATCTGGAATGCTAAACCCGAAGAACAAGTTGATTGCTTGATCTGAACTTTCCCTGAGAAGTTACAGCCAAGCGTATCTCAGAATTGACAAAAGAACTCAATTTAGCCAGGAACTGCAAATTTGGATCCAGAGCTCGAATTCGAACGAGAAACATATATTGGATGGTATCTGGAATGCTAAACCCGAAAAACAAGTCGATTGGTTGATCAGAGCTTTCCCTGAGAAGTTACAGCCAAGTGTATCTCAGAATTGACAAAAGAACTCAATTTAGCCAGGAACTGCAAATTTGGATCCAGAGCTCGAATTCGAACGAGAAACACATATTGGATGGTATCTGGAATGCTAAACCCGAAAAACAAGTCGATTGGTTGATCAGAGCTTTCCCTGAGAAGTTATAGCCAAGTGTATCTCAGAATTGTCAAAAGAACTCAGTTTAGCCAGGTACTGCAAATTTGGATCCAGAGCTCAAATTCGAAAGAGAAACACATATTGGACGCTATCTGGAATGCAGAAGGCGAAAAACAAGTCGATTGGTTGATCTGACCTTTCCCTGAGAAGGTACAGCCAACCGTATCTCAGAATTGAGGAAAGAACTCAATTTAGCCAGGAACTGCAAATTTGGATCCAGAGCTCAAATTCGAACGAGAAACACATATTGGATGATATCAGGAATGCTAAACCCGAAGAACAAGTCGATTGGTTGATCTGAGCTTTCCCTGAGAAGTTACAGCCAAGCGTATCTCAGAATTGTCAAAAGAACTCAATTTAGCCAGGTACTGCAAATTTGGATCCAGAGGTTGAATTCGAACGAGAAATACATATTGGATTCTATCTGGAACGCTAAACCTGAAAAACAAGTCGATTGGTTGATCTGAGCTTTCCCTGAGAAGTTACAGCAAAGCATATCTCAGAATTGTCAAAAGAACTCAGTTTAGCCAGGTACTGCAAATTTGGATCCAGAACTCAAATTCCAACGAGAAACACATATTGGATGCTATCTGGAATGCTAAACCCGAAAAACAAGTCGATTGGTTGATCTGAGCTTTCCATGAGAAGTTACAGCCAAGCGTATCTCAGAATTGGCAAAAGAACTCAGCTTAGCCAGGTACTGCAAATTTGGATCCAGAGCTCAAATTCGAAAGAGAAACACATATTGGATGCTATCTGGAATGCAGAAGGCGAAAAACAAGTCGATTGGTTGATCTGACCTTTCCCTGAGAAGGTACAGCCAACCGTATCTCAGAATTGAGGAAAGAACTCAATTTAGCCAGGAACTGCAAATTTGGATCCAGAGCTCAAATTCGAACGAGAAACACATATTGGATGATATCTGGAATGCTAAACCCGAAGAACAAGTCGATTGGTTGATCTGAGCTTTCCCTGAGAAGATACAGACAAGCGTATCTCAGAATTGACAAAAGAACTCAGTTTAGCCAGGTACTGCAAATTTGGATCCAGAGGTTGAATTCGAACGAGAAATACATATTGGATTCTATCTGGAACGCTAAACCTGAAAAACAAGTCGATTGGTTGATCTGAGCTTTCCCTGAGAAGTTACAGCAAAGCATATCTCAGAATTGTCAAAAGAACTCAGTTTAGCCAGGTACTGCAAATTTGGATCCAGAACTCAAATTCCAACGAGAAACACATATTGGATGCTATCTGGAATGCTAAACCCGAAAAACAAGTCGATTGGTTGATCTGAGCTTTACCTGAGAAGTTACAGCCAAGCGTATCTCAGAATTGTCAAAAGAACTCAATTTAGCCAGGAACTGCAAATTTGGATCCAGAGCTCAAATTCGAACGAGAAACACATATTGGATGCTATCTGGAATGCTAAACCCGAAAAACAAGTTGATTGATTGATCTGAGCTTTCCCTAAGAAGTTACAGCAAAGCATTTATCAGAATTGTCAAAAGAACTCAGTTTAGCCAGGTACTGCAAATTTGGATCCAGAGCTCAAATTCGAAAGAGAAACACATATTGGACGCTATCTGGAATGCAGAAGGCGAAAAACAAGTCGATTGGTTGATCTGACCTTTCCCTGAGAAGGTACACCCAACCGTATCTCAGAATTGAGGAAAGAACTCAGTTTAGCCAGGAACTGCAAATTTGGATCCAGAGCTCAAATTCGAACGAGAAACACATATTGGATGCTATCTGGAATACTAAACCCGAAAAACAAGTTGATTGGTTGATCTGAACTTTCCCTAAGAAGTTAAAGCCAACCTTATCTCAGAATCGACAAAATAACTCAGTTTAGCCAGGAACTGCAAATTTGGATCCAGGGCTCAAATTCGAACGAGAAACACATATTGGATGCTATCAGGGATGCAGAAGGCGAAAAACAAGTCGATTGGTTGATCTGAGCTTTCCCTAAGAAGTTAAAGCCAACCGTATCTCAGAATCGACAAAATAGTTTAGCCAGGAACTGCAAATTTGGATCCAGAGCTCAAATTCGAACGAGAAACACATATTGGATGCTATCTGGAATGCTAAACCCGAAAAACAAGTAGATTGGTTGATCTGAGCTTTCCCTGAGAAGTTACAGCAAAGAATATATATCAGCATTGTCAAAAGGACTCAGTTTAGCCAGGTATTGCAAATTTGGATGCAGAGGTCAAATTCGAAAGAGAAACACAAATTGGAGGGTATCTCGGATGCAGAAGCCGAAAAACAAGTCGATTGGTTGATCTGAGCTTTCCCTGAGAAGTTACAGCCAAGCGTATCTCAGAATTGACAAAAGAACTCAATTTAGCCATGAACTGCAAATTTGGATGCAGAGGTCAAATTCGAATGAGAAAGACATATTGGATGCTATCTGGAATGCTAAACCTGACAAACAAGTTGATTGGTTGATCTGAGCTTTCCCTGAGAAGTTACAGCCAAGCGTATCTCAGAATTGTCAAAAGAACTCAATTTAGCCAGGAACTGCAACTTTGGATCCAGAGCTCAAATTCGAACGAGAAACACATATTGGATGCTATCTGGAATGCTAAACCCGAAGAACAAGTTGATTGCTTGATCTGAACTTTCCCTGAGAAGTTACAGCCAAGCGTATCTCAGAATTGACAAAAGAACTCAATTTAGCCAGGAACTGCAAATTTGGATCCAGAGCTCGAATTCGAACGAGAAACATATATTGGATGGTATCTGGAATGCTAAACCCGAAAAACAAGTCGATTGGTTGATCTGAGCTTTCCCTGAGAAGTTACAGCCAAGCGTATCTCAGAATTGACAAAAGAACTCAATTTAGCCATGAACTGCAAATTTGGATGCAGAGGTCAAATTCGAATGAGAAAGACATATTGGATGCTATCTGGAATGCTAAACCTGACAAACAAGTTGATTGGTTGATCTGAGCTTTCCCTGAGAAGTTACAGCCAAGCGTATCTCAGAATTGTCAAAAGAACTCAATTTAGCCAGGAACTGCAACTTTGGATCCAGAGCTCAAATTCGAACGAGAAACACATATTGGATGCTATCTGGAATGCTAAACCCGAAGAACAAGTTGATTGCTTGATCTGAACTTTCCCTGAGAAGTTACAGCCAAGCGTATCTCAGAATTGACAAAAGAACTCAATTTAGCCAGGAACTGCAAATTTGGATCCAGAGCTCGAATTCGAACGAGAAACATATATTGGATGGTATCTGGAATGCTAAACCCGAAAAACAAGTCGATTGGTTGATCAGAGCTTTCCCTGAGAAGTTACAGCCAAGTGTATCTCAGAATTGACAAAAGAACTCAATTTAGCCAGGAACTGCAAATTTGGATCCAGAGCTCGAATTCGAACGAGAAACACATATTGGATGGTATCTGGAATGCTAAACCCGAAAAACAAGTCGATTGGTTGATCAGAGCTTTCCCTGAGAAGTTACAGCCAAGTGTATCTCAGAATTGTCAAAAGAACTCAGTTTAGCCAGGTACTGCAAATTTGGATCCAGAGCTCAAATTCGAAAGAGAAACACATATTGGACGCTATCTGGAATGCAGAAGGCGAAAAACAAGTCGATTGGTTGATCTGACCTTTCCCTGAGAAGGTACAGCCAACCGTATCTCAGAATTGAGGAAAGAACTCAATTTAGCCAGGAACTGCAAATTTGGATCCAGAGCTCAAATTCGAACGAGAAACACATATTGGATGCTATCTGGAATGCTAAACCTGACAAACAAGTTGATTGGTTGATCTGAGCTTTCCCTGAGAAGTTACAGCCAAGCGTATCTCAGAATTGTCAAAAGAACTCAATTTAGCCAGGAACTGCAACTTTGGATCCAGAGCTCAAATTCGAACGAGAAACACATATTGGATGCTATCTGGAATGCTAAACCCGAAGAACAAGTTGATTGCTTGATCTGAACTTTCCCTGAGAAGTTACAGCCAAGCGTATCTCAGAATTGACAAAAGAACTCAATTTAGCCAGGAACTGCAAATTTGGATCCAGAGCTCGAATTCGAACGAGAAACATATATTGGATGGTATCTGGAATGCTAAACCCGAAAAACAAGTCGATTGGTTGATCAGAGCTTTCCCTGAGAAGTTACAGCCAAGTGTATCTCAGAATTGACAAAAGAACTCAATTTAGCCAGGAACTGCAAATTTGGATCCAGAGCTCGAATTCGAACGAGAAACACATATTTGATGGTATCTGGAATGCTAAACCCGAAAAACAAGTCGATTGGTTGATCAGAGCTTTCCCTGAGAAGTTACAGCCAAGTGTATCTCAGAATTGTCAAAAGAACTCAGTTTAGCCAGGTACTGCAAATTTGGATCCAGAGCTCAAATTCGAAAGAGAAACACATATTGGACGCTATCTGGAATGCAGAAGGCGAAAAACAAGTCGATTGGTTGATCTGACCTTTCCCTGAGAAGGTACAGCCAACCGTATCTCAGAATTGAGGAAAGAACTCAATTTAGCCAGGAACTGCAAATTTGGATCCAGAGCTCAAATTCGAACGAGAAACACATATTGGGTGATATCAGGAATGCTAAACCCGAAGAACAAGTCGATTGGTTGATCTGAGCTTTCCCTGAGAAGTTACAGACAAGCGTATCTCAGAATTGACAAAAGAACTCAGTTTAGCCAGGTACTGCAAATTTGGATCCAGAGGTTGAATTCGAACGAGAAATACATATTGGATTCTATCTGGAACGCTAAACCTGAAAAACAAGTCGATTGGTTGATCTGAGCTTTCCCTGAGAAGTTACAGCAAAGCATATCTCAAAATTGTCAAAAGAACTCAGTTTAGCCAGGTACTGCAAATTTGGATCCAGAACTCAAATTCCAACGAGAAACACATATTGGATGCTATCTGGAATGCTAAACCCGAAAAACAAGTCGATTGGTTGATCTGAGCTTTACCTGAGAAGTTACAGCCAAGCGTATCTCAGAATTGTCAAAAGAACTCAATTTAGCCAGGAACTGCAAATTTGGATCCAGAGCTCAAATTCGAACGAGAAACACATATTGGATGCTATCTGGAATGCTAAACCCGAAAAACAAGTTGATTGATTGATCTGAGCTTTCCGTGAGAAGTTACAGCAAAGCATATATCAGAATTGTCAAAAGAACTCAGTTTAGCCAGGTACTGCAAATTTGGATCCAGAGCTCAAATTCGAATGAGAAACACATATTGGACGCTATCTGGAATGCAGAAGGCGAAAAACAAGTCGATTGGTTGATCTGACCTTTCCCTAAGAAGGTACAGCCAACCGTATCTCAGAATTGAGGAAAGAACTCAGTTTAGCCATGAACTGCAAATTTGGATGCAGAGGTCAAACTCGAACGAGAAACACATATTGGATGCTATCTGGGATGCAGAAGGCGAAAAACAAGTCGATTGGTTGATCTGAGCTTTCCCTAAGAAGTTAAAGCCAACCGTATCTCAGAATCGACAAAATAGTTTAGCCAGGAACTGCAAATTTGGATCCAGAGCTCGAATTCGAACGTGAAACACATATTGGATGCTATCTGGAATGCTAAACCCGAAAAACAAGTCGATTGGTTGATCTGAGCTTTCCCTGAGAAGTTACAGCCAAGCGTATCTCAGAATTGACAAAAGAACTCAATTTAGCCATGAACTGCAAATTTGGATGCAGAGGTCAAATTCGAATGAGAAAGACATATTGGATGCTATCTGGAATGCTAAACCTGACAAACAAGTTGATTGGTTGATCTGAGCTTTCCCTGAGAAGTTACAGCCAAGCGTATCTCAGAATTGACAAAAGAACTCAATTTAGCCATGAACTGCAAATTTGGATGCAGAGGTCAAATTCGAATGAGATAGACATATTGGATGCTATCTGGAATGCTAAACCTGACAAACAAGTTGATTGGTTGATCTGAGCTTTCCCTGAGAAGTTACAGCCAAGCGTATCTCAGAATTGTCAAAAGAACTCAATTTAGCCAGGAACTGCAACTTTGGATCCAGAGCTCAAATTCGAACGAGAAACACATATTGGATGGTATCTGGAATGCTAAACCCGAAAAACAAGTCGATTGGTTGATCAGAGCTTTCCCTGAGAAGTTACAGCCAAGTGTATCTCAGAATTGTCAAAAGAACTCAGTTTAGCCAGGTACTGCAAATTTGGATCCAGAGCTCAAATTCGAAAGAGAAACACATATTGGACGCTATCTGGAATGCAGAAGGCGAAAAACAAGTCGATTGGTTGATCTGACCTTTCCCTGAGAAGGTACAGCCAACCGTATCTCAGAATTGAGGAAAGAACTCAATTTAGCCAGGAACTGCAAATTTGGATCCAGAGCTCAAATTCGAACGATAACACATATTGGATGATATCTGGAATGCTAAACCCGAAGAACAAGTCGATTGGTTGATCTGAGCTTTCCCTGAGAAGATACAGACAAGCGTATCTCAGAATTGACAAAAGAACTCAGTTTAGCCAGGTACTGCAAATTTGGATCCAGAGGTTGAATTCGAACGAGAAATACATATTGGATTCTATCTGGAACGCTAAACCTGAAAAACAAGTCGATTGGTTGATCTGAGCTTTCCCTGAGAAGTTACAGCAAAGCATATCTCAGAATTGTCAAAAGAACTCAGTTTAGCCAGGTACTGCAAATTTGGATCCAGAACTCAAATTCCAACGAGAAACACATATTGGATGCTATCTGGAATGCTAAACCCGAAAAACAAGTCGATTGGTTGATCTGAGCTTTACCTGAGAAGTTACAGCCAAGCGTATCTCAGAATTGTCAAAAGAACTCAATTTAGCCAGGAACTGCAAATTTGGATCCAGAGCTCAAATTCGAACGAGAAACACATATTGGATGCTATCTGGAATGCTAAACCCGAAAAACAAGTTGATTGATTGATCTGAGCTTTCCCTAAGAAGTTACAGCAAAGCATTTATCAGAATTGTCAAAAGAACTCAGTTTAGCCAGGTACTGCAAATTTGGATCCAGAGCTCAAATTCGAAAGAGAAACACATATTGGACGCTATCTGGAATGCAGAAGGCGAAAAACAAGTCGATTGGTTGATCTGACCTTTCCCTGAGAAGGTACACCCAACCGTATCTCAGAATTGAGGAAAGAACTCAGTTTAGCCAGGAACTGCAAATTTGGATCCAGAGCTCAAATTCGAACGAGAAACACATATTGGATGCTATCTGGAATACTAAACCCGAAAAACAAGTTGATTGGTTGATCTGAACTTTCCCTAAGAAGTTAAAGCCAACCTTATCTCAGAATCGACAAAATAACTCAGTTTAGCCAGGAACTGCAAATTTGGATCCAGGGCTCAAATTCGAACGAGAAACACATATTGGATGCTATCAGGGATGCAGAAGGCAAAAAACAAGTCGATTGGTTGATCTGAGCTTTCCCTAAGAAGTTAAAGCCAACCGTATCTCAGAATCGACAAAATAGTTTAGCCAGGAACTGCAAATTTGGATCCAGAGCTCAAATTCGAACGGGAAACACATATTGGATGCTATCTGGAATGCTAAACCCGAAAAACAAGTAGATTGGTTGATCTGAGCTTTCCCTGAGAAGTTACAGCAAAGAATATATATCAGCATTGTCAAAAGGACTCAGTTTAGCCAGGTATTGCAAATTTGGATGCAGAGGTCAAATTCGAAAGAGAAACACAAATTGGAGGGTATCTCGGATGCAGAAGCCGAAAAACAAGTCGATTGGTTGATCTGACCTTTCCCTGAGAAGGTACAGCCAACCGTATCTCAGAATTGACAAAAGAACTCAGTTTACCCAGGAACTGCAAATTTGGATCCAGAGCTCAAATTCGAATGAGAAATACATATTGGATGCTATCTGGAATGCTAAACCTGAAAAACAAGTCGATTGGTTGATCTGAGCTTTCCCTGAGAAGTTACAGCCAAGCGTATCTCAGAATTGGCAAAAGAACTCAGCTTAGCCAGGTACTGCAAATTTGGATCCAGAGCTCAAATTCGAAAGAGAAACACATATTGGATGCTATCTGGAATGCAGAAGGCGAAAAACAAGTCGATTGGTTGATCTGAGCTTTCCCTGAGAAGTTACAGCCAAGCGTATCTCAGAATTGACAAAAGAACTCAATTTAGCCATGAACTGCAAATTTGGATGCAGAGGTCAAATTCGAATGAGAAAGACATATTGGATGCTATCTGGAATGCTAAACCTGACAAACAAGTTGATTGGTTGATCTGAGCTTTCCCTGAGAAGTTACAGCCAAGCGTATCTCAGAATTGTCAAAAGAACTCAATTTAGCCAGGAACTGCAACTTTGGATCCAGAGCTCAAATTCGAACGAGAAACACATATTGGATGCTATCTGGAATGCTAAACCCGAAGAACAAGTTGATTGCTTGATCTGAACTTTCCCTGAGAAGTTACAGCCAAGCGTATCTCAGAATTGACAAAAGAACTCAATTTAGCCAGGAACTGCAAATTTGGATCCAGAGCTCGAATTCGAACGAGAAACATATATTGGATGGTATCTGGAATGCTAAACCCGAAAAACAAGTCAATTGGTTGATCAGAGCTTTCCCTGAGAAGTTACAGCCAAGTGTATCTCAGAATTGACAAAAGAACTCAATTTAGCCAGGAACTGCAAATTTGGATCCAGAGCTCGAATTCGAACGAGAAACACATATTGGATGGTATCTGGAATGCTAAACCCGAAAAACAAGTCGATTGGTTGATCAGAGCTTTCCCTGAGAAGTTACAGCCAAGTGTATCTCAGAATTGTCAAAAGAACTCAGTTTAGCCAGGTACTGCAAATTTGGATCCAGAGCTCAAATTCGAAAGAGAAACACATATTGGACGCTATCTGGAATGCAGAAGGCGAAAAACAAGTCGATTGGTTGATCTGACCTTTCCCTGAGAAGGTACAGCCAACCGTATCTCAGAATTGAGGAAAGAACTCAATTTAGCCAGGAACTGCAAATTTGGATCCAGAGCTCAAATTCGAACGAGAAACACATATTGGATGATATCAGGAATGCTAAACCCGAAGAACAAGTCGATTGGTTGATCTGAGCTTTCCCTGAGAAGATACAGACAAGCGTATCTCAGAATTGACAAAAGAACTCAGTTTAGCCAGGTACTGCAAATTTGGATCCAGAGGTTGAATTCGAACGAGAAATACATATTGGATTCTATCTGGAACGCTAAACCTGAAAAACAAGTCGATTGGTTGATCTGAGCTTTCCCTGAGAAGTTACAGCAAAGCATATCTCAGAATTGTCAAAAGAACTCAGTTTAGCCAGGTACTGCAAATTTGGATCCAGAACTCAAATTCCAACGAGAAACACATATTGGATGCTATCTGGAATGCTAAACCCGAAAAACAAGTCGATTGGTTGATCTGAGCTTTACCTGAGAAGTTACAGCCAAGCGTATCTCAGAATTGTCAAAAGAACTCAATTTAGCCAGGAACTGCAAATTTGGATCCAGAGCTCAAATTCGAACGAGAAACACATATTGGATGGTATCTGGAATGCTAAACCCGAAAAACAAGTTGATTGATTGATCTGAGCTTTCCCTGAGAAGGTACAGCCAAGTGTATCTCAGAATTGTCAAAAGAACTCAGTTTAGCCAGGTACTGCAAATTTGGATCCAGAGCTCAAATTCGAAAGAGAAACACATATTGGACGCTATCTGGAATGCAGAAGGCGAAAAACAAGTCGATTGGTTGATCTGACCTTTCCCTGAGAAGGTACAGCCAACCGTATCTCAGAATTGAGGAAAGAACTCAATTTAGCCAGGAACTGCAAATTTGGATCCAGAGCTCAAATTCGAACGAGAAACACATATTGGATGATATCAGGAATGCTAAACCCGAAGAACAAGTCGATTGGTTGATCTGAGCTTTCCCTGAGAAGATACAGACAAGCGTATCTCAGAATTGACAAAAGAACTCAGTTTAGCCAGGTACTGCAAATTTGGATCCAGAGGTTGAATTCGAACGAGAAATACATATTGGATTCTATCTGGAACGCTAAACCTGAAAAACAAGTCGATTGGTTGATCTGAGCTTTCCCTGAGAAGTTACAGCAAAGCATATCTCAGAATTGTCAAAAGAACTCAGTTTAGCCAGGTACTGCAAATTTGGATCCAGAACTCAAATTCCAACGAGAAACACATATTGGATGCTATCTGGAATGCTAAACCCGAAAAACAAGTCGATTGGTTGATCTGAGCTTTACCTGAGAAGTTACAGCCAAGCGTATCTCAGAATTGTCAAAAGAACTCAATTTAGCCAGGAACTGCAAATTTGGATCCAGAGCTCAAATTCGAACGAGAAATACATATTGGATGCTATCTGGAATGCTAAACCCGAAAAACAAGTTGATTGATTGATCTGAGCTTTCCCTGAGAAGTTACAGCAAAGCATATATCAGAATTGTCAAAAGAACTCAGTTTAGCCAGGTACTGCAAATTTGGATCCAGAGCTCAAATTCGAATGAGAAACACATATTGGACGCTATCTGGAATGCAGAAGGCGAAAAACAAGTCGATTGGTTGATCTGACCTTTCCCTAAGAAGGTACAGCCAACCGTATCTCAGAATTGAGGAAAGAACTCAGTTTAGCCAGGAACTGCAAATTTGGATCCAGGGCTTAAACTCGAACGAGAAACACATATTGGATGCTATCTGGGATGCAGAAGGCGAAAAACAAGTCGATTGGTTGATCTGAGCTTTCCCTAAGAAGTTAAAGCCAACCGTATCTCAGAATCGACAAAATAGTTTAGCCAGGAACTGCAAATTTGGATCCAGAGCTCGAATTCGAACGTGAAACACATATTGGATGCTATCTGGAATGCTAAACCCGAAAAACAAGTCGATTGGTTGATCTGAGCTTTCCCTGAGAAGTTACAGCCAAGCGTATCTCAGAATTGACAAAAGAACTCAATTTAGCCATGAACTGCAAATTTGGATGCAGAGGTCAAATTCGAATGAGAAAGACATATTGGATGCTATCTGGAATGCTAAACCTGACAAACAAGTTGATTGGTTGATCTGAGCTTTCCCTGAGAAGTTACAGCCAAGCGTATCTCAGAATTGTCAAAAGAACTCAATTTAGCCAGGAACTGCAACTTTGGATCCAGAGCTCAAATTCGAACGAGAAACACATATTGGATGCTATCTGGAATGCTAAACCCGAAGAACAAGTTGATTGCTTGATCTGAACTTTCCCTGAGAAGTTACAGCCAAGCGTATCTCAGAATTGACAAAAGAACTCAATTTAGCCAGGAACTGCAAATTTGGATCCAGAGCTCGAATTCGAACGAGAAACATATATTGGATGGTATCTGGAATGCTAAACCTGAAAAACAAGTCGATTGGTTGATCAGAGCTTTCCCTGAGAAGTTACAGCCAAGTGTATCTCAGAATTGACAAAAGAACTCAATTTAGCCAGGAACTGCAAATTTGGATCCAGAGCTCGAATTCGAACGAGAAACACATATTGGATGGTATCTGGAATGCTAAACCCGAAAAACAAGTCGATTGGTTGATCAGAGCTTTCCCTGAGAAGTTACAGCCAAGTGTATCTCAGAATTGTCAAAAGAACTCAGTTTAGCCAGGTACTGCAAATTTGGATCCAGAGCTCAAATTCGAAAGAGAAACACATATTGGACGCTATCTGGAATGCAGAAGGCGAAAAACAAGTCGATTGGTTGATCTGACCTTTCCCTGAGAAGGTACAGCCAACCGTATCTCAGAATTGAGGAAAGAACTCAATTTAGCCAGGAACTGCAAATTTGGATCCAGAGCTCAAATTCGAACGAGAAACACATATTGGATGATATCAGGAATGGTAAACCCGAAGAACAAGTCGATTGGTTGATCTGAGCTTTCCCTGAGAAGATACAGACAAGCGTATCTCAGAATTGACAAAAGAACTCAGTTTAGCCAGGTACTGCAAATTTGGATCCAGAGGTTGAATTCGAACGAGAAATACATATTGGATTCTATCTGGAACGCTAAACCTGAAAAACAAGTCGATTGGTTGATCTGAGCTTTCCCTGAGAAGTTACAGCAAAGCATATCTCAGAATTGTCAAAAGAACTCAGTTTAGCCAGGTACTGCAAATTTGGATCCAGAACTCAAATTCCAACGAGAAACACATATTGGATGCTATCTGGAATGCTAAACCCGAAAAACAAGTCGATTGGTTGATCTGAGCTTTACCTGAGAAGTTACAGCCAAGCGTATCTCAGAATTGTCAAAAGAACTCAATTTAGCCAGGAACTGCAAATTTGGATCCAGAGCTCAAATTCGAACGAGAAACACATATTGGATGCTATCTGGAATGCTAAACCCGAAAAACAAGTTGATTGATTGATCTGAGCTTTCCCTGAGAAGTTACAGCAAAGCATATATCAGAATTGTCAAAAGAACTCAGTTTAGCCAGGTACTGCAAATTTGGATCCAGAGCTCAAATTCGAAAGAGAAACACATATTGGACGCTATCTGGAATGCAGAAGGCGAAAAACAAGTCGATTGGTTGATCTGACCTTTCCCTAAGAAGGTACAGCCAACCGTATCTCAGAATTGAGGAAAGAACTCAGTTTAGCCAGGAACTGCAAATTTGGATCCAGGGCTTAAACTCGAACGAGAAACACATATTGGATGCTATCTGGGATGCAGAAGGCGAAAAACAAGTCGATTGGTTGATCTGAGCTTTCCCTAAGAAGTTAAAGCCAACCGTATCTCAGAATCGACAAAATAGTTTAGCCAGGAACTGCAAATTTGGATCCAGAGCTCGAATTCGAACGTGAAACACATATTGGATGCTATCTGGAATGCTAAACCCGAAAAACAAGTTGATTGGTTGATCTGAGCTTTCCCTGAGAAGTTACAGCAAAACATATCCCAGAATTATCAAAAGAAGTCAGTTTAGCCAGGTACTGCAAATTTGGATCCAGAGCTCAAATTCGAACGAGAAACACATATTGGATGCTATCTGGGATGCAGAAGGCGAAAAACAAGTCGATTGGTTGATCTGAGTTTTCCCTAAGAAGTTAAAGCCAACCGTATCTCAGAAATGACAAAAGAACTCAGTTTACCCAGGAACTGCAAATTTGGATGCAGAGGTCGAATTCGAACGAGAAACACAAATTGGAGGGTATCCCGGATGCAGAAGCCGAAAAACAAGTCGATTGGTTGATCTGACCATTCCATGAGAAGGTACAGCCAACCGTATCTCAGAATTGAGGAAAGAACTCAATTTAGCCAGGAACTGCAAATTTGGATCCAGAGCTCAAATTCGAACGGGAAACACAAATTGGATGGTATCTGGAATGCTAAACCCGAAAAACAAGTCGATTGGTTGATCAGAGCTTTCCCTGAGAAGTTACAGCCAAGCGTATCTCAGAATTGACAAAAGAACTCAGTTTAGCCAGGAACTGCAAATTTGGATCCAGAACTCAAATTCGAACGGGAAACACATATTGGAGGGTATCCCGGATATAGACGCCGAAAAACAAGTCGATTGGTTGATCTGAGCTTTCCCTGAGAAGATACAGCCAAACGTATCTCAGAATTGACAAAAGAACTCAGTTTAGCCAGGTACTGCAAATTTGGATCCAGAGGTCGCATTCGAAAGAGAAACACAAATTGGAGGGTATCCCGGATGCAGAAGCCGAAAAACGTCGATTGGTTGATCTGAGCTTTCCCTGAGAAGATACAGCCAAGCGTATCTCAGAATTGACAAAAGAACTCAGTTTAGCCAGGTACTGCAAATTTGGATCCAGAGGTCGAATTCGAACGAGAAACACAAATTGGAGGGTATCCCGGATGCAGAAGCCGAAAAACAAGTCGATTGGTTGATCTGACCTTTCCCTGAGAAGGTACAGCCAACCGTATCTCAGAATTGACAAAAGAACTCAGTTTACCCAGGAACTGCAAATTTGGATCCAGAGCTCAAATTCGAATGAAAAATACATATTGGATGCTATCTGGAATGCTAAACCTGAAAAACAAGTCGATTGGTTGATGTGAGCTTTCCCTGAGAAGTTACAGCAAAGCATATCTCAGAATTGTCAAAAGAACTCAGTTTAGCCAGGTACTGCAAATTTGGATCCAGAACTCAAATTCCAACGAGAAACACATATTGGATGCTATCTGGAATGCTAAACCCGAAAAACAAGTCGATTGGTTGATCTGACCTTTCCCTGAGAAGGTACAGCCAACCGTATCTCAGAATTGACAAAAGAACTCAGTTTACCCAGGAACTGCAAATTTGGATCCAGAGCTCAAATTCGAATGAAAAATACATATTGGATGCTATCTGGAATGCTAAACCCGAAATCAAGTTGATTGATTGATCCGAGCTTTCACTGAGAAGTTACAGCAAAGCATATATCAGAATTGTCAAAAGAACTCAGTTTAGCCAGGTACTGCAAATTTGGATCCAGAGCTCAAATTCGAAAGAGAAACACATATTGGACGCTATCTGGAATGCAGAAGGCGAAAAACAAGTCGATTGGTTGATCTGACCTTTCCCTGAGAAGGTACAGCCAATCGTATCTCAGAATTGAGGAAAGAACTCAATTTTGCCAGGAACTGCAAATTTGGATCCAGAGCTCAAATTCGAAAGAGAAACACATATTGGATGCTATCTGGAATGCTAAACCTGACAAACAAGTTGATTGGTTGATCTGAGCTTTCCCTGAGAAGTTACAGCCAAGCGTATCTCAGAATTGTCAAAAGAACTCAATTTAGCCAGGAACTGCAACTTTGGATCCAGAGCTCAAATTTGAACGAGAAACACATATTGGATGCTATCTGGAATGCTAAACCCGAAGAACAAGTTGATTGCTTGATCTGAACTTTCCCTGAGAAGTTACAGCCAAGCGTATCTCAGAATTGACAAAAGAACTCAATTTAGCCAGGAACTGCAAATTTGGATCCAGAGCTCGAATTCGAACGAGAAACATATATTGGATGGTATCTGGAATGCTAAACCCGAAAAACAAGTCGATTGGTTGATCAGAGCTTTCCCTGAGAAGTTACAGCCAAGTGTATCTCAGAATTGACAAAAGAACTCAATTTAGCCAGGAACTGCAAATTTGGATCCAGAGCTCGAATTCGAACGAGAAACACATATTGGATGGTATCTGGAATGCTAAACCCGAAAAACAAGTCGATTGGTTGATCAGAGCTTTCCCTGAGAAGTTACAGCCAAGTGTATCTCAGAATTGTCAAAAGAACTCAGTTTAGCCAGGTACTGCAAATTTGGATCCAGAGCTCAAATTCGAAAGAGAAACACATATTGGACGCTATCTGGAATGCAGAAGGCGAAAAACAAGTCGATTGGTTGATCTGACCTTTCCCTGAGAAGGTACAGCCAACCGTATCTCAGAATTGAGGAAAGAAATCAATTTAGCCAGGAACTGCAAATTTGGATCCAGAGCTCAAATTCGAACGAGAAACACATATTGGATGATATCAGGAATGCTAAACCCGAAGAACAAGTCGATTGGTTGATCTGAGCTTTCCCTGAGAAGATACAGACAAGCGTATCTCAGAATTGACAAAAGAACTCAGTTTAGCCAGGTACTGCAAATTTGGATCCAGAGGTTGAATTCGAACGAGAAATACATATTGGATTCTATCTGGAACGCTAAACCTGAAAAACAAGTCGATTGGTTGATCTGAGCTTTCCCTGAGAAGTTACAGCAAAGCATATCTCAGAATTGTCAAAAGAACTCAGTTTAGCCAGGTACTGCAAATTTGGATCCAGAACTCAAATTCCAACGAGAAACACATATTGGATGCTATCTGGAATGCTAAACCCGAAAAACAAGTCGATTGGTTGATCTGAGCTTTACCTGAGAAGTTACAGCCAAGCGTATCTCAGAATTGTCAAAAGAACTCAATTTAGCCAGGAACTGCAAATTTGGATCCAGAGCTCAAATTCGAACGAGAAACACATATTGGATGCTATCTGGAATGCTAAACCCGAAAAACAAGTTGATTGATTGATCTGAGCTTTCCCTGAGAAGTTACAGCAAAGCATATATCAGAATTGTCAAAAGAACTCAGTTTAGCCAGGTACTGCAAATTTGGATCCAGAGCTCAAATTCGAAAGAGAAACACATATTGGACGCTATCTGGAATGCAGAAGGCGAAAAACAAGTCGATTGGTTGATCTGACCTTTCCCTAAGAAGGTACAGCCAACCGTATCTCAGAATTGAGGAAAGAACTCAGTTTAGCCAGGAACTGCAAATTTGGATCCAGGGCTTAAACTCGAACGAGAAACACATATTGGATGCTATCTGGGATGCAGAAGGCGAAAAACAAGTCGATTGGTTGATCTGAGCTTTCCCTAAGAAGTTAAAGCCAACCGTATCTCAGAATCGACAAAATAGTTTAGCCAGGAACTGCAAATTTGGATCCAGAGCTCGAATTCGAACGTGAAACACATATTGGATGCTATCTGGAATGCTAAACCCGAAAAACAAGTTGATTGGTTGATCTGAGCTTTCCCTGAGAAGTTACAGCAAAACATATCCCAGAATTATCAAAAGAAGTCAGTTTAGCCAGGTACTGCAAATTTGGATCCAGAGCTCAAATTCGAACGAGAAACACATATTGGATGCTATCTGGGATGCAGAAGGCGAAAAACAAGTCGATTGGTTGATCTGAGTTTTCCCTAAGAAGTTAAAGCCAACCGTATCTCAGAAATGACAAAAGAACTCAGTTTACCCAGGAACTGCAAATTTGGATGCAGAGGTCAAATTCGAACGAGAAACACATATTGGATGCTTCTGGAATGCTAAACCCGAAAAACAAGTCGATTGGTTGATCTGAGCTTTCCCTGAGAAGTTACAGCCAAGCGTATCTCAGAATTGAGGAAAGAACTCAATTTAGCCAGGAACTGCAAATTTGGATCCAGAGCTCAAATTCGAACGGGAAACACAAATTGGATGGTATCTGGAATGCTAAACCCGAAAAACAAGTCGATTGGTTGATCAGAGCTTTCCCTGAGAAGTTACAGCCAAGCGTATCTCAGAATTGACAAAAGAACTCAGTTTAGCCAGGAACTGCAAATTTGGATCCAGAACTCAAATTCGAACGGGAAACACATATTGGAGGGTATCCCGGATGCAGAAGCCGAAAAACGTCGATTGGTTGATCTGAGCTTTCCCTGAGAAGATACAGCCAAGCGTATCTCAGAATTGACAAAAGAACTCAGTTTAGCCAGGTACTGCAAATTTGGATCCAGAGGTCGCATTCGAAAGAGAAACACAAATTGGAGGGTATCCCGGATGCAGAAGCCGAAAAATGTCGATTGGTTGATCTGAGCTTTCCCTGAGAAGATACAGCCAAGCGTATCTCAGAATTGACAAAAGAACTCAGTTTACCCAGGAACTGCAAATTTGGATCCAGAGCTCAAATTCGAATGAAAAATACATATTGGATGCTATCTGGAATGCTAAACCTGAAAAACAAGTCGATTGGTTGATGTGAGCTTTCCCTGAGAAGTTACAGCAAAGCATATCTCAGAATTGTCAAAAGAACTCAGTTTAGCCAGGTACTGCAAATTTGGATCCAGAACTCAAATTCCAACGAGAAACACATATTGGATGCTATCTGGAATGCTAAACCCGAAAAACAAGTCGATTGGTTGATCTGACCTTTCCCTGAGAAGGTACAGCCAACCGTATCTCAGAATTGACAAAAGAACTCAGTTTACCCAGGAACTGCAAATTTGGATCCAGAGCTCAAATTCGAATGAAAAATACATATTGGATGCTATCTGGAATGCTAAACCCGAAATCAAGTTGATTGATTGATCCGAGCTTTCCCTGAGAAGTTACAGCAAAGCATATATCAGAATTGTCAAAAGAACTCAGTTTAGCCAGGTACTGCAAATTTGGATCCAGAGCTCAAATTCGAAAGAGAAACACATATTGGACGCTATCTGGAATGCAGAAGGCGAAAAACAAGTCGATTGGTTGATCTGACCTTTCCCTGAGAAGGTACAGCCAATCGTATCTCAGAATTGAGGAAAGAACTCAATTTTGCCAGGAACTGCAAATTTGGATCCAGAGCTCAAATTCGAACGAGAAACACATATTGGATGCTATCTGGAATGCTAAACCCGAAAAACAAGTCGATTGGTTGATCTGACCTTTCCCTGAGAAGGTACAGCCAACCGTATCTCAGAATTGACAAAAGAACTCAGTTTACCCAGGAACTGCAAATTTGGATCCAGAGCTCAAATTCGAATGAAAAATACATATTGGATGCTATCTGGAATGCTAAACCCGAAATCAAGTTGATTGATTGATCCGAGCTTTCCCTGAGAAGTTACAGCAAAGCATATATCAGAATTGTCAAAAGAACTCAGTTTAGCCAGGTACTGCAAATTTGGATCCAGAGCTCAAATTCGAAAGAGAAACACATATTGGACGCTATCTGGAATGCAGAAGGCGAAAAACAAGTCGATTGGTTGATCTGACCTTTCCCTGAGAAGGTACAGCCAATCGTATCTCAGAATTGAGGAAAGAACTCAATTTTGCCAGGAACTGCAAATTTGGATCCAGAGCTCAAATTCGAACGAGAAACACATATTGGATGCTATCTGGAATGCTAAACCCGAAAAACAAGTTGATTGGTTGATCTGAACTTTCCCTAAGAAGTTAAAGCCAACCGTATCTCAGAATCGACAAAATAACACAGTTTAGCCAGGAACTGCAAATTTGGATCCAGGGCTTAAATTCGAACGAGAAACACATATTGGATGCTATCTGGGATGCAGAAGGCGAAAAACAAGTCGATTGGTTGATCTGAGCTTTCCCTGAGAAGTTAAAGCCAACCGTATCTCAGAATCGACAAAATAGTTTAGCCAGGAACTGCAAATTTGGATCCAGAGCTCAAATTCGAACGAGAAACACATATTGGATGCTATCTGGAATGCTAAACCCGAAAAACAAGTTGATTGGTTGATCTGAGCTTTCCCTGAGAAGTTAGAGCAAAACATATCCCAGAATTATCAAAAGAAGTCAGTTTAGCCAGGTACTGCAAATTTGGATCCAGAGCTCAAATTCGAACGAGAAACACATATTGGATGCTATCTGGAATGCTAAACCCGAAAAACAAGTCGATTGGTTGATCTGAGCTTTCCCTGAGAAGTTACAGCCAAGCGTATCTCAGAATTGACAAAAGAACTCAGTTTAGCCAGGTACTGCAAATTTGGATCCAGAACTCAAATTCGAACGGGAAACACATATTGGATGCAGAAGCCGAAAAACAAGTCGATTGGTTGATCTGACCATTCCATGAGAAGATACACCCAAGCGTATCTCAGAATTGACAAAAGAACTCAGTTTAGCCAGGTACTGCAAATTTGGATCCAGAGCTCAAATTCGAACGAGAAACACATATTGGATGCTATCTGGGATGCAGAAGGCGAAAAACAAGTCGATTGGTTGATCTGAGTTTTCCCTAAGAAGTTAAAGCCAACCGTATCTCAGAAATGACAAAAGAACTCAGTTTACCCAGGAACTGCAAATTTGGATGCAGAGGTCAAATTCGAACGAGAAACACATATTGGATGCTATCTGGAATGCTAAACCCGAAAAACAAGTCGATTGGTTGATCTGAGCTTTCCCTGAGAAGTTACAGCCAAGCGTATCTGAGAATTGAGGAAAGAACTCAATTTAGCCAGGAACTGCAAATTTGGATCCAGAGCTCAAATTCGAACGGGAAACACAAATTGGATGGTATCTGGAATGCTAAACCCGAAAAACAAGTCGATTGGTTGATCAGAGCTTTCCTTGAGAAGTTACAGCCAAGCGTATCTCAGAATTGACAAAAGAACTCAGTTTAGCCAGGAACTGCAAATTTGGATCCAGAACTCAAATTCGAACGGGAAACACATATTGGAGGGTATCCCGGATATAGACGCCGAAAAACAAGTCGATTGGTTGATCTGAGCTTTCCCTGAGAAGATACAGCCAAACGTATCTCAGAATTGACAAAAGAACTCAGTTTAGCCAGGTACTGCAAATTTGGATCCAGAGGTTGAATTCGAACGAGAAATACATATATTGGATGGTATCTGGAATGCTAAACCCGAAAAACAAGTCGATTGGTTGATCAGAGCTTTCCCTGAGAAGTTACAGCCAAGTGTATCTCAGAATTGACAAAAGAACTCAATTTAGCCAGGAACTGCAAATTTGGATCCAGAGCTCGAATTCGAACGAGAAACACATATTGGATGGTATCTGGAATGCTAAACCCGAAAAACAAGTCGATTGGTTGATCAGAGCTTTCCCTGAGAAGTTACAGCCAAGTGTATCTCAGAATTGTCAAAAGAACTCAGTTTAGCCAGGTACTGCAAATTTGGATCCAGAGCTCAAATTCGAAAGAGAAACACATATTGGACGCTATCTGGAATGCAGAAGGCGAAAAACAAGTCGATTGGTTGATCTGACCTTTCCCTGAGAAGGTACAGCCAACCGTATCTCAGAATTGAGGAAAGAAATCAATTTAGCCAGGAACTGCAAATTTGGATCCAGAGCTCAAATTCGAACGAGAAACACATATTGGATGATATCAGGAATGCTAAACCCGAAGAACAAGTCGATTGGTTGATCTGAGCTTTCCCTGAGAAGATACAGACAAGCGTATCTCAGAATTGACAAAAGAACTCAGTTTAGCCAGGTACTGCAAATTTGGATCCAGAGGTTGAATTCGAACGAGAAATACATATTGGATTCTATCTGGAACGCTAAACCTGAAAAACAAGTCGATTGGTTGATCTGAGCTTTCCCTGAGAAGTTACAGCAAAGCATATCTCAGAATTGTCAAAAGAACTCAGTTTAGCCAGGTACTGCAAATTTGGATCCAGAACTCAAATTCCAACGAGAAACACATATTGGATGCTATCTGGAATGCTAAACCCGAAAAACAAGTCGATTGGTTGATCTGAGCTTTACCTGAGAAGTTACAGCCAAGCGTATCTCAGAATTGTCAAAAGAACTCAATTTAGCCAGGAACTGCAAATTTGGATCCAGAGCTCAAATTCGAACGAGAAACACATATTGGATGCTATCTGGAATGCTAAACCCGAAAAACAATTTGATTGATTGATCTGAGCTTTCCCTGAGAAGTTACAGCAAAGCATATATCAGAATTGTCAAAAGAACTCAGTTTAGCCAGGTACTGCAAATTTGGATCCAGAGCTCAAATTCGAAAGAGAAACACATATTGGACGCTATCTGGAATGCAGAAGGCGAAAAACAAGTCGATTGGTTGATCTGACCTTTCCCTAAGAAGGTACAGCCAACCGTATCTCAGAATTGAGGAAAGAACTCAGTTTAGCCAGGAACTGCAAATTTGGATCCAGGGCTTAAACTCGAACGAGAAACACATATTGGATGCTATCTGGGATGCAGAAGGCGAAAAACAAGTCGATTGGTTGATCTGAGCTTTCCCTAAGAAGTTAAAGCCAACCGTATCTCAGAATCGACAAAATAGTTTAGCCAGGAACTGCAAATTTGGATCCAGAGCTCGAATTCGAACGTGAAACACATATTGGATGCTATCTGGAATGCTAAACCCGAAAAACAAGTTGATTGGTTGATCTGAGCTTTCCCTGAGAAGTTACAGCAAAACATATCCCAGAATTATCAAAAGAAGTCAGTTTAGCCAGGTACTGCAAATTTGGATCCAGAGCTCAAATTCGAACGAGAAACACATATTGGATGCTATCTGGGATGCAGAAGGCGAAAAACAAGTCGATTGGTTGATCTGAGTTTTCCCTAAGAAGTTAAAGCCAACCGTATCTCAGAAATGACAAAAGAACTCAGTTTACCCAGGAACTGCAAATTTGGATGCAGAGGTCAAATTCGAACGAGAAACACATATTGGATGCTTCTGGAATGCTAAACCCGAAAAACAAGTCGATTGGTTGATCTGAGCTTTCCCTGAGAAGTTACAGCCAAGCGTATCTCAGAATTGAGGAAAGAACTCAATTTAGCCAGGAACTGCAAATTTGGATCCAGAGCTCAAATTCGAACGGGAAACACAAATTGGATGGTATCTGGAATGCTAAACCCGAAAAACAAGTCGATTGGTTGATCAGAGCTTTCCCTGAGAAGTTACAGCCAAGCGTATCTCAGAATTGACAAAAGAACTCAGTTTAGCCAGGAACTGCAAATTTGGATCCAGAACTCAAATTCGAACGGGAAACACATATTGGAGGGTATCCCGGATATAGACGCCGAAAAACAAGTCGATTGGTTGATCTGAGCTTTCCCTGAGAAGATACAGCCAAACGTATCTCAGAATTGACAAAAGAACTCAGTTTAGCCAGGTACTGCAAATTTGGATCCAGAGGTCGCATTCGAAAGAGAAACACAAATTGGAGGGTATCCCGGATGCAGAAGCCGAAAAACGTCGATTGGTTGATCTGAGCTTTCCCTGAGAAGATACAGCCAAGCGTATCTCAGAATTGACAAAAGAACTCAGTTTAGCCAGGTACTGCAAATTTGGATCCAGAGGTCGAATTCGAACGAGAAACACAAATTGGATGGTATCCCGGATGCAGAAGCCGAAAAACAAGTCGATTGGTTGATCTGACCTTTCCCTGAGAAGGTACAGCCAACCGTATCTCAGAATTGACAAAAGAACTCAGTTTACCCAGGAACTGCAAATTTGGATCCAGAGCTCAAATTCGAATGAAAAATACATATTGGATGCTATCTGGAATGCTAAACCTGAAAAACAAGTCGATTGGTTGATGTGAGCTTTCCCTGAGAAGTTACAGCAAAGCATATCTCAGAATTGTCAAAAGAACTCAGTTTAGCCAGGTACTGCAAATTTGGATCCAGAACTCAAATTCCAACGAGAAACACATATTGGATGCTATCTGGAATGCTAAACCCGAAAAACAAGTCGATTGGTTGATCTGACCTTTCCCTGAGAAGGTACAGCCAACCGTATCTCAGAATTGACAAAAGAACTCAGTTTACCCAGGAACTGCAAATTTGGATCCAGAGCTCAAATTCGAATGAAAAATACATATTGGATGCTATCTGGAATGCTAAACCCGAAATCAAGTTGATTGATTGATCCGAGCTTTCCCTGAGAAGTTACAGCAAAGCATATATCAGAATTGTCAAAAGAACTCAGTTTAGCCAGGTACTGCAAATTTGGATCCAGAGCTCAAATTCGAAAGAGAAACACATATTGGACGCTATCTGGAATGCAGAAGGCGAAAAACAAGTCGATTGGTTGATCTGACCTTTCCCTGAGAAGGTACAGCCAATCGTATCTCAGAATTGAGGAAAGAACTCAATTTTGCCAGGAACTGCAAATTTGGATCCAGAGCTCAAATTCGAACGAGAAACACATATTGGATGCTATCTGGAATGCTAAACCCGAAAAACAAGTTGATTGGTTGATCTGAACTTTCCCTAAGAAGTTAAAGCCAACCGTATCTCAGAATCGACAAAATAACACAGTTTAGCCAGGAACTGCAAATTTGGATCCAGGGCTTAAATTCGAACGAGAAACACATATTGGATGCTATCTGGGATGCAGAAGGCGAAAAACAAGTCGATTGGTTGATCTGAGCTTTCCCTGAGAAGTTAAAGCCAACCGTATCTCAGAATCGACAAAATAGTTTAGCCAGGAACTGCAAATTTGGATCCAGAGCTCAAATTCGAACGAGAAACACATATTGGATGCTATCTGGAATGCTAAACCCGAAAAACAAGTTGATTGGTTGATCTGAGCTTTCCCTGAGAAGTTAGAGCAAAACATATCCCAGAATTATCAAAAGAAGTCAGTTTAGCCAGGTACTGCAAATTTGGATCCAGAGCTCAAATTCGAACGAGAAACACATATTGGATGCTATCTGGGATGCTAAACCCGAAAAACAAGTCGATTGGTTGATCTGAGCTTTCCCTGAGAAGTTACAGCCAAGCGTATCTCAGAATTGACAAAAGAACTCAGTTTAGCCAGGTACTGCAAATTTGGATCCAGAACTCAAATTCGAACGGGAAACACATATTGGATGCAGAAGCCGAAAAACAAGTCGATTGGTTGATCTGACCATTCCATGAGAAGATACAGCCAAGCGTATCTCAGAATTGACAAAAGAACTCAGTTTAGCCAGGTACTGCAAATTTGGATCCAGAGCTCAAATTCGAATGAGAAACACATATTGGATGCTATCTGGGATGCAGAAGGCGAAAAACAAGTCGATTGGTTGATCTGAGTTTTCCCTAAGAAGTTAAAGCCAACCGTATCTCAGAAATGACAAAAGAACTCAGTTTACCCAGGAACTGCAAATTTGGATGCAGAGGTCAAATTCGAACGAGAAACACATATTGGATGCTATCTGGAATGCTAAACCCGAAAAACAAGTCGATTGGTTGATCTGAGCTTTCCCTGAGAAGTTACAGCCAAGCGTATCTGAGAATTGAGGAAAGAACTCAATTTAGCCAGGAACTGCAAATTTGGATCCAGAGCTCAAATTCGAACGGGAAACACAAATTGGATGGTATCTGGAATGCTAAACCCGAAAAACAAGTCGATTGGTTGATCAGAGCTTTCCTTGAGAAGTTACAGCCAAGCGTATCTCAGAATTGACAAAAGAACTCAGTTTAGCCAGGAACTGCAAATTTGGATCCAGAACTCAAATTCGAACGGGAAACACATATTGGAGGGTATCCCGGATATAGACGCCGAAAAACAAGTCGATTGGTTGATCTGAGCTTTCCCTGAGAAGATACAGCCAAACGTATCTCAGAATTGACAAAAGAACTCAGTTTAGCCAGGTACTGCAAATTTGGATCCAGAGGTCGAATTCGAAAGAGAAACACAAATTGGAGGGTATCCCGGATGCAGAAGCCGAAAAACGTCGATTGGTTGATCTGAGCTTTCCCTGAGAAGATACAGCCAAGCGTATCTCAGAATTGACAAAAGAACTCAGTTTAGCCAGGTACTGCAAATTTGGATCCAGAGGTCGCATTCGAAAGAGAAACACAAATTGGAGGGTATCCCGGATGCAGAAGCCGAAAAACGTCGATTGGTTGATCTGAGCTTTCCCTGAGAAGATACAGCCAAGCGTATCTCAGAATTGACAAAAGAACTCAGTTTAGCCAGGTACTGCAAATTTGGATCCAGAGGTCGAATTCGAACGAGAAACACAAATTGGAGGGTATCCCGGATGCAGAAGCCGAAAAACAAGTCGATTGGTTGATCTGACCTTTCCCTGAGAAGGTACAGCCAACCGTATCTCAGAATTGACAAAAGAACTCAGTTTACCCAGGAACTGCAAATTTGGATCCAGAGCTCAAATTCGAATGAAAAATACATATTGGATGCTATCTGGAATGCTAAACCTGAAAAACAAGTCGATTGGTTGATGTGAGCTTTCCCTGAGAAGTTACAGCAAAGCATATCTCAGAATTGTCAAAAGAACTCAGTTTAGCCAGGTACTGCAAATTTGGATCCAGAACTCAAATTCCAACGAGAAACACATATTGGATGCTATCTGGAATGCTAAACCCGAAAAACAAGTCGATTGGTTGATCTGACCTTTCCCTGAGAAGGTACAGCCAACCGTATCTCAGAATTGACAAAAGAACTCAGTTTACCCAGGAACTGCAAATTTGGATCCAGAGCTCAAATTCGAATGAAAAATACATATTGGATGCTATCTGGAATGCTAAACCCGAAATCAAGTTGATTGATTGATCCGAGCTTTCCCTGAGAAGTTACAGCAAAGCATATATCAGAATTGTCAAAAGAACTCAGTTTAGCCAGGTACTGCAAATTTGGATCCAGAGCTCAAATTCGAAAGAGAAACACATATTGGACGCTATCTGGAATGCAGAAGGCGAAAAACAAGTCGATTGGTTGATCTGACCTTTCCCTGAGAAGGTACAGCCAATCGTATCTCAGAATTGAGGAAAGAACTCAATTTTGCCAGGAACTGCAAATTTGGATCCAGAGCTCAAATTCGAACGAGAAACACATATTGGATGCTATCTGGAATGCTAAACCCGAAAAACAAGTTGATTGGTTGATCTGAACTTTCCCTAAGAAGTTAAAGCCAACCGTATCTCAGAATCGACAAAATAACACAGTTTAGCCAGGAACTGCAAATTTGGATCCAGGGCTTAAATTCGAACGAGAAACACATATTGGATGCTATCTGGGATGCAGAAGGCGAAAAACAAGTCGATTGGTTGATCTGAGCTTTCCCTGAGAAGTTAAAGCCAACCGTATCTCAGAATCGACAAAATAGTTTAGCCAGGAACTGCAAATTTGGATCCAGAGCTCAAATTCGAACGAGAAACACATATTGGATGCTATCTGGAATGCTAAACCCGAAAAACAAGTTGATTGGTTGATCTGAGCTTTCCCTGAGAAGTTACAGCAAAACATATCCCAGAATTATCAAAAGAAGTCAGTTTAGCCAGGTACTGCAAATTTGGATCCAGAGCTCAAATTCGAACGAGAAACACATATTGGATGCTATCTGGAATGCTAAACCCGAAAAACAAGTCGATTGGTTGATCTGAGCTTTCCCTGAGAAGTTACAGCCAAGCGTATCTCAGAATTGACAAAAGAACTCAGTTTAGCCAGGTACTGCAAATTTGGATCCAGAGCTCAAATTCGAACGAGAAACACATATTGGATGCTATCTGGGATGCAGAAGGCGAAAAACAAGTCGATTGGTTGATCTGAGTTTTCCCTAAGAAGTTAAAGCCAACCGTATCTCAGAAATGACAAAAGAACTCAGTTTACCCAGGAACTGCAAATTTGGATGCAGAGGTCAAATTCGAATGAGAAACACATATTGGATGCTATCTGGAATGCTAAACCCGAAAAACAAGTCGATTGGTTGATCTGAGCTTTCCCTGAGAAGTTACAGCCAAGCGTATCTGAGAATTGAGGAAAGAACTCAATTTAGCCAGGAACTGCAAATTTGGATCCAGAGCTCAAATTCGAACGGGAAACACAAATTGGATGGTATCTGGAATGCTAAACCCGAAAAACAAGTCGATTGGTTGATCAGAGCTTTCCTTGAGAAGTTACAGCCAAGCGTATCTCAGAATTGACAAAAGAACTCAGTTTAGCCAGGAACTGCAAATTTGGATCCAGAACTCAAATTCGAACGGGAAACACATATTGGAGGGTATCCCGGATATAGACGCCGAAAAACAAGTCGATTGGTTGATCTGAGCTTTCCCTGAGAAGATACAGCCAAACGTATCTCAGAATTGACAAAAGAACTCAGTTTAGCCAGGTACTGCAAATTTGGATCCAGAGGTCGAATTCGAAAGAGAAACACAAATTGGAGGGTATCCCGGATGCAGAAGCCGAAAAACGTCGATTGGTTGATCTGAGCTTTCCCTGAGAAGATACAGCCAAGCGTATCTCAGAATTGACAAAAGAACTCAGTTTAGCCAGGTACTGCAAATTTGGATCCAGAGGTCGAATTCGAACGAGAAACACAAATTGGAGGGTATCCCGGATGCAGAAGCCGAAAAACGTCGATTGGTTGATCTGAGCTTTCCCTGAGAAGATACAGCCAAGCGTATCTCAGAATTGTCAAAAGAACTCAATTTAGCCAGGTACTGCAAATTTGGATCCAGAGCTCAAATTCGAACGAGAAACACATATTGGACGCTATCTGGAATGCTAAACCCGAAAAACAAGTCGATTGATTGATCTGAGCTTTCCCTAAGAAGTTACACCCAACCGTATCTCAGAATTGAGGAAAGAACTCAGTTTAGCCAGGAACTGCAAATTTGGATCCAGAGCTCAAATTCGAACGAGAAACACATATTGGATGCTATCTGGAATACTAAACCCGAAAAACAAGTTGATTGGTTGATCTGAACTTTCCCTAAGAAGTTAAAGCCAACCTTATCTCAGAATCGACAAAATAACTCAGTTTAGCCAGGAACTGCAAATTTGGATCCAGGGCTCAAATTCGAACGAGAAACACATATTGGATGCTATCAGGGATGCAGAAGGCGAAAAACAAGTCGATTGGTTGATCTGAGCTTTCCCTAAGAAGTTAAAGCCAACCGTATCTCAGAATCGACAAAATAGTTTAGCCAGGAACTGCAAATTTGGATCCAGAGCTCAAATTCGAACGAGAAACACATATTGGATGCTATCTGGAATGCTAAACCCGAAAAACAAGTAGATTGGTTGATCTGAGCTTTCCCTGAGAAGTTACAGCAAAGAATATATATCAGCATTGTCAAAAGGACTCAGTTTAGCCAGGTATTGCAAATTTGGATGCAGAGGTCAAATTCGAAAGAGAAACACAAATTGGAGGGTATCTCGGATGCAGAAGCCGAAAAACAAGTCGATTGGTTGATCTGACCTTTCCCTGAGAAGGTACAGCCAACCGTATCTCAGAATTGACAAAAGAACTCAGTTTACCCAGGAACTGCAAATTTGGATCCAGAGCTCAAATTCGAATGAGAAATACATATTGGATGCTATCTGGAATGCTAAACCTGAAAAACAAGTCGATTGGTTGATCTGAGCTTTCCCTGAGAAGTTACAGCCAAGCGTATCTCAGAATTGGCAAAAGAACTCAGCTTAGCCAGGTACTGCAAATTTGGATCCAGAGCTCAAATTCGAAAGAGAAACACATATTGGATGCTATCTGGAATGCAGAAGGCGAAAAACAAGTCGATTGGTTGATCTGAGCTTTCCCTGAGAAGGTACAGCCAAGCGTATCTCAGAATTGACAAAAGAACTCAGTTTAGCCAGGTACTGCAAATTTGGATGCAGAGGTCAAATTCGAACGAGAAACTAAAATTGGATGGTACCACGGATGCAGAAGCCGAAACACAAGTCGATTGGTTGATCTGAGCTTTCCCTGAGAAGTTACAGCAAAGCATATATCAGAATTGTCAAAAGAACTCAGTTTAGCCAGGTACTGCAAATTTGGATCCAGAGGTCGAATTCGAACGAGAAACACAAATTGGAGGGTATCCCGGATGCAGAAGCCGAAAAACAAGTCGATTGGTTGATCTGACCTTTCCCTGAGAAGGTACAGCCAACCGTATCTCAGAATTGAGGAAAGAACTCAGTTTAGCCAGGAACTGCAAATTTGGATCCAGGGCTTAAACTCGAACGAGAAACACATATTGGATGCTATCTGGGATGCAGAAGGCGAAAAACAAGTCGATTGGTTGATCTGAGCTTTCCCTAAGAAGTTAAAGCCAACCGTATCTCAGAATCGACAAAATAGTTTAGCCAGGAACTGCAAATTTGGATCCAGAGCTCGAATTCGAACGTGAAACACATATTGGATGCTATCTGGAATGCTAAACCCGAAAAACAAGTTGATTGGTTGATCTGAGCTTTCCCTGAGAAGTTACAGCAAAACATATCCCAGAATTATCAAAAGAAGTCAGTTTAGCCAGGTACTGCAAATTTGGATCCAGAGCTCAAATTCGAACGAGAAACACATATTGGATGCTATCTGGGATGCAGAAGGCGAAAAACAAGTCGATTGGTTGATCTGAGTTTTCCCTAAGAAGTTAAAGCCAACCGTATCTCAGAAATGACAAAAGAACTCAGTTTACCCAGGAACTGCAAATTTGGATGCAGAGGTCAAATTCGAACGAGAAACACATATTGGATGCTTCTGGAATGCTAAACCCGAAAAACAAGTCGATTGGTTGATCTGAGCTTTCCCTGAGAAGTTACAGCCAAGCGTATCTCAGAATTGAGGAAAGAACTCAATTTAGCCAGGAACTGCAAATTTGGATCCAGAGCTCAAATTCGAACGGGAAACACAAATTGGATGGTATCTGGAATGCTAAACCCGAAAAACAAGTCGATTGGTTGATCAGAGCTTTCCCTGAGAAGTTACAGCCAAGCGTATCTCAGAATTGACAAAAGAACTCAGTTTAGCCAGGAACTGCAAATTTGGATCCAGAACTCAAATTCGAACGGGAAACACATATTGGAGGGTATCCCGGATATAGACGCCGAAAAACAAGTCGATTGGTTGATCTGAGCTTTCCCTGAGAAGATACAGCCAAACGTATCTCAGAATTGACAAAAGAACTCAGTTTAGCCAGGTACTGCAAATTTGGATCCAGAGGTCGCATTCGAAAGAGAAACACAAATTGGAGGGTATCCCGGATGCAGAAGCCGAAAAACGTCGATTGGTTGATCTGAGCTTTCCCTGAGAAGATACAGCCAAGCGTATCTCAGAATTGACAAAAGAACTCAGTTTAGCCAGGTACTGCAAATTTGGATCCAGAGGTCGAATTCGAACGAGAAACACAAATTGGAGGGTATCCCGGATGCAGAAGCCGAAAAACAAGTCGATTGGTTGATCTGACCTTTCCCTGAGAAGGTACAGCCAACCGTATCTCAGAATTGACAAAAGAACTCAGTTTACCCAGGAACTGCAAATTTGGATCCAGAGCTCAAATTCGAATGAAAAATACATATTGGATGCTATCTGGAATGCTAAACCTGAAAAACAAGTCGATTGGTTGATGTGAGCTTTCCCTGAGAAGTTACAGCAAAGCATATCTCAGAATTGTCAAAAGAACTCAGTTTAGCCAGGTACTGCAAATTTGGATCCAGAACTCAAATTCCAACGAGAAACACATATTGGATGCTATCTGGAATGCTAAACCCGAAAAACAAGTCGATTGGTTGATCTGACCTTTCCCTGAGAAGGTACAGCCAACCGTATCTCAGAATTGACAAAAGAACTCAGTTTACCCAGGAACTGCAAATTTGGATCCAGAGCTCAAATTCGAATGAAAAATACATATTGGATGCTATCTGGAATGCTAAACCCGAAATCAAGTTGATTGATTGATCCGAGCTTTCCCTGAGAAGTTACAGCAAAGCATATATCAGAATTGTCAAAAGAACTCAGTTTAGCCAGGTACTGCAAATTTGGATCCAGAGCTCAAATTCGAAAGAGAAACACATATTGGACGCTATCTGGAATGCAGAAGGCGAAAAACAAGTCGATTGGTTGATCTGACCTTTCCCTGAGAAGGTACAGCCAATCGTATCTCAGAATTGAGGAAAGAACTCAATTTTGCCAGGAACTGCAAATTTGGATCCAGAGCTCAAATTCGAACGAGAAACACATATTGGATGCTATCTGGAATGTTAACCCGAAAAACAAGTTGATTGGTTGATCTGAACTTTCCCTAAGAAGTTAAAGCCAACCGTATCTCAGAATCGACAAAATAACACAGTTTAGCCAGGAACTGCAAATTTGGATCCAGGGCTTAAATTCGAACGAGAAACACATATTGGATGCTATCTGGGATGCAGAAGGCGAAAAACAAGTCGATTGGTTGATCTGAGCTTTCCCTGAGAAGTTAAAGCCAACCGTATCTCAGAATCGACAAAATAGTTTAGCCAGGAACTGCAAATTTGGATCCAGAGCTCAAATTCGAACGAGAAACACATATTGGATGCTATCTGGAATGCTAAACCCGAAAAACAAGTTGATTGGTTGATCTGAGCTTTCCCTGAGAAGTTAGAGCAAAACATATCCCAGAATTATCAAAAGAAGTCAGTTTAGCCAGGTACTGCAAATTTGGATCCAGAGCTCAAATTCGAACGAGAAACACATATTGGATGCTATCTGGGATGCTAAACCCGAAAAACAAGTCGATTGGTTGATCTGAGCTTTCCCTGAGAAGTTACAGCCAAGCGTATCTCAGAATTGACAAAAGAACTCAGTTTAGCCAGGTACTGCAAATTTGGATCCAGAACTCAAATTCGAACGGGAAACACATATTGGATGCAGAAGCCGAAAAACAAGTCGATTGGTTGATCTGACCATTCCATGAGAAGATACAGCCAAGCGTATCTCAGAATTGACAAAAGAACTCAGTTTAGCCAGGTACTGCAAATTTGGATCCAGAGCTCAAATTCGAATGAGAAACACATATTGGATGCTATCTGGGATGCAGAAGGCGAAAAACAAGTCGATTGGTTGATCTGAGTTTTCCCTAAGAAGTTAAAGCCAACCGTATCTCAGAAATGACAAAAGAACTCAGTTTACCCAGGAACTGCAAATTTGGATGCAGAGGTCAAATTCGAACGAGAAACACATATTGGATGCTATCTGGAATGCTAAACCCGAAAAACAAGTCGATTGGTTGATCTGAGCTTTCCCTGAGAAGTTACAGCCAAGCGTATCTGAGAATTGAGGAAAGAACTCAATTTAGCCAGGAACTGCAAATTTGGATCCAGAGCTCAAATTCGAACGGGAAACACAAATTGGATGGTATCTGGAATGCTAAACCCGAAAAACAAGTCGATTGGTTGATCAGAGCTTTCCTTGAGAAGTTACAGCCAAGCGTATCTCAGAATTGACAAAAGAACTCAGTTTAGCCAGGAACTGCAAATTTGGATCCAGAACTCAAATTCGAACGGGAAACACATATTGGAGGGTATCCCGGATATAGACGCCGAAAAACAAGTCGATTGGTTGATCTGAGCTTTCCCTGAGAAGATACAGCCAAACGTATCTCAGAATTGACAAAAGAACTCAGTTTAGCCAGGTACTGCAAATTTGGATCCAGAGGTCGAATTCGAAAGAGAAACACAAATTGGAGGGTATCCCGGATGCAGAAGCCGAAAAACGTCGATTGGTTGATCTGAGCTTTCCCTGAGAAGATACAGCCAAGCGTATCTCAGAATTGACAAAAGAACTCAGTTTAGCCAGGTACTGCAAATTTGGATCCAGAGGTCGCATTCGAAAGAGAAACACAAATTGGAGGGTATCCCGGATGCAGAAGCCGAAAAACGTCGATTGGTTGATCTGAGCTTTCCCTGAGAAGATACAGCCAAGCGTATCTCAGAATTGACAAAAGAACTCAGTTTAGCCAGGTACTGCAAATTTGGATCCAGAGGTCGAATTCGAACGAGAAACACAAATTGGAGGGTATCCCGGATGCAGAAGCCGAAAAACAAGTCGATTGGTTGATCTGACCTTTCCCTGAGAAGGTACAGCCAACCGTATCTCAGAATTGACAAAAGAACTCAGTTTACCCAGGAACTGCAAATTTGGATCCAGAGCTCAAATTCGAATGAAAAATACATATTGGATGCTATCTGGAATGCTAAACCTGAAAAACAAGTCGATTGGTTGATGTGAGCTTTCCCTGAGAAGTTACAGCAAAGCATATCTCAGAATTGTCAAAAGAACTCAGTTTAGCCAGGTACTGCAAATTTGGATCCAGAACTCAAATTCCAACGAGAAACACATATTGGATGCTATCTGGAATGCTAAACCCGAAAAACAAGTCGATTGGTTGATCTGACCTTTCCCTGAGAAGGTACAGCCAACCGTATCTCAGAATTGACAAAAGAACTCAGTTTACCCAGGAACTGCAAATTTGGATCCAGAGCTCAAATTCGAATGAAAAATACATATTGGATGCTATCTGGAATGCTAAACCCGAAATCAAGTTGATTGATTGATCCGAGCTTTCCCTGAGAAGTTACAGCAAAGCATATATCAGAATTGTCAAAAGAACTCAGTTTAGCCAGGTACTGCAAATTTGGATCCAGAGCTCAAATTCGAAAGAGAAACACATATTGGACGCTATCTGGAATGCAGAAGGCGAAAAACAAGTCGATTGGTTGATCTGACCTTTCCCTGAGAAGGTACAGCCAATCGTATCTCAGAATTGAGGAAAGAACTCAATTTTGCCAGGAACTGCAAATTTGGATCCAGAGCTCAAATTCGAACGAGAAACACATATTGGATGCTATCTGGAATGCTAAACCCGAAAAACAAGTTGATTGGTTGATCTGAACTTTCCCTAAGAAGTTAAAGCCAACCGTATCTCAGAATCGACAAAATAACACAGTTTAGCCAGGAACTGCAAATTTGGATCCAGGGCTTAAATTCGAACGAGAAACACATATTGGATGCTATCTGGGATGCAGAAGGCGAAAAACAAGTCGATTGGTTGATCTGAGCTTTCCCTGAGAAGTTAAAGCCAACCGTATCTCAGAATCGACAAAATAGTTTAGCCAGGAACTGCAAATTTGGATCCAGAGCTCAAATTCGAACGAGAAACACATATTGGATGCTATCTGGAATGCTAAACCCGAAAAACAAGTTGATTGGTTGATCTGAGCTTTCCCTGAGAAGTTACAGCAAAACATATCCCAGAATTATCAAAAGAAGTCAGTTTAGCCAGGTACTGCAAATTTGGATCCAGAGCTCAAATTCGAACGAGAAACACATATTGGATGCTATCTGGAATGCTAAACCCGAAAAACAAGTCGATTGGTTGATCTGAGCTTTCCCTGAGAAGTTACAGCCAAGCGTATCTCAGAATTGACAAAAGAACTCAGTTTAGCCAGGTACTGCAAATTTGGATCCAGAGCTCAAATTCGAACGAGAAACACATATTGGATGCTATCTGGGATGCAGAAGGCGAAAAACAAGTCGATTGGTTGATCTGAGTTTTCCCTAAGAAGTTAAAGCCAACCGTATCTCAGAAATGACAAAAGAACTCAGTTTACCCAGGAACTGCAAATTTGGATGCAGAGGTCAAATTCGAATGAGAAACACATATTGGATGCTATCTGGAATGCTAAACCCGAAAAACAAGTCGATTGGTTGATCTGAGCTTTCCCTGAGAAGTTACAGCCAAGCGTATCTGAGAATTGAGGAAAGAACTCAATTTAGCCAGGAACTGCAAATTTGGATCCAGAGCTCAAATTCGAACGGGAAACACAAATTGGATGGTATCTGGAATGCTAAACCCGAAAAACAAGTCGATTGGTTGATCAGAGCTTTCCTTGAGAAGTTACAGCCAAGCGTATCTCAGAATTGACAAAAGAACTCAGTTTAGCCAGGAACTGCAAATTTGGATCCAGAACTCAAATTCGAACGGGAAACACATATTGGAGGGTATCCCGGATATAGACGCCGAAAAACAAGTCGATTGGTTGATCTGAGCTTTCCCTGAGAAGATACAGCCAAACGTATCTCAGAATTGACAAAAGAACTCAGTTTAGCCAGGTACTGCAAATTTGGATCCAGAGGTCGAATTCGAAAGAGAAACACAAATTGGAGGGTATCCCGGATGCAGAAGCCGAAAAACGTCGATTGGTTGATCTGAGCTTTCCCTGAGAAGATACAGCCAAGCGTATCTCAGAATTGACAAAAGAACTCAGTTTAGCCAGGTACTGCAAATTTGGATCCAGAGGTCGAATTCGAACGAGAAACACAAATTGGAGGGTATCCCGGATGCAGAAGCCGAAAAACGTCGATTGGTTGATCTGAGCTTTCCCTGAGAAGATACAGCCAAGCGTATCTCAGAATTGTCAAAAGAACTCAATTTAGCCAGGAACTGCAAATTTGGATCCAGAGCTCAAATTCGAACGAGAAACACATATTGGATGCTATCTGGAATGCTAAACCCGAAAAACAAGTTGATTGATTGATCTGAGCTTTCCCTAAGAAGTTACAGCAAAGCATTTATCAGAATTGTCAAAAGAACTCAGTTTAGCCAGGTACTGCAAATTTGGATCCAGAGCTCAAATTCGAAAGAGAAACACATATTGGACGCTATCTGGAATGCAGAAGGCGAAAAACAAGTCGATTGGTTGATCTGACCTTTCCCTGAGAAGGTACACCCAACCGTATCTCAGAATTGAGGAAAGAACTCAGTTTAGCCAGGAACTGCAAATTTGGATCCAGAGCTCAAATTCGAACGAGAAACACATATTGGATGCTATCTGGAATACTAAACCCGAAAAACAAGTTGATTGGTTGATCTGAACTTTCCCTAAGAAGTTAAAGCCAACCTTATCTCAGAATCGACAAAATAACTCAGTTTAGCCAGGAACTGCAAATTTGGATCCAGGGCTCAAATTCGAACGAGAAACACATATTGGATGCTATCAGGGATGCAGAAGGCGAAAAACAAGTCGATTGGTTGATCTGAGCTTTCCCTAAGAAGTTAAAGCCAACCGTATCTCAGAATCGACAAAATAGTTTAGCCAGGAACTGCAAATTTGGATCCAGAGCTCAAATTCGAACGAGAAACACATATTGGATGCTATCTGGAATGCTAAACCCGAAAAACAAGTAGATTGGTTGATCTGAGCTTTCCCTGAGAAGTTACAGCAAAGAATATATATCAGCATTGTCAAAAGGACTCAGTTTAGCCAGGTATTGCAAATTTGGATGCAGAGGTCAAATTCGAAAGAGAAACACAAATTGGAGGGTATCTCGGATGCAGAAGCCGAAAAACAAGTCGATTGGTTGATCTGACCTTTCCCTGAGAAGGTACAGCCAACCGTATCTCAGAATTGACAAAAGAACTCAGTTTACCCAGGAACTGCAAATTTGGATCCAGAGCTCAAATTCGAATGAGAAATACATATTGGATGCTATCTGGAATGCTAAACCTGAAAAACAAGTCGATTGGTTGATCTGAGCTTTCCCTGAGAAGTTACAGCCAAGCGTATCTCAGAATTGGCAAAAGAACTCAGCTTAGCCAGGTACTGCAAATTTGGATCCAGAGCTCAAATTCGAAAGAGAAACACATATTGGATGCTATCTGGAATGCAGAAGGCGAAAAACAAGTCGATTGGTTGATCTGAGCTTTCCCTGAGAAGGTACAGCCAAGCGTATCTCAGAATTGACAAAAGAACTCAGTTTAGCCAGGTACTGCAAATTTGGATGCAGAGGTCAAATTCGAACGAGAAACTAAAATTGGATGGTACCACGGATGCAGAAGCCGAAACACAAGTCGATTGGTTGATCTGAGCTTTCCCTGAGAAGTTACAGCAAAGCATATATCAGAATTGTCAAAAGAACTCAGTTTAGCCAGGTACTGCAAATTTGGATCCAGAGGTCGAATTCGAACGAGAAACACAAATTGGAGGGTATCCCGGATGCAGAAGCCGAAAAACAAGTCGATTGGTTGATCTGACCTTTCCCTGAGAAGGTACAGCCAACCGTTTCTCAGAATTGACAAAAGAACTCAAGTTTACCCAGGAACTACAAATTTGGATGCAGAGGTCAAATTCGAACGAGAAACACATATTGGATGCTATCTGGAATGCTAAACCTGAAAAACAAGTCGATTGGTTGATCTGAGCTTTCCCTGAGAAGTTACAGCAAAGCATATCTCAGAATTGTCAAAAGAACTCAGTTTAGCCAGGTACTGCAAATTTGGATCCAGAACTCAAATTCCAACGAGAAACACATATTGGATGCTATCTGGAATGCTAAACCCGAAAAACAAGTCGATTGGTTGATCTGAGCTTTCCCTGAGAAGTTACAGCCAAGCGTATCTCAGAATTGTCAAAAAAACTCAGTTTAGCCAGGTACTGTAAATTTGGATCCAGAGCTCAAATTCTAACGAGAAACACAAATTGGATGCTATCTGGGATGCAGAAGCCGGAAAACAAGTCGATTGGTTGATCTGAGCATTCCCTAAGAAGTTAAAGCCAACCGTATCTCAGAATTGACAAAAGAACTCAGTTTAGCCACGAACTGCAAATTTGGATGCACAGTTCAAATTCGAATGAGAAACACAAATTGGATGGTATCCCAGATGCAGAGGCCGAAAAATAAGTCGATTGGTTGATCTGAGCTTTCCCTGAGAAGTTACAGCTAAGCGTATCAGAATTGAGGAAAGAACTCAATTTAGCCAGGAACTGGAAATTTGGATCCAGAGCTCAAATTCGAATGAGAAAGACATATTGGATGCTGTCTGGAATGCTAAACCTGACAAACAAGTCGATTGGTTGATCTGAGCTTTCCCTGAGAAGTTACAGCCAAGCGTATCTCAGAATTGACAAAAGAACTCAGTTTAGCCAGGTACTGCAAATTTGGATCCAGAGCTCAAATTCGAACGAGAAACACATATTGGATGCTATCTGGGATGTAGAAGCTGAAAAACAAGTCGATTGGTTGATCTGAGCTTTCCCTAAGAAGTTAAAGCCAACCGTATCTCATAATTGAGGAAAGAACTCAGGTTAGCCATGAACTGCAAATTTGGATGCAGAGGTCAAATTCGAATGAGAAAGACATATTGGATGCTATCTGGAATGCTAAACCTGACAAACAAGTTGATTGGTTGATCTGAGCTTTCCCTGAGAAGTTACAGCCAAGCGTATCTCAGAATTGACAAAAGAACTCAGTTTAGCCAGGTACTGCAAATTTGGATGCAGAGGTCAGGTTAGAACGAGAAACACATATTGGATGCTATCTGGAATGCTAAACCCGAAGAACAAGTTGATTGGTTGATCTGAACTTTCCCTGAGAAGTTACAGCCAAGCGTATCTCAGAATTGACAAAAGAACTCAGTTTACCCAGGAACTGCAAATTTGGATCCAGAGCTCAAATTCGAATGAGAAATACATATTGGATGCTATCTGGAATGCTAAACCTGAAAAACAAGTCGATTGGTTGATCTGAGCTTTCCCTGAGAAGTTACAGCCAAGCGTATCTCAGAATTGGCAAAAGAACTCAGCTTAGCCAGGTACTGCAAATTTGGATCCAGAGCTCAAATTCGAAAGAGAAACACATATTGGATGCTATCTGGAATGCAGAAGGCGAAAAACAAGTCGATTGGTTGATCTGAGCTTTCCCTGAGAAGTTACAGCCAAGCGTATCTCAGAATTGACAAAAGAACTCAGTTTAGCCAGGTACTGCAAATTTGGATGCAGAGGTCAAATTCGAACGAGAAACACAAATTGGAGGGTATCTCGGATGCAGAAGCCGAAAAACAAGTCGATTGGTTGATCTGAGCTTTCCCTGAGAAGTTACAGCAAAACATATCCCAGAATTATCAAAAGAAGTCAGTTTAGCCAGGTACTGCAAATTTGGATCCAGAGCTCAAATTCGAACGAGAAACACATATTGGATGCTATCTGGAATGCTAAACCCGAAAAACAAGTCGATTGGTTGATCTGACCTTTCCCTGAGAAGGTACAGCCAACCGTATCTCAGAATTGACAAAAGAACTCAGTTTACCCAGGAACTGCAAATTTGGATCCAGAGCTCAAATTCGAATGAGAAATACATATTGGATGCTATCTGGAATGCTAAACCTGAAAAACAAGTCGATTGGTTGATCTGAGCTTTCCCTGAGAAGTTACAGCCAAGCGTATCTCAGAATTGGCAAAAGAACTCAGCTTAGCCAGGTACTGCAAATTTGGATCCAGAGCTCAAATTCGAAAGAGAAACACATATTGGATGCTATCTGGAATGCAGAAGGCGAAAAACAAGTCGATTGGTTGATCTGAGCTTTCCCTGAGAAGTTACAGCCAAGCGTATCTCAGAATTGACAAAAGAACTCAATTTAGCCATGAACTGCAAATTTGGATCCAGAGCTCGAATTCGAACGAGAAACACATATTGGATGGTATCTGGAATGCTAAACCCGAAAAACAAGTCGATTGGTTGATCTGAGCTTTCCCTGAGAAGGTACAGCCAACCGTATCTCAGAATTGAGGAAAGAACTCAATTTAGCCAGGAACTGCAAGTTTGGATCCAGAGCTCAAATTCGAACGAGAAACACATATTGGATGATATCAGGAATGCTAAACCCGAAGAACAAGTCGATTGGTTGATCTGAGCTTTCCCTGAGAAGATACAGACAAGCGTATCTCAGAATTGACAAAAGAACTCAGTTTAGCCAGGTACTGCAAATTTGGATCCAGAGGTTGAATTCGAACGAGAAATACATATTGGATTCTATCTGGAACGCTAAACCTGAAAAACAAGTCGATTGGTTGATCTGAGTTTTCCCTGAGAAGTTACAGCAAAGCATATCTCAGAATTGTCAAAAGAACTCAGTTTAGCCAGGTACTGCAAATTTGGATCCAGAACTCAAATTCCAACGAGAAACACATATTGGATGCTATCTGGAATGCTAAACCCGAAAAACAAGTCGATTGGTTGATCTGAGCTTTACCTGAGAAGTTACAGCCAAGCGTATCTCAGAATTGTCAAAAGAACTCAATTTAGCCAGGAACTGCAAATTTGGATCCAGAGCTCAAATTCGAACGAGAAACACATATTGGATGCTATCTGGAATGCTAAACCCGAAAAACAAGTTGATTGATTGATCTGAGCTTTCCCTGAGAAGTTACAGCAAAGCATATATCAGAATTGTCAAAAGAACTCAGTTTAGCCAGGTACTGCAAATTTGGATCCAGAGCTCAAATTCGAATGAGGAACACATATTGGACGCTATCTGGAATGCAGAAGGCGAAAAACAAGTCGATTGGTTGATCTGACCTTTCCCTAAGAAGGTACAGCCAACCGTATCTCAGAATTGAGGAAAGAACTCAGTTTAGCCAGGAACTGCAAATTTGGATCCAGGGCTTAAACTCGAACGAGAAACACATATTGGATGCTTTCTGGGATGCAGAAGGCGAAAAACAAGTCGATTGGTTGATCTGAGCTTTCCCTAAGAAGTTAAAGCCAACCGTATCTCAGAATCGACAAAATAGTTTAGCCAGGAACTGCAAATTTGGATCCAGAGCTCGAATTCGAACGTGAAACACATATTGGATGCTATCTGGAATGCTAAACCCGAAAAACAAGTCGATTGGTTGATCTGAGCTTTCCCTGAGAAGTTACAGCCAAGCGTATCTCAGAATTGACAAAAGAACTCAATTTAGCCATGAACTGCAAATTTGGATGCAGAGGTCAAATTCGAATGAGAAAGACATATTGGATGCTATCTGGAATGCTAAACCTGACAAACAAGTTGATTGGTTGATCTGAGCTTTCCCTGAGAAGTTACAGCCAAGCGTATCTCAGAATTGTCAAAAGAACTCAATTTAGCCAGGAACTGCAACTTTGGATCCAGAGCTCAAATTCGAACGAGAAACACATATTGGATGCTATCTGGAATGCTAAACCCGAAGAACAAGTTGATTGCTTGATCTGAACTTTCCCTGAGAAGTTACAGCCAAGCGTATCTCAGAATTGACAAAAGAACTCAATTTAGCCAGGAACTGCAAATTTGGATCCAGAGCTCGAATTCGAACGAGAAACATATATTGGATGGTATCTGGAATGCTAAACCCGAAAAACAAGTCGATTGGTTGATCAGAGCTTTCCCTGAGAAGTTACAGCCAAACGTATCTCAGAATTGACAAAAGAACTCAATTTAGCCAGGTACTGCAAATTTGGATCCAGAGCTCAAACTCGAAAGAGAAACACATATTGGACGCTATCTGGAATGCAGAAGGCGAAAAACAAGTCGATTGGTTGATCTGACCTTTCCCTGAGAAGGTACAGCCAACCGTATCTCAGAATTGAGGAAAGAACTCAATTTAGCCAGGAACTGCAAATTTGGATCCAGAGCTCAAATTCGAACGAGAAACACATATTGGATGATATCAGGAATGCTAAACCCGAAGAACAAGTCGATTGGTTGATCTGAGCTTTCCCTGAGAAGATACAGAAAAGCGTATCTCAGAATTGACAAAAGAACTCAGTTTAGCCAGGTACTGCAAATTTGGATCCAGAGGTTGAATTCGAACGAGAAATACATATTGGATTCTATCTGGAATGCTAAACCCGAAAAACAAGTCGATTGGTTGATCAGAGCTTTCCCTGAGAAGTTACAGCCAAGCGTATCTCAGAATTGACAAAAGAACTCAGTTTAGCCAGGAACTGCAAATTTGGATCCAGAACTCAAATTCGAACGGGAAACACATATTGGAGGGTATCCCGGATGCAGAAGCCGAAAAACGTCGATTGGTTGATCTGAGCTTTCCCTGAGAAGATACAGCCAAGCGTATCTCAGAATTGACAAAAGAACTCAGTTTAGCCAGGTACTGCAAATTTGGATCCAGAGGTCGAATTCGAACGAGAAACACAAATTGGAGGGTATCCCGGATGCAGAAGCCGAAAAACAAGTCGATTGGTTGATCTGACCTTTCCCTGAGAAGGTACAGCCAACCGTATCTCAGAATTGACAAAAGAACTCAGTTTACCCAGGAACTGCAAATTTGGATCCAGAGCTCAAATTCGAATGAAAAATACATATTGGATGCTATCTGGAATGCTAAACCTGAAAAACAAGTCGATTGGTTGATGTGAGCTTTCCCTGAGAAGTTACAGCAAAGCATATCTCAGAATTGTCAAAAGAACTCAGTTTAGCCAGGTACTGCAAATTTGGATCCAGAACTCAAATTCCAACGAGAAACACATATTGGATGCTATCTGGAATGCTAAACCCGAAAAACAAGTCGATTGGTTGATCTGACCTTTCCCTGAGAAGGTACAGCCAACCGTATCTCAGAATTGACAAAAGAACTCAGTTTACCCAGGAACTGCAAATTTGGATCCAGAGCTCAAATTCGAATGAAAAATACATATTGGATGCTATCTGGAATGCTAAACCCGAAATCAAGTTGATTGATTGATCCGAGCTTTCCCTGAGAAGTTACAGCAAAGCATATATCAGAATTGTCAAAAGAACTCAGTTTAGCCAGGTACTGCAAATTTGGATCCAGAGCTCAAATTCGAAAGAGAAACACATATTGGACGCTATCTGGAATGCAGAAGGCGAAAAACAAGTCGATTGGTTGATCTGACCTTTCCCTGAGAAGGTACAGCCAATCGTATCTCAGAATTGAGGAAAGAACTCAATTTTGCCAGGAACTGCAAATTTGGATCCAGAGCTCAAATTCGAACGAGAAACACATATTGGATGCTATCTGGAATGCTAAACCCGAAAAACAAGTTGATTGGTTGATCTGAACTTTCCCTAAGAAGTTAAAGCCAACCGTATCTCAGAATCGACAAAATAACACAGTTTAGCCAGGAACTGCAAATTTGGATCCAGGGCTTAAATTCGAACGAGAAACACATATTGGATGCTATCTGGGATGCAGAAGGCGAAAAACAAGTCGATTGGTTGATCTGAGCTTTCCCTGAGAAGTTAAAGCCAACCGTATCTCAGAATCGACAAAATAGTTTAGCCAGGAACTGCAAATTTGGATCCAGAGCTCAAATTCGAACGAGAAACACATATTGGATGCTATCTGGAATGCTAAACCCGAAAAACAAGTTGATTGGTTGATCTGAGCTTTCCCTGAGAAGTTACAGCAAAACATATCCCAGAATTATCAAAAGAAGTCAGTTTAGCCAGGTACTGCAAATTTGGATCCAGAGCTCAAATTCGAACGAGAAACACATATTGGATGCTATCTGGAATGCTAAACCCGAAAAACAAGTCGATTGGTTGATCTGAGCTTTCCCTGAGAAGTTACAGCCAAGCGTATCTCAGAATTGACAAAAGAACTCAGTTTAGCCAGGTACTGCAAATTTGGATCCAGAGCTCAAATTCGAACGAGAAACACATATTGGATGCTATCTGGGATGCAGAAGGCGAAAAACAAGTCGATTGGTTGATCTGAGTTTTCCCTGAGAAGTTAAAGCCAACCGTATCTCAGAAATGACAAAAGAACTCAGTTTACCCAGGAACTGCAAATTTGGATGCAGAGGTCAAATTCGAATGAGAAACACATATTGGATGCTATCTGGAATGCTAAACCCGAAAAACAAGTCGATTGGTTGATCTGAGCTTTCCCTGAGAAGTTACAGCCAAGCGTATCTCAGAATTGACAAAAGAACTCAGTTTAGCCAGGTACTGCAAATTTGGATCCAGAACTCAAATTCGAACGGGAAACACATATTGGATGCAGAAGCCGAAAAACAAGTCGATTGGTTGATCTGACCATTCCATGAGAAGATACAGCCAAGCGTATCTCAGAATTGACAAAAGAACTCAGTTTAGCCAGGTACTGCAAATTTGGATCCAGAGCTCAAATTCGAACGAGAAACACATATTGGATGCTATCTGGGATGCAGAAGGCGAAAAACAAGTCGATTGGTTGATCTGAGTTTTCCCTAAGAAGTTAAAGCCAACCGTATCTCAGAAATGACAAAAGAACTCAGTTTACCCAGGAACTGCAAATTTGGATGCAGAGGTCAAATTCGAACGAGAAACACATATTGGATGCTATCTGGAATGCTAAACCCGAAAAACAAGTCGATTGGTTGATCTGAGCTTTCCCTGAGAAGTTACAGCCAAGCGTATCTGAGAATTGAGGAAAGAACTCAATTTAGCCAGGAACTGCAAATTTGGATCCAGAGCTCAAATTCGAACGGGAAACACAAATTGGATGGTATCTGGAATGCTAAACCCGAAAAACAAGTCGATTGGTTGATCAGAGCTTTCCTTGAGAAGTTACAGCCAAGCGTATCTCAGAATTGACAAAAGAACTCAGTTTAGCCAGGAACTGCAAATTTGGATCCAGAACTCAAATTCGAACGGGAAACACATATTGGAGGGTATCCCGGATATAGACGCCGAAAAACAAGTCGATTGGTTGATCTGAGCTTTCCCTGAGAAGATACAGCCAAACGTATCTCAGAATTGACAAAAGAACTCAGTTTAGCCAGGTACTGCAAATTTGGATCCAGAGGTCGAATTCGAAAGAGAAACACAAATTGGAGGGTATCCCGGATGCAGAAGCCGAAAAACGTCGATTGGTTGATCTGAGCTTTCCCTGAGAAGATACAGCCAAGCGTATCTCAGAATTGACAAAAGAACTCAGTTTAGCCAGGTACTGCAAATTTGGATCCAGAGGTCGCATTCGAAAGAGAAACACAAATTGGAGGGTATCCCGGATGCAGAAGCCGAAAAACGTCGATTGGTTGATCTGAGCTTTCCCTGAGAAGATACAGCCAATCGTATCTCAGAATTGACAAAAGAACTCAGTTTAGCCAGGTACTGCAAATTTGGATCCAGAGCTCAAATTCGAACGAGAAACACATATTGGATGCTATCTGGAATGCTAAACCCGAAAAACAAGTTGATTGGTTGATCTGAACTTTCCCTAAGAAGTTAAAGCCAACCGTATCTCAGAATCGACAAAATAACACAGTTTAGCCAGGAACTGCAAATTTGGATCCAGGGCTTAAATTCGAACGAGAAACACATATTGGATGCTATCTGGGATGCAGAAGGCGAAAAACAAGTCGATTGGTTGATCTGAGCTTTCCCTGAGAAGTTAAAGCCAACCGTATCTCAGAATCGACAAAATAGTTTAGCCAGGAACTGCAAATTTGGATCCAGAGCTCAAATTCGAACGAGAAACACACATTGGATGCTATCTGGAATGCTAAACCCGAAAAACAAGTTGATTGGTTGATCTGAGCTTTCCCTGAGAAGTTACAGCAAAACATATCCCAGAATTATCAAAAGAAGTCAGTTTAGCCAGGTACTGCAAATTTGGATCCAGAGCTCAAATTCGAACGAGAAACACATATTGGATGCTATCTGGAATGCTAAACCCGAAAAACAAGTCGATTGGTTGATCTGAGCTTTCCCTGAGAAGTTACAGCCAAGCGTATCTCAGAATTGACAAAAGAACTCAGTTTAGCCAGGTACTGCAAATTTGGATCCAGAGCTCAAATTCGAACGAGAAACACATATTGGATGCTATCTGGGATGCAGAAGGCGAAAAACAAGTCGATTGGTTGATCTGAGTTTTCCCTAAGAAGTTAAAGCCAACCGTATCTCAGAAATGACAAAAGAACTCAGTTTACCCAGGAACTGCAAATTTGGATGCAGAGGTCAAATTCGAATGAGAAACACATATTGGATGCTATCTGGAATGCTAAACCCGAAAAACAAGTCGATTGGTTGATCTGAGCTTTCCCTGAGAAGTTACAGCCAAGCGTATCTCAGAATTGACAAAAGAACTCAGTTTAGCCAGGTACTGCAAATTTGGATCCAGAACTCAAATTCGAACGGGAAACACATATTGGATGCAGAAGCCGAAAAACAAGTCGATTGGTTGATCTGACCATTCCATGAGAAGATACAGCCAAGCGTATCTCAGAATTGACAAAAGAACTCAGTTTAGCCAGGTACTGCAAATTTGGATCCAGAGCTCAAATTCGAACGAGAAACACATATTGGATGCTATCTGGGATGCAGAAGGCGAAAAACAAGTCGATTGGTTGATCTGAGTTTTCCCTAAGAAGTTAAAGCCAACCGTATCTCAGAAATGACAAAAGAACTCAGTTTACCCAGGAACTGCAAATTTGGATGCAGAGGTCAAATTCGAACGAGAAACACATATTGGATGCTATCTGGAATGCTAAACCCGAAAAACAAGTCGATTGGTTGATCTGAGCTTTCCCTGAGAAGTTACAGCCAAGCGTATCTGAGAATTGAGGAAAGAACTCAATTTAGCCAGGAACTGCAAATTTGGATCCAGAGCTCAAATTCGAACGGGAAACACAAATTGGATGGTATCTGGAATGCTAAACCCGAAAAACAAGTCGATTGGTTGATCAGAGCTTTCCTTGAGAAATTACAGCCAAGCGTATCTCAGAATTGACAAAAGAACTCAGTTTAGCCAGGAACTGCAAATTTGGATCCAGAACTCAAATTCGAACGGGAAACACATATTGGAGGGTATCCCGGATATAGACGCCGAAAAACAAGTCGATTGGTTGATCTGAGCTTTCCCTGAGAAGATACAGCCAAACGTATCTCAGAATTGACAAAAGAACTCAGTTTAGCCAGGTACTGCAAATTTGGATCCAGAGGTCGAATTCGAAAGAGAAACACAAATTGGAGGGTATCCCGGATGCAGAAGCCGAAAAACGTCGATTGGTTGATCTGAGCTTTCCCTGAGAAGATACAGCCAAGCGTATCTCAGAATTGACAAAAGAACTCAGTTTAGCCAGGTACTGCAAATTTGGATCCAGAGGTCGCATTCGAAAGAGAAACACAAATTGGAGGGTATCCCGGATGCAGAAGCCGAAAAACGTCGATTGGTTGATCTGAGCTTTCCCTGAGAAGATACAGCCAAGCGTATCTCAGAATTGACAAAAGAACTCAGTTTAGCCAGGTACTGCAAATTTGGATCCAGAGGTCGAATTCGAACGAGAAACACAAATTGGAGGGTATCCCGGATGCAGAAGCCGAAAAACAAGTCGATTGGTTGATCTGACCTTTCCCTGAGAAGGTACAGCCAACCGTATCTCAGAATTGACAAAAGAACTCAGTTTACCCAGGAACTGCAAATTTGGATCCAGAGCTCAAATTCGAATGAAAAATACATATTGGATGCTATCTGGAATGCTAAACCTGAAAAACAAGTCGATTGGTTGATGTGAGCTTTCCCTGAGAAGTTACAGCAAAGCATATCTCAGAATTGTCAAAAGAACTCAGTTTAGCCAGGTACTGCAAATTTGGATCCAGAACTCAAATTCCAACGAGAAACACATATTGGATGCTATCTGGAATGCTAAACCCGAAAAACAAGTCGATTGGTTGATCTGACCTTTCCCTGAGAAGGTACAGCCAACCGTATCTCAGAATTGACAAAAGAACTCAGTTTACCCAGGAACTGCAAATTTGGATCCAGAGCTCAAATTCGAATGAAAAATACATATTGGATGCTATCTGGAATGCTAAACCCGAAATCAAGTTGATTGATTGATCCGAGCTTTCCCTGAGAAGTTACAGCAAAGCATATATCAGAATTGTCAAAAGAACTCAGTTTAGCCAGGTACTGCAAATTTGGATCCAGAGCTCAAATTCGAAAGAGAAACACATATTGGACGCTATCTGGAATGCAGAAGGCGAAAAACAAGTCGATTGGTTGATCTGACCTTTCCCTGAGAAGGTACAGCCAATCGTATCTCAGAATTGAGGAAAGAACTCAATTTTGCCAGGAACTGCAAATTTGGATCCAGAGCTCAAATTCGAACGAGAAACACATATTGGATGCTATCTGGAATGCTAAACCCGAAAAACAAGTTGATTGGTTGATCTGAACTTTCCCTAAGAAGTTAAAGCCAACCGTATCTCAGAATCGACAAAATAACACAGTTTAGCCAGGAACTGCAAATTTGGATCCAGGGCTTAAATTCGAACGAGAAACACATATTGGATGCTATCTGGGATGCAGAAGGCGAAAAACAAGTCGATTGGTTGATCTGAGCTTTCCCTGAGAAGTTAAAGCCAACCGTATCTCAGAATCGACAAAATAGTTTAGCCAGGAACTGCAAATTTGGATCCAGAGCTCAAATTCGAACGAGAAACACATATTGGATGCTATCTGGAATGCTAAACCCGAAAAACAAGTTGATTGGTTGATCTGAGCTTTCCCTGAGAAGTTACAGCAAAACATATCCCAGAATTATCAAAAGAAGTCAGTTTAGCCAGGTACTGCAAATTTGGATCCAGAGCTCAAATTCGAACGAGAAACACATATTGGATGCTATCTGGAATGCTAAACCCGAAAAACAAGTCGATTGGTTGATCTGAGCTTTCCCTGAGAAGTTACAGCCAAGCGTATCTCAGAATTGACAAAAGAACTCAGTTTAGCCAGGTACTGCAAATTTGGATCCAGAGCTCAAATTCGAACGAGAAACACATATTGGATGCTATCTGGGATGCAGAAGGCGAAAAACAAGTCGATTGGTTGATCTGAGTTTTCCCTAAGAAGTTAAAGCCAACCGTATCTCAGAAATGACAAAAGAACTCAGTTTACCCAGGAACTGCAAATTTGGATGCAGAGGTCAAATTCGAATGAGAAACACATATTGGATGCTATCTGGAATGCTAAACCCGAAAAACAAGTCGATTGGTTGATCTGAGCTTTCCCTGAGAAGTTACAGCCAAGCGTATCTGAGAATTGAGGAAAGAACTCAATTTAGCCAGGAACTGCAAATTTGGATCCAGAGCTCAAATTCGAACGGGAAACACAAATTGGATGGTATCTGGAATGCTAAACCCGAAAAACAAGTCGATTGGTTGATCAGAGCTTTCCTTGAGAAGTTACAGCCAAGCGTATCTCAGAATTGACAAAAGAACTCAGTTTAGCCAGGAACTGCAAATTTGGATCCAGAACTCAAATTCGAACGGGAAACACATATTGGAGGGTATCCCGGATATAGACGCCGAAAAACAAGTCGATTGGTTGATCTGAGCTTTCCCTGAGAAGATACAGCCAAACGTATCTCAGAATTGACAAAAGAACTCAGTTTAGCCAGGTACTGCAAATTTGGATCCAGAGGTCGAATTCGAAAGAGAAACACAAATTGGAGGGTATCCCGGATGCAGAAGCCGAAAAACGTCGATTGGTTGATCTGAGCTTTCCCTGAGAAGATACAGCCAAGCGTATCTCAGAATTGACAAAAGAACTCAGTTTAGCCAGGTACTGCAAATTTGGATCCAGAGGTCGAATTCGAACGAGAAACACAAATTGGAGGGTATCCCGGATGCAGAAGCCGAAAAACGTCGATTGGTTGATCTGAGCTTTCCCTGAGAAGATACAGCCAAGCGTATCTCAGAATTGTCAAAAGAACTCAATTTAGCCAGGAACTGCAAATTTGGATCCAGAGCTCAAATTCGAACGAGAAACACATATTGGATGCTATCTGGAATGCTAAACCCGAAAAACAAGTTGATTGATTGATCTGAGCTTTCCCTAAGAAGTTACAGCAAAGCATTTATCAGAATTGTCAAAAGAACTCAGTTTAGCCAGGTACTGCAAATTTGGATCCAGAGCTCAAATTCGAAAGAGAAACACATATTGGACGCTATCTGGAATGCAGAAGGCGAAAAACAAGTCGATTGGTTGATCTGACCTTTCCCTGAGAAGGTACACCCAACCGTATCTCAGAATTGAGGAAAGAACTCAGTTTAGCCAGGAACTGCAAATTTGGATCCAGAGCTCAAATTCGAACGAGAAACACATATTGGATGCTATCTGGAATACTAAACCCGAAAAACAAGTTGATTGGTTGATCTGAACTTTCCCTAAGAAGTTAAAGCCAACCTTATCTCAGAATCGACAAAATAACTCAGTTTAGCCAGGAACTGCAAATTTGGATCCAGGGCTCAAATTCGAACGAGAAACACATATTGGATGCTATCAGGGATGCAGAAGGCGAAAAACAAGTCGATTGGTTGATCTGAGCTTTCCCTAAGAAGTTAAAGCCAACCGTATCTCAGAATCGACAAAATAGTTTAGCCAGGAACTGCAAATTTGGATCCAGAGCTCAAATTCGAACGAGAAACACATATTGGATGCTATCTGGAATGCTAAACCCGAAAAACAAGTAGATTGGTTGATCTGAGCTTTCCCTGAGAAGTTACAGCAAAGAATATATATCAGCATTGTCAAAAGGACTCAGTTTAGCCAGGTATTGCAAATTTGGATGCAGAGGTCAAATTCGAAAGAGAAACACAAATTGGAGGGTATCTCGGATGCAGAAGCCGAAAAACAAGTCGATTGGTTGATCTGACCTTTCCCTGAGAAGGTACAGCCAACCGTATCTCAGAATTGACAAAAGAACTCAGTTTACCCAGGAACTGCAAATTTGGATCCAGAGCTCAAATTCGAATGAGAAATACATATTGGATGCTATCTGGAATGCTAAACCTGAAAAACAAGTCGATTGGTTGATCTGAGCTTTCCCTGAGAAGTTACAGCCAAGCGTATCTCAGAATTGGCAAAAGAACTCAGCTTAGCCAGGTACTGCAAATTTGGATCCAGAGCTCAAATTCGAAAGAGAAACACATATTGGATGCTATCTGGAATGCAGAAGGCGAAAAACAAGTCGATTGGTTGATCTGAGCTTTCCCTGAGAAGGTACAGCCAAGCGTATCTCAGAATTGACAAAAGAACTCAGTTTAGCCAGGTACTGCAAATTTGGATGCAGAGGTCAAATTCGAACGAGAAACTAAAATTGGATGGTACCACGGATGCAGAAGCCGAAACACAAGTCGATTGGTTGATCTGAGCTTTCCCTGAGAAGTTACAGCAAAGCATATATCAGAATTGTCAAAAGAACTCAGTTTAGCCAGGTACTGCAAATTTGGATCCAGAGGTCGAATTCGAACGAGAAACACAAATTGGAGGGTATCCCGGATGCAGAAGCCGAAAAACAAGTCGATTGGTTGATCTGACCTTTCCCTGAGAAGGTACAGCCAACCGTTTCTCAGAATTGACAAAAGAACTCAAGTTTACCCAGGAACTACAAATTTGGATGCAGAGGTCAAATTCGAACGAGAAACACATATTGGATGCTATCTGGAATGCTAAACCTGAAAAACAAGTCGATTGGTTGATCTGAGCTTTCCCTGAGAAGTTACAGCAAAGCATATCTCAGAATTGTCAAAAGAACTCAGTTTAGCCAGGTACTGCAAATTTGGATCCAGAACTCAAATTCCAACGAGAAACACATATTGGATGCTATCTGGAATGCTAAACCCGAAAAACAAGTCGATTGGTTGATCTGAGCTTTCCCTGAGAAGTTACAGCCAAGCGTATCTCAGAATTGTCAAAAAAACTCAGTTTAGCCAGGTACTGTAAATTTGGATCCAGAGCTCAAATTCGAACGAGAAACACAAATTGGATGCTATCTGGGATGCAGAAGGCGAAAAACAAGTCGATTGGTTGATCTGAGCTTTCCCTAAGAAGTTAAAGCCAACCGTATCTCAGAATAGAGGAAAGAATTCAGTTTAGTCAGGAACTGCAAATTTGGATCCATAGCTCAAATTCGAACGAGAAACACTTTTTGGATGCTATCTGGGATGCAGAAGCCGGAAAACAAGTCGATTGGTTGATCTGAGCATTCCCTAAGAAGTTAAAGCCAACCGTATCTCAGAATTGACAAAAGAACTCAGTTTAGCCACGAACTGCAAATTTGGATGCACAGTTCAAATTCGAATGAGAAACACAAATTGGATGGTATCCCAGATGCAGAGGCCGAAAAATAAGTCGATTGGTTGATCTGAGCTTTCCCTGAGAAGTTACAGCTAAGCGTATCAGAATTGAGGAAAGAACTCAATTTAGCCAGGAACTGGAAATTTGGATCCAGAGCTCAAATTCGAATGAGAAAGACATATTGGATGCTGTCTGGAATGCTAAACCTGACAAACAAGTCGATTGGTTGATCTGAGCTTTCCCTGAGAAGTTACAGCCAAGCGTATCTCAGAATTGACAAAAGAACTCAGTTTAGCCAGGTACTGCAAATTTGGATCCAGAGCTCAAATTCGAACGAGAAACACATATTGGATGCTATCTGGGATGTAGAAGCTGAAAAACAAGTCGATTGGTTGATCTGAGCTTTCCCTAAGAAGTTAAAGCCAACCGTATCTCATAATTGAGGAAAGAACTCAGGTTAGCCATGAACTGCAAATTTGGATGCAGAGGTCAAATTCGAATGAGAAAGACATATTGGATGCTATCTGGAATGCTAAACCTGACAAACAAGTTGATTGGTTGATCTGAGCTTTCCCTGAGAAGTTACAGCCAAGCGTATCTCAGAATTGACAAAAGAACTCAGTTTAGCCAGGTACTGCAAATTTGGATGCAGAGGTCAGGTTAGAACGAGAAACACATATTGGATGCTATCTGGAATGCTAAACCCGAAGAACAAGTTGATTGGTTGATCTGAACTTTCCCTGAGAAGTTACAGCCAAGCGTATCTCAGAATTGACAAAAGAACTCAGTTTACCCAGGAACTGCAAATTTGGATCCAGAGCTCAAATTCGAATGAGAAATACATATTGGATGCTATCTGGAATGCTAAACCTGAAAAACAAGTCGATTGGTTGATCTGAGCTTTCCCTGAGAAGTTACAGCCAAGCGTATCTCAGAATTGGCAAAAGAACTCAGCTTAGCCAGGTACTGCAAATTTGGATCCAGAGCTCAAATTCGAAAGAGAAACACATATTGGATGCTATCTGGGATGCAGAAGCCGGAAAACAAGTCGATTGGTTGATCTGAGCATTCCCTAAGAAGTTAAAGCCAACCGTATCTCAGAATTGACAAAAGAACTCAGTTTAGCCACGAACTGCAAATTTGGATGCACAGTTCAAATTCGAATGAGAAACACAAATTGGATGGTATCCCAGATGCAGAGGCCGAAAAATAAGTCGATTGGTTGATCTGAGCTTTCCCTAAGAAGTTAAAGCCAACCGTATCTCATAATTGAGGAAAGAACTCAGGTTAGCCATGAACTGCAAATTTGGATGCAGAGGTCAAATTCGAATGAGAAAGACATATTGGATGCTATCTGGAATGCTAAACCTGACAAACAAGTTGATTGGTTGATCTGAGCTTTCCCTGAGAAGTTACAGCCAAGCGTATCTCAGAATTGACAAAAGAACTCAGTTTAGCCAGGTACTGCAAATTTGGATGCAGAGGTCAGGTTAGAACGAGAAACACATATTGGATGCTATCTGGAATGCTAAACCCGAAGAACAAGTTGATTGGTTGATCTGAACTTTCCCTGAGAAGTTACAGCCAAGCGTATCTCAGAATTGACAAAAGAACTCAGTTTACCCAGGAACTGCAAATTTGGATCCAGAGCTCAAATTCGAATGAGAAATACATATTGGATGCTATCTGGAATGCTAAACCTGAAAAACAAGTCGATTGGTTGATCTGAGCTTTCCCTGAGAAGTTACAGCCAAGCGTATCTCAGAATTGGCAAAAGAACTCAGCTTAGCCAGGTACTGCAAATTTGGATCCAGAGCTCAAATTCGAAAGAGAAACACATATTGGATGCTATCTGGAATGCAGAAGGCGAAAAACAAGTCGATTGGTTGATCTGAGCTTTCCCTGAGAAGTTACAGCCAAGCGTATCTCAGAATTGACAAAAGAACTCAGTTTAGCCAGGTACTGCAAATTTGGATGCAGAGGTCAAATTCGAACGAGAAACACAAATTGGAGGGTATCTCGGATGCAGAAGCCGAAAAACAAGTCGATTGGTTGATCTGAGCTTTCCCTGAGAAGTTACAGCAAAACATATCCCAGAATTATCAAAAGAAGTCAGTTTAGCCAGGTACTGCAAATTTGGATCCAGAGCTCAAATTCGAACGAGAAACACATATTGGATGCTATCTGGAATGCTAAACCCGAAAAACAAGTCGATTGGTTGATCTGACCTTTCCCTGAGAAGGTACAGCCAACCGTATCTCAGAATTGACAAAAGAACTCAGTTTACCCAGGAACTGCAAATTTGGATCCAGAGCTCAAATTCGAATGAGAAATACATATTGGATGCTATCTGGAATGCTAAACCTGAAAAACAAGTCGATTGGTTGATCTGAGCTTTCCCTGAGAAGTTACAGCCAAGCGTATCTCAGAATTGGCAAAAGAACTCAGCTTAGCCAGGTACTGCAAATTTGGATCCAGAGCTCAAATTCGAAAGAGAAACACATATTGGATGCTATCTGGAATGCAGAAGGCGAAAAACAAGTCGATTGGTTGATCTGAGCTTTCCCTGAGAAGTTACAGCCAAGCGTATCTCAGAATTGACAAAAGAACTCAATTTAGCCATGAACTGCAAATTTGGATGCAGAGGTCAAATTCGAATGAGAAATACATATTGGATGCTATCTGGAATGCTAAACCTGAAAAACAAGTCGATTGGTTGATCTGAGCTTTCCCTGAGAAGTTACAGCCAAGCGTATCTCAGAATTGGCAAAAGAACTCAGCTTAGCCAGGTACTGCAAATTTGGATCCAGAGCTCAAATTCGAAAGAGAAACACATATTGGATGCTATCTGGAATGCAGAAGGCGAAAAACAAGTCGATTGGTTGATCTGAGCTTTCCCTGAGAAGTTACAGCCAAGCGTATCTCAGAATTGACAAAAGAACTCAGTTTAGCCAGGTACTGCAAATTTGGATGCAGAGGTCAAATTCGAACGAGAAACACAAATTGGAGGGTATCTCGGATGCAGAAGCCGAAAAACAAGTCGATTGGTTGATCTGAGCTTTCCCTGAGAAGTTACAGCCAAGCGTATCTCAGAATTGACAAAAGAACTCAATTTAGCCATGAACTGCAAATTTGGATGCAGAGGTCAAATTCGAATGAGAAAGACATATTGGATGCTATCTGGAATGCTAAACCTGACAAACAAGTTGATTGGTTGATCTGAGCTTTCCCTGAGAAGTTACAGCCAAGCGTATCTCAGAATTGTCAAAAGAACTCAATTTAGCCAGGAACTGCAACTTTGGATCAAGAGCTCAAATTCGAACGAGAAACACATATTGGATGCTATCTGGAATGCTAAACCCGAAGAACAAGTTGATTGCTTGATCTGAACTTTCCCTGAGAAGTTACAGCCAAGCGTATCTCAGAATTGACAAAAGAACTCAATTTAGCCAGGAACTGCAAATTTGGATCCAGAGCTCGAATTCGAACGAGAAACATATATTGGATGGTATCTGGAATGCTAAACCCGAAAAACAAGTCGATTGGTTGATCAGAGCTTTCCCTGAGAAGTTACAGCCAAGTGTATCTCAGAATTGACAAAAGAACTCAATTTAGCCAGGAACTGCAAATTTGGATCCAGAGCTCGAATTCGAACGAGAAACACATATTGGATGGTATCTGGAATGCTAAACCCGAAAAACAAGTCGATTGGTTGATCTGAGCTTTCCCTGAGAAGGTACAGCCAACCGTATCTCAGAATTGAGGAAAGAACTCAATTTAGCCAGGAACTGCAAGTTGGGATCCAGAGCTCAAATTCGAACGAGAAACACATATTGGATGATATCAGGAATGCTAAACCCGAAGAACAAGTCGATTGGTTGATCTGAGCTTTCCCTGAGAAGATACAGACAAGCGTATCTCAGAATTGACAAAAGAACTCAGTTTAGCCAGGTACTGCAAATTTGGATGCAGAGGTCAGGTTAGAACGAGAAACACATATTGGATGCTATCTGGAATGCTAAACCCGAAGAACAAGTTGATTGGTTGATCTGAACTTTCCCTGAGAAGTTACAGCCAAGCGTATCTCAGAATTGACAAAAGAACTCAGTTTACCCAGGAACTGCAAATTTGGATCCAGAGCTCAAATTCGAATGAGAAATACATATTGGATGCTATCTGGAATGCTAAACCTGAAAAACAAGTCGATTGGTTGATCTGAGCTTTCCCTGAGAAGTTACAGCCAAGCGTATCTCAGAATTGGCAAAAGAACTCAGCTTAGCCAGGTACTGCAAATTTGGATCCAGAGCTCAAATTCGAAAGAGAAACACATATTGGATGCTATCTGGAATGCAGAAGGCGAAAAACAAGTCGATTGGTTGATCTGAGCTTTCCCTGAGAAGTTACAGCCAAGCGTATCTCAGAATTGACAAAAGAACTCAGTTTAGCCAGGTACTGCAAATTTGGATGCAGAGGTCAAATTCGAACGAGAAACACAAATTGGAGGGTATCTCGGATGCAGAAGCCGAAAAACAAGTCGATTGGTTGATCTGAGCTTTCCCTGAGAAGTTACAGCAAAACATATCCCAGAATTATCAAAAGAAGTCAGTTTAGCCAGGTACTGCAAATTTGGATCCAGAGCTCAAATTCGAACGAGAAACACATATTGGATGCTATCTGGAATGCTAAACCCGAAAAACAAGTCGATTGGTTGATCTGACCTTTCCCTGAGAAGGTACAGCCAACCGTATCTCAGAATTGACAAAAGAACTCAGTTTACCCAGGAACTGCAAATTTGGATCCAGAGCTCAAATTCGAATGAGAAATACATATTGGATGCTATCTGGAATGCTAAACCTGAAAAACAAGTCGATTGGTTGATCTGAGCTTTCCCTGAGAAGTTACAGCCAAGCGTATCTCAGAATTGGCAAAAGAACTCAGCTTAGCCAGGTACTGCAAATTTGGATCCAGAGCTCAAATTCGAAAGAGAAACACATATTGGATGCTATCTGGAATGCAGAAGGCGAAAAACAAGTCGATTGGTTGATCTGAGCTTTCCCTGAGAAGTTACAGCCAAGCGTATCTCAGAATTGACAAAAGAACTCAATTTAGCCATGAACTGCAAATTTGAATGCAGAGGTCAAATTCGAATGAGAAATACATATTGGATGCTATCTGGAATGCTAAACCTGAAAAACAAGTCGATTGGTTGATCTGAGCTTTCCCTGAGAAGTTACAGCCAAGCGTATCTCAGAATTGGCAAAAGAACTCAGCTTAGCCAGGTACTGCAAATTTGGATCCAGAGCTCAAATTCGAAAGAGAAACACATATTGGATGCTATCTGGAATGCAGAAGGCGAAAAACAAGTCGATTGGTTGATCTGAGCTTTCCCTGAGAAGTTACAGCCAAGCGTATCTCAGAATTGACAAAAGAACTCAGTTTAGCCAGGTACTGCAAATTTGGATGCAGAGGTCAAATTCGAACGAGAAACACAAATTGGAGGGTATCTCGGATGCAGAAGCCGAAAAACAAGTCGATTGGTTGATCTGAGCTTTCCCTGAGAAGTTACAGCCAAGCGTATCTCAGAATTGACAAAAGAACTCAATTTAGCCATGAACTGCAAATTTGGATGCAGAGGTCAAATTCGAATGAGAAAGACATATTGGATGCTATCTGGAATGCTAAACCTGACAAACAAGTTGATTGGTTGATCTGAGCTTTCCCTGAGAAGTTACAGCCAAGCGTATCTCAGAATTGTCAAAAGAACTCAATTTAGCCAGGAACTGCAACTTTGGATCAAGAGCTCAAATTCGAACGAGAAACACATATTGGATGCTATCTGGAATGCTAAACCCGAAGAACAAGTTGATTGCTTGATCTGAACTTTCCCTGAGAAGTTACAGCCAAGCGTATCTCAGAATTGACAAAAGAACTCAATTTAGCCAGGAACTGCAAATTTGGATCCAGAGCTCGAATTCGAACGAGAAACATATATTGGATGGTATCTGGAATGCTAAACCCGAAAAACAAGTCGATTGGTTGATCAGAGCTTTCCCTGAGAAGTTACAGCCAAGTGTATCTCAGAATTGACAAAAGAACTCAATTTAGCCAGGAACTGCAAATTTGGATCCAGAGCTCGAATTCGAACGAGAAACACATATTGGATGGTATCTGGAATGCTAAACCCGAAAAACAAGTCGATTGGTTGATCTGAGCTTTCCCTGAGAAGGTACAGCCAACCGTATCTCAGAATTGAGGAAAGAACTCAATTTAGCCAGGAACTGCAAGTTGGGATCCAGAGCTCAAATTCGAACGAGAAACACATATTGGATGATATCAGGAATGCTAAACCCGAAGAACAAGTCGATTGGTTGATCTGAGCTTTCCCTGAGAAGATACAGACAAGCGTATCTCAGAATTGACAAAAGAACTCAGTTTAGCCAGGTACTGCAAATTTGGATCCAGAGGTTGAATTCGAACGAGAAATACATATTGGATTCTATCTGGAACGCTAAACCTGAAAAACAAGTCGATTGGTTGATCTGAGCTTTCCCTGAGAAGTTACAGCAAAGCATATCTCAGAATTGTCAAAAGAACTCAGTTTAGCCAGGTACTGCAAATTTGGATCCAGAACTCAAATTCCAACGAGAAACACATATTGGATGCTATCTGGAATGCTAAACCCGAAAAACAAGTCGATTGGTTGATCTGAGCTTTACCTGAGAAGTTACAGCCAAGCGTATCTCAGAATTGTCAAAAGAACTCAATTTAGCCAGGAACTGCAAATTTGGATCCAGAGCTCAAATTCGAACGAGAAACACATATTGGATGCTATCTGGAATGCTAAACCCGAAAAACAAGTTGATTGATTGATCTGAGCTTTCCCTGAGAAGTTACAGCAAAGCATATATCAGAATTGTCAAAAGAACTCAGTTTAGCCAGGTACTGCAAATTTGGATCCAGAGCTCAAATTCGAATGAGGAACACATATTGGACGCTATCTGGAATGCAGAAGGCGAAAAACAAGTCGATTGGTTGATCTGACCTTTCCCTAAGAAGGTACAGCCAACCGTATCTCAGAATTGAGGAAAGAACTCAGTTTAGCCAGGAACTGCAAATTTGGATCCAGGGCTTAAACTCGAACGAGAAACACATATTGGATGCTTTCTGGGATGCAGAAGGCGAAAAACAAGTCGATTGGTTGATCTGAGCTTTCCCTAAGAAGTTAAAGCCAACCGTATCTCAGAATCGACAAAATAGTTTAGCCAGGAACTGCAAATTTGGATCCAGAGCTCGAATTCGAACGTGAAACACATATTGGATGCTATCTGGAATGCTAAACCCGAAAAACAAGTCGATTGGTTGATCTGAGCTTTCCCTGAGAAGTTACAGCCAAGCGTATCTCAGAATTGACAAAAGAACTCAATTTAGCCATGAACTGCAAATTTGGATGCAGAGGTCAAATTCGAATGAGAAAGACATATTGGATGCTATCTGGAATGCTAAACCTGACAAACAAGTTGATTGGTTGATCTGAGCTTTCCCTGAGAAGTTACAGCCAAGCGTATCTCAGAATTGTCAAAAGAACTCAATTTAGCCAGGAACTGCAACTTTGGATCCAGAGCTCAAATTCGAACGAGAAACACATATTGGATGCTATCTGGAATGCTAAACCCGAAGAACAAGTTGATTGCTTGATCTGAACTTTCCCTGAGAAGTTACAGCCAAGCGTATCTCAGAATTGACAAAAGAACTCAATTTAGCCAGGAACTGCAAATTTGGATCCAGAGCTCGAATTCGAACGAGAAACATATATTGGATGGTATCTGGAATGCTAAACCCGAAAAACAAGTCGATTGGTTGATCAGAGCTTTCCCTGAGAAGTTACAGCCAAACGTATCTCAGAATTGACAAAAGAACTCAATTTAGCCAGGTACTGCAAATTTGGATCCAGAGCTCAAATTCGAAAGAGAAACACATATTGGACGCTATCTGGAATGCAGAAGGCGAAAAACAAGTCGATTGGTTGATCTGACCTTTCCCTGAGAAGGTACAGCCAACCGTATCTCAGAATTGAGGAAAGAACTCAATTTAGCCAGGAACTGCAAATTTGGATCCAGAGCTCAAATTCGAACGAGAAACACATATTGGATGATATCAGGAATGCTAAACCCGAAGAACAAGTCGATTGGTTGATCTGAGCTTTCCCTGAGAAGATACAGAAAAGCGTATCTCAGAATTGACAAAAGAACTCAGTTTAGCCAGGTACTGCAAATTTGGATCCAGAGGTTGAATTCGAACGAGAAATACATATTGGATTCTATCTGGAACGCTAAACCTGAAAAACAAGTCGATTGGTTGATCTGAGCTTTCCCTGAGAAGTTACAGCAAAGCATATCTCAGAATTGTCAAAAGAACTCAGTTTATCCAGGTACTGCAAATTTGGATCCAGAACTCAAATTCCAACGAGAAACACATATTGGATGCTATCTGGAATGCTAAACCCGAAAAACAAGTCGATTGGTTGATCTGAGCTTTCCCTGAGAAGTTACAGCCAAGCGTATCTCAGAATTGGCAAAAGAACTCAGCTTAGCCAGGTACTGCAAATTTGGATCCAGAGCTCAAATTCGAAAGAGAAACACATATTGGATGCTATCTGGAATGCAGAAGGCGAAAAACAAGTCGATTGGTTGATCTGACCTTTTCCTGAGAAGGTACAGCCAACCGTATCTCAGAATTGAGGAAAGAACTCAATTTAGCCAGGAACTGCAAATTTGGATCCAGAGCTCAAATTCGAACGAGAAACACATATTGGATGATATCTGGAATGCTAAACCCGAAGAACAAGTCGATTGGTTGATCTGAGCTTTCCCTGAGAAGATACAGACAAGCGTATCTCAGAATTGACAAAGAACTCAGTTTAGCCAGGTACTGCAAATTTGGATCCAGAGGTTGAATTCGAACGAGAAATACATATTGGATTCTATCTGGAACGCTAAACCTGAAAAACAAGTCGATTGGTTGATCTGAGCTTTCCCTGAGAAGTTACAGCAAAGCATATCTCAGAATTGTCAAAAGAACTCAGTTTAGCCAGGTACTGCAAATTTGGATCCAGAACTCAAATTCCAACGAGAAACACATATTGGATGCTATCTGGAATGCTAAACCCGAAAAACAAGTCGATTGGTTGATCTGAGCTTTACCTGAGAAGTTACAGCCAAGCGTATCTCAGAATTGTCAAAAGAACTCAATTTAGCCAGGAACTGCAAATTTGGATCCAGAGCTCAAATTCGAACGAGAAACACATATTGGATGCTATCTGGAATGCTAAACCCGAAAAACAAGTTGATTGATTGATCTGAGCTTTCCCTAAGAAGTTACAGCAAAGCATTTATCAGAATTGTCAAAAGAACTCAGTTTAGCCAGGTACTGCAAATTTGGATCCAGAGCTCAAATTCGAAAGAGAAACACATATTGGACGCTATCTGGAATGCAGAAGGCGAAAAACAAGTCGATTGGTTGATCTGACCTTTCCCTGAGAAGGTACACCCAACCGTATCTCAGAATTGAGGAAAGAACTCAGTTTAGCCAGGAACTGCAAATTTGGATCCAGAGCTCAAATTCGAACGAGAAACACATATTGGATGCTATCTGGAATACTAAACCCGAAAAACAAGTTGATTGGTTGATCTGAACTTTCCCTAAGAAGTTAAAGCCAACCTTATCTCAGAATCGACAAAATAACTCAGTTTAGCCAGGAACTGCAAATTTGGATCCAGGGCTCAAATTCGAACGAGAAACACATATTGGATGCTATCAGGGATGCAGAAGGCGAAAAACAAGTCGATTGGTTGATCTGAGCTTTCCCTAAGAAGTTAAAGCCAACCGTATCTCAGAATCGACAAAATAGTTTAGCCAGGAACTGCAAATTTGGATCCAGAGCTCAAATTCGAACGAGAAACACATATTGGATGCTATCTGGAATGCTAAACCCGAAAAACAAGTAGATTGGTTGATCTGAGCTTTCCCTGAGAAGTTACAGCCAAGCGTATCTCAGAATTGGCAAAAGAACTCAGCTTAGGCAGGTACTGCAAATTTGGATCCAGAGCTCAAATTCGAATGAGAAATACATATTGGATGCTATCTGGAATGCTAAACCTGAAAAACAAGTCGATTGGTTGATCTGAGCTTTCCCTGAGAAGTTACAGCCAAGCGTATCTCAGAATTGGCAAAAGAACTCAGCTTAGCCAGGTACTGCAAATTTGGATCCAGAGCTCAAATTCGAAAGAGAAACACATATTGGATGCTATCTGGAATGCAGAAGGCGAAAAACAAGTCGATTGGTTGATCTGAGCTTTCCCTGAGAAGTTACAGCCAAGCGTATCTCAGAATTGACAAAAGAACTCAATTTAGCCATGAACTGCAAATTTGGATGCAGAGGTCAAATTCGAATGAGAAAGACATATTGGATGCTATCTGGAATGCTAAACCTGACAAACAAGTTGATTGGTTGATCTGAGCTTTCCCTGAGAAGTTACAGCCAAGCGTATCTCAGAATTGTCAAAAGAACTCAATTTAGCCAGGAACTGCAACTTTGGATCCAGAGCTCAAATTCGAACGAGAAACACATATTGGATGCTATCTGGAATGCTAAACCCGAAGAACAAGTTGATTGCTTGATCTGAACTTTCCCTGAGAAGTTACAGCCAAGCGTATCTCAGAATTGACAAAAGAACTCAATTTAGCCAGGAACTGCAAATTTGGATCCAGAGCTCGAATTTGAACGAGAAACACATATTGGATGGTATTTGGAATGCTAAACCCGAAAAACAAGTCGATTGGTTGATCAGAGCTTTCCCTGAGAAGTTACAGCCAAGTGTATCTCAGAATTGTCAAAAGAACTCAGTTTAGCCAGGTACTGCAAATTTGGATCCAGAGCTCAAATTCGAAAGAGAAACACATATTGGACGCTATCTGGAATGCAGAAGGCGAAAAACAAGTCGATTGGTTGATCTGACCTTTCCCTGAGAAGGTACAGCCAAGCGTATCTCAGAATTGAGGAAAGAACTCAATTTAGCCAGGAACTGCAAATTTGGATCCAGAGCTCAAATTCGAACGAGAAACACATATTGGATGATATCAGGAATGCTAAACCCGAAGAACAAGTCGATTGGTTGATCTGAGCTTTCCCTGAGAAGATACAGACAAGCGTATCTCAGAATTGACAAAAGAACTCAGTTTAGCCAGGTACTGCAAATTTGGATCCAGAGGTTGAATTCGAACGAGAAATACATATTGGATTCTATCTGGAACGCTAAACCTGAAAAACAAGTCGATTGGTTGATCTGAGCTTTCCCTGAGAAGTTACAGCAAAGCATATCTCAGAATTGTCAAAAGAACTCAGTTTAGCCAGGTACTGCAAATTTGGATCCAGAACTCAAATTCCAACGAGAAACACATATTGGATGCTATCTGGAATGCTAAACCCGAAAAACAAGTCGATTGGTTGATCTGAGCTTTACCTGAGAAGTTACAGCCAAGCGTATCTCAGAATTGTCAAAAGAACTCAATTTAGCCAGGAACTGCAAATTTGGATCCAGAGCTCAAATTCGAACGAGAAACACATATTGGATGCTATCTGGAATGCTAAACCCGAAAAACAAGTTGATTGATTGATCTGAGCTTTCCCTGAGAAGTTACAGCAAAGCATATATCAGAATTGTCAAAAGAACTCAGTTTAGCCAGGTACTGCAAATTTGGATCCAGAGCTCAAATTCGAATGAGAAACACATATTGGACGCTATCTGGAATGCAGAAGGCGAAAAACAAGACGATTGGTTGATCTGACCTTTCCCTAAGAAGGTACAGCCAACCGTATCTCAGAATTGAGGAAAGAACTCAGTTTAGCCAGGAACTGCAAATTTGGATCCAGGGCTTAAACTCGAACGAGAAACACATATTGGATGCTATCTTGGATGCAGAAGGCGAAAAACAAGTCGATTGGTTGATCTGAGCTTTCCCTAAGAAGTTAAAGCCAACCGTATCTCAGAATCGACAAAATAGTTTAGCCAGGAACTGCAAATTTGGATCCAGAGCTCGAATTCGAACGTGAAACACATATTGGATGCTATCTGGAATGCTAAACCCGAAAAACAAGTCGATTGGTTGATCTGAGCTTTCCCTGAGAAGTTACAGCCAAGCGTATCTCAGAATTGACAAAAGAACTCAATTTAGCCATGAACTGCAAATTTGGATGCAGAGGTCAAATTCGAATGAGAAAGACATATTGGATGCTATCTGGAATGCTAAACCTGACAAACAAGTTGATTGGTTGATCTGAGCTTTCCCTGAGAAGTTACAGCCAAGCGTATCTCAGAATTGTCAAAAGAACTCAATTTAGCCAGGAACTGCAAATTTGGATCCAGAGCTCGAATTCGAACAAGAAACACATATTGGATGGTATCTGGAATGCTAAACCCGAAAAACAAGTCGATTGGTTGATCAGAGCTTTCCCTGAGAAGTTACAGCCAAGTGTATCTCAGAATTGTCAAAAGAACTCAGTTTAGCCAGGTACTGCAAATTTGGATCCAGAGCTCAAATTCGAAAGAGAAACACATATTGGACGCTATCTGGAATGCAGAAGGCGAAAAACAAGTCGATTGGTTGATCTGACCTTTCCCTGAGAAGGTACAGCCAACCGTATCTCAGAATTGAGGAAAGAACTCAGTTTAGCCAGGTACTGCAAATTTGGATCCAGAGGTTGAATTCGAACGAGAAATACATATTGGATTCTATCTGGAACGCTAAACCTGAAAAACAAGTTGATTGGTTGATCTGAGCTTTCCCTGAGAAATTACAGCCAAGCGTATCTGAGAATTGAGGAAAGAACTCAATTTAGCCAGGAACTGCAAATTTGGATCCAGAGCTCAAATTCGAACGGGAAACACAAATTGGATGGTATCTGGAATGCTAAACCCGAAAAACAAGTCGATTGGTTGATCAGAGCTTTCCCTGAGAAGTTACAGCCAAGCGTATCTCAGAATTGACAAAAGAACTCAGTTTAGCCAGGAACTGCAAATTTGGATCCAGAACTCAAATTCGAACGGGAAACACATATTGGAGGGTATCCCGGATATAGACGCCGAAAAACAAGTCGATTGGTTGATCTGAGCTTTCCCTGAGAAGATACAGCCAAACGTATCTCAGAATTGACAAAAGAACTCAGTTTAGCCAGGTACTGCAAATTTGGATCCAGAGCTCAAATTCGAACGAGAAACACATATTGGACGCTATCTGGAATGCAGAAGGCGAAAAACAAGTCGATTGGTTGATCTGACCTTTCCCTAAGAAGGTACAGCCAACCGTATCTCAGAATTGAGGAAAGAACTCAGTTTAGCCAGGAAATGCAAATTTGGATCCAGGGCTTAAACTCGAACGAGAAACACATATTGGATGCTATCTGGGATGCAGAAGGCGAAAAACAAGTCGATTGGTTGATCTGAGCTTTCCCTAAGAAGTTAAAGCCAACCGTATCTCAGAATCGACAAAATAGTTTAGCCAGGAACTGCAAATTTGGATCCAGAGCTCGAATTCGAACGTGAAACACATATTGGATGCTATCTGGAATGCTAAACCCGAAAAACAAGTTGATTGGTTGATCTGAGCTTTCCCTGAGAAGTTACAGCAAAACATATCCCAGAATTATCAAAAGAAGTCAGTTTAGCCAGGTACTGCAAATTTGGATCCAGAGCTCAAATTCGAACGAGAAACACATATTGGATGCTATCTGGGATGCAGAAGGCGAAAAACAAGTCGATTGGTTGATCTGAGTTTTCCCTAAGAAGTTAAAGCCAACCGTATCTCAGAAATGACAAAAGAACTCAGTTTACCCAGGAACTGCAAATTTGGATGCAGAGGTCAAATTCGAACGAGAAACACATATTGGATGCTTCTGGAATGCTAAACCCGAAAAACAAGTCGATTGGTTGATCTGAGCTTTCCCTGAGAAGTTACAGCCAAGCGTATCTCAGAATTGAGGAAAGAACTCAATTTAGCCAGGAACTGCAAATTTGGATCCAGAGCTCAAATTCGAACGGGAAACACAAATTGGATGGTATCTGGAATGCTAAACCCGAAAAACAAGTCGATTGGTTAATCAGAGCTTTCCCTGAGAAGTTACAGCCAAGCGTATCTCAGAATTGACAAAAGAACTCAGTTTAGCCAGGAACTGCAAATTTGGATCCAGAACTCAAATTCGAACGGGAAACACATATTGGAGGGTATCCCGGATATAGACGCAGAAAAACAAGTCGATTGGTTGATCTGAGCTTTCCCTGAGAAGATACAGCCAAACGTATCTCAGAATTGACAAAAGAACTCAGTTTAGCCAGGTACTGCAAATTTGGATCCAGAGGTCGCATTCGAAAGAGAAACACAAATTGGAGGGTATCCCGGATGCAGAAGCCGAAAAACGTCGATTGGTTGATCTGAGCTTTCCCTGAGAAGATACAGCCAAGCGTATCTCAGAATTGACAAAAGAACTCAGTTTAGCCAGGTACTGCAAATTTGGATCCAGAGGTCGAATTCGAACGAGAAACACAAATTGGAGGGTATCCCGGATGCAGAAGCCGAAAAACAAGTAGATTGGTTGATCTGACCTTTCCCTGAGAAGGTACAGCCAACCGTATCTCAGAATTGACAAAAGAACTCAGTTTACCCAGGAACTGCAAATTTGGATCCAGAGCTCAAATTCGAATGAAAAATACATATTGGATGCTATCTGGAATGCTAAACCTGAAAAACAAGTTGATTGGTTGATGTGAGCTTTCCCTGAGAAGTTACAGCAAAGCATATCTCAGAATTGTCAAAAGAACTCAGTTTAGCCAGGTACTGCAAATTTGGATCCAGAACTCAAATTCCAACGAGAAACACATATTGGATGCTATCTGGAATGCTAAACCCGAAAAACAAGTCGATTGGTTGATCTGACCTTTCCCTGAGAAGGTACAGCCAACCGTATCTCAGAATTGACAAAAGAACTCAGTTTACCCAGGAACTGCAAATTTGGATCCAGAGCTCAAATTCGAATGAAAAATACATATTGGATGCTATCTGGAATGCTAAACCCGAAATCAAGTTGATTGATTGATCCGAGCTTTCCCTGAGAAGTTACAGCAAAGCATATATCAGAATTGTCAAAAGAACTCAGTTTAGCCAGGTACTGCAAATTTGGATCCAGAGCTCAAATTCGAAAGAGAAACACATATTGGACGCTATCTGGAATGCAGAAGGCGAAAAACAAGTCGATTGGTTGATCTGACCTTTCCCTGAGAAGGTACAGCCAATCGTATCTCAGAATTGAGGAAAGAACTCAATTTTGCCAGGAACTGCAAATTTGGATCCAGAGCTCAAATTCGAACGAGAAACACATATTGGATGCTATCTGGAATGCTAAACCCGAAAAACAAGTTGATTGGTTGATCTGAGCTTTCCCTGAGAAGTTAAAGCCAACCGTATCTCAGAATCGACAAAATAGTTTAGCCAGGAACTGCAAATTTGGATCCAGAGCTCAAATTCGAACGAGAAACACATATTGGATGCTATCTGGAATGCTAAACCCGAAAAACAAGTTGATTGGTTGATCTGAGCTTTCCCTGAGAAGTTACAGCAAAACATATCCCAGAATTATCAAAAGAAGTCAGTTTATCCAGGTACCGCAAATTTGGATCCAGAGCTCAAATTCGAACGAGAAACACATATTGGATGCTATCTGGAATGCTAAACCCGAAAAACAAGTCGATTGGTTGATCTGAGCTTTCCCTGAGAAGTTACAGCCAAGCGTATCTCAGAATTGACAAAAGAACTCAGTTTAGCCAGGTACTGCAAATTTGGATCCAGAACTCAAATTCGAACGGGAAACACATATTGGATGCAGAAGCCGAAAAACAAGTCGATTGGTTGATCTGACCATTCCATGAGAAGATACCGCCAAGCGTATCTCAGAATTGACAAAAGAACTCAGTTTAGCCAGGTACTGCAAATTTGGATCCAGAGCTCAAATTCGAACGAGAAACACATATTGGATGCTATCTGGGATGCAGAAGGCGAAAAACAAGTCGATTGGTTGATCTGAGTTTTCCCTAAGAAGTTAAAGCCAACCGTATCTCAGAAATGACAAAAGAACTCAGTTTACCCAGGAACTGCAAATTTGGATGCAGAGGTCAAATTCGAACGAGAAACACATATTGGATGCTATCTGGAATGCTAAACCCGAAAAACAAGTCGATTGTTTGATCTGAGCTTTCCCTGAGAAGTTACAGCCAAGCGTATCTGAGAATTGAGGAAAGAACTCAATTTAGCCAGGAACTGCAAATTTGGATCCAGAGCTCAAATTCGAACGGGAAACACAAATTGGATGGTATCTGGAATGCTAAACCCGAAAAACAAGTCGATTGGTTGATCAGAGCTTTCCTTGAGAAGTTACAGCCAAGCGTATCTCAGAATTGACAAAAGAACTCAATTTAGCCAGGAACTGCAAATTTGGATCCAGAACTCCAATTCGAACGGGAAACACATATTGGAGGGTATCCCGGATATAGACGCCGAAAAACAAGTCGATTGGTTGATCTGAGCTTTCCCTGAGAAGATACAGCCAAACGTATCTCAGAATTGACAAAAGAACTCAGTTTAGCCAGGTACTGCAAATTTGGATCCAGAGGTCGAATTCGAAAGAGAAACACAAATTGGAGGGTATCCCGGATGCAGAAGCCGAAAAACGTCGATTGGTTGATCTGAGCTTTCCCTGAGAAGATACAGCCAAGCGTATCTCAGAATTGACAAAAGAACTCAGTTTAGCCAGGTACTGCAAATTTGGATCCAGAGGTCGAATTCGAACGAGAAACACAAATTGGAGGGTATCCCGGATGCAGAAGCCGAAAAACAAGTCGATTGGTTGATCTGACCTTTCCCTGAGAAGGTACAGCCAACCGTATCTCAGATTTGACAAAAGAACTCAGTTTACCCAGGAACTGCAAATTTGGATCCAGAGCTCAAATTCGAATGAAAAATACATATTGGATGCTATCTGGAATGCTAAACCTGAAAAACAAGTCGATTGGTTGATGTGAGCTTTCCCTGAGAAGTTACAGCAAAGCATATCTCAGAATTGTCAAAAGAACTCAGTTTAGCCAGGTACTGCAAATTTGGATCCAGAACTCAAATTCCAACGAGAAACACATATTGGATGCTATCTGGAATGCTAAACCCGAAAAACAAGTCGATTGGTTGATCTGACCTTTCCCTGAGAAGGTACAGCCAACCGTATCTCAGAATTGACAAAAGAACTGTTTACCCAGGAACTGCAAATTTGGATCCAGAGCTCAAATTCGAATGAAAAATACATATTGGATGGTATCTGGAATGCTAAACCCGAAATCAAGTTGATTGATTGATCCGAGCTTTCCCTGAGAAGTTACAGCAAAGCATATATCAGAATTGTCAAAAGAACTCAGTTTAGCCAGGTACTGCAAATTTGGATCCAGAGCTCAAATTCGAAAGAGAAACACATATTGGACGCTATCTGGAATGCAGAAGGCGAAAAACAAGTCGATTGGTTGATCTGACCTTTCCCTGAGAAAGTACAGCCAATCGTATCTCAGAATTGAGGAAAGAACTCAATTTTGCCAGGAACTGCAAATTTGGATCCAGAGCTCAAATTCGAACGAGAAACACATATTGGATGCTATCTGGAATGCTAAACCCGAAAAACAAGTTGATTGGTTGATCTGAACTTTCCCTAAGAAGTTAAAGCCAACCGTATCTCAGAATCGACAAAATAACTCAGTTTAGCCAGGAACTGCAAATTTGGATCCAGGGCTTAAATTCGAACGAGAAACACATATTGGATGCTATCTGGGATGCAGAAGGCGAAAAACAAGTCGATTGGTTGATCTGAGCTTTCCCTGAGAAGTTAAAGCCAACCGTATCTCAGAATCGACAAAATAGTTTAGCCAGGAACTGCAAATTTGGATCCAGAGCTCAAATTCGAACGAGAAACACATATTGGATGCTATCTGGAATGCTAAACCCGAAAAACAAGTTGATTGGTTGATCTGAGCTTTCCCTGAGAAGTTACAGCAAAACATATCCCAGAATTATCAAAAGAAGTCAGTTTAGCCAGGTACTGCAAATTTGGATCCAGAGCTCAAATTCGAACGAGAAACACATATTGGATGCTATCTGGGATGCAGAAGGCGAAAAACTGCAAATTTGGATTGGTTGATCTGAGTTTTCCCTAAGAAGTTAAAGCCAACCGTATCTCAGAAATGACAAAAGAACTCAGTTTACCCAGGAACTGCAAATTTGGATGCAGAGGTCAAATTCGAACGAGAAACACAAATTGGATGCAGAAGCCGAAAAACAAGTCGATTGGTTGATCTGACCATTCCATGAGAAGATACAGCCAAGCGTATCTCAGAATTGACAAAAGAACTGAGTTTAGCCAGGTACTGCAAATTTGGATCCAGAGCTCAAATTCGAATGAGAAACACCTATTGGATGCTATCTGGGATGCAGAAGCTGAAAAACAAGTCGATTGGTTGATCTGAGCTTTCCCTAAGAAGTTAAAGCCAACCGTATCTCAGAATTGACAAAAGAACTCAAGTTTACCCAGGAACTACAAATTTGGATGCAGAGGTCAAATTCGAACGAGAAACACAATTTGGAGGGTATCTCGGATGCAGAAGCCGAAAAACAAGTCGATTGGTTGATCTGACCTTTCCCTGAGAAGGTACAGCCAATCGTATCTCAGAATTGAGGAAAGAACTCAGTTTACCCAGGAACTGCAAATTTGGATCCAGAGCTCAAATTCGAATGAAAAATACATATTGGATGCTATCTGGAATGCTAAACCCGAAATCAAGTTGATTGATTGATCCGAGCTTTCCCTGAGAAGTTACAGCAAAGCATATATCAGAATTGTCAAAAGAACTCAGTTTAGCCAGGTACTGCAAATTTGGATCCAGAGCTCAAATTCGAAAGAGAAACACATATTGGACGCTATCTGGAATGCAGAAGGCGAAAAACAAGTCGATTGGTTGATCTGACCTTTCCCTGAGAAGGTACAGCCAATCGTATCTCAGAATTGAGGAAAGAACTCAATTTTGCCAGGAACTGCAAATTTGGATCCAGAGCTCAAATTCGAACGAGAAACACATATTGGATGCTATCTGGAATGCTAAACCCGAAAAACAAGTTGATTGGTTGATCTGAACTTTCCCTAAGAAGTTAAAGCCAACCGTATCTCAGAATCGACAAAATAACACAGTTTAGCCAGGAACTGCAAATTTGGATCCAGGGCTTAAATTCGAACGAGAAACACATATTGGATGCTATCTGGGATGCAGAAGGCGAAAAACAAGTCGATTGGTTGATCTGAGCTTTCCCTGAGAAGTTAAAGCCAACCGTATCTCAGAATCGACAAAATAGTTTAGCCAGGAACTGCAAATTTGGATCCAGAGCTCAAATTCGAACGAGAAACACATATTGGATGCTATCTGGAATGCTAAACCCGAAAAACAAGTTGATTGGTTGATCTGAGCTTTCCCTGAGAAGTTACAGCAAAACATATCCCAGAATTATCAAAAGAAGTCAGTTTAGCCAGGTACTGCAAATTTGGATCCAGAGCTCAAATTCGAACGAGAAACACATATTGGATGCTATCTGGAATGCTAAACCCGAAAAACAAGTCGATTGGTTGATCTGAGCTTTCCCTGAGAAGTTACAGCCAAGCGTATCTCAGAATTGACAAAAGAACTCAGTTTAGCCAGGTACTGCAAATTTGGATCCAGAACTCAAATTCGAACGGGAAACACATATTGGATGCAGAAGCCGAAAAACAAGTCGATTGGTTGATCTGACCATTCCATGAGAAGATACAGCCAAGCGTATCTCAGAATTGACAAAAGAACTCAGTTTAGCCAGGTACTGCAAATTTGGATCCAGAGCTCAAATTCGAATGAGAAACACATATTGGATGCTATCAGGGATGCAGAAGCTGAAAAACAAGTCGATTGGTTGATCTGAGCTTTCCCTAAGAAGTTAAAGCCAACCGTATCTCAGAATTGACAAAAGAACTCAAGTTTACCCAGGAACTACAAATTTGGATGCAGAGGTCAAATTCGAACGAGAAACACAAATTGGAGGATATCTCGGATGCAGAAGCCGAAAAACAAGTCGATTGGTTGATCTGAGCTTTCCCTGAGAAGTTACAGCTAAGCGTATCAGAATTGAGGAAAGAACTCAATTTAGCCAGGAACTGGAAATTTGGATCCAGAGCTCAAATTCGAATGAGAAAGACATATTGGATGATGTCTGGAATGCTAAACCTGACAAACAAGTCGATTGGTTGTTCTGAGCTTTCCCTGAGAAGTTACAGCCAAGCGTATCTCAGAATTGACAAAAGAACTCAGTTTAGCCAGGTACTGCAAATTTGGATGCAGAGGTCAAGTTCGAACGAGAAACACATATTGGATGCTATCTGGAATGCTAAACCCGAAGAACAAGTTGATTGGTTGATCTGAACTTTCCCTGAGAAGTTACAGCCAAGCGTATCTCAGAATTGACAAAAGAACTCAGTTTACCCAGGAACTGCAAATTTGGATCCAGAGCTCAAATTCGAATGAGAAACACATATTGGATGCTATCTGGAATGCTAAACCTGAAAAACAAGTCGATTGGTTGATCTGAGCTTTCCCTGAGAAGTTACAGCCAAGCGTATCTCAGAATTGGCAAATGAACTCAGCTTAGCCAGGTACTGCAAATTTGGATCCAGAGCTCAAATTCGAAAGAGAAACACATATTGGATGCTATCTGGGATGTAGAAGCTGAAAAACAAGTCGATTGGTTGATCTGAGCTTTCCCTAAGAAGTTAAAGCCAACCGTATCTCAGAATTGAGGAAAGAACTCAGTTTAGCCATGAACTGCAAATTTGGATGCAGAGGTCAAATTCGAATGAGAAAGACATATTGGATGCTATCTGGAATGCTAAACCTGACAAACAAGTTGATTGGTTGATCTGAGCTTTCCCTGAGAAGTTACAGCCAAGCGTATCTCAGAATTGAGGAAAGAACTCAGTTTAGCCATGAACTGCAAATTTGGATGCAGAGGTCAAATTCGAATGAGAAAGACATATTGGATGCTATCTGGAATGCTAAACCTGACAAACAAGTTGATTGGTTGATCTGAACTTTCCCTGAGAAGTTACAGCCAAGCGTATCTCAGAATTGACAAAAGAACTCAGTTTAGCCAGGTACTGCAAATTTGGATCCAGAACTCAAATTCGAACGAGAAACACATATTGGATGCTATCTGGGATGCAGAAGGCGAAAAACAAGTAGATTGGTTGATCTGAGCTTTCCCTCAGAAGTTAAAGCCAACCGTATCTCAGAATCGACAAAATAGTTTAGCCAGGAACTGCAAATTTGGATCCAGAGCTCAAATTCGAACGAGAAACACATATTGGATGCTATCTGGAATGCTAAACCCGAAAAACAAGTTGATTGGTTGATCTGAGCTTTCCCTGAGAAGTTACAGCAAAACATATCCCAGAATTATCAAAAGAAGTCAGTTTAGCCAGGTACTGCAAATTTGGATCCAGAGCTCAAATTCGAACGAGAAACACATATTGGATGCTATCTGGAATGCTAAACCCGAAAAACAAGTCGATTGGTTGATCTGAGCTTTCCCTGAGAAGTTACAGCCAAGCGTATCTCAGAATTGACAAAAGAACTCAGTTTAGCCAGGTACTGCAAATTTGGGTCCAGAACTCAAATTCGAACGGGAAACACATATTGGATGGAATCCCGGATGTAGACGCCGAAAAACAAGTCGATTGGTTGATCTGAGCTTTCCCTGAGAAGATACAGCCAAGCGTATCTCAGAATTGACAAAAGAACTCAGTTTAGCCAGGTACTGCAAATTTGGATCCAGAGGTCGAATTCGAACGAGAAACACAAATTGGAGGGTATCTCGGATGCAGAAGCCGAAAAACAAGTCGATTGGTTGATCTGAGCTTTCCCTGAGAAGTTACAGCTAAGCGTATCAGAATTGAGGAAAGAACTCAATTTAGCCAGGAACTGGAAATTTGGATCCAGAGCTCAAATTCGAATGAGAAAGACATATTGGATGATGTCTGGAATGCTAAACCTGACAAACAAGTCGATTGGTTGTTCTGAGCTTTCCCTGAGAAGTTACAGCCAAGCGTATCTCAGAATTGACAAAAGAACTCAGTTTAGCCAGGTACTGCAAATTTGGATGCAGAGGTCAAGTTCGAACGAGAAACACATATTGGATGCTATCTGGAATGCTAAACCCGAAGAACAAGTTGATTGGTTGATCTGAACTTTCCCTGAGAAGTTACAGCCAAGCGTATCTCAGAATTGACAAAAGAACTCAGTTTACCCAGGAACTGCAAATTTGGATCCAGAGCTCAAATTCGAATGAGAAACACATATTGGATGCTATCTGGAATGCTAAACCTGAAAAACAAGTCGATTGGTTGATCTGAGCTTTCCCTGAGAAGTTACAGCCAAGCGTATCTCAGAATTGGCAAATGAACTCAGGTACTGCAAATTTGGATCCAGAGCTCAAATTCGAAAGAGAAACACATATTGGATGCTATCTGGGATGTAGAAGCTGAAAAACAAGTCGATTGGTTGATCTGAGCTTTCCCTAAGAAGTTAAAGCCAACCGTATCTCAGAATTGAGGAAAGAACTCAGTTTAGCCATGAACTGCAAATTTGGAGGCAGAGGTCAAATTCGAATGAGAAAGACATATTGGATGCTATCTGGAATGCTAAACCTGACAAACAAGTTGATTGGTTGATCTGAGCTTTCCCTGAGAAGTTACAGCCAAGCGTATCTCAGAATTGAGGAAAGAACTCAGTTTAGCCATGAACTGCAAATTTGGATGCAGAGGTCAAATTCGAATGAGAAAGACATATTGGATGCTATCTGGAATGCTAAACCTGACAAACAAGTTGATTGGTTGATCTGAACTTTCCCTGAGAAGTTACAGCCAAGCGTATCTCAGAATTGACAAAAGAACTCAGTTTAGCCAGGTACTGCAAATTTGGATCCAGAACTCAAATTCGAACGAGAAACACATATTGGATGCTATCTGGGATGCAGAAGGCGAAAAACAAGTAGATTGGTTGATCTGAGCTTTCCCTGAGAAGTTAAAGCCAACCGTATCTCAGAATCGACAAAATAGTTTAGCCAGGAACTGCAAATTTGGATCCAGAGCTCAAATTCGAACGAGAAACACATATTGGATGCTATCTGGAATGCTAAACCCGAAAAACAAGTTGATTGGTTGATCTGAGCTTTCCCTGAGAAGTTACAGCAAAACATATCCCAGAATTATCAAAAGAAGTCAGTTTAGCCAGGTACTGCAAATTTGGATCCAGAGCTCAAATTCGAACGAGAAACACATATTAGATGCTATCTGGGATGTAGAAGCTGAAAAACAAGTCGATTGGTTGATCTGAGCTTTCCCTAAGAAGTTAAAGCCAACCGTATCTCAGAATTGAGGAAAGAACTCAGTTTAGCCATGAACTGCAAATTTGGATGAGGAGGTCAAATTCGAATGAGAAAGACATATTGGATGCTATCTGGAATGCTAAACCTGACAAACAAGTTGATTGGTTGATCTGAGCTTTCCCTGAGAAGTTACAGCCAAGCGTATCTCAGAATTGAGGAAAGAACTCAGTTTAGCCATGAACTGCAAATTTGGATGCAGAGGTCAAATTCGAATGAGAAAGACATATTGGATGCTATCTGGAATGCTAAACCTGACAAACAAGTTGATTGGTTGATCTGAACTTTCCCTGAGAAGTTACAGCCAAGCGTATCTCAGAATTGACAAAAGAACTCAGTTTAGCCAGGTACTGCAAATTTGGATCCAGAACTCAAATTCGAACGAGAAACACATATTGGATGCTATCTGGGATGCAGAAGGCGAAAAACAAGTAGATTGGTTGATCTGAGCTTTCCCTCAGAAGTTAAAGCCAACCGTATCTCAGAATCGACAAAATAGTTTAGCCAGGAACTGCAAATTTGGATCCAGAGCTCAAATTCGAACGAGAAACACATATTGGATGCTATCTGGAATGCTAAACCCGAAAAACAAGTCGATTGGTTGATCTGAGCTTTCCCTGAGAAGTTACAGCCAAGCGTATCTCAGAATTGACAAAAGAACTCAGTTTAGCCAGGTACTGCAAATTTGGATCCAGAACTCAAATTCGAACGGGAAACACATATTGGATGGAATCCCGGATGTAGACGCCGAAAAACAAGTCGATTGGTTGATCTGAGCTTTCCCTGAGAAGATACAGCCAAGCGTATCTCAGAATTGTCAAACGAACTCAATTTATCCAGGTACTGCAAATTTGGATCCAGAGGTCGAATTCGAACGAGAAACACATATTGGAGGGTATCTCGGATGCAGAAGCCGAAAAACAAGTCGATTGGTTGATCTGACCTTTCCCTGAGAAGGTACAGCCAACCGTATCTCAGAATTGACAAAAGAACTCAGTTTACCCAGGTACTGCAAATTTGGATCCAGAACTCAAATTCCAACGAGAAACACATATTGGATGCTATCTGGAATGCTAAACCCGAAAAACAAGTCGATTGGTTGATCTGAGCTTTCCCTGAGAAGTTACAGCCAACCGTATCTCAGAATTGAGGAAAGAACTCAATTTAGCCAGGAACTGGAAATTTGGATCCAGAGCTCAAATTCGAACGAGAAACACATATTGGATGCTATTTGGAATGCTAAACCCGAAAAACAAGTTGATTGATTGATCCGAGCTTTCCCTGAGAAGTTACAGCAAAGCACATATCAGAATTGTCAAAAGAACTCAGTTTAGCCAGGTACTGCAAATTTGGATCCAGAGCTCAAATTCGAAAGAGAAACACATATTGGACGCTATCTGGAATGCAGAAGGCGAAAAACAAGTCGATTGGTTGATCTGACCTTTCCCTGAGAAGGTACAGCCAACCGTATCTCAGAATTGAGGAAAGAACTCAATTTTGCCAAGAACTGCAAATTTGGATCCAGAGCTCAAATTCGAACGAGAAACACATATTGGATGCTATCTGGAATGCTAAACCCGAAAAACAAGTTGATTGGTTGATCTGAGCTTTCCCTGAGAAGTTACAGCAAAACATATCCCAGAATTATCAAAAGAAGTCAGTTTAGCCAGGTACTGCAAATTTGGATCCAGAGCTCAAATTCGAATGAGAAACACATATTGGATGCTATCAGGGATGCAGAAGCTGAAAAACAAGTCGATTGGTTGATCTGAGCTTTCCCTAAGAAGTTAAAGCCAACCGTATCTCAGAATTGACAAAAGAACTCAAGTTTACCCAGGAACTACAAATTTGGATGCAGAGGTCAAATTCGAACGAGAAACACAAATTGGAGGGTATCTCGGATGCAGAAGCCGAAAAACAAGTCGATTGGTTGATCTGAGTTTTCCCTGAGAAGTTACAGCTAAGCGTATCAGAATTGAGGAAAGAACTCAATTTAGCCAGGAACTGGAAATTTGGATCCAGAGCTCAAATTCGAATGAGAAAGACATATTGGATGATGTCTGGAATGCTAAACCTGACAAACAAGTCGATTGGTTGTTCTGAGCTTTCCCTGAGAAGTTACAGCCAAGCGTATCTCAGAATTGACAAAAGAACTCAGTTTAGCCAGGTACTGCAAATTTGGATGCAGAGGTCAAGTTCGAACGAGAAACACATATTGGATGCTATCTGGAATGCTAAACCCGAAGAACAAGTTGATTGGTTGATCTGAACTTTCCCTGAGAAGTTACAGCCAAGCGTATCTCAGAATTGACAAAAGAACTCAGTTTACCCAGGAACTGCAAATTTGGATCCAGAGCTCAAATTCGAATGAGAAACACATATTGGATGCTATCTGGAATGCTAAACCTGAAAAACAAGTCGATTGGTTGATCTGAGCTTTCCCTGAGAAGTTACAGCCAAGCGTATCTCAGAATTGGCAAATGAACTCAGCTTAGCCAGGTACTGCAAATTTGGATCCAGAGCTCAAATTCGAAAGAGAAACACATATTGGATGCTATCTGGGATGTAGAAGCTGAAAAACAAGTCGATTGGTTGATCTGAGCTTTCCCTAAGAAGTTAAAGCCAACCGTATCTCAGAATTGAGGAAAGAACTCAGTTTAGCCATGAACTGCAAATTTGGATGCAGAGGTCAAATTCGAATGAGAAAGACATATTGGATGCTATCTGGAATGCTAAACCTGACAAACAAGTTGATTGGTTGATCTGAGCTTTCCCTGAGAAGTTACAGCCAAGCGTATCTCAGAATTGAGGAAAGAACTCAGTTTAGCCATGAACTGCAAATTTGGATGCAGAGGTCAAATTCGAATGAGAAAGACATATTGGATGCTATCTGGAATGCTAAACCTGACAAACAAGTTGATTGGTTGATCTGAACTTTCACTGAGAAGTTACAGCCAAGCGTATCTCAGAATTGACAAAAGAACTCAGTTTAGCCAGGAACTGGAAATTTGGATCCAGAGCTCAAATTCGAACGAGAAACACATATTGGATGCTATTTGGAATGCTAAACCCGAAAAACAAGTTGATTGATTGATCCGAGCTTTCCCTGAGAAGTTACAGCAAAGCACATATCAGAATTGTCAAAAGAACTCAGTTTAGCCAGGTACTGCAAATTTGGATCCAGAGCTCAAATTCGAAAGAGAAACACATATTGGACGCTATCTGGAATGCAGAAGGCGAAAAACAAGTCGATTGGTTGATCTGACCTTTCCCTGAGAAGGTACAGCCAACCGTATCTCAGAATTGAGGAAAGAACTCAATTTTGCCAGGAACTGCAAATTTGGATCCAGAGCTCAAATTCGAACGAGAAACACATATTGGATGCTATCTGGGATGCAGAAGGCGAAAAACAAGTCGATTGGTTGATCTGAGCTTTCCCTGAGAAGTTAAAGCCAACCGTATCTCAGAATCGACAAAATAGTTTAGCCAGGAACTGCAAATTTGGATCCAGAGCTCAAATTCGAACGAGAAACACATATTGGATGCTATCTGGAATGCTAAACCCGAAAAACAAGTTGATTGGTTGATCTGAGCTTTCCCTGAGAAGTTACAGCAAAACATATCCCAGAATTATCAAAAGAAGTCAGTTTAGCCAGGTACTGCAAATTTGGATCCAGAGCTCAAATTCGAATGAGAAACACATATTGGATGCTATCAGGGATGCAGAAGCTGAAAAACAAGTCGATTGGTTGATCTGAGCTTTCCCTAAGAAGTTAAAGCCAACCGTATCTCAGAATTGACAAAAGAACTCAAGTTTACCCAGGAACTACAAATTTGGATGCAGAGGTCAAATTCGAACGAGAAACACAAATTGGAGGGTATCTCGGATGCAGAAGCCGAAAAACAAGTCGATTGGTTGATCTGAGCTTTCCCTGAGAAGTTACAGCTAAGCGTATCAGAATTGAGGAAAGAACTCAATTTAGCCAGGAACTGGAAATTTGGATCCAGAGCTCAAATTCGAATGAGAAAGACATATTGGATGATGTCTGGAATGCTAAACCTGACAAACAAGTCGATTGGTTGTTCTGAGCTTTCCCTGAGAAGTTACAGCCAAGCGTATCTCAGAATTGACAAAAGAACTCAGTTTAGCCAGGTACTGCAAATTTGGATGCAGAGGTCAAGTTCGAACGAGAAACACATATTGGATGCTATCTGGAATGCTAAACCCGAAGAACAAGTTGATTGGTTGATCTGAACTTTCCCTGAGAAGTTACAGCCAAGCGTATCTCAGAATTGACAAAAGAACTCAGTTTAGCCAGGTACTGCAAATTTGGATCCAGAACTCAAATTCGAACGAGAAACACATATTGGATGCTATCTGGGATGCAGAAGGCGAAAAACAAGTAGATTGGTTGATCTGAGCTTTCCCTCAGAAGTTAAAGCCAACCGTATCTCAGAATCGACAAAATAGTTTAGCCAGGAACTGCAAATTTGGATCCAGAGCTCAAATTCGAACGAGAAACACATATTGGATGCTATCTGGAATGCTAAACCCGAAAAACAAGTCGATTGGTTGATCTGAGCTTTCCCTGAGAAGTTACAGCCAAGCGTATCTCAGAATTGACAAAAGAACTCAGTTTAGCCAGGTACTGCAAATTTGGATCCAGAACTCAAATTCGAACGGGAAACACATATTGGATGGAATCCCGGATGTAGACGCCGAAAAACAAGTCGATTGGTTGATCTGAGCTTTCCCTGAGAAGATACAGCCAAGCGTATCTCAGAATTGACAAAAGAACTCAGTTTAGCCAGGTACTGCAAATTTGGATCCAGAGGTCGAATTCGAACGAGAAACACAAATTGGAGGGTATCCCGGATGCAGAAGCCGAAAAACAAGTCGATTGGTTGATCTGACCTTTCCCTGACAAGGTACAGCCAACCGTATCTCAGAATTGTCAAACGAACTCAATTTATCCAGGTACTGCAAATTTGGATCCAGAGGTCGAATTCGAACGAGAAACACATATTGGAGGGTATCTCGGATGCAGAAGCCGAAAAACAAGTCGATTGGTTGATCTGACCTTTCCCTGAGAAGGTACAGCCAACCGTATCTCAGAATTGACAAAAGAACTCAGTTTACCCAGGTACTGCAAATTTGGATCCAGAACTCAAATTCCAACGAGAAACACATATTGGATGCTATCTGGAATGCTAAACCCGAAAAACAAGTCGATTCGTTGATCTGAGCTTTCCCTGAGAAGTTACAGCCAACCGTATCTCAGAATTGAGGAAAGAACTCAATTTAGCCAGGAACTGGAAATTTGGATCCAGAGCTCAAATTCGAACGAGAAACACATATTGGATGCTATTTGGAATGCTAAACCCGAAAAACAAGTTGATTGATTGATCCGAGCTTTCCCTGAGAAGTTACAGCAAAGCACATATCAGAATTGTCAAAAGAACTCAGTTTAGCCAGGTACTGCAAATTTGGATCCAGAGCTCAAATTCGAAAGAGAAACACATATTGGACGCTATCTGGAATGCAGAAGGCGAAAAACAAGTCGATTGGTTGATCTGACCTTTCCCTGAGAAGGTACAGCCAACCGTATCTCAGAATTGAGGAAAGAACTCAATTTTGCCAAGAACTGCAAATTTGGATCCAGAGCTCAAATTCGAACGAGAAACACATATTGGATGCTATCTGGAATGCTAAACCCGAAAAACAAGTTGATTGGTTGATCTGAGCTTTCCCTGAGAAGTTACAGCAAAACATATCCCAGAATTATCAAAAGAAGTCAGTTTAGCCAGGTACTGCAAATTTGGATCCAGAGCTCAAATTCGAATGAGAAACACATATTGGATGCTATCAGGGATGCAGAAGCTGAAAAACAAGTCGATTGGTTGATCTGAGCTTTCCCTAAGAAGTTAAAGCCAACCGTATCTCAGAATTGACAAAAGAACTCAAGTTTACCCAGGAACTACAAATTTGGATGCAGAGGTCAAATTCGAACGAGAAACACAAATTGGAGGGTATCTCGGATGCAGAAGCCGAAAAACAAGTCGATTGGTTGATCTGAGTTTTCCCTGAGAAGTTACAGCTAAGCGTATCAGAATTGAGGAAAGAACTCAATTTAGCCAGGAACTGGAAATTTGGATCCAGAGCTCAAATTCGAATGAGAAAGACATATTGGATGATGTCTGGAATGCTAAACCTGACAAACAAGTCGATTGGTTGTTCTGAGCTTTCCCTGAGAAGTTACAGCCAAGCGTATCTCAGAATTGACAAAAGAACTCAGTTTAGCCAGGTACTGCAAATTTGGATGCAGAGGTCAAGTTCGAACGAGAAACACATATTGGATGCTATCTGGAATGCTAAACCCGAAGAACAAGTTGATTGGTTGATCTGAACTTTCCCTGAGAAGTTACAGCCAAGCGTATCTCAGAATTGACAAAAGAACTCAGTTTACCCAGGAACTGCAAATTTGGATCCAGAGCTCAAATTCGAATGAGAAACACATATTGGATGCTATCTGGAATGCTAAACCTGAAAAACAAGTCGATTGGTTGATCTGAGCTTTCCCTGAGAAGTTACAGCCAAGCGTATCTCAGAATTGGCAAATGAACTCAGCTTAGCCAGGTACTGCAAATTTGGATCCAGAGCTCAAATTCGAAAGAGAAACACATATTGGATGCTATCTGGGATGTAGAAGCTGAAAAACAAGTCGATTGGTTGATCTGAGCTTTCCCTAAGAAGTTAAAGCCAACCGTATCTCAGAATTGAGGAAAGAACTCAGTTTAGCCATGAACTGCAAATTTGGATGCAGAGGTCAAATTCGAATGAGAAAGACATATTGGATGCTATCTGGAATGCTAAACCTGACAAACAAGTTGATTGGTTGATCTGAGCTTTCCCTGAGAAGTTACAGCCAAGCGTATCTCAGAATTGAGGAAAGAACTCAGTTTAGCCATGAACTGCAAATTTGGATGCAGAGGTCAAATTCGAATGAGAAAGACATATTGGATGCTATCTGGAATGCTAAACCTGACAAACAAGTTGATTGGTTGATCTGAACTTTCACTGAGAAGTTACAGCCAAGCGTATCTCAGAATTGACAAAAGAACTCAGTTTAGCCAGGAACTGGAAATTTGGATCCAGAGCTCAAATTCGAACGAGAAACACATATTGGATGCTATTTGGAATGCTAAACCCGAAAAACAAGTTGATTGATTGATCCGAGCTTTCCCTGAGAAGTTACAGCAAAGCACATATCAGAATTGTCAAAAGAACTCAGTTTAGCCAGGTACTGCAAATTTGGATCCAGAGCTCAAATTCGAAAGAGAAACACATATTGGACGCTATCTGGAATGCAGAAGGCGAAAAACAAGTCGATTGGTTGATCTGACCTTTCCCTGAGAAGGTACAGCCAACCGTATCTCAGAATTGAGGAAAGAACTCAATTTTGCCAGGAACTGCAAATTTGGATCCAGAGCTCAAATTCGAACGAGAAACACATATTGGATGCTATCTGGGATGCAGAAGGCGAAAAACAAGTCGATTGGTTGATCTGAGCTTTCCCTGAGAAGTTAAAGCCAACCGTATCTCAGAATCGACAAAATAGTTTAGCCAGGAACTGCAAATTTGGATCCAGAGCTCAAATTCGAACGAGAAACACATATTGGATGCTATCTGGAATGCTAAACCCGAAAAACAAGTTGATTGGTTGATCTGAGCTTTCCCTGAGAAGTTACAGCAAAACATATCCCAGAATTATCAAAAGAAGTCAGTTTAGCCAGGTACTGCAAATTTGGATCCAGAGCTCAAATTCGAATGAGAAACACATATTGGATGCTATCAGGGATGCAGAAGCTGAAAAACAAGTCGATTGGTTGATCTGAGCTTTCCCTAAGAAGTTAAAGCCAACCGTATCTCAGAATTGACAAAAGAACTCAAGTTTACCCAGGAACTACAAATTTGGATGCAGAGGTCAAATTCGAACGAGAAACACAAATTGGAGGGTATCTCGGATGCAGAAGCCGAAAAACAAGTCGATTGGTTGATCTGAGCTTTCCCATAGAAGTTACAGCTAAGCGTATCAGAATTGAGGAAAGAACTCAATTTAGCCAGGAACTGGAAATTTGGATCCAGAGCTCTAATTCGAATGAGAAAGACATATTGGATGATGTCTGGAATGCTAAACCTGACAAACAAGTCGATTGGTTGTTCTGAGCTTTCCCTGAGAAGTTACAGCCAAGCGTATCTCAGAATTGACAAAAGAACTCAGTTTAGCCAGGTACTGCAAATTTGGATGCAGAGGTCAAGTTCGAACGAGAAACACATATTGGATGCTATCTGGAATGCTAAACCCGAAGAACAAGTTGATTGGTTGATCTGAACTTTCCCTGAGAAGTTACAGCCAAGCGTATCTCAGAATTGACAAAAGAACTCAGTTTAGCCAGGTACTGCAAATTTGGATCCAGAACTCAAATTCGAACGAGAAACACATATTGGATGCTATCTGGGATGCAGAAGGCGAAAAACAAGTAGATTGGTTGATCTGAGCTTTCCCTCAGAAGTTAAAGCCAACCGTATCTCAGAATCGACAAAATAGTTTAGCCAGGAACTGCAAATTTGGATCCAGAGCTCAAATTCGAACGAGAAACACATATTGGATGCTATCTGGAATGCTAAACCCGAAAAACAAGTCGATTGGTTGATCTGAGCTTTCCCTGAGAAGTTACAGCCAAGCGTATCTCAGAATTGACAAAAGAACTCAGTTTAGCCAGGTACTGCAAATTTGGATCCAGAACTCAAATTCGAACGGGAAACACATATTGGATGGAATCCCGGATGTAGACGCCGAAAAACAAGTCGATTGGTTGATCTGAGCTTTCCCTGAGAAGATACAGCCAAGCGTATCTCAGAATTGACAAAAGAACTCAGTTTAGCCAGGTACTGCAAATTTGGATCCAGAGGTCGAATTCGAACGAGAAACACAAATTGGAGGGTATCCCGGATGCAGAAGCCGAAAAACAAGTCGATTGGTTGATCTGACCTTTCCCTGACAAGGTACAGCCAACCGTATCTCAGAATTGTCAAACGAACTCAATTTATCCAGGTACTGCAAATTTGGATCCAGAGGTCGAATTCGAACGAGAAACACATATTGGAGGGTATCTCGGATGCAGAAGCCGAAAAACAAGTCGATTGGTTGATCTGACCTTTCCCTGAGAAGGTACAGCCAACCGTATCTCAGAATTGACAAAAGAACTCAGTTTACCCAGGTACTGCAAATTTGGATCCAGAACTCAAATTCCAACGAGAAACACATATTGGATGCTATCTGGAATGCTAAACCCGAAAAACAAGTCGATTGGTTGATCTGAGCTTTCCCTGAGAAGTTACAGCCAACCGTATCTCAGAATTGAGGAAAGAACTCAATTTAGCCAGGAACTGGAAATTTGGATCCAGAGCTCAAATTCGAACGAGAAACACATATTGGATGCTATTTGGAATGCTAAACCCGAAAAACAAGTTGATTGATTGATCCGAGCTTTCCCTGAGAAGTTACAGCAAAGCACATATCAGAATTGTCAAAAGAACTCAGTTTAGCCAGGTACTGCAAATTTGGATCCAGAGCTCAAATTCGAAAGAGAAACACATATTGGACGCTATCTGGAATGCAGAAGGCGAAAAACAAGTCGATTGGTTGATCTGACCTTTCCCTGAGAAGGTACAGCCAACCGTATCTCAGAATTGAGGAAAGAACTCAATTTTGCCAAGAACTGCAAATTTGGATCCAGAGCTCAAATTCGAACGAGAAACACATATTGGATGCTATCTGGAATGCTAAACCCGAAAAACAAGTTGATTGGTTGATCTGAGCTTTCCCTGAGAAGTTACAGCAAAACATATCCCAGAATTATCAAAAGAAGTCAGTTTAGCCAGGTACTGCAAATTTGGATCCAGAGCTCAAATTCGAATGAGAAACACATATTGGATGCTATCAGGGATGCAGAAGCTGAAAAACAAGTCGATTGGTTGATCTGAGCTTTCCCTAAGAAGTTAAAGCCAACCGTATCTCAGAATTGACAAAAGAACTCAAGTTTACCCAGGAACTACAAATTTGGATGCAGAGGTCAAATTCGAACGAGAAACACAAATTGGAGGGTATCTCGGATGCAGAAGCCGAAAAACAAGTCGATTGGTTGATCTGAGTTTTCCCTGAGAAGTTACAGCTAAGCGTATCAGAATTGAGGAAAGAACTCAATTTAGCCAGGAACTGGAAATTTGGATCCAGAGCTCAAATTCGAATGAGAAAGACATATTGGATGATGTCTGGAATGCTAAACCTGACAAACAAGTCGATTGGTTGTTCTGAGCTTTCCCTGAGAAGTTACAGCCAAGCGTATCTCAGAATTGACAAAAGAACTCAGTTTAGCCAGGTACTGCAAATTTGGATGCAGAGGTCAAGTTCGAACGAGAAACACATATTGGATGCTATCTGGAATGCTAAACCCGAAGAACAAGTTGATTGGTTGATCTGAACTTTCCCTGAGAAGTTACAGCCAAGCGTATCTCAGAATTGACAAAAGAACTCAGTTTACCCAGGAACTGCAAATTTGGATCCAGAGCTCAAATTCGAATGAGAAACACATATTGGATGCTATCTGGAATGCTAAACCTGAAAAACAAGTCGATTGGTTGATCTGAGCTTTCCCTGAGAAGTTACAGCCAAGCGTATCTCAGAATTGGCAAATGAACTCAGCTTAGCCAGGTACTGCAAATTTGGATCCAGAGCTCAAATTCGAAAGAGAAACACATATTGGATGCTATCTGGGATGTAGAAGCTGAAAAACAAGTCGATTGGTTGATCTGAGCTTTCCCTAAGAAGTTAAAGCCAACCGTATCTCAGAATTGAGGAAAGAACTCAGTTTAGCCATGAACTGCAAATTTGGATGCAGAGGTCAAATTTGAATGAGAAAGACATATTGGATGCTATCTGGAATGCTAAACCTGACAAACAAGTTGATTGGTTGATCTGAGCTTTCCCTGAGAAGTTACAGCCAAGCGTATCTCAGAATTGAGGAAAGAACTCAGTTTAGCCATGAACTGCAAATTTGGATGCAGAGGTCAAATTCGAATGAGAAAGACATATTGGTTGCTATCTGGAATGCTAAACCTGACAAACAAGTTGATTGGTTGATCTGAACTTTCACTGAGAAGTTACAGCCAAGCGTATCTCAGAATTGACAAAAGAACTCAGTTTAGCCAGGAACTGGAAATTTGGATCCAGAGCTCAAATTCGAACGAGAAACACATATTGGATGCTATTTGGAATGCTAAACCCGAAAAACAAGTTGATTGATTGATCCGAGCTTTCCCTGAGAAGTTACAGCAAAGCACATATCAGAATTGTCAAAAGAACTCAGTTTAGCCAGGTACTGCAAATTTGGATCCAGAGCTCAAATTCGAAAGAGAAACACATATTGGACGCTATCTGGAATGCAGAAGGCGAAAAACAAGTCGATTGGTTGATCTGACCTTTCCCTGAGAAGGTACAGCCAACCGTATCTCAGAATTGAGGAAAGAACTCAATTTTGCCAGGAACTGCAAATTTGGATCCAGAGCTCAAATTCGAACGAGAAACACATATTGGATGCTATCTGGGATGCAGAAGGCGAAAAACAAGTCGATTGGTTGATCTGAGCTTTCACTGAGAAGTTAAAGCCAACCGTATCTCAGAATCGACAAAATAGTTTAGCCAGGAACTGCAAATTTGGATCCAGAGCTCAAATTCGAACGAGAAACACATATTGGATGCTATCTGGAATGCTAAACCCGAAAAACAAGTTGATTGGTTGATCTGAGCTTTCCCTGAGAAGTTACAGCAAAACATATCCCAGAATTATCAAAAGAAGTCAGTTTAGCCAGGTACTGCAAATTTGGATCCAGAGCTCAAATTCGAATGAGAAACACATATTGGATGCTATCAGGGATGCAGAAGCTGAAAAACAAGTCGATTGGTTGATCTGAGCTTTCCCTAAGAAGTTAAAGCCAACCGTATCTCAGAATTGACAAAAGAACTCAAGTTTACCCAGGAACTACAAATTTGGATGCAGAGGTCAAATTCGAACGAGAAACACAAATTGGAGGGTATCTCGGATGCAGAAGCCGAAAAACAAGTCGATTGGTTGATCTGAGCTTTCCCTGAGAAGTTACAGCTAAGCGTATCAGAATTGAGGAAAGAACTCAATTTAGCCAGGAACTGGAAATTTGGATCCAGAGCTCAAATTCGAATGAGAAAGACATATTGGATGATGTCTGGAATGCTAAACCTGACAAACAAGTCGATTGGTTGTTCTGAGCTTTCCCTGAGAAGTTACAGCCAAGCGTATCTCAGAATTGACAAAAGAACTCAGTTTAGCCAGGTACTGCAAATTTGGATGCAGAGGTCAAGTTCGAACGAGAAACACATATTGGATGCTATCTGGAATGCTAAACCCGAAGAACAAGTTGATTGGTTGATCTGAGCTTTCCCTGAGAAGTTACAGCCAAGCGTATCTCAGAATTGAGGAAAGAACTCAGTTTAGCCATGAACTGCAAATTTGGATGCAGAGGTCAAATTCGAATGAGAAAGACATATTGGATGCTATCTGGAATGCTAAACCTGACAAACAAGTTGATTGGTTGATCTGAACTTTCACTGAGAAGTTACAGCCAAGCGTATCTCAGAATTGACAAAAGAACTCAGTTTAGCCAGGAACTGGAAATTTGGATCCAGAGCTCAAATTCGAACGAGAAACACATATTGGATGCTATTTGGAATGCTAAACCCGAAAAACAAGTTGATTGATTGATCCGAGCTTTCCCTGAGAAGTTACAGCAAAGCACATATCAGAATTGTCAAAAGAACTCAGTTTAGCCAGGTACTGCAAATTTGGATCCAGAGCTCAAATTCGAAAGAGAAACACATATTGGACGCTATCTGGAATGCAGAAGGCGAAAAACAAGTCGATTGGTTGATCTGACCTTTCCCTGAGAAGGTACAGCCAACCGTATCTCAGAATTGAGGAAAGAACTCAATTTTGCCAGGAACTGCAAATTTGGATCCAGAGCTCAAATTCGAACGAGAAACACATATTGGATGCTATCTGGGATGCAGAAGGCGAAAAACAAGTCGATTGGTTGATCTGAGCTTTCACTGAGAAGTTAAAGCCAACCGTATCTCAGAATCGACAAAATAGTTTAGCCAGGAACTGCAAATTTGGATCCAGAGCTCAAATTCGAACGAGAAACACATATTGGATGCTATCTGGAATGCTAAACCCGAAAAACAAGTTGATTGGTTGATCTGAGCTTTCCCTGAGAAGTTACAGCAAAACATATCCCAGAATTATCAAAAGAAGTCAGTTTAGCCAGGTACTGCAAATTTGGATCCAGAGCTCAAATTCGAATGAGAAACACATATTGGATGCTATCAGGGATGCAGAAGCTGAAAAACAAGTCGATTGGTTGATCTGAGCTTTCCCTAAGAAGTTAAAGCCAACCGTATCTCAGAATTGACAAAAGAACTCAAGTTTACCCAGGAACTACAAATTTGGATGCAGAGGTCAAATTCGAACGAGAAACACAAATTGGAGGGTATCTCGGATGCAGAAGCCGAAAAACAAGTCGATTGGTTGATCTGAGCTTTCCCTGAGAAGTTACAGCTAAGCGTATCAGAATTGAGGAAAGAACTCAATTTAGCCAGGAACTGGAAATTTGGATCCAGAGCTCAAATTCGAATGAGAAAGACATATTGGATGATGTCTGGAATGCTAAACCTGACAAACAAGTCGATTGGTTGTTCTGAGCTTTCCCTGAGAAGTTACAGCCAAGCGTATCTCAGAATTGACAAAAGAACTCAGTTTAGCCAGGTACTGCAAATTTGGATGCAGAGGTCAAGTTCGAACGAGAAACACATATTGGATGCTATCTGGAATGCTAAACCCGAAGAACAAGTTGATTGGTTGATCTGAACTTTCCCTGAGAAGTTACAGCCAAGCGTATCTCAGAATTGACAAAAGAACTCAGTTTAGCCAGGTACTGCAAATTTGGATCCAGAACTCAAATTCGAACGAGAAACACATATTGGATGCTATCTGGGATGCAGAAGGCGAAAAACAAGTAGATTGGTTGATCTGAGCTTTCCCTCAGAAGTTAAAGCCAACCGTATCTCAGAATCGACAAAATAGTTTAGCCAGGAACTGCAAATTTGGATCCAGAGCTCAAATTCGAACGAGAAACACATATTGGATGCTATCTGGAATGCTAAACCCGAAAAACAAGTCGATTGGTTGATCTGAGCTTTCCCTGAGAAGTTACAGCCAAGCGTATCTCAGAATTGACAAAAGAACTCAGTTTAGCCAGGTACTGCAAATTTGGATCCAGAACTCAAATTCGAACGGGAAACACATATTGGATGGAATCCCGGATGTAGACGCCGAAAAACAAGTCGATTGGTTGATCTGAGCTTTCCCTGAGAAGATACAGCCAAGCGTATCTCAGAATTGACAAAAGAACTCAGTTTAGCCAGGTACTGCAAATTTGGATCCAGAGGTCGAATTCGAACGAGAAACACAAATTGGAGGGTATCCCGGATGCAGAAGCCGAAAAACAAGTCGATTGGTTGATCTGACCTTTCCCTGACAAGGTACAGCCAACCGTATCTCAGAATTGTCAAACGAACTCAATTTATCCAGGTACTGCAAATTTGGATCCAGAGGTCGAATTCGAACGAGAAACACATATTGGAGGGTATCTCGGATGCAGAAGCCGAAAAACAAGTCGATTGGTTGATCTGACCTTTCCCTGAGAAGGTACAGCCAACCGTATCTCAGAATTGACAAAAGAACTCAGTTTACCCAGGTACTGCAAATTTGGATCCAGAACTCAAATTCCAACGAGAAACACATATTGGATGCTATCTGGAATGCTAAACCCGAAAAACAAGTCGATTGGTTGATCTGAGCTTTCCCTGAGAAGTTACAGCCAACCGTATCTCAGAATTGAGGAAAGAACTCAATTTAGCCAGGAACTGGAAATTTGGATCCAGAGCTCAAATTCGAACGAGAAACACATATTGGATGCTATTTGGAATGCTAAACCCGAAAAACAAGTTGATTGATTGATCCGAGCTTTCCCTGAGAAGTTACAGCAAAGCACATATCAGAATTGTCAAAAGAACTCAGTTTAGCCAGGTACTGCAAATTTGGATCCAGAGCTCAAATTCGAAAGAGAAACACATATTGGACGCTATCTGGAATGCAGAAGGCGAAAAACAAGTCGATTGGTTGATCTGACCTTTCCCTGAGAAGGTACAGCCAACCGTATCTCAGAATTGAGGAAAGAACTCAATTTTGCCAAGAACTGCAAATTTGGATCCAGAGCTCAAATTCGAACGAGAAACACATATTGGATGCTATCTGGAATGCTAAACCCGAAAAACAAGTTGATTGGTTGATCTGAGCTTTCCCTGAGAAGTTACAGCAAAACATATCCCAGAATTATCAAAAGAAGTCAGTTTAGCCAGGTACTGCAAATTTGGATCCAGAGCTCAAATTCGAATGAGAAACACATATTGGATGCTATCAGGGATGCAGAAGCTGAAAAACAAGTCGATTGGTTGATCTGAGCTTTCCCTAAGAAGTTAAAGCCAACCGTATCTCAGAATTGACAAAAGAACTCAAGTTTACCCAGGAACTACAAATTTGGATGCAGAGGTCAAATTCGAACGAGAAACACAAATTGGAGGGTATCTCGGATGCAGAAGCCGAAAAACAAGTCGATTGGTTGATCTGAGTTTTCCCTGAGAAGTTACAGCTAAGCGTATCAGAATTGAGGAAAGAACTCAATTTAGCCAGGAACTGGAAATTTGGATCCAGAGCTCAAATTCGAATGAGAAAGACATATTGGATGATGTCTGGAATGCTAAACCTGACAAACAAGTCGATTGGTTGTTCTGAGCTTTCCCTGAGAAGTTACAGCCAAGCGTATCTCAGAATTGACAAAAGAACTCAGTTTAGCCAGGTACTGCAAATTTGGATGCAGAGGTCAAGTTCGAACGAGAAACACATATTGGATGCTATCTGGAATGCTAAACCCGAAGAACAAGTTGATTGGTTGATCTGAACTTTCCCTGAGAAGTTACAGCCAAGCGTATCTCAGAATTGACAAAAGAACTCAGTTTACCCAGGAACTGCAAATTTGGATCCAGAGCTCAAATTCGAATGAGAAACACATATTGGATGCTATCTGGAATGCTAAACCTGAAAAACAAGTCGATTGGTTGATCTGAGCTTTCCCTGAGAAGTTACAGCCAAGCGTATCTCAGAATTGGCAAATGAACTCAGCTTAGCCAGGTACTGCAAATTTGGATCCAGAGCTCAAATTCGAAAGAGAAACACATATTGGATGCTATCTGGGATGTAGAAGCTGAAAAACAAGTCGATTGGTTGATCTGAGCTTTCCCTAAGAAGTTAAAGCCAACCGTATCTCAGAATTGAGGAAAGAACTCAGTTTAGCCATGAACTGCAAATTTGGATGCAGAGGTCAAATTCGAATGAGAAAGACATATTGGATGCTATCTGGAATGCTAAACCTGACAAACAAGTTGATTGGTTGATCTGAGCTTTCCCTGAGAAGTTACAGCCAAGCGTATCTCAGAATTGAGGAAAGAACTCAGTTTAGCCATGAACTGCAAATTTGGATGCAGAGGTCAAATTCGAATGAGAAAGACATATTGGATGCTATCTGGAATGCTAAACCTGACAAACAAGTTGATTGGTTGATCTGAACTTTCACTGAGAAGTTACAGCCAAGCGTATCTCAGAATTGACAAAAGAACTCAGTTTAGCCAGGAACTGGAAATTTGGATCCAGAGCTCAAATTCGAACGAGAAACACATATTGGATGCTATCTGGAATGCTAAACCCGAAAAACAAGTTGATTGGTTGATCTGAGCTTTCCCTGAGAAGTTACAGCAAAACATATCCCAGAATTATCAAAAGAAGTCAGTTTAGCCAGGTACTGCAAATTTGGATCCAGAGCTCAAATTCGAATGAGAAACACATATTGGATGCTATCAGGGATGCAGAAGCTGAAAAACAAGTCGATTGGTTGATCTGAGCTTTCCCTAAGAAGTTAAAGCCAACCGTATCTCAGAATTGACAAAAGAACTCAAGTTTACCCAGGAACTACAAATTTGGATGCAGAGGTCAAATTCGAACGAGAAACACAAATTGGAGGGTATCTCGGATGCAGAAGCCGAAAAACAAGTCGATTGGTTGATCTGAGCTTTCCCTGAGAAGTTACAGCTAAGCGTATCAGAATTGAGGAAAGAACTCAATTTAGCCAGGAACTGGAAATTTGGATCCAGAGCTCAAATTCGAATGAGAAAGACATATTGGATGATGTCTGGAATGCTAAACCTGACAAACAAGTCGATTGGTTGTTCTGAGCTTTCCCTGAGAAGTTACAGCCAAGCGTATCTCAGAATTGACAAAAGAACTCAGTTTAGCCAGGTACTGCAAATTTGGATGCAGAGGTCAAGTTCGAACGAGAAACACATATTGGATGCTATCTGGAATGCTAAACCCGAAGAACAAGTTGATTGGTTGATCTGAAATTTCCCTGAGAAGTTACAGCCAAGCGTATCTCAGAATTGACAAAAGAACTCAGTTTAGCCAGGTACTGCAAATTTGGATCCAGAACTCAAATTCGAACGAGAAACACATATTGGATGCTATCTGGGATGCAGAAGGCGAAAAACAAGTAGATTGGTTGATCTGAGCTTTCCCTCAGAAGTTAAAGCCAACCGTATCTCAGAATCGACAAAATAGTTTAGCCAGGAACTGCAAATTTGGATCCAGAGCTCAAATTCGAACGAGAAACACATATTGGATGCTATCTGGAATGCTAAACCCGAAAAACAAGTCGATTGGTTGATCTGAGCTTTCCCTGAGAAGTTACAGCCAAGCGTATCTCAGAATTGACAAAAGAACTCAGTTTAGCCAGGTACTGCAAATTTGGATCCAGAACTCAAATTCGAACGGGAAACACATATTGGATGGAATCCCGGATGTAGACGCCGAAAAACAAGTCGATTGGTTGATCTGAGCTTTCCCTGAGAAGATACAGCCAAGCGTATCTCAGAATTGACAAAAGAACTCAGTTTAGCCAGGTACTGCAAATTTGGATCCAGAGGTCGAATTCGAACGAGAAACACAAATTGGAGGGTATCCCGGATGCAGAAGCCGAAAAACAAGTCGATTGGTTGATCTGACCTTTCCCTGACAAGGTACAGCCAACCGTATCTCAGAATTGTCAAACGAACTCAATTTATCCAGGTACTGCAAATTTGGATCCAGAGGTCGAATTCGAACGAGAAACACATATTGGAGGGTATCTCGGATGCAGAAGCCGAAAAACAAGTCGATTGGTTGATCTGACCTTTCCCTGAGAAGGTACAGCCAACCGTATCTCAGAATTGACAAAAGAACTCAGTTTACCCAGGTACTGCAAATTTGGATCCAGAACTCAAATTCCAACGAGAAACACATATTGGATGCTATCTGGAATGCTAAACCCGAAAAACAAGTCGATTGGTTGATCTGAGCTTTCCCTGAGAAGTTACAGCCAACCGTATCTCAGAATTGAGGAAAGAACTCAATTTAGCCAGGAACTGGAAATTTGGATCCAGAGCTCAAATTCGAACGAGAAACACATATTGGATGCTATTTGGAATGCTAAACCCGAAAAACAAGTTGATTGATTGATCCGAGCTTTCCCTGAGAAGTTACAGCAAAGCACATATCAGAATTGTCAAAAGAACTCAGTTTAGCCAGGTACTGCAAATTTGGATCCAGAGCTCAAATTCGAAAGAGAAACACATATTGGACGCTATCTGGAATGCAGAAGGCGAAAAACAAGTCGATTGGTTGATCTGACCTTTCCCTGAGAAGGTACAGCCAACCGTATCTCAGAATTGAGGAAAGAACTCAATTTTGCCAGGAACTGCAAATTTGGATCCAGAGCTCAAATTCGAACGAGAAACACATATTGGATGCTATCTGGAATGCTAAACCCGAAAAACAAGTTGATTGGTTGATCTGAGCTTTCCCTGAGAAGTTACAGCAAAACATATCCCAGAATTATCAAAAGAAGTCAGTTTAGCCAGGTACTGCAAATTTGGATCCAGAGCTCAAATTCGAATGAGAAACACATATTGGATGCTATCAGGGATGCAGAAGCTGAAAAACAAGTCGATTGGTTGATCTGAGCTTTCCCTAAGAAGTTAAAGCCAACCGTATCTCAGAATTGACAAAAGAACTCAAGTTTACCCAGGAACTACAAATTTGGATGCAGAGGTCAAATTCGAACGAGAAACACAAATTGGAGGGTATCTCGGATGCAGAAGCCGAAAAACAAGTCGATTGGTTGATCTGAGCTTTCCCTGAGAAGTTACAGCTAAGCGTATCAGAATTGAGGAAAGAACTCAATTTAGCCAGGAACTGGAAATTTGGATCCAGAGCTCAAATTCGAATGAGAAAGACATATTGGATGATGTCTGGAATGCTAAACCTGACAAACAAGTCGATTGGTTGTTCTGAGCTTTCCCTGAGAAGTTACAGCCAAGCGTATCTCAGAATTGACAAAAGAACTCAGTTTAGCCAGGTACTGCAAATTTGGATGCAGAGGTCAAGTTCGAACGAGAAACACATATTGGATGCTATCTGGAATGCTAAACCCGAAGAACAAGTTGATTGGTTGATCTGAACTTTCCCTGAGAAGTTACAGCCAAGCGTATCTCAGAATTGACAAAAGAACTCAGTTTACCCAGGAACTGCAAATTTGGATCCAGAGCTCAAATTCGAATGAGAAACACATATTGGATGCTATCTGGAATGCTAAACCTGAAAAACAAGTCGATTGGTTGATCTGAGCTTTCCCTGAGAAGTTACAGCCAAGCGTATCTCAGAATTGGCAAATGAACTCAGCTTAGCCAGGTACTGCAAATTTGGATCCAGAGCTCAAATTCGAAAGAGAAACACATATTGGATGCTATCTGGGATGTAGAAGCTGAAAAACAAGTCGATTGGTTGATCTGAGCTTTCCCTAAGAAGTTAAAGCCAACCGTATCTCAGAATTGAGGAAAGAACTCAGTTTAGCCATGAACTGCAAATTTGGATGCAGAGGTCAAATTCGAATGAGAAAGACATATTGGATGCTATCTGGAATGCTAAACCTGACAAACAAGTTGATTGGTTGATCTGAGCTTTCCCTGAGAAGTTACAGCCAAGCGTATCTCAGAATTGAGGAAAGAACTCAGTTTAGCCATGAACTGCAAATTTGGATGCAGAGGTCAAATTCGAATGAGAAAGACATATTGGATGCTATCTGGAATGCTAAACCTGACAAACAAGTTGATTGGTTGATCTGAACTTTCACTGAGAAGTTACAGCCAAGAGTATCTCAGAATTGACAAAAGAACTCAGTTTAGCCAGGAACTGGAAATTTGGATCCAGAGCTCAAATTCGAACGAGAAACACATATTGGATGCTATTTGGAATGCTAAACCCGAAAAACAAGTTGATTGATTGATCCGAGCTTTCCCTGAGAAGTTACAGCAAAGCACATATCAGAATTGTCAAAAGAACTCAGTTTAGCCAGGTACTGCAAATTTGGATCCAGAGCTCAAATTCGAAAGAGAAACACATATTGGACGCTATCTGGAATGCAGAAGGCGAAAAACAAGTCGATTGGTTGATCTGACCTTTCCCTGAGAAGGTACAGCCAACCGTATCTCAGAATTGAGGAAAGAACTCAATTTTGCCAGGAACTGCAAATGTGGATCCATAGCTCAAATTCGAACGAGAAACACATATTGGATGCTATCTGGGATGCAGAAGGCGAAAAACAAGTCGATTGGTTGATCTGAGCTTTCCCTGAGAAGTTAAAGCCAACCGTATCTCAGAATCGACAAAATAGTTTAGCCAGGAACTGCAAATTTGGATCCAGAGCTCAAATTCGAACGAGAAACACATATTGGATGCTATCTGGAATGCTAAACCCGAAAAACAAGTTGATTGGTTGATCTGAGCTTTCCCTGAGAAGTTACAGCAAAACATATCCCAGAATTATCAAAAGAAGTCAGTTTAGCCAGGTACTGCAAATTTGGATCCAGAGCTCAAATTCGAATGAGAAACACATATTGGATGCTATCAGGGATGCAGAAGCTGAAAAACAAGTCGATTGGTTGATCTGAGCTTTCCCTAAGAAGTTAAAGCCTACCGTATCTCAGAATTGACAAAAGAACTCAAGTTTACCCAGGAACTACAAATTTGGATGCAGAGGTCAAATTCGAACGAGAAACACAAATTGGAGGGTATCTCGGATGCAGAAGCCGAAAAACAAGTCGATTGGTTGATCTGAGCTTTCCCTGAGAAGTTACAGCTAAGCGTATCAGAATTGAGGAAAGAACTCAATTTAGCCAGGAACTGGAAATTTGGATCCAGAGCTCAAATTCGAATGAGAAAGACATATTGGATGATGTCTGGAATGCTAAACCTGACAAACAAGTCGATTGGTTGTTCTGAGCTTTCCCTGAGAAGTTACAGCCAAGCGTATCTCAGAATTGACAAAAGAACTCAGTTTAGCCAGGTACTGCAAATTTGGATGCAGAGGTCAAGTTCGAACGAGAAACACATATTGGATGCTATCTGGAATGCTAAACCCGAAGAACAAGTTGATTGGTTGATCTGAACTTTCCCTGAGAAGTTACAGCCAAGCGTATCTCAGAATTGACAAAAGAACTCAGTTTACCCAGGAACTGCAAATTTGGATCCAGAGCTCAAATTCGAATGAGAAACACATATTGGATGCTATCTGGAATGCTAAACCTGAAAAACAAGTCGATTGGTTGATCTGAGCTTTCCCTGAGAAGTTACAGCCAAGCGTATCTCAGAATTGGCAAATGAACTCAGCTTAGCCAGGTACTGCAAATTTGGATCCAGAGCTCAAATTCGAAAGAGAAACACATATTGGATGCTATCTGGGATGTAGAAGCTGAAAAACAAGTCGATTGGTTGATCTGAGCTTTCCCTAAGAAGTTAAAGCCAACCGTATCTCAGAATTGAGGAAAGAACTCAGTTTAGCCATGAACTGCAAATTTGGATGCAGAGGTCAAATTCGAATGAGAAAGATATATTGGATGCTATCTGGAATGCTAAACCTGACAAACAAGTTGATTGGTTGATCTGAGCTTTCCCTGAGAAGTTACAGCCAAGCGTATCTCAGAATTGACAAAAGAACTCAGTTTAGCCAGGTACTGCAAATTTGGATCCAGAACTCAAATTCGAACGGGAAACACATATTGGATGCTATCTGGAATGCTAAACCCGAAAAACAAGTTGATTGATTGATCTGAGCTTTCCCTAAGAAGTTACAGCAAAGCATTTATCAGAATTGTCAAAAGAACTCAGTTTAGCCAGGTACTGCAAATTTGGATCCAGAGCTCAAATTCGAAAGAGAAACACATATTGGACGCTATCTGGAATGCAGAAGGCGAAAAACAAGTCGATTGGTTGATCTGACCTTTCCCTGAGAAGGTACACCCAACCGTATCTCAGAATTGAGGAAAGAACTCAGTTTAGCCAGGAACTGCAAATTTGGATCCAGAGCTCAAATTCGAACGAGAAACACATATTGGATGCTATCTGGAATACTAAACCCGAAAAACAAGTTGATTGGTTGATCTGAACTTTCCCTAAGAAGTTAAAGCCAACCTTATCTCAGAATCGACAAAATAACTCAGTTTAGCCAGGAACTGCAAATTTGGATCCAGGGCTCAAATTCGAACGAGAAACACATATTGGATGCTATCAGGGATGCAGAAGGCGAAAAACAAGTCGATTGGTTGATCTGAGCTTTCCCTAAGAAGTTAAAGCCAACCGTATCTCAGAATCGACAAAATAGTTTAGCCAGGAACTGCAAATTTGGATCCAGAGCTCAAATTCGAACGAGAAACACATATTGGATGCTATCTGGAATGCTAAACCCGAAAAACAAGTAGATTGGTTGATCTGAGCTTTCCCTGAGAAGTTACAGCAAAGAATATATATCAGCATTGTCAAAAGAACTCAATTTAGCCAGGAACTGCAAATTTGGATCCAGAGCTCAAATTCGAACGAGAAACACATATTGGATGCTATCTGGAATGCTAAACCCGAAAAACAAGTTGATTGATTGATCTGAGCTTTCCCTAAGAAGTTACAGCAAAGCATTTATCAGAATTGTCAAAAGAACTCAGTTTAGCCAGGTACTGCAAATTTGGATCCAGAGCTCAAATTCGAAAGAGAAACACATATTGGACGCTATCTGGAATGCAGAAGGCGAAAAACAAGTCGATTGGTTGATCTGACCTTTCCCTGAGAAGGTACACCCAACCGTATCTCAGAATTGAGGAAAGAACTCAGTTTAGCCAGGAACTGCAAATTTGGATCCAGAGCTCAAATTCGAACGAGAAACACATATTGGATGCTATCTGGAATACTAAACCCGAAAAACAAGTTGATTGGTTGATCTGAACTTTCCCTAAGAAGTTAAAGCCAACCTTATCTCAGAATCGACAAAATAACTCAGTTTAGCCAGGAACTGCAAATTTGGATCCAGGGCTCAAATTCGAACGAGAAACACATATTGGATGCTATCAGGGATGCAGAAGGCGAAAAACAAGTCGATTGGTTGATCTGAGCTTTCCCTAAGAAGTTAAAGCCAACCGTATCTCAGAATCGACAAAATAGTTTAGCCAGGAACTGCAAATTTGGATCCAGAGCTCAAATTCGAACGAGAAACACATATTGGATGCTATCTGGAATGCTAAACCCGAAAAACAAGTAGATTGGTTGATCTGAGCTTTCCCTGAGAAGTTACAGCAAAGAATATATATCAGCATTGTCAAAAGGACTCAGTTTAGCCAGGTATTGCAAATTTGGATGCAGAGGTCAAATTCGAAAGAGAAACACAAATTGGAGGGTATCTCGGATGCAGAAGCCGAAAAACAAGTCGATTGGTTGATCTGACCTTTCCCTGAGAAGGTACAGCCAACCGTATCTCAGAATTGACAAAAGAACTCAGTTTACCCAGGAACTGCAAATTTGGATCCAGAGCTCAAATTCGAATGAGAAATACATATTGGATGCTATCTGGAATGCTAAACCTGAAAAACAAGTCGATTGGTTGATCTGAGCTTTCCCTGAGAAGTTACAGCCAAGCGTATCTCAGAATTGGCAAAAGAACTCAGCTTAGCCAGGTACTGCAAATTTGGATCCAGAGCTCAAATTCGAAAGAGAAACACATATTGGATGCTATCTGGAATGCAGAAGGCGAAAAACAAGTCGATTGGTTGATCTGAGCTTTCCCTGAGAAGTTACAGCCAAGCGTATCTCAGAATTGACAAAAGAACTCAATTTAGCCATGAACTGCAAATTTGGATGCAGAGGTCAAATTCGAATGAGAAAGACATATTGGATGCTATCTGGAATGCTAAACCTGACAAACAAGTTGATTGGTTGATCTGAGCTTTCCCTGAGAAGTTACAGCCAAGCGTATCTCAGAATTGTCAAAAGAACTCAATTTAGCCAGGAACTGCAACTTTGGATCCAGAGCTCAAATTCGAACGAGAAACACATATTGGATGCTATCTGGAATGCTAAACCCGAAGAACAAGTTGATTGCTTGATCTGAACTTTCCCTGAGAAGTTACAGCCAAGCGTATCTCAGAATTGACAAAAGAACTCAATTTAGCCAGGAACTGCAAATTTGGATCCAGAGCTCGAATTCGAACGAGAAACATATATTGGATGGTATCTGGAATGCTAAACCCGAAAAACAAGTCGATTGGTTGATCAGAGCTTTCCCTGAGAAGTTACAGCCAAGTGTATCTCAGAATTGACAAAAGAACTCAATTTAGCCAGGAACTGCAAATTTGGATCCAGAGCTCGAATTCGAACGAGAAACACATATTGGATGGTATCTGGAATGCTAAACCCGAAAAACAAGTCGATTGGTTGATCAGAGCTTTCCCTGAGAAGTTACAGCCAAGTGTATCTCAGAATTGTCAAAAGAACTCAGTTTAGCCAAGTACTGCAAATTTGGATCCAGAGCTCAAATTCGAAAGAGAAACACATATTGGACGCTATCTGGAATGCAGAAGGCGAAAAACAAGTCGATTGGTTGATCTGACCTTTCCCTGAGAAGGTACAGCCAACCGTATCTCAGAATTGAGGAAAGAACTCAATTTAGCCAGGAACTGCAAGTTTGGATCCAGAGCTCAAATTCGAACGAGAAACACATATTGGATGATATCAGGAATGCTAAACCCGAAGAACAAGTCGATTGGTTGATCTGAGCTTTCCCTGAGAAGATACAGACAAGCGTATCTCAGAAATGACAAAAGAACTCAGTTTAGCCAGGTACTGCAAATTTGGATCCAGAGGTTGAATTCGAACGAGAAATACATATTGGATTCTATCTGGAACGCTAAACCTGAAAAACAAGTCGATTGGTTGATCTGAGCTTTCCCTGAGAAGTTACAGCAAAGCATATCTCAGAATTGTCAAAAGAACTCAGTTTAGCCAGGTACTGCAAATTTGGATCCAGAACTCAAATTCCAACGAGAAACACATATTGGATGCTATCTGGAATGCTAAACCCGAAAAACAAGTCGATTGGTTGATCTGAGCTTTACCTGAGAAGTTACAGCCAAGCGTATCTCAGAATTGTCAAAAGAACTCAATTTAGCCAGGAACTGCAAATTTGGATCCAGAGCTCAAATTCGAACGAGAAACACATATTGGATGCTATCTGGAATGCTAAACCCGAAAAACAAGTTGATTGATTGATCTGAGCTTTCCCTGAGAAGTTACAGCAAAGCATATATCAGAATTGTCAAAAGAACTCAGTTTAGCCAGGTACTGCAAATTTGGATCCAGAGCTCAAATTCGAATGAGAAACACATATTGGACGCTATCTGGAATGCAGAAGGCGAAAAACAAGTCGATTGGTTGATCTGACCTTTCCCTAAGAAGGTACAGCCAACCGTATCTCAGAATTGAGGAAAGAACTCAGTTTAGCCAGGAACTGCAAATTTGGATCCAGGGCTTAAACTCGAACGAGAAACACATATTGGATGCTATCTGGGATGCAGAAGGCGAAAAACAAGTCGATTGGTTGATCTGAGCTTTCCCTAAGAAGTTAAAGCCAACCGTATCTCAGAATCGACAAAATAGTTTAGCCAGGAACTGCAAATTTGGATCCAGAGCTCGAATTCGAACGTGAAACACATATTGGATGCTATCTGGAATGCTAAACCCGAAAAACAAGTTGATTGGTTGATCTGAGCTTTCCCTGAGAAGTTACAGCCAAGCGTATCTCAGAATTGTCAAAAGAACTCAATTTAGCCATGAACTGCAAATTTGGATGCAGAGGTCAAATTCGAATGAGAAAGACATATTGGATGCTATCTGGAATGCTAAACCTGACAAACAAGTTGATTGGTTGATCTGAGCTTTCCCTGAGAAGTTACAGCCAAGCGTATCTCAGAATTGTCAAAAGAACTCAATTTAGCCAGGAACTGCAACTTTGGATCCAGAGCTCAAATTCGAACGAGAAACACATATTGGATGCTATCTGGAATGCTAAACCCGAAGAACAAGTTGATTGCTTGATCTGAACTTTCCCTGAGAAGTTACAGCCAAGCGTATCTCAGAATTGACAAAAGAACTCAATTTAGCCAGGAACTGCAAATTTGGATCCAGAGCTCGAATTCGAACGAGAAACATATATTGGATGGTATCTGGAATGCTAAACCCGAAAAACAAGTCGATTGGTTGATCAGAGCTTTCCCTGAGAAGTTACAGCCAAGTGTATCTCAGAATTGACAAAAGAACTCAATTTAGCCAGGAACTGCAAATTTGGATCCAGAGCTCGAATTCGAACGAGAAACACATATTGGATGGTATCTGGAATGCTAAACCCGAAAAACAAGTCGATTGGTTGATCAGAGCTTTCCCTGAGAAGTTACAGCCAAGTGTATCTCAGAATTGTCAAAAGAACTCAGTTTAGCCAGGTACTGCAAATTTGGATCCAGAGCTCAAATTCGAAAGAGAAACACATATTGGACGCTATCTGGAATGCAGAAGGCAAAAAACAAGTCGATTGGTTGATCTGACCTTTCCCTGAGAAGGTACAGCCAACCGTATCTCAGAATTGAGGAAAGAACTCAATTTAGCCAGGAACTGCAAGTTTGGATCCAGAGCTCAAATTCGAACGAGAAACACATATTGGATGATATCAGGAATGCTAAACCCGAAGAACAAGTCGATTGGTTGATCTGAGCTTTCCCTGAGAAGATACAGACAAGCGTATCTCAGAAATGACAAAAGAACTCAGTTTAGCCAGGTACTGCAAATTTGGATCCAGAGGTTGAATTCGAACGAGAAATACATATTGGATTCTATCTGGAACGCTAAACCTGAAAAACAAGTCGATTGGTTGATCTGAGCTTTCCCTGAGAAGTTACAGCAAAGCATATCTCAGAATTGTCAAAAGAACTCAGTTTAGCCAGGTACTGCAAATTTGGATCCAGAACTCAAATTCCAACGAGAAACACATATTGGATGCTATCTGGAATGCTAAACCCGAAAAACAAGTCGATTGGTTGATCTGAGCTTTACCTGAGAAGTTACAGCCAAGCGTATCTCAGAATTGTCAAAAGAACTCAATTTAGCCAGGAACTGCAAATTTGGATCCAGAGCTCAAATTCGAACGAGAAACACATATTGGATGCTATCTGGAATGCTAAACCCGAAAAACAAGTTGATTGATTGATCTGAGCTTTCCCTGAGAAGTTACAGCAAAGCATATATCAGAATTGTCAAAAGAACTCAGTTTAGCCAGGTACTGCAAATTTGGATCCAGAGCTCAAATTCGAATGAGAAACACATATTGGACGCTATCTGGAATGCAGAAGGCGAAAAACAAGTCGATTGGTTGATCTGACCTTTCCCTAAGAAGGTACAGCCAACCGTATCTCAGAATTGAGGAAAGAACTCAGTTTAGCCAGGAACTGCAAATTTGGATCCAGGGCTTAAACTCGAACGAGAAACACATATTGGATGCTATCTGGGATGCAGAAGGCGAAAAACAAGTCGATTGGTTGATCTGAGCTTTCCCTAAGAAGTTAAAGCCAACCGTATCTCAGAATCGACAAAATAGTTTAGCCAGGAACTGCAAATTTGGATCCAGAGCTCGAATTCGAACGTGAAACACATATTGGATGCTATCTGGAATGCTAAACCCGAAAAACAAGTCGATTGGTTGATCTGAGCTTTCCCTGAGAAGTTACAGCCAAGCGTATCTCAGAATTGACAAAAGAACTCAATTTAGCCATGAACTGCAAATTTGGATGCAGAGGTCAAATTCGAATGAGAAAGACATATTGGATGCTATCTGGAATGCTAAACCTGACAAACAAGTTGATTGGTTGATCTGAGCTTTCCCTGAGAAGTTACAGCCAAGCGTATCTCAGAATTGTCAAAAGAACTCAATTTAGCCAGGAACTGCAACTTTGGATCCAGAGCTCAAATTCGAACGAGAAACACATATTGGATGCTATCTGGAATGCTAAACCCGAAGAACAAGTTGATTGCTTGATCTGAACTTTCCCTGAGAAGTTACAGCCAAGCGTATCTCAGAATTGACAAAAGAACTCAATTTAGCCAGGAACTGCAAATTTGGATCCAGAGCTCGAATTCGAACGAGAAACATATATTGGATGGTATCTGGAATGCTAAACCCGAAAAACAAGTCGATTGGTTGATCAGAGCTTTCCCTGAGAAGTTACAGCCAAGTGTATCTCAGAATTGACAAAAGAACTCAATTTAGCCAGGAACTGCAAATTTGGATCCAGAGCTCGAATTCGAACGAGAAACACATATTGGATGGTATCTGGAATGCTAAACCCGAAAAACAAGTCGATTGGTTGATCAGAGCTTTCCCTGAGAAGTTACAGCCAAGTGTATCTCAGAATTGTCAAAAGAACTCAGTTTAGCCAGGTACTGCAAATTTGGATCCAGAGCTCAAATTCGAAAGAGAAACACATATTGGACGCTATCTGGAATGCAGAAGGCGAAAAACAAGTCGATTGGTTGATCTGACCTTTCCCTGAGAAGGTACAGCCAACCGTATCTCAGAATTGAGGAAAGAACTCAATTTAGCCAGGAACTGCAAATTTGGATCCAGAGCTCAAATTCGAACGAGAAACACATATTGGATGATATCAGGAATGCTAAACCCGAAGAACAAGTCGATTGGTTGATCTGAGTTTTCCCTGAGAAGATACAGACAAGCGTATCTCAGAATTGACAAAAGAACTCAGTTTAGCCAGGTACTGCAAATTTGGATCCAGAGGTTGAATTCGAACGAGAAATACATATTGGATTCTATCTGGAACGCTAAACCTGAAAAACAAGTCGATTGGTTGATCTGAGCTTTCCCTGAGAAGTTACAGCAAAGCATATCTCAGAATTGTCAAAAGAACTCAGTTTAGCCAGGTACTGCAAATTTGGATCCAGAACTCAAATTCCAACGAGAAAGACATATTGGATGCTATCTGGAATGCTAAACCCGAAAAACAAGTCGATTGGTTGATCTGAGCTTTCCCTTAGAAGTTACAGCCAAGCGTATCTCAGAATTGGCAAAAGAACTCAGCTTAGCCAGGTACTGCAAATTTGGATCCAGAGCTCAAATTCGAAAGAGATACACATATTGGATGCTATCTGGAATGCAGAAGGCGAAAAACAAGTCGATTGGTTGATCTGACCTTTTCCTGAGAAGGTACAGCCAACCGTATCTCAGAATTGAGGAAAGAACTCAATTTAGCCAGGAACTGAAAATTTGGATCCAGAGCTCAAATTCGAACGAGAAACACATATTGGATGATATCTGGAATGCTAAACCCGAAGAACAAGTCGATTGGTTGATCTGAGCTTTCCCTGAGAAGATACAGACAAGCGTATCTCAGAATTGACAAAAGAACTCAGTTTAGCCAGGTACTGCAAATTTGGATCCAGAGGTTGAATTCGAACGAGAAATACATATTGGATTCTATCTGGAACGCTAAACCTGAAAAACAAGTCAATTGGTTGATCTGAGCTTTCCCTGAGAAGTTACAGCAAAGCATATCTCAGAATTGTCAAAAGAACTCAGTTTAGCCAGGTACTGCAAATTTGGATCCAGAACTCAAATTCCAACGAGAAACACATATTGGATGCTATCTGGAATGCTAAACCCGAAAAACAAGTCGATTGGTTGATCTGAGCTTTACCTGAGAAGTTACAGCCAAGCGTATCTCAGAATTGTCAAAAGAACTCAATTTAGCCAGGAACTGCAAATTTGGATCCAGAGCTCAAATTCGAACGAGAAACACATATTGGATGCTATCTGGAATGCTAAACCCGAAAAACAAGTTGATTGATTGATCTGAGCTTTCCCTAAGAAGTTACAGCAAAGCATTTAATAGAATTGTCAAAAGAACTCAGTTTAGCCAGGTACTGCAAATTTGGATCCAGAGCTCAAATTCGAAAGAGAAACACATATTGGACGCTATCTGGAATGCAGAAGGCGAAAAACAAGTCGATTGGTTGATCTGACCTTTCCCTGAGAAGGTACACCCAACCGTATCTCAGAATTGAGGAAAGAACTCAGTTTAGCCAGGAACTGCAAATTTGGATCCAGAGCTCAAATTCGAACGAGAAACGCATATTGGATGCTATCTGGAATACTAAACCCGAAAAACAAGTTGATTGGTTGATCTGAACTTTCCCTAAGAAGTTAAAGCCAACCTTATCTCAGAATCGACAAAATAACTCAGTTTAGCCAGGAACTGCAAATTTGGATCCAGGGCTCAAATTCGAACGAGAAACACATATTGGATGCTATCAGGGATGCAGAAAACGAAAAACAAGTCGATTGGTTGATCTGAGCTTTCCCTAAGAATTTAAAGCCAACCGTATCTCAGAATCGACAAAATAGTTTAGCCATGAACTGCAAATTTGGATCCAGAGCTCAAATTCGAACGAGAAACACATATTGGATGCTATCTGGAATGCTAAACCCGAAAAACAAGTAGATTGGTTGATCTGAGCTTTCCCTGAGAAGTTACAGCAAAGAATATATATCAGCATTGTCAAAAGGACTCAGTTTAGCCAGGTATTGCAAATTTGGATGCAGAGGTCAAATTCGAAAGAGAAACACAAATTGGAGGGTATCTCGGATGCAGAAGCCGAAAAACAAGTCGATTGGTTGATCTGACCTTTCCCTGAGAAGGTACAGCCAACCGTATCTCAGAATTGACAAAAGAACTCAGTTTACCCAGGAACTGCAAATTTGGATCCAGAGCTCAAATTCGAATGAGAAATACATATTGGATGCTATCTGGAATGCTAAACCTGAAAAACAAGTCGATTGGTTGATCTGAGCTTTCCCTGAGAAGTTACAGCCAAGCGTATCTCAGAATTGGCAAAAGAACTCAGCTTAGCCAGGTACTGCAAATTTGGATCCAGAGCTCAAATTCGAAAGAGAAACACATATTGGATGCTATCTGGAATGCAGAAGGCGAAAAACAAGTCGATTGGTTGATCTGAGCTTTCCCTGAGAAGTTACAGCCAAGCGTATCTCAGAATTGACAAAAGAACTCAATTTAGCCATGAACTGCAAATTTGGATGCAGAGGTCAAATTCGAATGAGAAAGACATATTGGATGCTATCTGGAATGCTAAACCTGACAAACAAGTTGATTGGTTGATCTGAGCTTTCCCTGAGAAGTTACAGCCAAGCGTATCTCAGAATTGTCAAAAGAACTCAATTTAGCCAGGAACTGCAACTTTGGATCCAGAGCTCAAATTCGAACGAGAAACACATATTGGATGCTATCTGGAATGCTAAACCCGAAGAACAAGTTGATTGCTTGATCTGAACTTTCCCTGAGAAGTTACAGCCAAGCGTATCTCAGAATTGACAAAAGAACTCAATTTAGCCAGGAACTGCAAATTTGGATCCAGAGCTCGAATTCGAACGAGAAACATATATTGGATGGTATCTGGAATGCTAAACCCGAAAAACAAGTCGATTGGTTGATCAGAGCTTTCCCTGAGAAGTTACAGCCAAGTGTATCTCAGAATTGACAAAAGAACTCAATTTAGCCAGGAACTGCAAATTTGGATCCAGAGCTCGAATTCGAACGAGAAACACATATTGGATGGTATCTGGAATGCTAAACCCGAAAAACAAGTCGATTGGTTGATCAGAGCTTTCCCTGAGAAGTTACAGCCAAGTGTATCTCAGAATTGTCAAAAGAACTCAGTTTAGCCAGGTACTGCAAATTTGGATCCAGAGCTCAAATTCGAAAGAGAAACACATATTGGACGCTATCTGGAATGCAGAAGGCGAAAAACAAGTCGATTGGTTGATCTGACCTTTCCCTGAGAAGGTACAGCCAACCGTATCTCAGAATTGAGGAAAGAACTCAATTTAGCCAGGAACTGCAAATTTGGATCCAGAGCTCAAATTCGAACGAGAAACACATATTGGATGATATCAGGAATGCTAAACCCGAAGAACAAGTCGATTGGTTGATCTGAGCTTTCCCTGAGAAGATACAGCCAAGCGTATCTCAGAATTGACAAAAGAACTCAATTTAGCCATGAACTGCAAATTTGGATGCAGAGGTCAAATTCGAATGAGAAAGACATATTGGATGCTATCTGGAATGCTAAACCTGACAAACAAGTTGATTGGTTGATCTGAGCTTTCCCTGAGAAGTTACAGCCAAGCGTATCTCAGAATTGTCAAAAGAACTCAATTTAGCCAGGAACTGCAACTTTGGATCCAGAGCTCAAATTCGAACGAGAAACACATATTGGATGCTATCTGGAATGCTAAACCCGAAGAACAAGTTGATTGCTTGATCTGAACTTTCCCTGAGAAGTTACAGCCAAGCGTATCTCAGAATTGACAAAAGAACTCAATTTAGCCAGGAACTGCAAATTTGGATCCAGAGCTCGAATTTGAACGAGAAACATATATTGGATGGTATCTGGAATGCTAAACCCGAAAAACAAGTCGATTGGTTGATCAGAGCTTTCCTTGAGAAGTTACAGCCAAGTGTATCTCAGAATTGACAAAAGAACTCAATTTAGCCAGGAACTGCAAATTTGGATCCAGAGCTCGAATTCGAACGAGAAACACATATTGGATGGTATCTGGAATGCTAAACCCGAAAAACAAGTCGATTGGTTGATCAGAGCTTTCCCTGAGAAGTTACAGCCAAGTGTATCTCAGAATTGTCAAAAGAACTCAGTTTAGCCAGGTACTGCAAATTTGGATCCAGAGCTCAAATTCGAAAGAGAAACACATATTGGACGCTATCTGGAATGCAGAAGGCGAAAAACAAGTCGATTGGTTGATCTGACCTTTCCCTGAGAAGGTACAGCCAACCGTATCTCAGAATTGAGGAAAGAACTCAATTTAGCCAGGAACTGCAAATTTGGATCCAGAGCTCAAATTCGAACGAGAAACACATATTGGATGATATCAGGAATGCTAAACCCGAAGAACAAGTCGATTGGTTGATCTGAGCTTTCCCTGAGAAGATACAGACAAGCGTATCTCAGAATTGACAAAAGAACTCAGTTTAGCCAGGTACTGCAAATTTGGATCCAGAGGTTGAATTCGAACGAGAAATACATATTGGATTCTATCTGGAACGCTAAACCTGAAAAACAAGTCGATTGGTTGATCTGAGCTTTCCCTGAGAAGTTACAGCAAAGCATATCTCAGAATTGTCAAAAGAACTCAGTTTAGCCAGGTACTGCAAATTTGGATCCAGAACTCAAATTCCAACGAGAAACACATATTGGATGCTATCTGGAATGCTAAACCCGAAAAACAAGTCGATTGGTTGATCTGAGCTTTCCCTGAGAAGTTACAGCCAAGCGTATCTCAGAATTGGCAAAAGAACTCAGCTTAGCCAGGTACTGCAAATTTGGATCCAGAGCTCAAATTCGAAAGAGAAACACATATTGGATGCTATCTGGAATGCAGAAGGCGAAAAACAAGTCGATTGGTTGATCTGACCTTTCCCTGAGAAGGTACAGCCAACCGTATCTCAGAATTGAGGAAAGAACTCAATTTAGCCAGGAACTGAAAATTTGGATCCAGAGCTCAAATTCGAACGAGAAACACATATTGGATGATATCTGGAATGCTAAACCCGAAGAACAAGTCGATTGGTTGATCTGAGCTTTCCCTGAGAAGATACAGACAAGCGTATCTCAGAATTGACAAAAGAACTCAGTTTAGCCAGGTACTGCAAATTTGGATCCAGAGGTTGAATTCGAACGAGAAATACATATTGGATTCTATCTGGAACGCTAAACCTGAAAAACAAGTCGATTGGTTAATCTGAGCTTTCCCTGAGAAGTTACAGCAAAGCATATCTCAGAATTGTCAAAAGAACTCAGTTTAGCCAGGTACTGCAAATTTGGATCCAGAACTCAAATTCGAACGAGAAACACATATTGGATGCTATCTGGAATGCTAAACCCGAAAAACAAGTCGATTGGTTGATCTGAGCTTTACCTGAGAAGTTACAGCCAAGCGTATCTCAGAATTGTCAAAAGAACTCAATTTAGCCAGGAACTGCAAATTTGGATCCAGAGCTCAAATTCGAACGAGAAACACATATTGGATGCTATCTGGAATGCAGAAGGCGAAAAACAAGTCGATTGGTTGATCTGACCTTTCCCTGAGAAGGTACACCCAACCGTATCTCAGAATTGAGGAAAGAACTCAGTTTAGCCAGGAACTGCAAATTTGGATCCAGAGCTCAAATTCGAACGAGAAACACATATTGGATGCTATCTGGAATACTAAACCCGAAAAACAAGTTGATTGGTTGATCTGAACTTTCCCTAAGAAGTTAAAGCCAACCTTATCTCAGAATCGACAAAATAACTCAGTTTAGCCAGGAACTGCAAATTTGGATCCAGGGCTCAAATTCGAACGAGAAACACATATTGGATGCTATCAGGGATGCAGAAGGCGAAAAACAAGTCGATTGGTTGATCTGAGCTTTCCCTAAGAAGTTAAAGCCAACCGTATCTCAGAATCGACAAAATAGTTTAGCCAGGAACTGCAAATTTGGATCCAGGGCTCAAATTCGAACGAGAAACACATATTGGATGCTATCTGGAATGCTAAACCCGAAAAACAAGTAGATTGGTTGATCTGAGCTTTCCCTGAGAAGTTACAGCAAAGAATATATATCAGCATTGTCAAAAGGACTCAGTTTAGCCAGGTATTGCAAATTTGGATGCAGAGGTCAAATTCGAAAGAGAAACACAAATTGGAGGGTATCTCGGATGCAGAAGCCGAAAAACAAGTCGATTGGTTGATCTGACCTTTCCCTGAGAAGGTACAGCCAACCGTATCTCAGAATTGACAAAAGAACTCAGTTTACCCAGGAACTGCAAATTTGGATCCAGAGCTCAAATTCGAATGAGAAATACATATTGGATGCTATCTGGAATGCTAAACCTGAAAAACAAGTCGATTGGTTGATCTGAGCTTTCCCTGAGAAGTTACAGCCAAGCGTATCTCAGAATTGGCAAAAGAACTCAGCTTAGCCAGGTACTGCAAATTTGGATCCAGAGCTCAAATTCGAAAGAGAAACACATATTGGATGCTATCTGGAATGCAGAAGGCGAAAAACAAGTCGATTGGTTGATCTGAGCTTTCCCTGAGAAGTTACAGCCAAGCGTATCTCAGAATTGACAAAAGAACTCAATTTAGCCATGAACTGCAAATTTGGATGCAGAGGTCAAATTCGAATGAGAAAGACATATTGGATGCTATCTGGAATGCTAAACCTGACAAACAAGTTGATTGGTTGATCTGAGCTTTCCCTGAGAAGTTACAGCCAAGCGTATCTCAGAATTGTCAAAAGAACTCAATTTAGCCAGGAACTACAACTTTGGATCCAGAGCTCAAATTCGAACGAGAAACACATATTGGATGCTATCTGGAATGCTAAACCCGAAGAACAAGTTGATTGCTTGATCTGAACTTTCCCTGAGAAGTTACAGCCAAGCGTATCTCAGAATTGACAAAAGAACTCAATTTAGCCAGGAACTGCAAATTTGGATCCAGAGCTCGAATTCGAACGAGAAACATATTGGATGGTATCTGGAATGCTAAACCCGAAAAACAAGTCGATTGGTTGATCAGAGCTTTCCCTGAGAAGTTACAGCCAAGTGTATCTCAGAATTTACAAAAGAACTCAATTTAGCCAGGAACTGCAAATTTGGATCCAGAGCTCGAATTCGAACGAGAAACACATATTGGATGCTATCTGGAATGCTAAACCCGAAAAACAAGTCGATTGGTTGATCAGAGCTTTCCCTGAGAAGTTACAGCCAAGTGTATCTCAGAATTTACAAAAGAACTCAATTTAGCCAGGAACTGCAAATTTGGATCCAGAGCTCAAATTCGAAAGAGAAACACATATTGGACGCTATCTGGAATGCAGAAGGCGAAAAACAAGTCGATTGGTTGATCTGACCTTTCCCTGAGAAGGTACACCCAACCGTATCTCAGAATTGAGGAAAGAACTCAGTTTAGCCAGGAACTGCAAATTTGGATCCAGAGCTCAAATTCGAACGAGAAACACATATTGGATGCTATCTGGAATACTAAACCCGAAAAACAAGTTGATTGGTTGATCTGAACTTTCCCTAAGAAGTTAAAGCCAACCTTATCTCAGAATCGACAAAATAACTCAGTTTAGCCAGGAACTGCAAATTTGGATCCAGGGCTCAAATTCGAACGAGAAACACATATTGGATGCTATCAGGGATGCAGAAGGCGAAAAACAAGTCGATTGGTTGATCTGAGCTTTCCCTAAGAAGTTAAAGCCAACCGTATCTCAGAATCGACAAAATAGTTTAGCCAGGAACTGCAAATTTGGATCCAGAGCTCAAATTCGAACGAGAAACACATATTGGATGCTATCTGGAATGCTAAACCCGAAAAACAAGTAGATTGGTTGATCTGAGCTTTCCCTGAGAAGTTACAGCAAAGAATATATATCAGCATTGTCAAAAGGACTCAGTTTAGCCAGGTATTGCAAATTTGGATGCAGAGGTCAAATTCGAAAGAGAAACACAAATTGGAGGGTATCTCGGATGCAGAAGCCGAAAAACAAGTCGATTGGTTGATCTGACCTTTCCCTGAGAAGGTACAGCCAACCGTATCTCAGAATTGACAAAAGAACTCAGTTTACCCAGGAACTGCAAATTTGGATCCAGAGCTCAAATTCGAATGAGAAATACATATTGGATGCTATCTGGAATGCTAAACCTGAAAAACAAGTCGATTGGTTGATCTGAGCTTTCCCTGAGAAGTTACAGCCAAGCGTATCTCAGAATTGGCAAAAGAACTCAGCTTAGCCAGGTACTGCAAATTTGGATCCAGAGCTCAAATTCGAAAGAGAAACACATATTGGATGCTATCTGGAATGCAGAAGGCGAAAAACAAGTCGATTGGTTGATCTGAGCTTTCCCTGAGAAGTTACAGCCAAGCGTATCTCAGAATTGACAAAAGAACTCAATTTAGCCATGAACTGCAAATTTGGATGCAGAGGTCAAATTCGAATGAGAAAGACATATTGGATGCTATCTGGAATGCTAAACCTGACAAACAAGTTGATTGGTTGATCTGAGCTTTCCCTGAGAAGTTACAGCCAAGCGTATCTCAGAATTGTCAAAAGAACTCAATTTAGCCAGGAACTACAACTTTGGATCCAGAGCTCAAATTCGAACGAGAAACACATATTGGATGCTATCTGGAATGCTAAACCCGAAGAACAAGTTGATTGCTTGATCTGAACTTTCCCTGAGAAGTTACAGCCAAGCGTATCTCAGAATTGACAAAAGAACTCAATTTAGCCAGGAACTGCAAATTTGGATCCAGAGCTCGAATTCGAACGAGAAACATATTGGATGGTATCTGGAATGCTAAACCCGAAAAACAAGTCGATTGGTTGATCAGAGCTTTCCCTGAGAAGTTACAGCCAAGTGTATCTCAGAATTTACAAAAGAACTCAATTTAGCCAGGAACTGCAAATTTGGATCCAGAGCTCGAATTCGAACGAGAAACACATATTGGATGCTATCTGGAATGCTAAACCCGAAAAACAAGTCGATTGGTTGATCAGAGCTTTCCCTGAGAAGTTACAGCCAAGTGTATCTCAGAATTTACAAAAGAACTCAATTTAGCCAGGAACTGCAAATTTGGATCCAGAGCTCAAATTCGAAAGAGAAACACATATTGGACGCTATCTGGAATGCAGAAGGCGAAAAACAAGTCGATTGGTTGATCTGACCTTTCCCTGAGAAGGTACACCCAACCGTATCTCAGAATTGAGGAAAGAACTCAGTTTAGCCAGGAACTGCAAATTTGGATCCAGAGCTCAAATTCGAACGAGAAACACATATTGGATGCTATCTGGAATACTAAACCCAAAAAACAAGTTGATTGGTTGATCTGAACTTTCCCTAAGAAGTTAAAGCCAACCTTATCTCAGAATCGACAAAATAACTCAGTTTAGCCAGGAACTGCAAATTTGGATCCAGGGCTCAAATTCGAACGAGAAACACATATTGGATGCTATCAGGGATGCAGAAGGCGAAAAACAAGTCGATTGGTTGATCTGAGCTTTCCCTAAGAAGTTAAAGCCAACCGTATCTCAGAATCGACAAAATAGTTTAGCCAGGAACTGCAAATTTGGATCCAGAGCTCAAATTCGAACGAGAAACACATATTGGATGCTATCTGGAATGCTAAACCCGAAAAACAAGTAGATTGGTTGATCTGAGCTTTCCCTGAGAAGTTACAGCAAAGAATATATATCAGCATTGTCAAAAGGACTCAGTTTAGCCATGTATTGCAAATTTGGATGCAGAGGTCAAATTCGAAAGAGAAACACAAATTGGAGGGTATCTCGGATGCAGAAGCCGAAAAACAAGTCGATTGGTTGATCTGACCTTTCCCTGAGAAGGTACAGCCAACCGTATCTCAGAATTGACAAAAGAACTCAGTTTACCCAGGAACTGCAAATTTGGATCCAGAGCTCAAATTCGAATGAGAAATACATATTGGATGCTATCTGGAATGCTAAACCTGAAAAACAAGTCGATTGGTTGATCTGAGCTTTCCCTGAGAAGTTACAGCCAAGCGTATCTCAGAATTGGCAAAAGAACTCAGCTTAGCCAGGTACTGCAAATTTGGATCCAGAGCTCAAATTCGAAAGAGAAACACATATTGGATGCTATCTGGAATGCAGAAGGCGAAAAACAAGTCGATTGGTTGATCTGAGCTTTCCCTGAGAAGTTACAGCCAAGCGTATCTCAGAATTGACAAAAGAACTCAATTTAGCCATGAACTGCAAATTTGGATGCAGAGGTCAAATTCGAATGAGAAAGACATATTGGATGCTATCTGGAATGCTAAACCTGACAAACAAGTTGATTGGTTGATCTGAGCTTTCCCTGAGAAGTTACAGCCAAGCGTATCTCAGAATTGTCAAAAGAACTCAATTTAGCCAGGAACTGCAACTTTGGATCCAGAGCTCAAATTCGAACGAGAAACACATATTGGATGCTATCTGGAATGCTAAACCCGAAGAACAAGTTGATTGCTTGATCTGAACTTTCCCTGAGAAGTTACAGCCAAGCGTATCTCAGAATTGACAAAAGAACTCAATTTAGCCAGGAACTGCAAATTTGGATCCAGAGCTCGAATTCGAACGAGAAACATATATTGGATGGTATCTGGAATGCTAAACCCGAAAAACAAGTCGATTGGTTGATCAGAGCTTTCCCTGAGAAGTTACAGCCAAGTGTATCTCAGAATTGACAAAAGAACTCAATTTAGCCAGGAACTGCAAATTTGGATCCAGAGCTCGAATTCGAACGAGAAACACATATTGGATGGTATCTGGAATGCTAAACCCGAAAAACAAGTCGATTGGTTGATCAGAGCTTTCCCTGAGAAGTTACAGCCAAGTGTATCTCAGAATTGTCAAAAGAACTCAGTTTAGCCAGGTACTGCAAATTTGGATCCAGAGCTCAAATTCGAAAGAGAAACACATATTGGACGCTATCTGGAATGCAGAAGGCGAAAAACAAGTCGATTGGTTGATCTGACCTTTCCCTGAGAAGGTACAGCCAACCGTATCTCAGAATTGAGGAAAGAACTCAATTTAGCCAGGAACTGCAAATTTGGATCCAGAGCTCAAATTCGAACGAGAAACACATATTGGATGATATCAGGAATGCTAAACCCGAAGAACAAGTCGATTGGTTGATCTGAGCTTTCCCTGAGAAGATACAGACAAGCGTATCTCAGAATTGACAAAAGAACTCAGTTTAGCCAGGTACTGCAAATTTGGATCCAGAGGTTGAATTCGAACGAGAAATACATATTGGATTCTATCTGGAACGCTAAACCTGAAAAACAAGTCGATTGGTTGATCTGAGCTTTCCCTGAGAAGTTACAGCAAAGCATATCTCAGAATTGTCAAAAGAACTCAGTTTAGCCAGGTACTGCAAATTTGGATCCAGAACTCAAATTCCAACGAGAAACACATATTGGATGCTATCTGGAATGCTAAACCCGAAAAACAAGTCGATTGGTTGATCTGAGCTTTACCTGAGAAGTTACAGCCAAGCGTATCTCAGAATTGTCAAAAGAACTCAATTTAGCCCGGAACTGCAAATTTGGATCCAGAGCTCAAATTCGAACGAGAAACACATATTGGATGCTATCTGGAATGCTAAACCAGAAAAACAAGTTGATTGATTGATCTGAGCTTTCCCTGAGAAGTTACAGCAAAGCATATATCAGAATTGTCAAAAGAACTCAGTTTAGCCAGGTACTGCAAATTTGGATCCAGAGCTCAAATTCGAATGAGAAACACATATTGGACGCTATCTGGAATGCAGAAGGCGAAAAACAAGTCGATTGGTTGATCTGACCTTTCCCTAAGAAGGTACAGCCAGCCGTATCTCAGAATTGAGGAAAGAACTCAGTTTAGCCAGGAACTGCAAATTTGGATCCAGGGCTTAAACTCGAACGAGAAACACATATTGGATGCTATCTGGGATGCAGAAGGCGAAAAACAAGTCGATTGGTTGATCTGAGCTTTCCCTAAGAAGTTAAAGCCAACCGTATCTCAGAATCGACAAAATAGTTTAGCCAGGAACTGCAAATTTGGATCCAGAGCTCGAATTCGAACGTGAAACACATATTGGATGCTATCTGGAATGCTAAACCCGAAAAACAAGTCGATTGGTTGATCTGAGCTTTCCCTGAGAAGTTACAGCCAAGCGTATCTCAGAATTGACAAAAGAACTCAATTTAGCCATGAACTGCAAATTTGGATGCAGAGGTCAAATTCGAATGAGAAAGACATATTGGATGCTATCTGGAATGCTAAACCTGACAAACAAGTTGATTGGTTGATCTGAGCTTTCCCTGAGAAGTTACAGCCAAGCGTATCTCAGAATTGTCAAAAGAACTCAATTTAGCCAGGAACTGCAACTTTGGATCCAGAGCTCAAATTCGAACGAGAAACACATATTGGATGCTATCTGGAATGCTAAACCCGAAGAACAAGTTGATTGCTTGATCTGAACTTTCCCTGAGAAGTTACAGCCAAGCGTATCTCAGAATTGACAAAAGAACTCAATTTAGCCAGGAACTGCAAATTTGGATCCAGAGCTCGAATTCGAACGAGAAACATATATTGGATGGTATCTGGAATGCTAAACCCGAAAAACAAGTCGATTGGTTGATCAGAGCTTTCCCTGAGAAGTTACAGCCAAGTGTATCTCAGAATTGACAAAAGAACTCAATTTAGCCAGGAACTGCAAATTTGGATCCAGAGCTCGAATTCGAACGAGAAACACATATTGGATGGTATCTGGAATGCTAAACCCGAAAAACAAGTCGATTGGTTGATCAGAGCTTTCCCTGAGAAGTTACAGCCAAGTGTATCTCAGAATTGACAAAAGAACTCAGTTTAGCCAGGTACTGCAAATTTGGATCCAGAGGTTGAATTCGAACGAGAAATACATATTGGATTCTATCTGGAACGCTAAACCTGAAAAACAAGTCGATTGGTTGATCTGAGCTTTCCCTGAGAAGTTACAGCAAAGCATATCTCAGAATTGTCAAAAGAACTCAGTTTAGCCAGGTACTGCAAATTTGGATCCAGAACTCAAATTCCAACGAGAAACACATATTGGATGCTATCTGGAATGCTAAACCCGAAAAACAAGTCGATTGGTTGATCAGAGCTTTCCCTGAGAAGTTACAGCCAAGCGTATCTCAGAATTGACAAAAGAACTCAGTTTAGCCAGGAACTGCAAATTTGGATCCAGAACTCAAATTCGAACGGGAAACACATATTGGACGCTATCTGGAATGCAGAAGGCGAAAAACAAGTCGATTGGTTGATCTGACCTTTCCCTGAGAAGGTACAGCCAACCGTATCTCAGAATTGAGGAAAGAACTCAATTTAGCCAGGAACTGCAAATTTGGATCCAGAGCTCAAATTCGAACGAGAAACACATATTGGATGATATCAGGAATGCTAAACCCGAAGAACAAGTCGATTGGTTGATCTGAGCTTTCCCTGAGAAGATACAGACAAGCGTATCTCAGAATTGACAAAAGAACTCAGTTTAGCCAGGTACTGCAAATTTGGATTCAGAGGTTGAATTCGAACGAGAAATACATATTGGATTCTATCTGGAATGCTAAACCTGAAAAACAAATCGATTGGTTGATCTGAGCTTTCCCTGAGAAGTTACAGCAAAGCATATCTCAGAATTGTCAAAAGAACTCAGTTTAGCCAGGTACTGCAAATTTGGATCCAGAACTCAAATTCCAACGAGAAACACATATTGGATGCTATCTGGAATGCTAAACCCGAAAAACAAGTCGATTGGTTGATCTGAGCTTTACCTGAGAAGTTACAGCCAAGCGTATCTCAGAATTGTCAAAAGAACTCAATTTAGCCAGGAACTGCAAATTTGGATCCAGAGCTCAAATTCGAACGAGAAACACATATTGGATGCTATCTGGAATGCTAAACCCGAAAAACAAGTTGATTGATTGATCTGAGCTTTCCCTGAGAAGTTACAGCAAAGCATATATCAGAATTGTCAAAAGAACTCAGTTTAGCCAGGTACTGCAAATTTGGATCCAGAGCTCAAATTCGAAAGAGAAACACATATTGGACGCTATCTGGAATGCAGAAGGCGAAAAACAAGTCGATTGGTTGATCTGACCTTTCCCTAAGAAGGTAAAGCCAACCGTATCTCAGAATTGAGGAAAGAACTCAGTTTAGCCAGGAAATGCAAATTTGGATCCAGGGCTTAAACTCGAACGAGAAACACATATTGGATGCTATCTGGGATGCAGAAGGCGAAAAACAAGTCGATTGGTTGATCTGAGCTTTCCCTAAGAAGTTAAAGCCAACCGTATCTCAGAATCGACAAAATAGTTTAGCCAGGAACTGCAAATTTGGATCCAGAGCTCGAATTCGAACGTGAAACACATATTGGATGCTATCTGGAATGCTAAACCCGAAAAACAAGTTGATTGGTTGATCTGAGCTTTCCCTGAGAAGTTACAGCAAAACATATCCCAGAATTATCAAAAGAAGTCAGTTTAGCCAGGTACTGCAAATTTGGATCCAGAGCTCAAATTCGAACGAGAAACACATATTGGATGCTATCTGGGATGCAGAAGGCGAAAAACAAGTCGATTGGTTGATCTGAGTTTTCCCTAAGAAGTTAAAGCCAACCGTATCTCAGAAATGACAAAAGAACTCAGTTTACCCAGGAACTGCAAATTTGGATGCAGAGGTCAAATTCGAACGAGAAACACATATTGGATGCTTCTGGAATGCTAAACCCGAAAAACAAGTCGATTGGTTGATCTGAGCTTTCCCTGAGAAGTTACAGCCAAGCGTATCTCAGAATTGAGGAAAGAACTCAATTTAGCCAGGAACTGCAAATTTGGATCCAGAGCTCAAATTCGAACGGGAAACACAAATTGGATGGTATCTGGAATGCTAAACCCGAAAAACAAGTCGATTGGTTGATCAGAGCTTTCCCTGAGAAGTTACAGCCAAGCGTATCTCAGAATTGACAAAAGAACTCAGTTTAGCCAGGAACTGCAAATTTGGATCCAGAACTCAAATTCGAACGGGAAACACATATTGGAGGGTATCCCGGATATAGACGCCGAAAAACAAGTCGATTGGTTGATCTGAGCTTTCCCTGAGAAGATACAGCCAAACGTATCTCAGAATTGACAAAAGAACTCAGTTTAGCCAGGTACTGCAAATTTGGATCCAGAGCTCAAATTCGAAAGAGAAACACATATTGGACGCTATCTGGAATGCAGAAGGCGAAAAACAAGTCGATTGGTTGATCTGACCTTTCCCTAAGAAGGTACAGCCAACCGTATCTCAGAATTGAGGAAAGAACTCAGTTTAGCCAGGAAATGCAAATTTGGATCCAGGGCTTAAACTCGAACGAGAAACACATATTGGATGCTATCTGGGATGCAGAAGGCGAAAAACAAGTCGATTGGTTGATCTGAGCTTTCCCTAAGAAGTTAAAGCCAACCGTATCTCAGAATCGACAAAATAGTTTAGCCAGGAACTGCAAATTTGGATCCAGAGCTCGAATTCGAACGTGAAACACATATTGGATGCTATCTGGAATGCTAAACCCGAAAAACAAGTTGATAGGTTGATCTGAGCTTTCCCTAAGAAGTTACAGCAAAACATATCCCAGAATTATCAAAAGAAGTCAGTTTAGCCAGGTACTGCAAATTTGGATCCAGAGCTCAAATTCGAACGAGAAACACATATTGGATGCTATCTGGGATGCAGAAGGCGAAAAACAAGTCGATTGGTTGATCTGAGTTTTCCCTAAGAAGTTAAAGCCAACCGTATCTCAGATATGACAAAAGAACTCAGTTTACCCAGGAACTGCAAATTTGGATGCAGAGGTCAAATTCGAACGAGAAACACATATTGGATGCTTCTGGAATGCTAAACCTGAAAAACAAGTCGATTGGTTGATCTGAGCTTTCCCTGAGAAGTTACAGCCAAGCGTATCTCAGAATTGAGGAAAGAACTCAATTTAGCCAGGAACTGCAAATTTGGATCCAGAGCTCAAATTCGAACGGGAAACACAAATTGGATGGTATCTGGAATGCTAAACCCGAAAAACAAGTCGATTGGTTGATCAGAGCTTTCCCTGAGAAGTTACAGCCAAGCGTATCTCAGAATTGACAAAAGAACTCAGTTTAGCCAGGAACTGCAAATTTGGATCCAGAACTCAAATTCGAACGGGAAACACATATTGGAGGGTATCCCGGATATAGACGCAGAAAAACAAGTCGATTGGTTGATCTGAGCTTTCCCTGAGAAGATACAGCCAAACGTATCTCAGAATTGACAAAAGAACTCAGTTTAGCCAGGTACTGCAAATTTGGATCCAGAGGTCGCATTCGAAAGAGAAACACAAATTGGAGTGTATCCCGGATGCAGAAGCCGAAAAACGTCGATTGGTTGATCTGAGCTTTCCCTGAGAAGATACAGCCAAGCGTATCTCAGAATTGACAAAAGAACTCAGTTTAGCCAGGTACTGCAAATTTGGATCCAGAGGTCGAATTCGAACGAGAAACACAAATTGGAGGGTATCCCGGATGCAGAAGCCGAAAAACAAGTAGATTGGTTGATCTGACCTTTCCCTGAGAAGGTACAGCCAACCGTATCTCAGAATTGACAAAAGAACTCAGTTTACCCAGGAACTGCAAATTTGGATCCAGAGCTCAAATTCGAATGAAAAATACATATTGGATGCTATCTGGAATGCTAAACCTGAAAAACAAGTCGATTGGTTGATGTGAGCTTTCCCTGAGAAGTTACAGCAAAGCATATCTCAGAATTGTCAAAAGAACTCAGTTTAGCCAGGTACTGCAAATTTGGATCCAGAGCTCAAATTCAAACGAGAAACACATATTGGATGCTATCTGGAATGCTAAACCCGAAAAACAAGTTGATTGGTTGATCTGAGCTTTCCCTGAGAAGTTACAGCAAAACATATCCCAGAATTATCAAAAGAAGTCAGTTTAGCCAGGTACCGCAAATTTGGATCCAGAGCTCAAATTCGAACGAGAAACACATATTGGATGCTATCTGGAATGCTAAACCCGAAAAACAAGTCGATTGGTTGATCTGAGCTTTCCCTGAGAAGTTACAGCCAAGCGTATCTCAGAATTGACAAAAGAACTCAGTTTAGCCAGGTACTGCAAATTTGGATCCAGAACTCAAATTCGAACGGGAAACACATATTGGATGCAGAAGCCGAAAAACAAGTCGATTGGTTGATCTGACCATTCCATGAGAAGATACAGCCAAGCGTATCTCAGAATTGACAAAAGAACTCAGTTTAGCCAGGTACTGCAAATTTGGATCCAGAGCTCAAATTCGAACGAGAAACACATATTGGATGCTATCTGGGATGCAGAAGGCGAAAAACAAGTCGATTGGTTGATCTGAGTTTTCCCTAAGAAGTTAAAGCCAACCGTATCTCAGAAATGACAAAAGAACTCAGTTTACCCAGGAACTGCAAATTTGGATGCAGAGGTCAAATTCGAACGAGAAACACATATTGGATGCTATCTGGAATGCTAAACCCGAAAAACAAGTCGATTGGTTGATCTGAGCTTTCCCTGAGAAGCTACAGCCAAGCGTATCTGAGAATTGAGGAAAGAACTCAATTTAGCCAGGAACTGCAAATTTGGATCCAGAGCTCAAATTCGAACGGGAAACACAAATTGGATGGTATCTGGAATGCTAAACCCGAAAAACAAGTCGATTGGTTGATCAGAGCTTTCCTTGAGAAGTTACAGCCAAGCGTATCTCAGAATTGACAAAAGAACTCAGTTTAGCCAGGAACTGCAAATTTGGATCCAGAACTCAAATTCGAACGGGAAACACATATTGGAGGGTATCCCGGATATAGACGCCGAAAAACAAGTCGATTGGTTGATCTGAGCTTTCCCTGAGAAGATACAGCCAAACGTATCTCAGAATTGACAAAAGAACTCAGTTTAGCCAGGTACTGCAAATTTGGATCCAGAGGTCGAATTCGAAAGAGAAACACAAATTGGAGGGTATCCCGGATGCAGAAGCCGAAAAACGTCGATTGGTTGATCTGAGCTTTCCCTGAGAAGATACAGCCAAGCGTATCTCAGAATTGACAAAAGAACTCAGTTTAGCCAGGTACTGCAAATTTGGATCCAGAGGTCGAATTCGAACGAGAAACACAAATTGGAGGGTATCCCGGATGCAGAAGCCGAAAAACAAGTCGATTGGTTGATCTGACCTTTCCCTGAGAAGGTACAGCCAACCGTATCTCAGATTTGACAAAAGAACTCAGTTTACCCAGGAACTGCAAATTTGGATCCAGAGCTCAAATTCGAATGAAAAATACATATTGGATGCTATCTGGAATGCTAAACCTGAAAAACAAGTCGATTGGTTGATCTGAGCTTTCCCTGAGAAGTTACAGCAAAGCATATCTCAGAATTGTCAAAAGAACTTAGTTTAGCCAGGTACTGCAAATTTGGATCCAGAACTCAAATTCCAACGAGAAACACATATTGGATGCTATCTGGAATGCTAAACCCGAAAAACAAGTCGATTGGTTGATCTGACCTTTCCCTGAGAAGGTACAGTCAACCGTATCTCAGAATTGACAAAAGAACTGTTTACCCAGGAACTGCAAATTTGGATCCAGAGCTCAAATTCGAATGAAAAATACATATTGGATGCTATCTGGAATGCTAAACCCGAAATCAAGTTGATTGATTGATCCGAGCTTTCCCTGAGAAGTTACAGCAAAGCATATATCAGAATTGTCAAAAGAACTCAGTTTAGCCAGGTACTGCAAATTTGGATCCAGAGCTCAAATTCGAAAGAGAAACACATATTGGACGCTATCTGGAATGCAGAAGGCGAAAAACAAGTCGATTGGTTGATCTGACCTTTCCCTGAGAAGGTACAGCCAATCGTATCTCAGAATTGAGGAAATAACTCAATTTTGCCAGGAACTGCAAATTTGGATCCAGAGCTCAAATTCGAACGAGAAACACATATTGGATGCTATCTGGAATGCTAAACCCGAAAAACAAGTTGATTGGTTGATCTGAACTTTCCCTAAGAAGTTAAAGCCAACCGTATCTCAGAATCGACAAAATAACTCAGTTTAGCCAGGAACTGCAAATTTGGATCCAGGGCTTAAATTCGAACGAGAAACACATATTGGATGCTATCTGGGATGCAGAAGGCGAAAAACAAGTCGATTGGTTGATCTGAGCTTTCCCTGAGAAGTTAAAGCCAACCGTATCTCAGAATCGACAAAATAGTTTAGCCAGGAACTGCAAATTTGGATCCAGAGCTCAAATTCGAACGAGAAACACATATTGGATGCTATCTGGAATGCTAAACCCGAAAAACAAGTTGATTGGTTGATCTGAGCTTTCCCTGAGAAGTTACAGCCAAGCGTATCTCAGAATTGACAAAAGAACTCAATTTAGCCATGAACTGCAAATTTGGATGCAGAGGTCAAATTCGAATGAGAAAGACATATTGGATGCTATCTGGAATGCTAAACCTGAAAAACAAGTCGATTGGTTGATCTGAGCTTTCCCTGAGAAGTTACAGCCAAGCGTATCTCAGAATTGGCAAAAGAACTCAGCTTAGCCAGGTACTGCAAATTTGGATCCAGAGCTCAAATTCGAAAGAGAAACACATATTGGATGCTATCTGGAATGCAGAAGGCGAAAAACAAGTCGATTGGTTGATCTGAGCTTTCCCTGAGAAGTTACAGCCAAGCGTATCTCAGAATTGACAAAAGAACTCAATTTAGCCATGAACTGCAAATTTGGATGCAGAGGTCAAATTCGAATGAGAAAGACATATTGGATGCTATCTGGAATGCTAAACCTGACAAACAAGTTGATTGGTTGATCTGAGCTTTCCCTGAGAAGTTACAGCCAAGCGTATCTCAGAATTGTCAAAAGAACTCAATTTAGCCAGGAACTACAACTTTGGATCCAGAGCTCAAATTCGAACGAGAAACACATATTGGATGCTATCTGGAATGCTAAACCCGAAGAACAAGTTGATTGCTTGATCTGAACTTTCCCTGAGAAGTTACAGCCAAGCGTATCTCAGAATTGACAAAAGAACTCAATTTAGCCAGGAACTGCAAATTTGGATCCAGAGCTCGAATTCGAACGAGAAACATATTGGATGGTATCTGGAATGCTAAACCCGAAAAACAAGTCGATTGGTTGATCAGAGCTTTCCCTGAGAAGTTACAGCCAAGTGTATCTCAGAATTTACAAAAGAACTCAATTTAGCCAGGAACTGCAAATTTGGATCCAGAGCTCGAATTCGAACGAGAAACACATATTGGATGCTATCTGGAATGCTAAACCCGAAAAACAAGTCGATTGGTTGATCAGAGCTTTCCCTGAGAAGTTACAGCCAAGTGTATCTCAGAATTTACAAAAGAACTCAATTTAGCCAGGAACTGCAAATTTGGATCCAGAGCTCAAATTCGAAAGAGAAACACATATTGGACGCTATCTGGAATGCAGAAGGCGAAAAACAAGTCGATTGGTTGATCTGACCTTTCCCTGAGAAGGTACACCCAACCGTATCTCAGAATTGAGGAAAGAACTCAGTTTAGCCAGGAACTGCAAATTTGGATCCAGAGCTCAAATTCGAACGAGAAACACATATTGGATGCTATCTGGAATACTAAACCCGAAAAACAAGTTGATTGGTTGATCTGAACTTTCCCTAAGAAGTTAAAGCCAACCTTATCTCAGAATCGACAAAATAACTCAGTTTAGCCAGGAACTGCAAATTTGGATCCAGGGCTCAAATTCGAACGAGAAACACATATTGGATGCTATCAGGGATGCAGAAGGCGAAAAACAAGTCGATTGGTTGATCTGAGCTTTCCCTAAGAAGTTAAAGCCAACCGTATCTCAGAATCGACAAAATAGTTTAGCCAGGAACTGCAAATTTGGATCCAGAGCTCAAATTCGAACGAGAAACACATATTGGATGCTATCTGGAATGCTAAACCCGAAAAACAAGTAGATTGGTTGATCTGAGCTTTCCCTGAGAAGTTACAGCAAAGAATATATATCAGCATTGTCAAAAGGACTCAGTTTAGCCAGGTATTGCAAATTTGGATGCAGAGGTCAAATTCGAAAGAGAAACACAAATTGGAGGGTATCTCGGATGCAGAAGCCGAAAAACAAGTCGATTGGTTGATCTGACCTTTCCCTGAGAAGGTACAGCCAACCGTATCTCAGAATTGACAAAAGAACTCAGTTTACCCAGGAACTGCAAATTTGGATCCAGAGCTCAAATTCGAATGAGAAATACATATTGGATGCTATCTGGAATGCTAAACCTGAAAAACAAGTCGATTGGTTGATCTGAGCTTTCCCTGAGAAGTTACAGCCAAGCGTATCTCAGAATTGGCAAAAGAACTCAGCTTAGCCAGGTACTGCAAATTTGGACCCAGAGCTCAAATTCGAAAGAGAAACACATATTGGATGCTATCTGGAATGCAGAAGGCGAAAAACAAGTCGATTGGTTGATCTGAGCTTTCCCTGAGAAGTTACAGCCAAGCGTATCTCAGAATTGACAAAAGAACTCAATTTAGCCATGAACTGCAAATTTGGATGCAGAGGTCAAATTCGAATGAGAAAGACATATTGGATGCTATCTGGAATGCTAAACCTGACAAACAAGTTGATTGGTTGATCTGAGCTTTCCCTGAGAAGTTACAGCCAAGCGTATCTCAGAATTGTCAAAAGAACTCAATTTAGCCAGGAACTGCAACTTTGGATCCAGAGCTCAAATTCGAACGAGAAACACATATTGGATGCTATCTGGAATGCTAAACCCGAAGAACAAGTTGATTGCTTGATCTGAACTTTCCCTGAGAAGTTACAGCCAAGCGTATCTCAGAATTGACAAAAGAACTCAATTTAGCCAGGAACTGCAAATTTGGATCCAGAGCTCGAATTCGAACGAGAAACATATATTGGATGGTATCTGGAATGCTAAACCCGAAAAACAAGTCGATTGGTTGATCAGAGCTTTCCCTGAGAAGTTACAGCCAAGTGTATCTCAGAATTGACAAAAGAACTCAATTTAGCCAGGAACTGCAAATTTGGATCCAGAGCTCGAATTCGAACGAGAAACACATATTGGATGGTATCTGGAATGCTAAACCCGAAAAACAAGTCGATTGGTTGATCAGAGCTTTCCCTGAGAAGTTACAGCCAAGTGTATCTCAGAATTGTCAAAAGAACTCAGTTTAGCCAGGTACTGCAAATTTGGATCCAGAGCTCAAATTCGAAAGAGAAACACATATTGGACGCTATCTGGAATGCAGAAGGCGAAAAACAAGTCGATTGGTTGATCTGACCTTTCCCTGAGAAGGTACAGCCAACCGTATCTCAGAATTGAGGAAAGAACTCAATTTAGCCAGGAACTGCAAATTTGGATCCAGAGCTCAAATTCGAACGAGAAACACATATTGGATGATATCAGGAATGCTAAACCCGAAGAACAAGTCGATTGGTTGATCTGAGCTTTCCCTGAGAAGATACAGACAAGCGTATCTCAGAATTGACAAAAGAACTCAGTTTAGCCAGGTACTGCAAATTTGGATCCAGAGGTTGAATTCGAACGAGAAATACATATTGGATTCTATCTGGAACGCTAAACCTGAAAAACAAGTCGATTGGTTGATCTGAGCTTTCCCTGAGAAGTTACAGCAAAGCATATCTCAGAATTGTCAAAAGAACTCAGTTTAGCCAGGTACTGCAAATTTGGATCCAGAACTCAAATTCCAACGAGAAACACATATTGGATGCTATCTGGAATGCTAAACCCGAAAAACAAGTCGATTGGTTGATCTGAGCTTTACCTGAGAAGTTACAGCCAAGCGTATCTCAGAATTGTCAAAAGAACTCAATTTAGCCCGGAACTGCAAATTTGGATCCAGAGCTCAAATTCGAACGAGAAACACATATTGGATGCTATCTGGAATGCTAAACCAGAAAAACAAGTTGATTGATTGATCTGAGCTTTCCCTGAGAAGTTACAGCAAAGCATATATCAGAATTGTCAAAAGAACTCAGTTTAGCCAGGTACTGCAAATTTGGATCCAGAGCTCAAATTCGAATGAGAAACACATATTGGACGCTATCTGGAATGCAGAAGGCGAAAAACAAGTCGATTGGTTGATCTGACCTTTCCCTAAGAAGGTACAGCCAACCGTATCTCAGAATTGAGGAAAGAACTCAGTTTAGCCAGGAACTGCAAATTTGGATCCAGGGCTTAAACTCGAACGAGAAACACATATTGGATGCTATCTGGGATGCAGAAGGCGAAAAACAAGTCGATTGGTTGATCTGAGCTTTCCCTAAGAAGTTAAAGCCAACCGTATCTCAGAATCGACAAAATAGTTTAGCCAGGAACTGCAAATTTGGATCCAGAGCTCGAATTCGAACGTGAAACACATATTGGATGCTATCTGGAATGCTAAACCCGAAAAACAAGTCGATTGGTTGATCTGAGCTTTCCCTGAGAAGTTACAGCCAAGCGTATCTCAGAATTGACAAAAGAACTCAATTTAGCCATGAACTGCAAATTTGGATGCAGAGGTCAAATTCGAATGAGAAAGACATATTGGATGCTATCTGGAATGCTAAACCTGACAAACAAGTTGATTGGTTGATCTGAGCTTTCCCTGAGAAGTTACAGCCAAGCGTATCTCAGAATTGTCAAAAGAACTCAATTTAGCCAGGAACTGCAACTTTGGATCCAGAGCTCAAATTCGAACGAGAAACACATATTGGATGCTATCTGGAATGCTAAACCCGAAGAACAAGTTGATTGCTTGATCTGAACTTTCCCTGAGAAGTTACAGCCAAGCGTATCTCAGAATTGACAAAAGAACTCAATTTAGCCAGGAACTGCAAATTTGGATCCAGAGCTCGAATTCGAACGAGAAACATATATTGGATGGTATCTGGAATGCTAAACCCGAAAAACAAGTCGATTGGTTGATCAGAGCTTTCCCTGAGAAGTTACAGCCAAGTGTATCTCAGAATTGACAAAAGAACTCAATTTAGCCAGGAACTGCAAATTTGGATCCAGAGCTCGAATTCGAACGAGAAACACATATTGGATGGTATCTGGAATGCTAAACCCGAAAAACAAGTCGATTGGTTGATCAGAGCTTTCCCTGAGAAGTTACAGCCAAGTGTATCTCAGAATTGACAAAAGAACTCAGTTTAGCCAGGTACTGCAAATTTGGATCCAGAGGTTGAATTCGAACGAGAAATACATATTGGATTCTATCTGGAACGCTAAACCTGAAAAACAAGTCGATTGGTTGATCTGAGCTTTCCCTGAGAAGTTACAGCAAAGCATATCTCAGAATTGTCAAAAGAACTCAGTTTAGCCAGGTACTGCAAATTTGGATCCAGAACTCAAATTCCAACGAGAAACACATATTGGATGCTATCTGGAATGCTAAACCCGAAAAACAAGTCGATTGGTTGATCAGAGCTTTCCCTGAGAAGTTACAGCCAAGCGTATCTCAGAATTGACAAAAGAACTCAGTTTAGCCAGGAACTGCAAATTTGGATCCAGAACTCAAATTCGAACGGGAAACACATATTGGACGCTATCTGGAATGCAGAAGGCGAAAAACAAGTCGATTGGTTGATCTGACCTTTCCCTGAGAAGGTACAGCCAACCGTATCTCAGAATTGAGGAAAGAACTCAATTTAGCCAGGAACTGCAAATTTGGATCCAGAGCTCAAATTCGAACGAGAAACACATATTGGATGATATCAGGAATGCTAAACCCGAAGAACAAGTCGATTGGTTGATCTGAGCTTTCCCTGAGAAGATACAGACAAGCGTATCTCAGAATTGACAAAAGAACTCAGTTTAGCCAGGTACTGCAAATTTGGATTCAGAGGTTGAATTCGAACGAGAAATACATATTGGATTCTATCTGGAACGCTAAACCTGAAAAACAAATCGATTGGTTGATCTGAGCTTTCCCTGAGAAGTTACAGCAAAGCATATCTCAGAATTGTCAAAAGAACTCAGTTTAGCCAGGTACTGCAAATTTGGATCCAGAACTCAAATTCCAACGAGAAACACATATTGGATGCTATCTGGAATGCTAAACCCGAAAAACAAGTCGATTGGTTGATCTGAGCTTTACCTGAGAAGTTACAGCCAAGCGTATCTCAGAATTGTCAAAAGAACTCAATTTAGCCAGGAACTGCAAATTTGGATCCAGAGCTCAAATTCGAACGAGAAACACATATTGGATGCTATCTGGAATGCTAAACCCGAAAAACAAGTTGATTGATTGATCTGAGCTTTCCCTGAGAAGTTACAGCAAAGCATATATCAGAATTGTCAAAAGAACTCAGTTTAGCCAGGTACTGCAAATTTGGATCCAGAGCTCAAATTCGAAAGAGAAACACATATTGGACGCTATCTGGAATGCAGAAGGCGAAAAACAAGTCGATTGGTTGATCTGACCTTTCCCTAAGAAGGTAAAGCCAACCGTATCTCAGAATTGAGGAAAGAACTCAGTTTAGCCAGGAAATGCAAATTTGGATCCAGGGCTTAAACTCGAACGAGAAACACATATTGGATGCTATCTGGGATGCAGAAGGCGAAAAACAAGTCGATTGGTTGATCTGAGCTTTCCCTAAGAAGTTAAAGCCAACCGTATCTCAGAATCGACAAAATAGTTTAGCCAGGAACTGCAAATTTGGATCCAGAGCTCGAATTCGAACGTGAAACACATATTGGATGCTATCTGGAATGCTAAACCCGAAAAACAAGTTGATTGGTTGATCTGAGCTTTCCCTGAGAAGTTACAGCAAAACATATCCCAGAATTATCAAAAGAAGTCAGTTTAGCCAGGTACTGCAAATTTGGATCCAGAGCTCAAATTCGAACGAGAAACACATATTGGATGCTATCTGGGATGCAGAAGGCGAAAAACAAGTCGATTGGTTGATCTGAGTTTTCCCTAAGAAGTTAAAGCCAACCGTATCTCAGAAATGACAAAAGAACTCAGTTTACCCAGGAACTGCAAATTTGGATGCAGAGGTCAAATTCGAACGAGAAACACATATTGGATGCTTCTGGAATGCTAAACCCGAAAAACAAGTCGATTGGTTGATCTGAGCTTTCCCTGAGAAGTTACAGCCAAGCGTATCTCAGAATTGAGGAAAGAACTCAATTTAGCCAGGAACTGCAAATTTGGATCCAGAGCTCAAATTCGAACGGGAAACACAAATTGGATGGTATCTGGAATGCTAAACCCGAAAAACAAGTCGATTGGTTGATCAGAGCTTTCCCTGAGAAGTTACAGCCAAGCGTATCTCAGAATTGACAAAAGAACTCAGTTTAGCCAGGAACTGCAAATTTGGATCCAGAACTCAAATTCGAACGGGAAACACATATTGGAGGGTATCCCGGATATAGACGCCGAAAAACAAGTCGATTGGTTGATCTGAGCTTTCCCTGAGAAGATACAGCCAAACGTATCTCAGAATTGACAAAAGAACTCAGTTTAGCCAGGTACTGCAAATTTGGATCCAGAGGTCGCATTCGAAAGAGAAACACAAATTGGAGTGTATCCCGGATGCAGAAGCCGAAAAACGTCGATTGGTTGATCTGAGCTTTCCCTGAGAAGATACAGCCAAGCGTATCTCAGAATTGACAAAAGAACTCAGTTTAGCCAGGTACTGCAAATTTGGATCCAGAGGTCGAATTCGAACGAGAAACACAAATTGGAGGGTATCCCGGATGCAGAAGCCGAAAAACAAGTAGATTGGTTGATCTGACCTTTCCCTGAGAAGGTACAGCCAACCGTATCTCAGAATTGACAAAAGAACTCAGTTTACCCAGGAACTGCAAATTTGGATCCAGAGCTCAAATTCGAATGAAAAATACATATTGGATGCTATCTGGAATGCTAAACCTGAAAAACAAGTCGATTGGTTGATGTGAGCTTTCCCTGAGAAGTTACAGCAAAGCATATCTCAGAATTGTCAAAAGAACTCAGTTTAGCCAGGTACTGCAAATTTGGATCCAGAGCTCAAATTCAAACGAGAAACACATATTGGATGCTATCTGGAATGCTAAACCCGAAAAACAAGTTGATTGGTTGATCTGAGCTTTCCCTGAGAAGTTACAGCAAAACATATCCCAGAATTATCAAAAGAAGTCAGTTTAGCCAGGTACCGCAAATTTGGATCCAGAGCTCAAATTCGAACGAGAAACACATATTGGATGCTATCTGGAATGCTAAACCCGAAAAACAAGTCGATTGGTTGATCTGAGCTTTCCCTGAGAAGTTACAGCCAAGCGTATCTCAGAATTGACAAAAGAACTCAGTTTAGCCAGGTACTGCAAATTTGGATCCAGAACTCAAATTCGAACGGGAAACACATATTGGATGCAGAAGCCGAAAAACAAGTCGATTGGTTGATCTGACCATTCCATGAGAAGATACAGCCAAGCGTATCTCAGAATTGACAAAAGAACTCAGTTTAGCCAGGTACTGCAAATTTGGATCCAGAGCTCAAATTCGAACGAGAAACACATATTGGATGCTATCTGGGATGCAGAAGGCGAAAAACAAGTCGATTGGTTGATCTGAGTTTTCCCTAAGAAGTTAAAGCCAACCGTATCTCAGAAATGACAAAAGAACTCAGTTTACCCAGGAACTGCAAATTTGGATGCAGAGGTCAAATTCGAACGAGAAACACATATTGGATGCTATCTGGAATGCTAAACCCGAAAAACAAGTCGATTGGTTGATCTGAGCTTTCCCTGAGAAGCTACAGCCAAGCGTATCTGAGAATTGAGGAAAGAACTCAATTTAGCCAGGAACTGCAAATTTGGATCCAGAGCTCAAATTCGAACGGGAAACACAAATTGGATGGTATCTGGAATGCTAAACCCGAAAAACAAGTCGATTGGTTGATCAGAGCTTTCCTTGAGAAGTTACAGCCAAGCGTATCTCAGAATTGACAAAAGAACTCAGTTTAGCCAGGAACTGCAAATTTGGATCCAGAACTCAAATTCGAACGGGAAACACATATTGGAGGGTATCCCGGATATAGACGCCGAAAAACAAGTCGATTGGTTGATCTGAGCTTTCCCTGAGAAGATACAGCCAAACGTATCTCAGAATTGACAAAAGAACTCAGTTTAGCCAGGTACTGCAAATTTGGATCCAGAGGTCGAATTCGAAAGAGAAACACAAATTGGAGGGTATCCCGGATGCAGAAGCCGAAAAACGTCGATTGGTTGATCTGAGCTTTCCCTGAGAAGATACAGCCAAGCGTATCTCAGAATTGACAAAAGAACTCAGTTTAGCCAGGTACTGCAAATTTGGATCCAGAGGTCGAATTCGAACGAGAAACACAAATTGGAGGGTATCCCGGATGCAGAAGCCGAAAAACAAGTCGATTGGTTGATCTGACCTTTCCCTGAGAAGGTACAGCCAACCGTATCTCAGATTTGACAAAAGAACTCAGTTTACCCAGGAACTGCAAATTTGGATCCAGAGCTCAAATTCGAATGAAAAATACATATTGGATGCTATCTGGAATGCTAAACCTGAAAAACAAGTCGATTGGTTGATCTGAGCTTTCCCTGAGAAGTTACAGCAAAGCATATCTCAGAATTGTCAAAAGAACTTAGTTTAGCCAGGTACTGCAAATTTGGATCCAGAACTCAAATTCCAACGAGAAACACATATTGGATGCTATCTGGAATGCTAAACCCGAAAAACAAGTCGATTGGTTGATCTGACCTTTCCCTGAGAAGGTACAGTCAACCGTATCTCAGAATTGACAAAAGAACTGTTTACCCAGGAACTGCAAATTTGGATCCAGAGCTCAAATTCGAATGAAAAATACATATTGGATGCTATCTGGAATGCTAAACCCGAAATCAAGTTGATTGATTGATCCGAGCTTTCCCTGAGAAGTTACAGCAAAGCATATATCAGAATTGTCAAAAGAACTCAGTTTAGCCAGGTACTGCAAATTTGGATCCAGAGCTCAAATTCGAAAGAGAAACACATATTGGACGCTATCTGGAATGCAGAAGGCGAAAAACAAGTCGATTGGTTGATCTGACCTTTCCCTGAGAAGGTACAGCCAATCGTATCTCAGAATTGAGGAAATAACTCAATTTTGCCAGGAACTGCAAATTTGGATCCAGAGCTCAAATTCGAACGAGAAACACATATTGGATGCTATCTGGAATGCTAAACCCGAAAAACAAGTTGATTGGTTGATCTGAACTTTCCCTAAGAAGTTAAAGCCAACCGTATCTCAGAATCGACAAAATAACTCAGTTTAGCCAGGAACTGCAAATTTGGATCCAGGGCTTAAATTCGAACGAGAAACACATATTGGATGCTATCTGGGATGCAGAAGGCGAAAAACAAGTCGATTGGTTGATCTGAGCTTTCCCTGAGAAGTTAAAGCCAACCGTATCTCAGAATCGACAAAATAGTTTAGCCAGGAACTGCAAATTTGGATCCAGAGCTCAAATTCGAACGAGAAACACATATTGGATGCTATCTGGAATGCTAAACCTGAAAAACAAGTCGATTGGTTGATCTGAGCTTTCCCTGAGAAGTTACAGCAAAGCATATCTCAGAATTGTCAAAAGAACTTAGTTTAGCCAGGTACTGCAAATTTGGATCCAGAACTCAAATTCCAACGAGAAACACATATTGGATGCTATCTGGAATGCTAAACCCGAAAAACAAGTCGATTGGTTGATCTGACCTTTCCCTGAGAAGGTACAGTCAACCGTATCTCAGAATTGACAAAAGAACTGTTTACCCAGGAACTGCAAATTTGGATCCAGAGCTCAAATTCGAATGAAAAATACATATTGGATGCTATCTGGAATGCTAAACCCGAAATCAAGTTGATTGATTGATCCGAGCTTTCCCTGAGAAGTTACAGCAAAGCATATATCAGAATTGTCAAAAGAACTCAGTTTAGCCAGGTACTGCAAATTTGGATCCAGAGCTCAAATTCGAAAGAGAAACACATATTGGACGCTATCTGGAATGCAGAAGGCGAAAAACAAGTCGATTGGTTGATCTGACCTTTCCCTGAGAAGGTACAGCCAATCGTATCTCAGAATTGAGGAAATAACTCAATTTTGCCAGGAACTGCAAATTTGGATCCAGAGCTCAAATTCGAACGAGAAACACATATTGGATGCTATCTGGAATGCTAAACCCGAAAAACAAGTTGATTGGTTGATCTGAACTTTCCCTAAGAAGTTAAAGCCAACCGTATCTCAGAATCGACAAAATAACTCAGTTTAGCCAGGAACTGCAAATTTGGATCCAGGGCTTAAATTCGAACGAGAAACACATATTGGATGCTATCTGGGATGCAGAAGGCGAAAAACAAGTCGATTGGTTGATCTGAGCTTTCCCTGAGAAGTTAAAGCCAACCGTATCTCAGAATCGACAAAATAGTTTAGCCAGGAACTGCAAATTTGGATCCAGAGCTCAAATTCGAACGAGAAACACATATTGGATGCTATCTGGAATGCTAAACCCGAAAAACAAGTTGATTGGTTGATCTGAGCTTTCCCTGAGAAGTTACAGCAAAACATATCCCAGAATTATCAAAAGAAGTCAGTTTAGCCAGGTACTGCAAATTTGGATCCAGAGCTCAAATTCGAACGAGAAACACATATTGGATGCTATCTGGGATGCAGAAGGCGAAAAACTGCAAATTTGGATTGGTTGATCTGAGTTTTCCCTAAGAAGTTAAAGCCAACCGTATCTCAGAAATGACAAAAGAACTCAGTTTACCCAGGAACTGCAAATTTGGATGCAGAGGTCAAATTCGAACGAGAAACACAAATTGGATGCAGAAGCCGAAAAACAAGTCGATTGGTTGATCTGACCATTCCATGAGAAGATACAGCCAAGCGTATCTCAGAATTGACAAAAGAACTCAGTTTAGCCAGGTACTGCAAATTTGGATCCAGAGCTCAAATTCGAATGAGAAACACCTATTGGATGCTATCTGGGATGCAGAAGCTGAAAAACAAGTCGATTGGTTGATCTGAGCTTTCCCTAAGAAGTTAAAGCCAACCGTATCTCAGAATTGACAAAAGAACTCAAGTTTACCCAGGAACTACAAATTTGGATGCAGAGGTCAAATTCGAACGAGAAACACAATTTGGAGGGTATCTCGGATGCAGAAGCCGAAAAACAAGTCGATTGGTTGATCTGACCTTTCCCTGAGAAGGTACAGCCAATCGTATCTCAGAATTGAGGAAAGAACTCAGTTTACCCAGGAACTGCAAATTTGGATCCAGAGCTCAAATTCGAATGAAAAATACATATTGGATGCTATCTGGAATGCTAAACCCGAAATCAAGTTGATTGATTGATCCGAGCTTTCCCTGAGAAGTTACAGCAAAGCATATATCAGAATTGTCAAAAGAACTCAGTTTAGCCAGGTACTGCAAATTTGGATCCAGAGCTCAAATTCGAAAGAGAAACACATATTGGACGCTATCTGGAATGCAGAAGGCGAAAAACAAGTCGATTGGTTGATCTGACCTTTCCCTGAGAAGGTACAGCCAATCGTATCTCAGAATTGAGGAAAGAACTCAATTTTGCCAGGAACTGCAAATTTGGATCCAGAGCTCAAATTCGAACGAGAAACACATATTGGATGCTATCTGGAATGCTAAACCCGAAAAACAAGTTGATTGGTTGATCTGAACTTTCCCTAAGAAGTTAAAGCCAACCGTATCTCAGAATCGACAAAATAACACAGTTTAGCCAGGAACTGCAAATTTGGATCCAGGGCTTAAATTCGAACGAGAAACACATATTGGATGCTATCTGGGATGCAGAAGGCGAAAAACAAGTCGATTGGTTGATCTGAGCTTTCCCTGAGAAGTTAAAGCCAACCGTATCTCAGAATCGACAAAATAGTTTAGCCAGGAACTGCAAATTTGGATCCAGAGCTCAAATTCGAACGAGAAACACATATTGGATGCTATCTGGAATGCTAAACCCGAAAAACAAGTTGATTGGTTGATCTGAGCTTTCCCTGAGAAGTTACAGCAAAACATATCCCAGAATTATCAAAAGAAGTCAGTTTAGCCAGGTACTGCAAATTTGGATCCAGAGCTCAAATTCGAACGAGAAACACATATTGGATGCTATCTGGAATGCTAAACCCGAAAAACAAGTCGATTGGTTGATCTGAGCTTTCCCTGAAAAGTTACAGCCAAGCGTATCTCAGAATTGACAAAAGAACTCAGTTTAGCCAGGTACTGCAAATTTGGATCCAGAACTCAAATTCGAATGAGAAACACATATTGGATGCTATCAGGGATGCAGAAGCTGAAAAACAAGTCGATTGGTTGATCTGAGCTTTCCCTAAGAAGTTAAAGCCAACCGTATCTCAGAATTGACAAAAGAACTCAAGTTTACCCAGGAACTACAAATTTGGATGCAGAGGTCAAATTCGAACGAGAAACACAAATTGGAGGGTATCTCGGATGCAGAAGCCGAAAAACAAGTCGATTGGTTGATCTGAGCTTTCCCTGAGAAGTTACAGCTAAGCGTATCAGAATTGAGGAAAGAACTCAATTTAGCCAGGAACTGGAAATTTGGATCCAGAGCTCAAATTCGAATGAGAAAGAGATATTGGATGATGTCTGGAATGCTAAACCTGACAAACATGTCGATTGGTTGTTCTGAGCTTTCCCTGAGAAGTTACAGCCAAGCGTATCTCAGAATTGACAAAAGAACTCAGTTTAGCCAGGTACTGCAAATTTGGATGCAGAGGTCAAGTTCGAACGAGAAACACATATTGGATGCTATCTGGAATGCTAAACCCGAAGAACAAGTTGATTGGTTGATCTGAACTTTCCCTAAGAAGTTAAAGCCAACCGTATCTCAGAATCGACAAAATAACTCAGTTTAGCCAGGAACTGCAAATTTGGATCCAGGGCTTAAATTCGAACGAGAAACACATATTGGATGCTATCTGGGATGCAGAAGGCGAAAAACAAGTCGATTGGTTGATCTGAGCTTTCCCTGAGAAGTTAAAGCCAACCGTATCTCAGAATCGACAAAATAGTTTAGCCAGGAACTGCAAATTTGGATCCAGAGCTCAAATTCGAACGAGAAACACATATTGGATGCAGAAGCCGAAAAACAAGTCGATTGGTTGATCTGACCATTCCATGAGAAGATACAGCCAAGCGTATCTCAGAATTGACAAAAGAACTCAGTTTAGCCAGGTACTGCAAATTTGGATCCAGAGCTCAAATTCGAATGAGAAACACATATTGGATGCTATCAGGGATGCAGAAGCTGAAAAACAAGTCGATTGGTTGATCTGAGCTTTCCCTAAGAAGTTAAAGCCAACCGTATCTCAGAATTGACAAAAGAACTCAAGTTTACCCAGGAACTACAAATTTGGATGCAGAGGTCAAATTCGAACGAGAAACACAAATTGGAGGGTATCTCGGATGCAGAAGCCGAAAAACAAGTCGATTGGTTGATCTGAGCTTTCCCTGAGAAGTTACAGCTAAGCGTATCAGAATTGAGGAAAGAACTCAATTTAGCCAGGAACTGGAAATTTGGATCCAGAGCTCAAATTCGAATGAGAAAGAGATATTGGATGATGTCTGGAATGCTAAACCTGACAAACATGTCGATTGGTTGTTCTGAGCTTTCCCTGAGAAGTTACAGCCAAGCGTATCTCAGAATTGACAAAAGAACTCAGTTTAGCCAGGTACTGCAAATTTGGATGCAGAGGTCAAGTTCGAACGAGAAACACATATTGGATGCTATCTGGAATGCTAAACCCGAAGAACAAGTTGATTGGTTGATCTGAACTTTCCCTAAGAAGTTAAAGCCAACCGTATCTCAGAATCGACAAAATAACTCAGTTTAGCCAGGAACTGCAAATTTGGATCCAGGGCTTAAATTCGAACGAGAAACACATATTGGATGCTATCTGGGATGCAGAAGGCGAAAAACTAGTCGATTGGTTGATCTGAGCTTTCCCTGAGAAGTTAAAGCCAACCGTATCTCAGAATCGACAAAATAGTTTAGCCAGGAACTGCAAATTTGGATCCAGAGCTCAAATTCGAACGAGAAACACATATTGGATGCTATCTGGAATGCTAAACCCGAAAAACAAGTTGATTGGTTGATCTGAGCTTTCCCTGAGAAGTTACAGCAAAACATATCCCAGAATTATCAAAAGAAGTCAGTTTAGCCAGGTACTGCAAATTTGGATCCAGAGCTCAAATTCGAACGAGAAACACATATTGGATGCTATCTGGGATGCAGAAGGCGAAAAACTGCAAATTTGGATTGGTTGATCTGAGTTTTCCCTAAGAAGTTAAAGCCAACCGTATCTCAGAAATGACAAAAGAACTCAGTTTACCCAGGAACTGCAAATTTGGATGCAGAGGTCAAATTCGAACGAGAAACACAAATTGGATGCAGAAGCCGAAAAACAAGTCGATTGGTTGATCTGACCATTCCATGAGAAGATACAGCCAAGCGTATCTCAGAATTGACAAAAGAACTCAGTTTAGCCAGGTACTGCAAATTTGGATCCAGAGCTCAAATTCGAATGAGAAACACCTATTGGATGCTATCTGGGATGCAGAAGCTGAAAAACAAGTCGATTGGTTGATCTGAGCTTTCCCTAAGAAGTTAAAGCCAACCGTATCTCAGAATTGACAAAAGAACTCAAGTTTACCCAGGAACTACAAATTTGGATGCAGAGGTCAAATTCGAACGAGAAACACAATTTGGAGGGTATCTCGGATGCAGAAGCCGAAAAACAAGTCGATTGGTTGATCTGACCTTTCCCTGAGAAGGTACAGCCAATCGTATCTCAGAATTGAGGAAAGAACTCATTTTACCCAGGAACTGCAAATTTGGATCCAGAGCTCAAATTCGAATGAAAAATACATATTGGATGCTATCTGGAATGCTAAACCCGAAAAACAAGTTGATTGGTTGATCTGAACTTTCCCTGAGAAGTTACAGCCAAGCGTATCTCAGAATTGGCAAATGAACTCAGTTTAGCCAGGTACTGCAAATTTGGATCCAGAGCTCAAATTCGAAAGAGAAACACATATTGGACGCTATCTGGAATGCAGAAGGCGAAAAACAAGTCGATTGGTTGATCTGACCTTTCCCTGAGAAGGTACAGCCAATCGTATCTCAGAATTGAGGAAAGAACTCAATTTTGCCAGGAACTGCAAATTTGGATCCAGAGCTCAAATTCGAACGAGAAACACATATTGGATGCTATCTGGAATGCTAAACCCGAAAAACAAGTTGATTGGTTGATCTGAACTTTCCCTAAGAAGTTAAAGCCAACCGTATCTCAGAATCGACAAAATAACACAGTTTAGCCAGGAACTGCAAATTTGGATCCAGGGCTTAAATTCGAACGAGAAACACATATTGGATGCTATCTGGGATGCAGAAGGCGAAAAACAAGTCGATTGGTTGATCTGAGCTTTCCCTGAGAAGTTAAAGCCAACCGTATCTCAGAATCGACAAAATAGTTTAGCCAGGAACTGCAAATTTGGATCCAGAGCTCAAATTCGAACGAGAAACACATATTGGATGCTATCTGGAACGCTAAACCCGAAAAACAAGTTGATTGGTTGATCTGAGCTTTCCCTGAGAAGTTACAGCAAAACATATCCCAGAATTATCAAAAGAAGTCAGTTTAGCCAGGTACTGCAAATTTGGATCCAGAGCTCAAATTCGAACGAGAAACACATATTGGATGCTATCTGGAATGCTAAACCCGAAAAACAAGTCGATTGGTTGATCTGAGCTTTCCCTGAAAAGTTACAGCCAAGCGTATCTCAGAATTGACAAAAGAACTCAGTTTAGCCAGGTACTGCAAATTTGGATCCAGAACTCAAATTCGAACGGGAAACACATATTGGATGCAGAAGCCGAAAAACAAGTCGATTGGTTGATCTGACCATTCCATGAGAAGATACAGCCAAGCGTATCTCAGAATTGACAAAAGAACTCAGTTTAGCCAGGTACTGCAAATTTGGATCCAGAGCTCAAATTCGAATGAGAAACACATATTGGATGCTATCAGGGATGCAGAAGCTGAAAAACAAGTCGATTGGTTGATCTGAGCTTTCCCTAAGAAGTTAAAGCCAACCGTATCTCAGAATTGACAAAAGAACTCAAGTTTACCCAGGAACTACAAATTTGGATGCAGAGGTCAAATTCGAACGAGAAACACAAATTGGAGGGTATCTCGGATGCAGAAGCCGAAAAACAAGTCGATTGGTTGATCTGAGCTTTCCCTGAGAAGTTACAGCTAAGCGTATCAGAATTGAGGAAAGAACTCAATTTAGCCAGGAACTGGAAATTTGGATCCAGAGCTCAAATTCGAATGAGAAAGAGATATTGGATGATGTCTGGAATGCTAAACCTGACAAACATGTCGATTGGTTGTTCTGAGCTTTCCCTGAGAAGTTACAGCCAAGCGTATCTCAGAATTGACAAAAGAACTCAGTTTAGCCAGGTACTGCAAATTTGGATGCAGAGGTCAAGTTCGAACGAGAAACACATATTGGATGCTATCTGGAATGCTAAACCCGAAGAACAAGTTGATTGGTTGATCTGAACTTTCCCTGAGAAGTTACAGCCAAGCGTATCTCAGAATTGACAAAAGAACTCAGTTTACCCAGGAACTGCAAATTTGGATCCAGAACTCAAATTCGAACGGGAAACACATATTGGATGGAATCCCGGATGTAGACGCCGAAAAACAAGTCGATTGGTTGATCTGAGCTTTCCCTGAGAAGATACAGCCAAGCGTATCTCAGAATTGACAAAAGAACTCAGTTTAGCCAGGTACTGCAAATTTGGATCCAGAGGTCGAATTCGAACGAGAAACACAAATTGGAGGGTATCTCGGATGCAGAAGCCGAAAAACAAGTCGATTGGTTGATCTGAGCTTTCCCTGAGAAGTTACAGCTAAGCGTATCAGAATTGAGGAAAGAACTCAATTTAGCCAGGAACTGGAAATTTGGATCCAGAGCTCAAATTCGAATGAGAAAGACATATTGGATGATGTCTGGAATGCTAAACCTGACAAACAAGTCGATTGGTTGTTCTGAGCTTTCCCTGAGAAGTTACAGCCAAGCGTATCTCAGAATTGACAAAAGAACTCAGTTTAGCCAGGTACTGCAAATTTGGATGCAGAGGTCAAGTTCGAACGAGAAACACATATTGGATGCTATCTGGAATGCTAAACCCGAAGAACAAGTTGATTGGTTGATCTGAACTTTCCCTGAGAAGTTACAGCCAAGCGTATCTCAGAATTGACAAAAGAACTCAGTTTACCCAGGAACTGCAAATTTGGATCCAGAGCTCAAATTCGAATGAGAAACACATATTGGATGCTATCTGGAATGCTAAACCTGAAAAACAAGTCGATTGGTTGATCTGAGCTTTCCCTGAGAAGTTACAGCCAAGCGTATCTCAGAATTGGCAAATGAACTCAGGTACTGCAAATTTGGATCCAGAGCTCAAATTCGAAAGAGAAACACATATTGGATGCTATCTGGGATGTAGAAGCTGAAAAACAAGTCGATTGGTTGATCTGAGCTTTCCCTAAGAAGTTAAAGCCAACCGTATCTCAGAATTGAGGAAAGAACTCAGTTTAGCCATGAACTGCAAATTTGGAGGCAGAGGTCAAATTCGAATGAGAAAGACATATTGGATGCTATCTGGAATGCTAAACCTGACAAACAAGTTGATTGGTTGATCTGAGCTTTCCCTGAGAAGTTACAGCCAAGCGTATCTCAGAATTGAGGAAAGAACTCAGTTTAGCCATGAACTGCAAATTTGGATGCAGAGGTCAAATTCGAATGAGAAAGACATATTGGATGCTATCTGGAATGCTAAACCTGACAAACAAGTTGATTGGTTGATCTGAACTTTCCCTGAGAAGTTACAGCCAAGCGTATCTCAGAATTGACAAAAGAACTCAGTTTAGCCAGGTACTGCAAATTTGGATCCAGAACTCAAATTCGAACGAGAAACACATATTGGATGCTATCTGGGATGCAGAAGGCGAAAAACAAGTAGATTGGTTGATCTGAGCTTTCCCTCAGAAGTTAAAGCCAACCGTATCTCAGAATCGACAAAATAGTTTAGCCAGGAACTGCAAATTTGGATCCAGAGCTCAAATTCGAACGAGAAACACATATTGGATGCTATCTGGAATGCTAAACCCGAAAAACAAGTTGATTGGTTGATCTGAGCTTTCCCTGAGAAGTTACAGCAAAACATATCCCAGAATTATCAAAAGAAGTCAGTTTAGCCAGGTACTGCAAATTTGGATCCAGAGCTCAAATTCGAACGAGAAACACATATTAGATGCTATCTGGGATGTAGAAGCTGAAAAACAAGTCGATTGGTTGATCTGAGCTTTCCCTAAGAAGTTAAAGCCAACCGTATCTCAGAATTGAGGAAAGAACTCAGTTTAGCCATGAACTGCAAATTTGGATCCAGAGCTCAAATTCGAAAGAGAAACACATATTGGATGCTATCTGGGATGTAGAAGCTGAAAAACAAGTCGATTGGTTGATCTGAGCTTTCCCTAAGAAGTTAAAGCCAACCGTATCTCAGAATTGAGGAAAGAACTCAGTTTAGCCGTGAACTGCAAATTTGGATGCAGAGGTCAAATTCGAATGAGAAAGACATATTGGATGCTATCTGGAATGCTAAACCTGACAAACAAGTTGATTGGTTGATCTGAGCTTTCCCTGAGAAGTTACAGCCAAGCGTATCTCAGAATTGAGGAAAGAACTCAGTTTAGCCATGAACTGCAAATTTGGATGCAGAGGTCAAATTCGAATGAGAAAGACATATTGGATGCTATCTGGAATGCTAAACCTGACAAACAAGTTGATTGGTTGATCTGAACTTTCCCTGAGAAGTTACAGCCAAGCGTATCTCAGAATTGACAAAAGAACTCAGTTTAGCCAGGTACTGCAAATTTGGATCCAGAACTCAAATTCGAACGAGAAACACATATTGGATGCTATCTGGGATGCAGAAGGCGAAAAACAAGTAGATTGGTTGATCTGAGCTTTCCCTCAGAAGTTAAAGCCAACCGTATCTCAGAATCGACAAAATAGTTTAGCCAGGAACTGCAAATTTGGATCCAGAGCTCAAATTTGAACGAGAAACACATATTGGATGCTATCTGGAATGCTAAACCCGAAAAACAAGTCGATTGGTTGATCTGAGCTTTCCCTGAGAAGTTACAGCCAAGCGTATCTCAGAATTGACAAAAGAACTCAGTTTAGCCAGGTACTGCAAATTTGGATCCAGAACTCAAATTCGAACGGGAAACACATATTGGATGGAATCCCGGATGTAGACGCCGAAAAACAAGTCGATTGGTTGATCTGAGCTTTCCCTGAGAAGATACAGCCAAGCGTATCTCAGAATTGACAAAAGAACTCAGTTTATCCAGGTACTGCAAATTTGGATCCAGAGGTCGAATTCGAACGAGAAACACATATTGGAGGGTATCTCGGATGCAGAAGCCGAAAAACAAGTCGATTGGTTGATCTGACCTTTCCCTGAGAAGGTACAGCCAACCGTATCTCAGAATTGACAAAAGAACTCAGTTTACCCAGGTACTGCAAATTTGGATCCAGAACTCAAATTCCAACGAGAAACACATATTGGATGCTATTTGGAATGCTAAACCCGAAAAACAAGTTGATTGATTGATCCGAGCTTTCCCTGAGAAGTTACAGCAAAGCACATATCAGAATTGTCAAAAGAACTCAGTTTAGCCAGGTACTGCAAATTTGGATCCAGAGCTCAAATTCGAAAGAGAAACACATATTGGACGCTATCTGGAATGCAGAAGGCGAAAAACAAGTCGATTGGTTGATCTGACCTTTCCCTGAGAAGGTACAGCCAACCGTATCTCAGAATTGAGGAAAGAACTCAATTTTGCCAGGAACTGCAAATTTGGATCCAGAGCTCAAATTCGAACGAGAAACACATATTGGATGCTATCTGGGATGCGGAAGGCGAAAAACAAGTCGATTGGTTGATCTGAGCTTTCCCTGAGAAGTTAAAGCCAACCGTATCTCAGAATCGACAAAATAGTTTAGCCAGGAACTGCAAATTTGGATCCAGAGCTCAAATTCGAACGAGAAACACATATTGGATGCTATCTGGAATGTTAAACCCGAAAAACAAGTTGATTGGTTGATCTGAGCTTTCCCTGAGAAGTTACAGCAAAACATATCCCAGAATTATCAAAAGAAGTCAGTTTAGCCAGGTACTGCAAATTTGGATCCAGAGCTCAAATTCGAATGAGAAACACATATTGGATGCTATCAGGGATGCAGAAGCTGAAAAACAAGTCGATTGGTTGATCTGAGCTTTCCCTAAGAAGTTAAAGCCAACCGTATCTCAGAATTGACAAAAGAACTCAAGTTTACCCAGGAACTACAAATTTGGATGCAGAGGTCAAATTCGAACGAGAAACACAAATTGGAGGGTATCTCGGATGCAGAAGCCGAAAAACAAGTCGATTGGTTGATCTGAGCTTTCCCTGAGAAGTTACAGCTAAGCGTATCAGAATTGAGGAAAGAACTCAATTTAGCCAGGAACTGGAAATTTGGATCCAGAGCTCAAATTCGAATGAGAAAGACATATTGGATGATGTCTGGAATGCTAAACCTGACAAACAAGTCGATTGGTTGTTCTGAGCTTTCCCTGAGAAGTTACAGCCAAGCGTATCTCAGAATTGACAAAAGAACTCAGTTTAGCCAGGTACTGCAAATTTGGATGCAGAGGTCAAGTTCGAACGAGAAACACATATTGGATGCTATCTGGAATGCTAAACCCGAAGAACAAGTTGATTGGTTGATCTGAACTTTCCCTGAGAAGTTACAGCCAAGCGTATCTCAGAATTGACAAAAGAACTCAGTTTACCCAGGAACTGCAAATTTGGATCCAGAGCTCAAATTCGAATGAGAAACACATATTGGATGCTATCTGGAATGCTAAACCTGAAAAACAAGTCGATTGGTTGATCTGAGCTTTCCCTGAGAAGTTACAGCCAAGCGTATCTCAGAATTGGCAAATGAACTCAGCTTAGCCAGGTACTGCAAATTTGGATCCAGAGCTCAAATTCGAAAGAGAAACACATATTGGATGCTATCTGGGATGTAGAAGCTGAAAAACAAGTCGATTGGTTGATCTGAGCTTTCCCTGAGAAGTTAAAGCCAACCGTATCTCAGAATTGAGGAAAGAACTCAGTTTAGCCATTAACTGCAAATTTGGATGCAGAGGTCAAATTCGAATGAGAAAGACATATTGGATGCTATCTGGAATGCTAAACCTGACAAACAAGTTGATTGGTTGATCTGAGCTTTCCCTGAGAAGTTACAGCCAAGCGTATCTCAGAATTGAGGAAAGAACTCAGTTTAGCCATGAACTGCAAATTTGGATGCAGAGGTCAAATTCGAATGAGAAAGACATATTGGATGCTATCTGGAATGCTAAACCTGACAAACAAGTTGATTGGTTGATCTGAACTTTCCCTGAGAAGTTACAGCCAAGCGTATCTCAGAATTGACAAAAGAACTCAGTTTAGCCAGGAACTGGAAATTTGGATCCAGAGCTCAAATTCGAACGAGAAACACATATTGGATGCTATTTGGAATGCTAAACCCGAAAAACAAGTTGATTGATTGATCCGAGCTTTCCCTGAGAAGTTACAGCAAAGCACATATCAGAATTGTCAAAAGAACTCAGTTTAGCCAGGTACTGCAAATTTGGATCCAGAGCTCAAATTCGAAAGAGAAACACATATTGGACGCTATCTGGAATGCAGAAGGCGAAAAACAAGTCGATTGGTTGATCTGACCTTTCCCTGAGAAGGTACAGCCAACCGTATCTCAGAATTGAGGAAAGAACTCAATTTTGCCAGGAACTGCAAATTTGGATCCAGAGCTCAAATTCGAACGAGAAACACATATTGGATGCTATCTGGGATGCAGAAGGCGAAAAACAAGTCGATTGGTTGATCTGAGCTTTCCCTGAGAAGTTAAAGCCAACCGTATCTCAGAATCGACAAAATAGTTTAGCCAGGAACTGCAAATTTGGATCCAGAGCTCAAATTCGAACGAGAAACACATATTGGATGCTATCTGGAATGCTAAACCCGAAAAACAAGTTGATTGGTTGATCTGAGCTTTCCCTGAGAAGTTACAGCAAAACATATCCCAGAATTATCAAAAGAAGTCAGTTTAGCCAGGTACTGCAAATTTGGATCCAGAGCTCAAATTCGAATGAGAAACACATATTGGATGCTATCAGGGATGCAGAAGCTGAAAAACAAGTCGATTGGTTGATCTGAGCTTTCCCTAAGAAGTTAAAGCCAACCGTATCTCAGAATTGACAAAAGAACTCAAGTTTACCCAGGAACTACAAATTTGGATGCAGAGGTCAAATTCGAACGAGAAACACAAATTGGAGGGTATCTCGGATGCAGAAGCCGAAAAACAAGTCGATTGGTTGATCTGAGCTTTCCCTGAGAAGTTACAGCTAAGCGTATCAGAATTGAGGAAAGAACTCAATTTAGCCAGGAACTGGAAATTTGGATCCAGAGCTCAAATTCGAATGAGAAAGACATATTGGATGATGTCTGGAATGCTAAACCTGACAAACAAGTCGATTGGTTGTTCTGAGCTTTCCCTGAGAAGTTACAGCCAAGCGTATCTCAGAATTGACAAAAGAACTCAGTTTAGCCAGGTACTGCAAATTTGGATGCAGAGGTCAAGTTCGAACGAGAAACACATATTGGATGCTATCTGGAATGCTAAACCCGAAGAACAAGTTGATTGGTTGATCTGAACTTTCCCTGAGAAGTTACAGCCAAGCGTATCTCAGAATTGGCAAATGAACTCAGCTTAGCCAGGTACTGCAAATTTGGATCCAGAGCTCAAATTCGAAAGAGAAACACATATTGGATGCTATCTGGGATGTAGAAGCTGAAAAACAAGTCGATTGGTTGATCTGAGCTTTCCCTGAGAAGTTAAAGCCAACCGTATCTCAGAATTGAGGAAAGAACTCAGTTTAGCCATGAACTGCAAATTTGGATGCAGAGGTCAAATTCGAATGAGAAAGACATATTGGATGCTATCTGGAATGCTAAACCTGACAAACAAGTTGATTGGTTGATCTGAGCTTTCCCTGAGAAGTTACAGCCAAGCGTATCTCAGAATTGAGGAAAGAACTCAGTTTAGCCATGAACTGCAAATTTGGATGCAGAGGTCAAATTCGAATGAGAAAGACATATTGGATGCTATCTGGAATGCTAAACCTGACAAACAAGTTGATTGGTTGATCTGAACTTTCCCTGAGAAGTTACAGCCAAGCGTATCTCAGAATTGACAAAAGAACTCAGTTTAGCCAGGAACTGGAAATTTGGATCCAGAGCTCAAATTCGAACGAGAAACACATATTGGATGCTATTTGGAATGCTAAACCCGAAAAACAAGTTGATTGATTGATCCGAGCTTTCCCTGAGAAGTTACAGCAAAGCACATATCAGAATTGTCAAAAGAACTCAGTTTAGCCAGGTACTGCAAATTTGGATCCAGAGCTCAAATTCGAAAGAGAAACACATATTGGACGCTATCTGGAATGCAGAAGGCGAAAAACAAGTCGATTGGTTGATCTGACCTTTCCCTGAGAAGGTACAGCCAACCGTATCTCAGAATTGAGGAAAGAACTCAATTTTGCCAGGAACTGCAAATTTGGATCCAGAGCTCAAATTCGAACGAGAAACACATATTGGATGCTATCTGGGATGCAGAAGGCGAAAAACAAGTCGATTGGTTGATCTGAGCTTTCCCTGAGAAGTTAAAGCCAACCGTATCTCAGAATCGACAAAATAGTTTAGCCAGGAACTGCAAATTTGGATCCAGAGCTCAAATTCGAACGAGAAACACATATTGGATGCTATCTGGAATGCTAAACCCGAAAAACAAGTTGATTGGTTGATCTGAGCTTTCCCTGAGAAGTTACAGCAAAACATATCCCAGAATTATCAAAAGAAGTCAGTTTAGCCAGGTACTGCAAATTTGGATCCAGAGCTCAAATTCGAATGAGAAACACATATTGGATGCTATCAGGGATGCAGAAGCTGAAAAACAAGTCGATTGGTTGATCTGAGCTTTCCCTAAGAAGTTAAAGCCAACCGTATCTCAGAATTGACAAAAGAACTCAAGTTTACCCAGGAACTACAAATTTGGATGCAGAGGTCAAATTCGAACGAGAAACACAAATTGGAGGGTATCTCGGATGCAGAAGCCGAAAAACAAGTCGATTGGTTGATCTGAGCTTTCCCTAAGAAGTTAAAGCCAACCGTATCTCAGAATTGAGGAAAGAACTCAGTTTAGCCATGAACTGCAAATTTGGATGCAGAGGTCAAATTCGAATGAGAAAGACATATTGGATGCTATCTGGAATGCTAAACCTGACAAACAAGTTGATTGGTTGATCTGAGCTTTCCCTGAGAAGTTACAGCCAAGCGTATCTCAGAATTGAGGAAAGAACTCAGTTTAGCCATGAACTGCAAATTTGGATGCAGAGGTCAAATTCGAATGAGAAAGACATATTGGATGCTATCTGGAATGCTAAACCTGACAAACAAGTTGATTGGTTGATCTGAACTTTCCCTGAGAAGTTACAGCCAAGCGTATCTCAGAATTGACAAAAGAACTCAGTTTAGCCAGGAACTGGAAATTTGGATCCAGAGCTCAAATTCGAACGAGAAACACATATTGGATGCTATTTGGAATGCTAAACCCGAAAAACAAGTTGATTGATTGATCCGAGCTTTCCCTGAGAAGTTACAGCAAAGCACATATCAGAATTGTCAAAAGAACTCAGTTTAGCCAGGTACTGCAAATTTGGATCCAGAGCTCAAATTCGAAAGAGAAACACATATTGGACGCTATCTGGAATGCAGAAGGCGAAAAACAAGTCGATTGGTTGATCTGACCTTTCCCTGAGAAGGTACAGCCAACCGTATCTCAGAATTGAGGAAAGAACTCAATTTTGCCAGGAACTGCAAATTTGGATCCAGAGCTCAAATTCGAACGAGAAACACATATTGGATGCTATCTGGGATGCAGAAGGCGAAAAACAAGTCGATTGGTTGATCTGAGCTTTCCCTGAGAAGTTAAAGCCAACCGTATCTCAGAATCGACAAAATAGTTTAGCCAGGAACTGCAAATTTGGATCCAGAGCTCAAATTCGAACGAGAAACACATATTGGATGCTATCTGGAATGCTAAACCTGAAAAACAAGTCGATTGGTTGATCTGAGCTTTCCCTGAGAAGTTACAGCCAAGCGTATCTCAGAATTGGCAAATGAACTCAGCTTAGCCAGGTAGTGCAAATTTGGATCCAGAGCTCAAATTCGAAAGAGAAACACATATTGGATGCTATCTGGGATGTAGAAGCTGAAAAACAAGTCGATTGGTTGATCTGAGCTTTCCCTAAGAAGTTAAAGCCAACCGTATCTCAGAATTGAGGAAAGAACTCAGTTTAGCCATGAACTGCAAATTTGGATGCAGAGGTCAAATTCGAATGAGAAAGACATATTGGATGCTATCTGGAATGCTAAACCTGACAAACAAGTTGATTGGTTGATCTGAGCTTTCCCTGAGAAGTTACAGCCAAGCGTATCTCAGAATTGAGGAAAGAACTCAGTTTAGCCATGAACTGCAAATTTGGATGCAGAGGTCAAATTCGAATGAGAAAGACATATTGGATGCTATCTGGAATGCTAAACCTGACAAACAAGTTGATTGGTTGATCTGAACTTTCCCTGAGAAGTTACAGCCAAGCGTATCTCAGAATTGACAAAAGAACTCAGTTTAGCCAGGTACTGCAAATTTGGATCCAGAACTCAAATTCGAACGAGAAACACATATTGGATGCTATCTGGGATGCAGAAGGCGAAAAACAAGTAGATTGGTTGATCTGAGCTTTCCCTCAGAAGTTAAAGCCAACCGTATCTCAGAATCGACAAAATAGTTTAGCCAGGAACTGCAAATTTGGATCCAGAGCTCAAATTCGAACGAGAAACACATATTGGATGCTGTCTGGAATGCTAAACCCGAAAAACAAGTTGATTGGTTGATCTGAGCTTTCCCTGAGAAGTTACAGCAAAACATATCCCAGAATTATCAAAAGAAGTCAGTTTAGCCAGGTACTGCAAATTTGGATCCAGAGCTCAAATTCGAACGAGAAACACATATTGGATGCTATCTGGAATGCTAAACCCGAAAAACAAGTCGATTGGTTGATCTGAGCTTTCCCTGAGAAGCTACAGCCAAGCGTATCTCAGAATTGACAAAAGAACTCAGTTTAGCCAGGTACTGCAAATTTGGATCCACAACTCAAATTCGAACGGGAAACACATATTGGATGGAATCCCGGATGTAGACGCCGAAAAACAAGTCGATTGGTTGATCTGAGCTTTCCCTGAGAAGATACAGCCAAGCGTATCTCAGAATTGACAAAAGAACTCAGTTTAGCCAGGTACTGCAAATTTGGATCCAGAGGTCGAATTCGAACGAGAAACACAAATTGGAGGGTATCTCGGATGCAGAAGCCGAAAAACAAGTCGATTGGTTGATCTGAGCTTTCCCTGAGAAGTTACAGCTAAGCGTATCAGAATTGAGGAAAGAACTCAATTTAGCCAGGAACTGTAAATTTGGATCCAGAGCTCAAATTCGAATGAGAAAGACATATTGGATGATGTCTGGAATGCTAAACCCGAAGAACAAGTTGATTGGTTGATCTGAACTTTCCCTGAGAAGTTACAGCCAAGCGTATCTCAGAATTGACAAAAGAACTCAGTTTAGCCAGGTACTGCAAATTTGGATGCAGAGGTCAAGTTCGAACGAGAAACACATATTGGATGCTATCTGGAATGCTAAACCCGAAGAACAAGTTGATTGGTTGATCTGAACTTTCCCTGAGAAGTTACAGCCAAGCGTATCTCAGAATTGACAAAAGAACTCAGTTTACCCAGGAACTGCAAATTTGGATCCAGAGCTCAAATTCGAATGAGAAACACATATTGGATGCTATCTGGAATGCTAAACCTGAAAAACAAGTCGATTGGTTGATCTGAGCTTTCCCTGAGAAGTTACAGCCAAGCGTATCTCAGAATTGGCAAATGAACTCAGGTACTGCAAATTTGGATCCAGAGCTCAAATTCGAAAGAGAAACACATATTGGATGCTATCTGGGATGTAGAAGCTGAAAAACAAGTCGATTGGTTGATCTGAGCTTTCCCTAAGAAGTTAAAGCCAACCGTATCTCAGAATTGAGGAAAGAACTCAGTTTAGCCATGAACTGCAAATTTGGAGGCAGAGGTCAAATTCGAATGAGAAAGACATATTGGATGCTATCTGGAATGCTAAACCTGACAAACAAGTTGATTGGTTGATCTGAGCTTTCCCTGAGAAGTTACAGCCAAGCGTATCTCAGAATTGAGGAAAGAACTCAGTTTAGCCATGAACTGCAAATTTGGATGCAGAGGTCAAATTCGAATGAGAAAGACATATTGGATGCTATCTGGAATGCTAAACCTGACAAACAAGTTGATTGGTTGATCTGAACTTTCCCTGAGAAGTTACAGCCAAGCGTATCTCAGAATTGACAAAAGAACTCAGTTTAGCCAGGTACTGCAAATTTGGATCCAGAACTCAAATTCGAACGAGAAACACATATTGGATGCTATCTGGGATGCAGAAGGCGAAAAACAAGTAGATTGGTTGATCTGAGCTTTCCCTCAGAAGTTAAAGCCAACCGTATCTCAGAATCGACAAAATAGTTTAGCCAGGAACTGCAAATTTGGATCCAGAGCTCAAATTCGAACGAGAAACACATATTGGATGCTATCTGGAATGCTAAACCCGAAAAACAAGTTGATTGGTTGATCTGAGCTTTCCCTGAGAAGTTACAGCAAAACATATCCCAGAATTATCAAAAGAAGTCAGTTTAGCCAGGTACTGCAAATTTGGATCCAGAGCTCAAATTCGAACGAGAAACACATATTAGATGCTATCTGGGATGTAGAAGCTGAAAAACAAGTCGATTGGTTGATCTGAGCTTTCCCTAAGAAGTTAAAGCCAACCGTATCTCAGAATTGAGGAAAGAACTCAGTTTAGCCATGAACTGCAAATTTGGATCCAGAGCTCAAATTCGAAAGAGAAACACATATTGGATGCTATCTGGGATGTAGAAGCTGAAAAACAAGTCGATTGGTTGATCTGAGCTTTCCCTAAGAAGTTAAAGCCAACCGTATCTCAGAATTGAGGAAAGAACTCAGTTTAGCCGTGAACTGCAAATTTGGATGCAGAGGTCAAATTCGAATGAGAAAGACATATTGGATGCTATCTGGAATGCTAAACCTGACAAACAAGTTGATTGGTTGATCTGAGCTTTCCCTGAGAAGTTACAGCCAAGCGTATCTCAGAATTGAGGAAAGAACTCAGTTTAGCCATGAACTGCAAATTTGGATGCAGAGGTCAAATTCGAATGAGAAAGACATATTGGATGCTATCTGGAATGCTAAACCTGACAAACAAGTTGATTGGTTGATCTGAACTTTCCCTGAGAAGTTACAGCCAAGCGTATCTCAGAATTGACAAAAGAACTCAGTTTAGCCAGGTACTGCAAATTTGGATCCAGAACTCAAATTCGAACGAGAAACACATATTGGATGCTATCTGGGATGCAGAAGGCGAAAAACAAGTAGATTGGTTGATCTGAGCTTTCCCTCAGAAGTTAAAGCCAACCGTATCTCAGAATCGACAAAATAGTTTAGCCAGGAACTGCAAATTTGGATCCAGAGCTCAAATTTGAACGAGAAACACATATTGGATGCTATCTGGAATGCTAAACCCGAAAAACAAGTCGATTGGTTGATCTGAGCTTTCCCTGAGAAGTTACAGCCAAGCGTATCTCAGAATTGACAAAAGAACTCAGTTTAGCCAGGTACTGCAAATTTGGATCCAGAACTCAAATTCGAACGGGAAACACATATTGGATGGAATCCCGGATGTAGACGCCGAAAAACAAGTCGATTGGTTGATCTGAGCTTTCCCTGAGAAGATACAGCCAAGCGTATCTCAGAATTGACAAAAGAACTCAGTTTAGCCAGGTACTGCAAATTTGGATCCAGAGGTCGAATTCGAACGAGAAACACAAATTGGAGGGTATCCCGGATGCAGAAGCCGAAAAACAAGTCGATTGGTTGATCTGACCTTTCCCTGAGAAGGTACAGCCAACCGTATCTCAGAATTGTCAAACGAACTCAATTTATCCAGGTACTGCAAATTTGGATCCAGAGGTCGAATTCGAACGAGAAACACATATTGGAGGGTATCTCGGATGCAGAAGCCGAAAAACAAGTCGATTGGTTGATCTGACCTTTCCCTGAGAAGGTACAGCCAACCGTATCTCAGAATTGACAAAAGAACTCAGTTTACCCAGGTACTGCAAATTTGGATCCAGAACTCAAATTCCAACGAGAAACACATATTGGATGCTATTTGGAATGCTAAACCCGAAAAACAAGTTGATTGATTGATCCGAGCTTTCCCTGAGAAGTTACAGCAAAGCACATATCAGAATTGTCAAAAGAACTCAGTTTAGCCAGGTACTGCAAATTTGGATCCAGAGCTCAAATTCGAAAGAGAAACACATATTGGACGCTATCTGGAATGCAGAAGGCGAAAAACAAGTCGATTGGTTGATCTGACCTTTCCCTGAGAAGGTACAGCCAACCGTATCTCAGAATTGAGGAAAGAACTCAATTTTGCCAGGAACTGCAAATTTGGATCCAGAGCTCAAATTCGAACGAGAAACACATATTGGATGCTATCTGGGATGCAGAAGGCGAAAAACAAGTCGATTGGTTGATCTGAGCTTTCCCTGAGAAGTTAAAGCCAACCGTATCTCAGAATCGACAAAATAGTTTAGCCAGGAACTGCAAATTTGGATCCAGAGCTCAAATTCGAACGAGAAACACATATTGGATGCTATCTGGAATGTTAAACCCGAAAAACAAGTTGATTGGTTGATCTGAGCTTTCCCTGAGAAGTTACAGCAAAACATATCCCAGAATTATCAAAAGAAGTCAGTTTAGCCAGGTACTGCAAATTTGGATCCAGAGCTCAAATTCGAATGAGAAACACATATTGGATGCTATCAGGGATGCAGAAGCTGAAAAACAAGTCGATTGGTTGATCTGAGCTTTCCCTAAGAAGTTAAAGCCAACCGTATCTCAGAATTGACAAAAGAACTCAAGTTTACCCAGGAACTACAAATTTGGATGCAGAGGTCAAATTCGAACGAGAAACACAAATTGGAGGGTATCTCGGATGCAGAAGCCGAAAAACAAGTCGATTGGTTGATCTGAGCTTTCCCTGAGAAGTTACAGCTAAGCGTATCAGAATTGAGGAAAGAACTCAATTTAGCCAGGAACTGGAAATTTGGATCCAGAGCTCAAATTCGAATGAGAAAGACATATTGGATGATGTCTGGAATGCTAAACCTGACAAACAAGTCGATTGGTTGTTCTGAGCTTTCCCTGAGAAGTTACAGCCAAGCGTATCTCAGAATTGACAAAAGAACTCAGTTTAGCCAGGTACTGCAAATTTGGATGCAGAGGTCAAGTTCGAACGAGAAACACATATTGGATGCTATCTGGAATGCTAAACCCGAAGAACAAGTTGATTGGTTGATCTGAACTTTCCCTGAGAAGTTACAGCCAAGCGTATCTCAGAATTGACAAAAGAACTCAGTTTACCCAGGAACTGCAAATTTGGATCCAGAGCTCAAATTCGAATGAGAAACACATATTGGATGCTATCTGGAATGCTAAACCTGAAAAACAAGTCGATTGGTTGATCTGAGCTTTCCCTGAGAAGTTACAGCCAAGCGTATCTCAGAATTGGCAAATGAACTCAGCTTAGCCAGGTACTGCAAATTTGGATCCAGAGCTCAAATTCGAAAGAGAAACACATATTGGATGCTATCTGGGATGTAGAAGCTGAAAAACAAGTCGATTGGTTGATCTGAGCTTTCCCTGAGAAGTTAAAGCCAACCGTATCTCAGAATTGAGGAAAGAACTCAGTTTAGCCATGAACTGCAAATTTGGATGCAGAGGTCAAATTCGAATGAGAAAGACATATTGGATGCTATCTGGAATGCTAAACCTGACAAACAAGTTGATTGGTTGATCTGAGCTTTCCCTGAGAAGTTACAGCCAAGCGTATCTCAGAATTGAGGAAAGAACTCAGTTTAGCCATGAACTGCAAATTTGGATGCAGAGGTCAAATTCGAATGAGAAAGACATATTGGATGCTATCTGGAATGCTAAACCTGACAAACAAGTTGATTGGTTGATCTGAACTTTCCCTGAGAAGTTACAGCCAAGTGTATCTCAGAATTGACAAAAGAACTCAGTTTAGCCAGGAACTGGAAATTTGGATCCAGAGCTCAAATTCGAACGAGAAACACATATTGGATGCTATTTGGAATGCTAAACCCGAAAAACAAGTTGATTGATTGATCCGAGCTTTCCCTGAGAAGTTACAGCAAAGCACATATCAGAATTGTCAAAAGAACTCAGTTTAGCCAGGTACTGCAAATTTGGATCCAGAGCTCAAATTCGAAAGAGAAACACATATTGGACGCTATCTGGAATGCAGAAGGCGAAAAACAAGTCGATTGGTTGATCTGACCTTTCCCTGAGAAGGTACAGCCAACCGTATCTCAGAATTGAGGAAAGAACTCAATTTTGCCAGGAACTGCAAATTTGGATCCAGAGCTCAAATTCGAACGAGAAACACATATTGGATGCTATCTGGGATGCAGAAGGCGAAAAACAAGTCGATTGGTTGATCTGAGCTTTCCCTGAGAAGTTAAAGCCAACCGTATCTCAGAATCGACAAAATAGTTTAGCCAGGAACTGCAAATTTGGATCCAGAGCTCAAATTCGAACGAGAAACACATATTGGATGCTATCTGGAATGCTAAACCCGAAAAACAAGTTGATTGGTTGATCTGAGCTTTCCCTGAGAAGTTACAGCAAAACATATCCCAGAATTATCAAAAGAAGTCAGTTTAGCCAGGTACTGCAAATTTGGATCCAGAGCTCAAATTCGAATGAGAAACACATATTGGATGCTATCAGGGATGCAGAAGCTGAAAAACAAGTCGATTGGTTGATCTGAGCTTTCCCTGAGAAGTTAAAGCCAACCGTATCTCAGAATTGACAAAAGAACTCAAGTTTACCCAGGAACTACAAATTTGGATGCAGAGGTCAAATTCGAATGAGAAAGACATATTGGATGATGTCTGGAATGCTAAACCTGACAAACAAGTCGATTGGTTGTTCTGAGCTTTCCCTGAGAAGTTACAGCCAAGCGTATCTCAGAATTGACAAAAGAACTCAGTTTAGCCAGGTACTGCAAATTTGGATGCAGAGGTCAAGTTCGAACGAGAAACACATATTGGATGCTATCTGGAATGCTAAACCCGAAGAACAAGTTGATTGGTTGATCTGAACTTTCCCTGAGAAGTTACAGCCAAGCGTATCTCAGAATTGACAAAAGAACTCAGTTTACCCAGGAACTGCAAATTTGGATCCAGAGCTCAAATTCGAATGAGAAACACATATTGGATGCTATCTGGAATGCTAAACCTGAAAAACAAGTCGATTGGTTGATCTGAGCTTTCCCTGAGAAGTTACAGCCAAGCGTATCTCAGAATTGGCAAATGAACTCAGCTTAGCCAGGTACTGCAAATTTGGATCCAGAGCTCAAATTCGAAAGAGAAACACATATTGGATGCTATCTGGGATGTAGAAGCTGAAAAACAAGTCGATTGGTTGATCTGAGCTTTCCCTGAGAAGTTAAAGCCAACCGTATCTCAGAATTGAGGAAAGAACTCAGTTTAGCCATGAACTGCAAATTTGGATGCAGAGGTCAAATTCGAATGAGAAAGACATATTGGATGCTATCTGGAATGCTAAACCTGACAAACAAGTTGATTGGTTGATCTGAGCTTTCCCTGAGAAGTTACAGCCAAGCGTATCTCAGAATTGAGGAAAGAACTCAGTTTAGCCATGAACTGCAAATTTGGATGCAGAGGTCAAATTCGAATGAGAAAGACATATTGGATGCTATCTGGAATGCTAAACCTGACAAACAAGTTGATTGGTTGATCTGAACTTTCCCTGAGAAGTTACAGCCAAGCGTATCTCAGAATTGACAAAAGAACTCAGTTTAGCCAGGAACTGGAAATTTGGATCCAGAGCTCAAATTCGAACGAGAAACACATATTGGATGCTATCTGGGATGCAGAAGGCGAAAAACAAGTCGATTGGTTGATCTGAGCTTTCCCTGAGAAGTTAAAGCCAACCGTATCTCAGAATCGACAAAATAGTTTAGCCAGGAACTGCAAATTTGGATCCAGAGCTCAAATTCGAACGAGAAACACATATTGGATGCTATCTGGAATGCTAAACCCGAAAAACAAGTTGATTGGTTGATCTGAGCTTTCCCTGAGAAGTTACAGCAAAACATATCCCAGAATTATCAAAAGAAGTCAGTTTAGCCAGGTACTGCAAATTTGGATCCAGAGCTCAAATTCGAATGAGAAACACATATTGGATGCTATCAGGGATGCAGAAGCTGAAAAACAAGTCGATTGGTTGATCTGAGCTTTCCCTAAGAAGTTAAAGCCAACCGTATCTCAGAATTGACAAAAGAACTCAAGTTTACCCAGGAACTACAAATTTGGATGCAGAGGTCAAATTCGAATGAGAAAGACATATTGGATGATGTCTGGAATGCTAAACCTGACAAACAAGTCGATTGGTTGTTCTGAGCTTTCCCTGAGAAGTTACAGCCAAGCGTATCTCAGAATTGACAAAAGAACTCAGTTTAGCCAGGTACTGCAAATTTGGATGCAGAGGTCAAGTTCGAACGAGAAACACATATTGGATGCTATCTGGAATGCTAAACCCGAAGAACAAGTTGATTGGTTGATCTGAACTTTCCCTGAGAAGTTACAGCCAAGCGTATCTCAGAATTGACAAAAGAACTCAGTTTACCCAGGAACTGCAAATTTGGATCCAGAGCTCAAATTCGAATGAGAAACACATATTGGATGCTATCTGGAATGCTAAACCTGAAAAACAAGTCGATTGGTTGATCTGAGCTTTCCCTTAGAAGTTACAGCCAAGCGTATCTCAGAATTGGCAAATGAACTCAGCTTAGCCAGGTACTGCAAATTTGGATCCAGAGCTCAAATTCGAAAGAGAAACACATATTGGATGCTATCTGGGATGTAGAAGCTGAAAAACAAGTCGATTAGTTGATCTGAGCTTTCCCTGAGAAGTTAAAGCCAACCGTATCTCAGAATTGAGGAAAGAACTCAGTTTAGCCATGAACTGCAAATTTGGATGCAGAGGTCAAATTCGAATGAGAAAGACATATTGGATGCTATCTGGAATGCTAAACCTGACAAACAAGTTGATTGGTTGATCTGAGCTTTCCCTGAGAAGTTACAGCCAAGCGTATCTCAGAATTGAGGAAAGAACTCAGTTTAGCCATGAACTGCAAATTTGGATGCAGAGGTCAAATTCGAATGAGAAAGACATATTGGATGCTATCTGGAATGCTAAACCTGACAAACAAGTTGATTGGTTGATCTGAACTTTCCCTGAGAAGTTACAGCCAAGCGTATCTCAGAATTGACAAAAGAACTCAGTTTAGCCAGGACCTGGAAATTTGGATCCAGAGCTCAAATTCGAACGAGAAACACATATTGGATGCTATTTGGAATGCTAAACCCGAAAAACAAGTTGATTGATTGATCCGAGCTTTCCCTGAGAAGTTACAGCAAAGCACATATCAGAATTGTCAAAAGAACTCAGTTTAGCCAGGTACTGCAAATTTGGATCCAGAGCTCAAATTCGAAAGAGAAACACATATTGGACGCTATCTGGAATGCAGAAGGCGAAAAACAAGTCGATTGGTTGATCTGACCTTTCCCTGAGAAGGTACAGCCAACCGTATCTCAGAATTGAGGAAAGAACTCAATTTTGCCAGGAACTGCAAATTTGGATCCAGAGCTCAAATTCGAACGAGAAACACATATTGGATGCTATCTGGGATGCAGAAGGCGAAAAACAAGTCGATTGGTTGATCTGAGCTTTCCCTGAGAAGTTAAAGCCAACCGTATCTCAGAATCGACAAAATAGTTTAGCCAGGAACTGCAAATTTGGATCCAGAGCTCAAATTCGAACGAGAAACACATATTGGATGCTATCTGGAATGCTAAACCCGAAAAACAAGTTGATTGGTTGATCTGAGCTTTCCCTGAGAAGTTACAGCAAAACATATCCCAGAATTATCAAAAGAAGTCAGTTTAGCCAGGTACTGCAAATTTGGATCCAGAGCTCAAATTCGAATGAGAAACACATATTGGATGCTATCAGGGATGCAGAAGCTGAAAAACAAGTCGATTGGTTGATCTGAGCTTTCCCTAAGAAGTTAAAGCCAACCGTATCTCAGAATTGACAAAAGAACTCAAGTTTACCCAGGAACTACAAATTTGGATGCAGAGGTCAAATTCGAACGAGAAACACAAATTGGAGGGTATCTCGGATGCAGAAGCCGAAAAACAAGTCGATTGGTTGATCTGAGCTTTCCCTGAGAAGTTACAGCTAAGCGTATCAGAATTGAGGAAAGAACTCAATTTAGCCAGGAACTGGAAATTTGGATCCAGAGCTCAAATTCGAACGAGAAAGACATATTGGATGATGTCTGGAATGCTAAACCTGACAAACAAGTCGATTGGTTGTTCTGAGCTTTCCCTGAGAAGTTACAGCCAAGCGTATCTCAGAATTGACAAAAGAACTCAGTTTAGCCAGGTACTGCAAATTTGGATGCAGAGGTCAAGTTCGAACGAGAAACACATATTGGATGCTATCTGGAATGCTAAACCCGAAGAACAAGTTGATTGGTTGATCTGAACTTTCCCTGAGAAGTTACAGCCAAGCGTATCTCAGAATTGGCAAATGAACTCAGCTTAGCCAGGTACTGCAAATTTGGATCCAGAGCTCAAATTCGAAAGAGAAACACATATTGGATGCTATCTGGGATGTAGAAGCTGAAAAACAAGTCGATTGGTTGATCTGAGCTTTCCCTAAGAAGTTAAAGCCAACCGTATCTCAGAATTGAGGAAAGAACTCAGTTTAGCCATGAACTGCAAATTTGGATGCAGAGGTCAAATTCGAATGAGAAAGACATATTGGATGCTATCTGGAATGCTAAACCTGACAAACAAGTTGATTGGTTGATCTGAGCTTTCCCTGAGAAGTTACAGCCAAGCGTATCTCAGAATTGAGGAAAGAACTCAGTTTAGCCATGAACTGCAAATTTGGATGCAGAGGTCAAATTCGAATGAGAAAGACATATTGGATGCTATCTGGAATGCTAAACCTGACAAACAAGTTGATTGGTTGATCTGAACTTTCCCTGAGAAGTTACAGCCAAGCGTATCTCAGAATTGACAAAAGAACTCAGTTTAGCCAGGAACTGGAAATTTGGATCCAGAGCTCAAATTCGAACGAGAAACACATATTGGATGCTATTTGGAATGCTAAACCCGAAAAACAAGTTGATTGATTGATCCGAGCTTTCCCTGAGAAGTTACAGCAAAGCACATATCAGAATTGTCAAAAGAACTCAGTTTAGCCAGGTACTGCAAATTTGGATCCAGAGCTCAAATTCGAAAGAGAAACACATATTGGACGCTATCTGGAATGCAGAAGGCGAAAAACAAGTCGATTGGTTGATCTGACCTTTCCCTGAGAAGGTACAGCCAACCGTATCTCAGAATTGAGGAAAGAACTCAATTTTGCCAGGAACTGCAAATTTGGATCCAGAGCTCAAATTCGAACGAGAAACACATATTGGATGCTATCTGGGATGCAGAAGGCGAAAAACAAGTCGATTGGTTGATCTGAGCTTTCCCTGAGAAGTTAAAGCCAACCGTATCTCAGAATCGACAAAATAGTTTAGCCAGGAACTGCAAATTTGGATCCAGAGCTCAAATTCGAACGAGAAACACATATTGGATGCTATCTGGAATGCTAAACCCGAAAAACAAGTTGATTGGTTGATCTGAGCTTTCCCTGAGAAGTTACAGCAAAACATATCCCAGAATTATCAAAAGAAGTCAGTTTAGCCAGGTACTGCAAATTTGGATCCAGAGCTCAAATTCGAATGAGAAACACATATTGGATGCTATCAGGGATGCAGAAGCTGAAAAACAAGTCGATTGGTTGATCTGAGCTTTCCCTAAGAAGTTAAAGCCAACCGTATCTCAGAATTGACAAAAGAACTAAAGTTTACCCAGGAACTACAAATTTGGATGCAGAGGTCAAATTCGAACGAGAAACACAAATTGGAGGGTATCTCGGATGCAGAAGCCGAAAAACAAGTCGATTGGTTGATCTGAGCTTTCCCTAAGAAGTTAAAGCCAACCGTATCTCAGAATTGAGGAAAGAACTCAGTTTAGCCATGAACTGCAAATTTGGATGCAGAGGTCAAATTCGAATGAGAAAGACATATTGGATGCTATCTGGAATGCTAAACCTGACAAACAAGTTGATTGGTTGATCTGAGCTTTCCCTGAGAAGTTACAGCCAAGCGTATCTCAGAATTGAGGAAAGAACTCAGTTTAGCCATGAACTGCAAATTTGGATGCAGAGGTCAAATTCGAATGAGAAAGACATATTGGATGCTATCTGGAATGCTAAACCTGACAAACAAGTTGATTGGTTGATCTGAACTTTCCCTGAGAAGTTACAGCCAAGCGTATCTCAGAATTGACAAAAGAACTCAGTTTAGCCAGGAACTGGAAATTTGGATCCAGAGCTCAAATTCGAACGAGAAACACATATTGGATGCTATTTGGAATGCTAAACCCGAAAAACAAGTTGATTGATTGATCCGAGCTTTCCCTGAGAAGTTACAGCAAAGCACATATCAGAATTGTCAAAAGAACTCAGTTTAGCCAGGTACTGCAAATTTGGATCCAGAGCTCAAATTCGAAAGAGAAACACATATTGGACGCTATCTGGAATGCAGAAGGCGAAAAACAAGTCGATTGGTTGATCTGACCTTTCCCTGAGAAGGTACAGCCAACCGTATCTCAGAATTGAGGAAAGAACTCAATTTTGCCAGGAACTGCAAATTTGGATCCAGAGCTCAAATTCGAACGAGAAACACATATTGGATGCTATCTGGGATGCAGAAGGCGAAAAACAAGTCGATTGGTTGATCTGAGCTTTCCCTGAGAAGTTAAAGCCAACCGTATCTCAGAATCGACAAAATAGTTTAGCCAGGAACTGCAAATTTGGATCCAGAGCTCAAATTCGAACGAGAAACACATATTGGATGCTATCTGGAATGCTAAACCCGAAAAACAAGTTGATTGGTTGATCTGAGCTTTCCCTGAGAAGTTACAGCAAAACATATCCCAGAATTATCAAAAGAAGTCAGTTTAGCCAGGTACTGCAAATTTGGATCCAGAGCTCAAATTCGAATGAGAAACACATATTGGATGCTATCAGGGATGCAGAAGCTGAAAAACAAGTCGATTGGTTGATCTGAGCTTTCCCTAAGAAGTTAAAGCCAACCGTATCTCAGAATTGACAAAATAACTCAAGTTTACCCAGGAACTACAAATTTGGATGCAGAGGTCAAATTCGAACGAGAAATACAAATTGGAGGGTATCTCGGATGCAGAAGCCGAAAAACAAGTCGATTGGTTGATCTGAGCTTTCCCTGAGAAGTTACAGCTAAGCGTATCAGAATTGAGGAAAGAACTCAATTTAGCCAGGAACTGGAAATTTGGATCCAGAGCTCAAATTCGAATGAGAAAGACATATTGGATGATGTCTGGAATGCTAAACCTGACAAACAAGTCGATTGGTTGTTCTGAGCTTTCCCTGAGAAGTTACAGCCAAGCGTATCTCAGAATTGACAAAAGAACTCAGTTTAGCCAGGTACTGCAAATTTGGATGCAGAGGTCAAGTTCGAACGAGAAACACATATTGGATGCTATCTGGAATGCTAAACCCGAAGAACAAGTTGATTGGTTGATCTGAACTTTCCCTGAGAAGTTACAGCCAAGCGTATCTCAGAATTGACAAAAGAACTCAGTTTACCCAGGAACTGCAAATTTGGATCCAGAGCTCAAATTCGAATGAGAAACACATATTGGATGCTATCTGGAATGCTAAACCTGAAAAACAAGTCGATTGGTTGATCTGAGCTTTCCCTGAGAAGTTACAGCCAAGCGTATCTCAGAATTGGCAAATGAACTCAGCTTAGCCAGGTACTGCAAATTTGGATCCAGAGCTCAAATTCGAAAGAGAAACACATATTGGATGCTATCTGGGATGTAGTAGCTGAAAAACAAGTCGATTGGTTGATCTGAGCTTTCCCTAAGAAGTTAAAGCCAACCGTATCTCAGAATTGAGGAAAGAACTCAGTTTAGCCATGAACTGCAAATTTGGATGCAGAGGTCAAATTCGAATGAGAAAGACATATTGGATGCTATCTGGAATGCTAAACCTGACAAACAAGTTGATTGGTTGATCTGAGCTTTCCCTGAGAAGTTACAGCCAAGCGTATCTCAGAATTGAGGAAAGAACTCAGTTTAGCCATGAACTGCAAATTTGGATGCAGAGGTCAAATTCGAATGAGAAAGACATATTGGATGCTATCTGGAATGCTAAACCTGACAAACAAGTTGATTGGTTGATCTGAACTTTCCCTGAGAAGTTACAGCCAAGCGTATCTCAGAATTGACAAAAGAACTCAGTTTAGCCAGGTACTGCAAATTTGGATCCAGAACTCAAATTCGAACGAGAAACACATATTGGATGCTATCTGGGATGCAGAAGGCGAAAAACAAGTAGATTGGTTGATCTGAGCTTTCCCTCAGAAGTTAAAGCCAACCGTATCTCAGAATCGACAAAATAGTTTAGCCAGGAACTGCAAATTTGGATCCAGAGCTCAAATTCGAACGAGAAACACATATTGGATGCTATCTGGAATGCTAAACCCGAAAAACAAGTTGATTGGTTGATCTGAGCTTTCCCTGAGAAGTTACAGCAAAACATATCCCAGAATTATCAAAAGAAGTCAGTTTAGCCAGGTACTGCAAATTTGGATCCAGAGCTCAAATTCGAACGAGAAACACATATTGGATGCTATCTGGAATGCTAAACCCGAAAAACAAGTCGATTGGTTGATCTGAGCTTTCCCTGAGAAGTTACAGCCAAGCGTATCTCAGAATTGACAAAAGAACTCAGTTTAGCCAGGTACTGCAAATTTGGATCCAGAACTCAAATTCGAACGGGAAACACATATTGGATGGAATCCCGGATGTAGACGCCGAAAAACAAGTCGATTGGTTGATCTGAGCTTTCCCTGAGAAGATACAGCCAAGCGTATCTCAGAATTGACAAAAGAACTCAGTTTAGCCAGGTACTGCAAATTTGGATCCAGAGGTCGAATTCGAACGAGAAACACAAATTGGAGGGTATCTCGGATGCAGAAGCCGAAAAACAAGTCGATTGGTTGATCTGAGCTTTCCCTGAGAAGTTACAGCTAAGCGTATCAGAATTGAGGAAAGAACTCAATTTAGCCAGGAACTGTAAATTTGGATCCAGAGCTCAAATTCGAATGAGAAAGACATATTGGATGATGTCTGGAATGCTAAACCTGACAAACAAGTCGATTGGTTGTTCTGAGCTTTCCCTGAGAAGTTACAGCCAAGCGTATCTCAGAATTGACAAAAGAACTCAGTTTAGCCAGGTACTGCAAATTTGGATGCAGAGGTCAAGTTCGAACGAGAAACACATATTGGATGCTATCTGGAATGCTAAACCCGAAGAACAAGTTGATTGGTTGATCTGAACTTTCCCTGAGAAGTTACAGCCAAGCGTATCTCAGAATTGACAAAAGAACTCAGTTTACCCAGGAACTGCAAATTTGGATCCAGAGCTCAAATTCGAATGAGAAACACATATTGGATGCTATCTGGATTGCTAAACCTGAAAAACAAGTCGATTGGTTGATCTGAGCTTTCCCTGAGAAGTTACAGCCAAGCGTATCTCAGAATTGGCAAATGAACTCAGGTACTGCAAATTTGGATCCAGAGCTCAAATTCGAAAGAGAAACACATATTGGATGCTATCTGGGATGTAGAAGCTGAAAAACAAGTCGATTGGGTGATCTGAGCTTTCCCTAAGAAGTTAAAGCCAACCGTATCTCAAAATTGAGGAAAGAACTCAGTTTAGCCATGAACTGCAAATTTGGAGGCAGAGGTCAAATTCGAATGAGAAAGACATATTGGATGCTATCTGGAATGCTAAACCTGACAAACAAGTTGATTGGTTGATCTGAGCTTTCCCTGAGAAGTTACAGCCAAGCGTATCTCAGAATTGAGGAAAGAACTCAGTTTAGCCATGAACTGCAAATTTGGATGCAGAGGTCAAATTCGAATGAGAAAGACATATTGGATGCTATCTGGAATGCTAAACCTGACAAACAAGTTGATTGGTTGATCTGAACTTTCCCTGAGAAGTTACAGCCAAGCGTATCTCAGAATTGACAAAAGAACTCAGTTTAGCCAGGTACTGCAAATTTGGATCCAGAACTCAAATTCGAACGAGAAACACATATTGGATGCTATCTGGGATGCAGAAGGCGAAAAACAAGTAGATTGGTTGATCTGAGCTTTCCCTCAGAAGTTAAAGCCAACCGTATCTCAGAATCGACAAAATAGTTTAGCCAGGAACTGCAAATTTGGATCCAGAGCTCAAATTCGAACGAGAAACACATATTGGATGCTATCTGGAATGCTAAACCCAAAAAACAAGTTGATTGGTTGATCTGAGCTTTCCCTGAGAAGTTACAGCAAAACATATCCCAGAATTATCAAAAGAAGTCAGTTTAGCCAGGTACTGCAAATTTGGATCCAGAGCTCAAATTCGAACGAGAAACACATATTGGATGCTATCTGGAATGCTAAACCCGAAAAACAAGTCGATTGGTTGATCTGAGCTTTCCCTGAGAAGTTAAAGCCAAGCGTATCTCAGAATTGACAAAAGAACTCAGTTTAGCCAGGTACTGCAAATTTGGATCCAGAACTCAAATTCGAACGGGAAACACATATTGGATGGAATCCCGGATGTAGACGCCGAAAAACAAGTCGATTGGTTGATCTGAGCTTTCCCTGAGAAGATACAGCCAAGCGTATCTCAGAATTGACAAAAGAACTCAGTTTAGCCAGGTACTGCAAATTTGGATCCAGAGGTCGAATTCGAACGAGAAACACAAATTGGAGGGTATCTCGGATGCAGAAGCCGAAAAACAAGTCGATTGGTTGATCTGAGCTTTCCCTGAGAAGTTACAGCTAAGCGTATCAGAATTGAGGAAAGAACTCAATTTAGCCAGGAACTGGAAATTTGGATCCAGAGCTCAAATTCGAATGAGAAAGACATATTGGATGATGTCTGGAATGCTAAACCTGACAAACAAGTCGATTGGTTGTTCTGAGCTTTCCCTGAGAAGTTACAGCCAAGCGTATCTCAGAATTGACAAAAGAACTCAGTTTAGCCAGGTACTGCAAATTTGGATGCAGAGGTCAAGTTCGAACGAGAAACACATATTGGATGCTATCTGGAATGCTAAACCCGAAGAACAAGTTGATTGGTTGATCTGAACTTTCCCTGAGAAGTTACAGCCAAGCGTATCTCAGAATTGACAAAAGAACTCAGTTTACCCAGGAACTGCAAATTTGGATCCAGAGCTCAAATTCGAATGAGAAACACATATTGGATGCTATCTGGAATGCTAAACCTGAAAAACAAGTCGATTGGTTGATCTGAGCTTTCCCTGAGAAGTTACAGCCAAGCGTATCTCAGAATTGGCAAATGAACTCAGGTACTGCAAATTTGGATCCAGAGCTCAAATTCGAAAGAGAAACACATATTGGATGCTATCTGGGATGTAGAAGCTGAAAAACAAGTCGATTGGGTGATCTGAGCTTTCCCTAAGAAGTTAAAGCCAACCGTATCTCAAAATTGAGGAAAGAACTCAGTTTAGCCATGAACTGCAAATTTGGAGGCAGAGGTCAAATTCGAATGAGAAAGACATATTGGATGCTATCTGGAATGCTAAACCTGACAAACAAGTTGATTGGTTGATCTGAGCTTTCCCTGAGAAGTTACAGCCAAGCGTATCTCAGAATTGAGGAAAGAACTCAGTTTAGCCATGAACTGCAAATTTGGATGCAGAGGTCAAATTCGAATGAGAAAGACATATTGGATGCTATCTGGAATGCTAAACCTGACAAACAAGTTGATTGGTTGATCTGAACTTTCCCTGAGAAGTTACAGCCAAGCGTATCTCAGAATTGACAAAAGAACTCAGTTTAGCCAGGTACTGCAAATTTGGATCCAGAACTCAAATTCGAACGAGAAACACATATTGGATGCTATCTGGGATGCAGAAGGCGAAAAACAAGTAGATTGGTTGATCTGAGCTTTCCCTCAGAAGTTAAAGCCAACCGTATCTCAGAATCGACAAAATAGTTTAGCCAGGAACTGCAAATTTGGATCCAGAGCTCAAATTCGAACGAGAAACACATATTGGATGCTATCTGGGATGTAGAAGCTGAAAAACAAGTCGATTGGTTGATCTGAGCTTTCCCTAAGAAGTTAAAGCCAACCGTATCTCAGAATTGAGGAAAGAACTCAGTTTAGCCATGAACTGCAAATTTGGATGCAGAGGTCAAATTCGAATGAGAAAGACATATTGGATGCTATCTGGAATGCTAAACCTGACAAACAAGTTGATTGGTTGATCTGAGCTTTCCCTGAGAAGTTACAGCCAAGCGTATCTCAGAATTGAGGAAAGAACTCAGTTTAGCCATGAACTGCAAATTTGGATGCAGAGGTCAAATTCGAATGAGAAAGACATATTGGATGCTATCTGGAATGCTAAACCCGAAGAACAAGTTGATTGGTTGATCTGAACTTTCCCTGAGAAGTTACAGCCAAGCGTATCTCAGAATTGACAAAAGAACTCAGTTTACCCAGGAACTGCCAATTTGGATCCAGAGCTCAAATTCGAATGAGAAACACATATTGGATGCTATCTGGAATGCTAAACCTGAAAAACAAGTCGATTGGTTGATCTGAGCTTTCCCTGAGAAGTTACAGCCAAGCGTATCTCAGAATTGGCAAATGAACTCAGGTACTGCAAATTTGGATCCAGAGCTCAAATTCGAAAGAGAAACACATATTGGATGCTATCTGGGATGTAGAAGCTGACAAACAAGTTGATTGGTTGATCTGAGCTTTCCCTGAGAAGTTACAGCCAAGCGTATCTCAGAATTGAGGAAAGAACTCAGTTTAGCCATGAACTGCAAATTTGGATCCAGAACTCAAATTCGAACGAGAAACACATATTGGATGCTATCTGGAATGCTAAACCTGACAAACAAGTTGATTGGTTGATCTGAACTTTCCCTGAGAAGTTACAGCCAAGCGTATCTCAGAATTGACAAAAGAACTCAGTTTAGCCAGGAACTGGAAATTTGGATCCAGAGCTCAAATTCGAACGAGAAACACATATTGGATGCTATTTGGAATGCTAAACCCGAAAAACAAGTTGATTGATTGATCCGAGCTTTCCCTGAGAAGTTACAGCAAAGCACATATCAGAATTGTCAAAAGAACTCAGTTTAGCCAGGTACTGCAAATTTGGATCCAGAGCTCAAATTCGAAAGAGAAACACATATTGGACGCTATCTGGAATGCAGAAGGCGAAAAACAAGTCGATTGGTTGATCTGACCTTTCCCTGAGAAGGTACAGCCAACCGTATCTCAGAATTGAGGAAAGAACTCAATTTTGCCAGGAACTGCAAATTTGGATCCAGAGCTCAAATTCGAACGAGAAACACATATTGGATGCTATCTGGGATGCAGAAGGCGAAAAACAAGTCGATTGGTTGATCTGAGCTTTCCCTGAGAAGTTAAAGCCAACCGTATCTCAGAATCGACAAAATAGTTTAGCCAGGAACTGCAAATTTGGATCCAGAGCTCAAATTCGAACGAGAAACACATATTGGATGCTATCTGGAATGCTAAACCTGAAAAACAAGTCGATTGGTTGATCTGAGCTTTCCCTGAGAAGTTACAGCCAAGCGTATCTCAGAATTGGCAAATGAACTCAGCTTAGCCAGGTAGTGCAAATTTGGATCCAGAGCTCAAATTCGAAAGAGAAACACATATTGGATGCTATCTGGGATGTAGAAGCTGAAAAACAAGTCGATTGGTTGATCTGAGCTTTCCCTAAGAAGTTAAAGCCAACCGTATCTCAGAATTGAGGAAAGAACTCAGTTTAGCCATGAACTGCAAATTTGGATGCAGAGGTCAAATTCGAATGAGAAAGACATATTGGATGCTATCTGGAATGCTAAACCTGACAAACAAGTTGATTGGTTGATCTGAGCTTTCCCTGAGAAGTTACAGCCAAGCGTATCTCAGAATTGAGGAAAGAACTCAGTTTAGCCATGAACTGCAAATTTGGATGCAGAGGTCAAATTCGAATGAGAAAGACATATTGGATGCTATCTGGAATGCTAAACCTGACAAACAAGTTGATTGGTTGATCTGAACTTTCCCTGAGAAGTTACAGCCAAGCGTATCTCAGAATTGACAAAAGAACTCAGTTTAGCCAGGTACTGCAAATTTGGATCCAGAACTCAAATTCGAACGAGAAACACATATTGGATGCTATCTGGGATGCAGAAGGCGAAAAACAAGTAGATTGGTTGATCTGAGCTTTCCCTCAGAAGTTAAAGCCAACCGTATCTCAGAATCGACAAAATAGTTTAGCCAGGAACTGCAAATTTGGATCCAGAGCTCAAATTCGAACGAGAAACACATATTGGATGCTGTCTGGAATGCTAAACCCGAAAAACAAGTTGATTGGTTGATCTGAGCTTTCCCTGAGAAGTTACAGCAAAACATATCCCAGAATTATCAAAAGAAGTCAGTTTAGCCAGGTACTGCAAATTTGGATCCAGAGCTCAAATTCGAACGAGAAACACATATTGGATGCTATCTGGAATGCTAAACCCGAAAAACAAGTCGATTGGTTGATCTGAGCTTTCCCTGAGAAGCTACAGCCAAGCGTATCTCAGAATTGACAAAAGAACTCAGTTTAGCCAGGTACTGCAAATTTGGATCCACAACTCAAATTCGAACGGGAAACACATATTGGATGGAATCCCGGATGTAGACGCCGAAAAACAAGTCGATTGGTTGATCTGAGCTTTCCCTGAGAAGATACAGCCAAGCGTATCTCAGAATTGACAAAAGAACTCAGTTTAGCCAGGTACTGCAAATTTGGATCCAGAGGTCGAATTCGAACGAGAAACACAAATTGGAGGGTATCTCGGATGCAGAAGCCGAAAAACAAGTCGATTGGTTGATCTGAGCTTTCCCTGAGAAGTTACAGCTAAGCGTATCAGAATTGAGGAAAGAACTCAATTTAGCCAGGAACTGTAAATTTGGATCCAGAGCTCAAATTCGAATGAGAAAGACATATTGGATGATGTCTGGAATGCTAAACCCGAAGAACAAGTTGATTGGTTGATCTGAACTTTCCCTGAGAAGTTACAGCCAAGCGTATCTCAGAATTGACAAAAGAACTCAGTTTAGCCAGGTACTGCAAATTTGGATGCAGAGGTCAAGTTCGAACGAGAAACACATATTGGATGCTATCTGGAATGCTAAACCCGAAGAACAAGTTGATTGGTTGATCTGAACTTTCCCTGAGAAGTTACAGCCAAGCGTATCTCAGAATTGACAAAAGAACTCAGTTTACCCAGGAACTGCAAATTTGGATCCAGAGCTCAAATTCGAATGAGAAACACATATTGGATGCTATCTGGAATGCTAAACCTGAAAAACAAGTCGATTGGTTGATCTGAGCTTTCCCTGAGAAGTTACAGCCAAGCGTATCTCAGAATTGGCAAATGAACTCAGGTACTGCAAATTTGGATCCAGAGCTCAAATTCGAAAGAGAAACACATATTGGATGCTATCTGGGATGTAGAAGCTGAAAAACAAGTCGATTGGTTGATCTGAGCTTTCCCTAAGAAGTTAAAGCCAACCGTATCTCAGAATTGAGGAAAGAACTCAGTTTAGCCATGAACTGCAAATTTGGAGGCAGAGGTCAAATTCGAATGAGAAAGACATATTGGATGCTATCTGGAATGCTAAACCTGACAAACAAGTTGATTGGTTGATCTGAGCTTTCCCTGAGAAGTTACAGCCAAGCGTATCTCAGAATTGAGGAAAGAACTCAGTTTAGCCATGAACTGCAAATTTGGATGCAGAGGTCAAATTCGAATGAGAAAGACATATTGGACGCTATCTGGAATGCAGAAGGCGAAAAACAAGTCGATTGGTTGATCTGACCTTTCCCTGAGAAGGTACAGCCAACCATATCTCAGAATTGAGGAAAGAACTCAATTTTGCCAGGAACTGCAAATTTGGATCCAGAGCTCAAATTCAAACGAGAAACACATATTGGATGCTATCTGGGATGCAGAAGGCGAAAAACAAGTCGATTGGTTGATCTGAGCTTTCCCTGAGAAGTTAAAGCCAACCGTATCTCAGAATCGACAAAATAGTTTAGCCAGGAACTGCAAATTTGGATCCAGAGCTCAAATTCGAACGAGAAACACATATTGGATGCTATCTGGAATGCTAAACCCGAAAAACAAGTTGATTGGTTGATCTGAGCTTTCCCTGAGAAGTTACAGCAAAACATATCCCAGAATTATCAAAAGAAGTCAGTTTAGCCAGGTACTGCAAATTTGGATCCAGGGCTCAAATTCGAATGAGAAACACATATTGGATGCTATCAGGGATGCAGAAGCTGAAAAACAAGTCGATTGGTTGATCTGAGCTTTCCCTAAGAAGTTAAAGCCAACCGTATCTCAGAATTGACAAAAGAACTCAAGTTTACCCAGGAACTACAAATTTGGATGAAGAGGTCAAATTCGAACGAGAAACACAAATTGGAGGGTATCTCGGATGCAGAAGCCGAAAAACAAGTCGATTGGTTGATCTGAGCTTTCCCTGAGAAGTTACAGCTAAGCGTATCAGAATTGAGGAAAGAACTCAATTTAGCCAGGAACTGGAAATTTGGATCCAGAGCTCAAATTCGAATGAGAAAGACATATTGGATGATGTCTGGAATGCTAAACCTGACAAACAAGTCGATTGGTTGTTCTGAGCTTTCCCTGAGAAGTTACAGCCAAGCGTATCTCAGAATTGACAAAAGAACTCAGTTTAGCCAGGTACTGCAAATTTGGATGCAGAGGTCAAGTTCGAACGAGAAACACATATTGGATGCTATCTGGAATGCTAAACCCGAAGAACAAGTTGATTGGTTGATCTGAACTTTCCCTGAGAAGTTACAGCCAAGCGTATCTCAGAATTGACAAAAGAACTCAGTTTACCCAGGAACTGCAAATTTGGATCCAGAGCTCAAATTCGAATGAGAAACACATATTGGATGCTATCTGGAATGCTAAACCTGAAAAACAAGTCGATTGGTTGATCTGAGCTTTCCCTGAGAAGTTACAGCAAAACATATCCCAGAATTATCAAAAGAAGTCAGTTTAGCCAGGTACTGCAAATTTGGATCCAGAGCTCAAATTCGAACGAGAAACACATATTGGATGCTATCTGGAATGCTAAACCCGAAAAACAAGTCGATTGGTTGATCTGAGCTTTCCCTGAGAAGTTACAGCCAAGCGTATCTCAGAATTGACAAAAGAACTCAGTTTAGCCAGGTACTGCAAATTTGGATCCAGAACTCAAATTCGAACGGGAAACACATATTGGATGGAATCCCGGATGCAGAAGCCGAAAAACAAGTCGATTGGTTGATCTGAGCTTTCCCTGAGAAGTTACAGCTAAGCGTATCAGAATTGAGGAAAGAACTCAATTTAGCCAGGAACTGGAAATTTGGATCCAGAGCTCAAATTCGAATGAGAAAGACATATTGGATGATGTCTGGAATGCTAAACCTGACAAACAAGTCGATTGGTTGTTCTGAGCTTTCCCTGAGAAGTTACAGCCAAGCGTATCTCAGAATTGACAAAAGAAAGTTTAGCCAGGTACTGCAAATTTGGATGCAGAGGTCAAGTTCGAACGAGAAACACATATTGGATGCTATCTGGAATGCTAAACCCGAAGAACAAGTTGATTGGTTGATCTGAACTTTCCCTGAGAAGTTACAGCCAAGCGTATCTCAGAATTGACAAAAGAACTCAGTTTACCCAGGAACTGCAAATTTGGATCCAGAGCTCAAATTCGAATGAGAAACACATATTGGATGCTATCTGGAATGTAAACCTGAAAAACAAGTCGATTGGTTGATCTGAGCTTTCCCTGAGAAGTTACAGCCAAGCGTATCTCAGAATTGGCAAATGAACTCAGGTACTGCAAATTTGGATCCAGAGCTCAAATTCGAAAGAGAAACAAATATTGGATGCTATCTGGGATGTAGAAGCTGAAAAACAAGTCGATTGGGTGATCTGAGCTTTCCCTAAGAAGTTAAAGCCAACCGTATCTCAAAATTGAGGAAAGAACTCAGTTTAGCCATGAACTGCAAATTTGGAGGCAGAGGTCAAATTCGAATGAGAAAGACATATTGGATGCTATCTGGAATGCTAAACCTGACAAACAAGTTGATTGGTTGATCTGAGCTTTCCCTGAGAAGTTACAGCCAAGCGTATCTCAGAATTGAGGAAAGAACTCAGTTTAGCCATGAACTGCAAATTTGGATGCAGAGGTCAAATTCGAACGAGAAACACATATTGGATGCTATCTGGAATGCTAAACCTGACAAACAAGTTGATTGGTTGATCTGAACTTTCCCTGAGAAGTTACAGCCAAGCGTATCTCAGAATTGACAAAAGAACTCAGTTTAGCCAGGAACTGGAAATTTGGATCCAGAACTCAAATTCGAACGAGAAACACATATTGGATGCTATCTGGGATGCAGAAGGCGAAAAACAAGTAGATTGGTTGATCTGAGCTTTCCCTCAGAAGTTAAAGCCAACCGTATCTCAGAATCGACAAAATAGTTTAGCCAGGAACTGCAAATTTGGATCCAGAGCTCAAATTCGAACGAGAAACACATATTGGATGCTATCTGGAATGCTAAACCCGAAAAACAAGTTGATTGGTTGATCTGAGCTTTCCCTGAGAAGTTACAGCAAAACATATCCCAGAATTATCAAAAGAAGTCAGTTTAGCCAGGTACTGCAAATTTGGATCCAGAGCTCAAATTCGAACGAGAAACACATATTAGATGCTATCTGGGATGTAGAAGCTGAAAAACAAGTCGATTGGTTGATCTGAGCTTTCCCTAAGAAGTTAAAGCCAACCGTATCTCAGAATTGAGGAAAGAACTCAGTTTAGCCATGAACTGCAAATTTGGATGCAGAGGTCAAATTCGAATGAGAAAGACATATTGGATGCTATCTGGAATGCTAAACCTGACAAACAAGTTGATTGGTTGATCTGAGCTTTCCCTGAGAAGTTACAGCCAAGCGTATCTCAGAATTGAGGAAAGAACTCAGTTTAGCCATGAACTGCAAATTTGGATGCAGAGGTCAAATTCGAATGAGAAAGACATATTGGATGCTATCTGGAATGCTAAACCCGAAGAACAAGTTGATTGGTTGATCTGAACTTTCCCTGAGAAGTTACAGCCAAGCGTATCTCAGAATTGACAAAAGAACTCAGTTTACCCAGGAACTGCCAATTTGGATCCAGAGCTCAAATTCGAATGAGAAACACATATTGGATGCTATCTGGAATGCTAAACCTGAAAAACAAGTCGATTGGTTGATCTGAGCTTTCCCTGAGAAGTTACAGCCAAGCGTATCTCAGAATTGAGGAAAGAACTCAGTTTAGCCATGAACTGCAAATTTGGATGCAGAGGTCAAATTCGAATGAGAAAGACATATTGGATGCTATCTGGAATGCTAAACCTGACAAACAAGTTGATTGGTTGATCTGAACTTTCCCTGAGAAGTTACAGCCAAGCGTATCTCAGAATTGACAAAAGAACTCAGTTTAGCCAGGTACTGCAAATTTGGATCCAGAACTCAAATTCGAACGAGAAACACATATTGGATGCTATCTGGGATGCAGAAGGCGAAAAACAAGTAGATTGGTTGATCTGAGCTTTCCCTCAGAAGTTAAAGCCAACCGTATCTCAGAATCGACAAAATAGTTTAGCCAGGAACTTCAAATTTGGATCCAGAGCTCAAATTCGAACGAGAAACACATATTGGATGCTATCTGGAATGCTAAACCCGAAAAACAAGTTGATTGGTTGATCTGAGCTTTCCCTGAGAAGTTACAGCAAAACATATCCCAGAATTATCAAAAGAAGTCAGTTTAGCCAGGTACTGCAAATTTGGATCCAGAGCTCAAATTCGAACGAGAAACACATATTGGATGCTATCTGGAATGCTAAACCCGAAAAACAAGTCGATTGGTTGATCTGAGCTTTCCCTGAGAAGTTACAGCCAAGCGTATCTCAGAATTGACAAAAGAACTCAGTTTAGCCAGGTACTGCAAATTTGGATCCAGAACTCAAATTCGAACGGGAAACACATATTGGATGGAATCCCGGATGTAGACGCCGAAAAACAAGTCGATTGGTTGATCTGAGCTTTCCCTGAGAAGATACAGCCAAGCGTATCTCAGAATTGACAAAAGAACTCAGTTTAGCCAGGTACTGCAAATTTGGATCCAGAGGTCGAATTCGAACGAGAAACACAAATTGGAGGGTATCCCAGATGCAGAAGCCGAAAAACAAGTCGATTGGTTGATCTGACCTTTCCCTGAGAAGGTACAGCCAACCGTATCTAAGAATTGTCAAACGAACTCAATTTATCCAGGTACTGCAAATTTGGATCCAGAGGTCGAATTCGAACGAGAAACACATATTGGAGGATATCTCGGATGCAGAAGCCGAAAAACAAGTCGATTGGTTGATCTGACCTTTCCCTGAGAAGGTACAGCCAACCGTATCTCAGAATTGACAAAAGAACTCAGTTTACCCAGGTACTGCAAATTTGGATCCAGAACTCAAATTCCAACGAGAAACACATATTGGATGCTATCTGGAATGCTAAACCCGAAAAACAAGTCGATTGGTTGATCTGAGCTTTCCCTGAGAAGTTACAGCCAACCGTATCTCAGAATTGAGGAAAGAACTCAATTTAGCCAGGAACTGGAAATTTGGATCCAGAGCTCAAATTCGAACGAGAAACACATATTGGATGCTATTTGGAATGCTAAACCCGAAAAACAAGTTGATTGATTGATCCGAGCTTTCCCTGAGAAGTTACAGCAAAGCATATATCAGAATTGTCAAAAGAACTCAGTTTAGCCAGGTACTGCAAATTTGGATCCAGAGCTCAAATTCGAAAGAGAAACACATATTGGACGCTATCTGGAATGCAGAAGGCGAAAAACAAGTCGATTGGTTGATCTGAGCTTTCCCTGAGAAGTTAAAGCCAACCGTATCTCAGAATCGACAAAATAGTTTAGCCAGGAACTGCAAATTTGGATCCAGAGCTCAAATTCGAACGAGAAACACATATTGGATGCTATCTGGAATGCTAAACCCGAAAAACAAGTCGATTGGTTGATCTGACCTTTCCCTGAGAAGGTACAGCCAACCGTATCTCAGAATTGAGGAAAGAACTCAATTTTGCCAGGAACTGCAAATTTGGATCCAGAGCTCAAATTCTAACGAGAAACACATATTGGATGCTATCTGGGATGCAGAAGGCGAAAAACAAGTCGATTGGTTGATCTGAGCTTTCCCTGAGAAGTTACAGCAAAACATATCCCAGAATTATCAAAAGAAGTCAGTTTAGCCAGGTACTGCAAATTTGGATCCAGAGCTCAAATTCGAACGAGAAACACATATTGGATGCTATCTGGGATGCAGAAGGCGAAAAATTGCAAATTTGGATTGGTTGATCTGAGTTTTCCCTAAGAAGTTAAAGCCAACGGTATCTCAGAAATGACAAAAGAACTCAGTTTACCCAGGAACTGCAAATTTGGATGCAGAGGTTAAATTCGAACGAGAAACACAAATTGGATGCAGAAGCCGAAAAACAAGTCGATTGGTTGATCTGACCTTTCCCTGAGAAGGTACAGCCAACCGTATCTCAGAATTGACAAAAGAACTCAGTTTACCCAGGAACTGCAAATTTGGATCCAGAGCTCAAATTCGAATGAGAAATACATATTGGATGCTATCTGGAATGCTAAACCTGAAAAACAAGTCGATTGGTTGATCTGAGCTTTCCCTGAGAAGTTACAGCCAAGCGTATCTCAGAATTGGCAAATGAACTCAGCTTAGCCAGGTACTGCAAATTCGAAAGAGAAACACATATTGGATGCTATCTGGAATGCAGAAGGCGAAAAACAAGTCGATTGGTTGATCTGACCTTTCCCTGAGAAGGTACAGCCAACCGTATCTCAGAATAGAGGAAAGAATTCAGTTTAGTCAGGAACTGCAAATTTGGATCCAGAGCTCAAATTCGAACGAGAAATACTTTTTGGATGCTATCTGGGATGCAGAAGCCGGAAAACATGTCGATTGGTTGATCTGAGCATTCCCTAAGAAGTTAAAGCCAACCGTATCTCAGAATTGACAAAAGAACTCAGTTTAGCCACGAACTGCAAATTTGGATGCACAGTTCAAATTCGAATGAGAAACACAAATTGGATTGTATCCCAGATGCAGAGGCCGAAAAATAAGTCGATTGGTTGATCTGAGCTTTCCCTGAGAAGTTACAGCTAAGCGTATCAGAATTGAGGAAAGAACTCAATTTAGCCAGGAACTGGAAATTTGGATCCAGAGCTCAAATTCGAATGAGAAAGACATATTGGATGCTGTCTGGAATGCTAAACCTGACAAACAAGTCGATTGGTTGATCTGAGCTTTCCCTGAGAAGTTACAGCCAAGCGTATCTCAGAATTGACAAAAGAACTCAGTTTAGCCAGGTACTGCAAATTTGGATGCAGAGGTCAAGTTAGAACGAGAAACACATATTGGATGCTATCTGGAATGCTAAACCCGAAGAACAAGTTGATTGGTTGATCTGAGCTTTCCCTGAGAAGTTACAGCCAAGCGTATCTCAGAATTGAGGAAAGAACTCAGTTTAGCCATGAACTGCAAATTTGGATGCAGAGGTCAAATTCGAATGAGAAAGACATATTGGATGCTGTCTGGAATGCTAAACCTGACAAACAAGTCGATTGGTTGATCTGAGCTTTCCCTGAGAAGTTACAGCCAAGCGTATCTCAGAATTGAGGAAAGAACTCAGTTTAGCCAGGTACTGCAAATTTGGATCCAGAGGTCGAATTCGAACGAGAAACACAAATTGGAGGGTATCCCGGATGCAGAAGCCGAAAAACAAGTCGATTGGTTGATCTGACCTTTCCCTGAGAAGGTACAGCCAACCGTATCTCAGAATTGTCAAACGAACTCAATTTATCCAGGTACTGCAAATTTGGATCCAGAGGTCGAATTCGAACGAGAAACACATATTGGAGGGTATCTCGGATGCAGAAGCCGAAAAACAAGTCGATTGGTTGATCTGTCCTTTCCCTGAGAAGGTACAGCCAACCGTATCTCAGAATTGAGGAAAGAACTCAATTTAGCCAGGAACTGGAAATTTGGATCCAGAGCTCAAATTCGAACGAGAAACACATATTGGATGCTATTTGGAATGCTAAACCCGAAAAACAAGTTGATTGATTGATCCGAGCTTTCCCTGAGAAGTTACAGCAAAGCATATATCAGAATTGTCAAAAGAACTCAGTTTAGCCAGGTACTGCAAATTTGGATCCAGAGCTCAAATTCGAAAGAGAAACACATATTGGACGCTATCTGGAATGCAGAAGGCGAAAAACAAGTCGATTGGTTGATCTGACCTTTCCCTGAGAAGGTACAGCCAACCGTATCTCAGAATTGAGGAAAGAACTCAATTTTGCCAGGAACTGCAAATTTGGATCCAGAGCTCAAATTCGAACGAGAAACACATATTGGATGCTATCTGGGATGCAGAAGGCGAAAAACAAGTCGATTGGTTGATCTGAGCTTTCCCTGAGAAGTTAAAGCCAACCGTATCTCAGAATCGACAAAATAGTTTAGCCAGGAACTGCAAATTTGGATCCAGAGCTCAAATTCGAACGAGAAACACATATTGGATGCTATCTGGGATGCAGAAGGCGAAAAACAAGTCGATTGGTTGATCTGAGCTTTCCCTGAGAAGTTACAGCAAAACATATCCCAGAATTATCAAAAGAAGTCAGTTTAGCCAGGTACTGCAAATTTGGATCCAGAGCTCAAATTCGAACGAGAAACACATATTGGATGCTATCTGGGATGCAGAAGGCGAAAAATTGCAAATTTGGATTGGTTGATCTGAGTTTTCCCTAAGAAGTTAAAGCCAACGGTATCTCAGAAATGACAAAAGAACTCAGTTTACCCAGGAACTGCAAATTTGGATGCAGAGGTTAAATTCGAACGAGAAACACAAATTGGATGCAGAAGCCGAAAAACAAGTCGATTGGTTGATCTGACCATTCCATGAGAAGATACAGCCAAGCGTATCTCAGAATTGACAAAAGAACTCAGTTTAGCCAGGTACTGCAAATTTGGATCCAGAGCTCAAATTCGAACGAGAAACACAAATTGGAGGGTATCTCGGATGCAGAAGCCGAAAAACAAGTCGATTGGTTGATCTGACCTTTCCCTGAGAAGGTACAGCCAACCGTATCTCAGAATTGACAAAAGAACTCAGTTTACCCAGGAACTGCAAATTTGGATCCAGAGCTCAAATTCGAATGAGAAATACATATTGGATGCTATCTGGAATGCTAAACCTGAAAAACAAGTCGATTGGTTGATCTGAGCTTTCCCTGAGAAGTTACAGCCAAGCGTATCTCAGAATTGGCAAATGAACTCAGCTTAGCCAGGTACTGCAAACTCGAAAAAGAAACACATATTGGATGCTATCTGGAATGCAGAAGGCGAAAAACAAGTCGATTGGTTGATCTGACCTTTCCCTGAGAAGGTACAGCCAACCGTATCTCAGAATAGAGGAAAGAATTCAGTTTAGTCAGGAACTGCAAATTTGGATCCAGAGCTCAAATTCGAACGAGAAACACTTTTTGGATGCTATCTGGGATGCAGAAGCCGGAAAACATGTCGATTGGTTGATCTGAGCATTCCCTAAGAAGTTAAAGCCAACCGTATCTCAGAATTGACAAAAGAACTCAGTTTAGCCACGAACTGCAAATTTGGATGCACAGTTCAAATTCGAATGAGAAACACAAATTGGATTGTATCCCAGATGCAGAGGCCGAAAAATAAGTCGATTGGTTGATCTGAGCTTTCCCTGAGAAGTTACAGCTAAGCGTATCAGAATTGAGGAAAGAACTCAATTTAGCCAGGAACTGGAAATTTGGATCCAGAGCTCAAATTCGAATGAGAAAGACATATTGGATGCTGTCTGGAATGCTAAACCTGACAAACAAGTCGATTGGTTGATCTGAGCTTTCCCTGAGAAGTTACAGCCAAGCGTATCTCTGAATTGACAAAAGAACTCAGTTTAGCCAGGTACTGCAAATTTGGATGCAGAGGTCAAGTTAGAACGAGAAACACATATTGGATGCTATCTGGAATGCTAAACCCGAAGAACAAGTTGATTGGTTGATCTGAGCTTTCCCTGAGAAGTTACAGCCAAGCGTATCTCAGAATTGAGGAAAGAACTCAGTTTAGCCATGAACTGCAAATTTGGATGCAGAGGTCAAATTCGAATGAGAAAGACATATTGGATGCTGTCTGGAATGCTAAACCTGACAAACAAGTCGATTGGTTGATCTGCGCTTTCCCTGAGAAGTTACAGCCAAGCGTATCTCAGAATTGAGGAAAGAACTCAGTTTAGCCATGAACTGCAAATTTGGATGCAGAGGTCAAATTCGAATGAGAAAGACATATTGGATGCTATCTGGAATGCTAAACCTGACAAACAAGTTGATTGGTTGATCTGAACTTTCCCTGAGAAGTTACAGCCAAGCTTATCTCAGAATTGACAAAAGAACTCAGTTTAGCCAGGTACTGCAAATTTGGATCCAGAACTCAAATTCGAACGAGAAACACATATTGGATGCTATCTGGGATGCAGAAGGCGAAAAACAAGTAGATTGGTTGATCTGAGCTTTCCCTCAGAAGTTAAAGCCAACCGTATCTCAGAATCGACAAAATAGTTTAGCCAGGAACTGCAAATTTGGATCCAGAGCTCAAATTCGAACGAGAAACACATATTGGATGCTATCTGGAATGCTAAACCCGAAAAACAAGTTGATTGGTTGATCTGAGCTTTCCCTGAGAAGTTACAGCAAAACATATCCCAGAATTATCAAAAGAAGTCAGTTTAGCCAGGTACTGCAAATTTGGATCCAGAGCTCAAATTCGAACGAGAAACACATATTGGATGCTATCTGGAATGCTAAACCCGAAAAACAAGTCGATTGGTTGATCTGAGCTTTCCCTGAGAAGTTACAGCCAAGCGTATCTCAGAATTGTCAAACGAACTCAATTTATCCAGGTACTGCAAATTTGGATCCAGAGGTCGAATTCGAACGAGAAACACATATTGGAGGGTATCTCGGATGCAGAAGCCGAAAAACAAGTCGATTGGTTGATCTGACCTTTCCCTGAGAAGGTACAGCCAACCGTATCTCAGAATTGAGGAAAGAACTCAATTTAGCCAGGAACTGGAAATTTGGATCCAGAGCTCAAATTCGAACGAGAAACACATATTGGATGCTATTTGGAATGCTAAACCCGAAAAACAAGTTGATTGATTGATCCGAGCTTTCCCTGAGAAGTTACAGCAAAGCATATATCAGAATTGTCAAAAGAACTCAGTTTAGCCAGGTACTGCAAATTTGGATCCAGAGCTCAAATTCGAAAGAGAAACACATATTGGACGCTATCTGGAATGCAGAAGGCGAAAAACAAGTCGATTGGTTGATCTGACCTTTCCCTGAGAAGGTACAGCCAACCGTATCTCAGAATTGAGGAAAGAACTCAATTTTGCCAGGAACTGCAAATTTGGATCCAGAGCTCAAATTCGAACGAGAAACACATATTGGATGCTATCTGGGATGCAGAAGGCGAAAAACAAGTCGATTGGTTGATCTGAGCTTTCCCTGAGAAGTTAAAGCCAACCGTATCTCAGAATCGACAAAATAGTTTAGCCAGGAACTGCAAATTTGGATCCAGAGCTCAAATTCGAACGAGAAACACATATTGGATGCTATCTGGAATGCTAAACCCGAAAAACAAGTTGATTGGTTGATCTGAGCTTTCCCTGAGAAGTTACAGCAAAACATATCCCAGAATTATCAAAAGAAGTCAGTTTAGCCAGGTACTGCAAATTTGGATCCAGAGCTCAAATTCGAACGAGAAACACATATTGGATGCTATCTGGGATGCAGAAGGCGAAAAATTGCAAATTTGGATTGGTTGATCTGAGTTTTCCCTAAGAAGTTAAAGCCAACGGTATCTCAGAAATGACAAAAGAACTCAGTTTACCCAGGAACTGCGAATTTGGATGCAGAGGTTAAATTCGAACGAGAAACACAAATTGGATGCAGAAGCCGAAAAACAAGTCGATTGGTTGATCTGACCATTCCATGAGAAGATACAGCCAAGCGTATCTCAGAATTGACAAAAGAACTCAGTTTAGCCAGGTACTGCAAATTTGGATCCAGAGCTCAAATTCGAACGAGAAACACAAATTGGAGGGTATCTCGGATGCAGAAGCCGAAAAACAAGTCGATTGGTTGATCTGACCTTTCCCTGAGAAGGTACAGCCAACCGTATCTCAGAATTGACAAAAGAACTCAGTTTACCCAGGAACTGCAAATTTGGATCCAGAGCTCAAATTCGAATGAGAAATACATATTGGATGCTATCTGGAATGCTAAACCTGAAAAACAAGTCGATTGGTTGATCTGAGCTTTCCCTGAGAAGTTACAGCCAAGCGTATCTCAGAATTGGCAAATGAACTCAGCTTAGCCAGGTACTGCAAATTCGAAAGAGAAACACATATTGGATGCTATCTGGAATGCAGAAGGCGAAAAACAAGTCGATTGGTTGATCTGAGCATTCCCTAAGAAGTTAAAGCCAACCGTATCTCAGAATTGACAAAAGAACTCAGTTTAGCCACGAACTGCAAATTTGGATGCACAGTTCAAATTCGAATGAGAAACACAAATTGGATTGTATCCCAGATGCAGAGGCCGAAAAATAAGTCGATTGGTTGATCTGAGCTTTCCCTGAGAAGTTACAGCTAAGCGTATCAGAATTGAGGAAAGAACTCAATTTAGCCAGGAACTGGAAATTTGGATCCAGAGCTCAAATTCGAATGAGAAAGACATATTGGATGCTGTCTGGAATGCTAAACCTGACAAACAAGAAGATTGGTTGATCTGAGCTTTCCCTGAGAAGTTACAGCCAACCGTATCTCAGAATAGAGGAAAGAATTCAGTTTAGTCAGGAACTGCAAATTTGGATCCAGAGCTCAAATTCGAACGAGAAACACTTTTTGGATGCTATCTGGGATGCAGAAGCCGGAAAACATGTCGATTGGTTGATCTGAGCATTCCCTAAGAAGTTAAAGCCAACCGTATCTCAGAATTGACAAAAGAACTCAGTTTAGCCACGAACTGCAAATTTGGGTGCACAGTTCAAATTCGAATGAGAAACACAAATTGGATTGTATCCCAGATGCAGAGGCCGAAAAATAAGTCGATTGGTTGATCTGAGCTTTCCCCTAGAAGTTACAGCTAAGCGTATCAGAATTGAGGAAAGAACTCAATTTAGCCAGGAACTGGAAATTTGGATCCAGAGCTCAAATTCGAATGAGAAAGACATATTGGATGCTGTCTGGAATGCTAAACCTGACAAACAAGTCGATTGGTTGATCTGAGCTTTCCCTGAGAAGTTACAGCCAAGCGTATCTCAGAATTGACAAAAGAACTCAGTTTAGCCAGGTACTGCAAATTTGGATGCAGAGGTCAAGTTAGAACGAGAAACACATATTGGATGCTATCTGGAATGCTAAACCCGAAGAACAAGTTGATTGGTTGATCTGAGCTTTCCCTGAGAAGTTACAGCCAAGCGTATCTCAGAATTGAGGAAAGAACTCAGTTTAGCCATGAACTGCAAATTTGGATGCAGAGGTCAAGTTAGAACGAGAAACACATATTGGATGCTATCTGGAATGCTAAACCCGAAGAACAAGTTGATTGGTTGATCTGACCTTTCCCTGAGAAGGTACAGCCAACCGTATCTCAGAATTGTCAAACGAACTCAATTTATCCAGGTACTGCAAATTTGGATCCAGAGGTCGAATTCGAACGAGAAACACATATTGGAGGGTATCTCGGATGCAGAAGCCGAAAAACAAGTCGATTGGTTGATCTGACCTTTCCCTGAGAAGGTACAGCCAACCGTATCTCAGAATTGACAAAAGAACTCAGTTTACCCAGGTACTGCAAATTTGGATCCAGAACTCAAATTCCAACGAGAAACACATATTGGATGCTATCTGGAATGCTAAACCCGAAAAACAAGTCGATTGGTTGATCTGAGCTTTCCCTGAGAAGTTACAGCCAACCGTATCTCAGAATTGAGGAAAGAACTCAATTTAGCCAGGAACTGGAAATTTGGATCCAGAGCTCAAATTCGAACGAGAAACACATATTGGATGCTATTTGGAATGCTAAACCCGAAAAACAAGTTGATTGATTGATCCGAGCTTTCCCTGAGAAGTTACAGCAAAGCATATATCAGAATTGTCAAAAGAACTCAGTTTAGCCAGGTACTGCAAATTTGGATCCAGAGCTCAAATTCGAAAGAGAAACACATATTGGACGATATCTGGAATGCAGAAGGCGAAAAACAAGTCGATTGGTTGATCTGACCTTTCCCTGAGAAGGTACAGCCAACCGTATCTCAGAATTGAGGAAAGAACTCAATTTTGCCAGGAACTGCAAATTTGGATCCAGAGCTCAAATTCGAACGAGAAACACATATTGGATGCTATCTGGGATGCAGAAGGCGAAAAACAAGTCGATTGGTTGATCTGAGCTTTCCCTGAGAAGTTAAAGCCAAGCGTATCTCAGAATTGACAAAAGAACTCAGTTTAGCCAGGTACTGCAAATTTGGATGCAGAGGTCAAGTTAGAACGAGAAACACATATTGGATGCTATCTGGAATGCTAAACCCGAAGAACAAGTTGATTGGTTGATCTGAACTTTCCCTGAGAAGTTACAGCCAAGCGTATCTCAGAATTGACAAAAGAACTCAGTTTACCCAGGAACTGCAAATTTGGATCCAGAGCTCAAATTCGAATGAGAAATACATATTGGATGCTATCTGGAATGCTAAACCTGAAAAACAAGTCGATTGGTTGATCTGAGCTTTCCCTGAGAAGTTACAGCCAAGCGTATCTCAGAATTGGCAAAAGAACTCAGCTTAGCCAGGTACTGCAAATTTGGATCCAGAGCTCAAATTCGAAAGAGAAACACATATTGGATGCTATCTGGAATGCAGAAGGCGAAAAACAAGTCGATTGGTTGATCTGAGCTTTCCCTGAGAAGTTACAGCCAAGCGTATCTCAGAATTGACAAAAGAACTCAGTTTAGCCAGGTACTGCAAATTTGGATGCAGAGGTCAAATTCGAACGAGAAACACAAATTGGAGGGTATCTCGGATGCAGAAGCCGAAAAACAAGTCGATTGGTTGATCTGACCTTTCCCTGAGAAGGTACAGCCAAGCGTATCTCAGAATTGACAAAAGAACTCAGTTTACCCAGGAACTGCAAATTTGGATCCAGAGCTCAAATTCGAATGAGAAATACATATTGGATGCTATCTGGAATGCTAAACCCGAAAAACAAGTTGATTGATTGATCTGAGCTTTCCCTAAGAAGTTACAGCAAAGCATTTATCAGAATTGTCAAAAGAACACAGTTTAGCCAGGTACTGCAAATTTGGATCCAGAGCTCAAATTCGAAAGAGAAACACATATTGGACGCTATCTGGAATGCAGAAGGCGAAAAACAAGTCGATTGGTTGATCTGACCTTTCCCTGAGAAGGTACACCCAACCGTATCTCAGAATTGAGGAAAGAACTCAATTTAGCCAGGAACTGCAAATTTGGATCCAGAGCTCAAATACGAACGAGAAACACATATTGGATGCTATCTGGAATACTAAACCCGAAAAACAAGTTGATTGGTTGATCTGAACTTTCCCTAAGAAGTTAAAGCCAACCTTATCTCAGAATCGACAAAATAACTCAGTTTAGCCAGGAACTGCAAATTTGGATCCAGGGCTCAAATTCGAACGAGAAACACATATTGGATGCTATCTGGGATGCAGAAGGCGAAAAACAAGTCGATTGGTTGATCTGAGCTTTCCCTAAGAAGTTAAAGCCAACCGTATCTCAGAATCGACAAAATAGTTTAGCCAGGAACTGCAAATTTGGATCCAGAGCTCAAATTCGAACGAGAAACACATATTGGATGCTATCTGGAATGCTAAACCCGAAAAACAAGTAGATTGGTTGATCTGAGCTTTCCCTGAGAAGTTACAGCAAAACATATCCCAGAATTATCAAAAGAAGTCAGTTTAGCCAGGTACTGCAAATTTGGATCCAGAGCTCAAATTCGAACGAGAAACACATATTGGATGCTATCTGGGATGCAGAAGCCGACAAACAAGTCGATTGGTTGATCTGAGCTTTCCCTGAGAAGTTACAGCAAAGCATATCTCAGAATTGTCAAAAGAACTCAGTTTAGCCAGGTACTGCAAATTTGGATGCAGAGGTCAAATTCGAACGAGAAACACAAATTGGATGCAGAAGCCGAAAAACAAATCGATTGGTTGATCTGACCATTCCATGAGAAGTTACAGCAAAGCATATCTCAGAATTGAGGAAAGAACTCAATTTAGCCAGGAACTGCAAATTTGGATCCAGAGCTCAAATTCGAACGAGAAACACATATTGGATGCTATCTGGAATGCTAAACCCGAAAAACAAGTTGATTGGTTGATCTGAGCTTTCCCTGAGAAGTTACAGCAAAGCATATATCAGCATTGTCAAAAGGATTCAGTTTAGCCAGGTATTGCAAATTTGGATGCAGAGGTCAAATTCGAAAGAGAAACACAAATTGGAGGGTATCTCGGATGCAGAAGCCGAAAAACAAGTCGATTGGTTGATCTGACCTTTCCCTGAGAAGGTACAGCCAACCGTATCTCAGAATTGACAAAAGAACTCAGTTTACCCAGGAACTGCAAATTTGGATCCAGAGCTCAAATTCGAATGAGAAATACATATTGGATGCTATCTGGAATGCTAAACCTGAAAAACAAGTCGATTGGTTGATCTGAGCTTTCCCTGAGAAGTTACAGCCAAGCGTATCTCAGAATTGGCAAAAGAACTCAGCTTAGCCAGGTACTGCAAATTTGGATCCAGAGCTCAAATTCGAAAGAGAAACACATATTGGATGCTATCTGGAATGCAGAAGGCGAAAAACAAGTCGATTGGTTGATCTGAGCTTTCCCTGAGAAGGTACAGCCAAGCGTATCTCAGAATTGACAAAAGAACTCAGTTTAGCCAGGTACTGCAAATTTGGATGCAGAGGTCAAATTCGAACGAGAAACTAAAATTGGATGGTACCACGGATGCAGAAGCCGAAACACAAGTCGATTGGTTGATCTGAGTTTTCCCTGAGAAGTTACAGCAAAGCATATATCAGAATTGTCAAAAGAACTCAGTTTAGCCAGGTAATAATAATAATAATAAATAATAAATTAGAATTTATTAACCGCACCCTCTCCCCACAGGGACCCGGGGCGGTGCACAGGCATAATTAAAACAATATACAATAATACAAACATTACTAAAATAGAATTAAATAAATTACCCGTGCTAAAAATACAATTAAAAAACCATTAAACTTTATCGTTAAAAGACAGAGAGAACTATTCAAGGCCGGCCAGTCGAAAGAGATGGGTCTTCAGTTTTACACGGAAGGAGCGGAGGTCGGTGGTCGTTCTAATATCAGGGGGAAGGTCGTTCCAGAGGGCCGGGCCCGCCACAGAGAGCGCCCTTCCCCTGGGCGTCGCCCGCTGACAAAGTCTAGTGGACGGCACCCGGAGAAGCCCCTCTCTGTGGGAGCGAATCGGTCGTGAGGATGTGTGGGGCAGGATCCGATCTCGCAGATAGCTAGGTCCCGAGCCATGGAGCGCTTTGAAGATGATGACTAACACCTTGAAGCGCACCCGGAAGACGACAGGTAGCCAGTGCAGCTCGCGCAAGAGCGGTGTTACATGGGCAAATCTAGAGGTGCCCATAATTGCTCGCGCGGCTGCATTCTGAACTAACTGAAGCCTCCGGGTGCACCTCGAGGGGAGCCCCATGTAGAGAGAGTTACAATAGTCCAGTCGGGATGTCACGAGGGCATGAGTGACTGTGCGAAGGGCGTCCCGATCCAATAGGGGGCGCAATTGGCGAACCAGGCAAACCTGGTAAAACGCCCTCCTGGCCACGGCTGTCACTTGCTCTTCCATAGACAGCCGGGTATCCAGGAGGACACCCAAATTGCGCGCCCCATCCACAGGGGCAAGATGTTCGCCCCCTATGGCCAGCGTTGGAGAAAGCTGGTTGAATCGGGCAGCCGGAAACCACAGCCACTCGGTCTTGGTCGGGTTGAGCCTAAGTCCGTTACTTCCCATCCAGATCCGCACGGCTTCCAGGCACTGGCACATCACCGCTACGGCATCGTTGGGGTGGTTTGGGGTAGATATGTACAGCTGGGTGTCGTCAGCGTACAGGTGGTACTCTACCCCAAAACCACGGATGATCTCACCCAGCGGCTTCATATATGCGTTAAACAGGAGAGGCGAGAGGACCGACCCCTGAGGCACTCCACATGTGAGTGGTCTCGGGGTCGACCTCTGCTCTCCTGCACGCACAAATTGCGATCGGCCAGAGAGGTAGGAGGAGAACCACCGCAACACGGTGCCTCCCACCCCCAACCCCCCCAGCCGATGCAATAAGATACCATGGTCGATGGTATCGAAAGCCGCTGAGAGGTCTAATAGGACCAGGATGGAAGAACATCCCCCATCTCTGGCCCTCCAGAGATCATCTACCAACGCGACCAATGCCGTCTCGGTGCTATGCCCGGGCCGAAAGCCGGACTGGCGCGGATCTAGATAGTCAACTTCCTCCAGGTGACGGGGAAACTGTTGTGCCACCACACTCTCAACAACCTTCGCCAAGAAGGGAAGGTTGGAGACTGGACGGTAGTTGTTCAAAAGAGCTGGGTCCAAAGAGGGCTTCTTGAGGAGGGGCCTCACCATAGCCTCTTTTAGGGAGGCAGGCAAGGAACCCTCACTCAAGGATGCGTTGATAACCTCTTGGAGCCAGCCTCGTGTCACCTCCCAGGATGCCAGTACAAGCCAGGAGGGGCACGGGTCCAATGAACATGTGGTGGCTCGCAGTCGCCCACGTAACCTGTCCATATCCTCGGAAGTAACGGGGTCAAACTCCTCCCAAACAAGATCTCCCTCGTGGCATCCCACTGGGCCATGAATGGTGGCTAGCTCACTCTGTATCTGGGCGGTTTTCTCCTGCAGAAAAATCACAAATTCCTCTGCCCTACCCTGTAACGGGGCTTCCCGCTCCCTCTGTTGAAGGAGGGAACGGGTCACCCTAAACAGGGCGGCAGGGCGGTTTTCTGCGGATGCTATGAGGGTGGCGCAATGATGACGTTTGGCCACCCTCAGCGCCACAATGTAAGTCCGTAAATGGGCTCTCACCTGTGTCCGGTCAGATTCAGAGCGGCTAGCCCTCCATCTTCTCTCTAGGCATCTCTTGCGGCGTTTCATCACCCACAGCCCCTCAGTAAACCAAGGAGCCAGGGTGGTTCGCCGCCGCGAGAGAGGCCGCAAGGGCGCGACCCGATCCAAGGCTCCCACGGCCGCACTATTCCATGCGGCCGTGAGGTCCTCCATCGGGGCGCGGGTCAGGGATACAGGAAATGGCCCAAGCGCTGTCTGGAACCCATCCGGGTCCATCAAGCGCCTGGGGCGGTACCAGATTGGTAACTCTGGTTCCGCCTCCCCGCGGAGGGGAGCAGCGGTCGGAAAGTCGAGTCGGAGAAGTGAGTGGTCTGACCATGACAAGGGTATGATGTCTATGTCCCCTGTACCCAGATCACTCTTCCATTGGCCCGAGACGAAGATGAGGTCCGGCGTATGTCCACCCTCATGAGTGGGGCCTTGAATTACTTGGGTCAGGTCCATGGCCGTCATGGAAGCCATGAACTCCCGAGCTACCGCGGATGATTCGCCCAACGATGGCAGATTAAAGTCCCCCATAACTATAAGTCTGGGGGTCTCCACTGCCACCGTGGCGATCACCTCCAGGAGCTCGGGCAGGGCTGCTGCTACATAGCGGGGAGCCAGGTATACAACCAGCAAGCCCAACTGCCTCCCTAGGCCCCACTTCATGCAAAGGGACTCACAGCCGGAGGTCTGCGGCACAATGGTCTCTCTCGGCTCCAGGCCTTCCTTGATAATGACCGCTACCCCACCACCCCTGCCTAGGGCCCGCGGCTGATGAAATGCGCGGTAGCCTGGTGGGCACATTTCAACGAGGGGATGACCTCCCTCGTGGCCCAACCAGGTCTCCGCAATTCCTACCAGGTCCGGCTCCCCCTCTGACACAAGGTCACTAATGAGGGGGGCTTTGTTGACAACGGACCTGGCGTTGCAAAACATCAGCCGCAGACCCTGGCTCTGTATTCCCTGGCCACCTAGCCTGCGAGGGTTGTGGCACCCGACCGTTTTTAACCAACGGCTGCGTGCCACCAACCGGGAGGATGAAAATTGTCTCCCCTCGGTCCTGCCCCTCCCCACGACCCTCTGAATTGGTATGCCCTCCTGAGGAACGACTCGAGTATCCCCCTGCCTTTCGCCTTCCGCTTCCCGCCGTCGACTGCTATCCTGGCCCTTACTACTAATTGCTGTTTCCATCTCCATCTGTCTACCCTCCCTGGGACCCCCTAAAATAACCAATAATTTACCAATTAAAAATCCCCTAAGGCCGCGCTTCGCCCGTCTCTCCGGATTAATATATCCATCATCGAGACGGGCCCTCGATAGTGTAGAGGGCCAGACCTGCGAGAGCGGGGACTCTCGCAGCAGTAAAAGGTTAGCTCTGGAGTACATTATACTATGCATAAATAATAAAGTTGTTAATAAATAATTAATAAATAGTTAATGTAGGTGAAATTCATCAGTGGGGCTGGGATTTAAAATACAAAGATTTTAAAAGAAATTAGAAGGTCGTTAGCCAAGATTTAAAGTCCTCAATTGATATTAAAATGAGATAAAGTGCAAACAATAAGGATATAAAGATGGTACAGCTCGCAATGTCAGTTGAAAATAGTCAATCAATGAGTTGTTCCGGCCCAAGATCTTAGGACAAATCCCGTCTTTCGGGAGCATGGCTCAGTTCTCAGTTCTCAGTCTCATGGGGAAGTTAAGTTGGTCAGCATGGCCAGCATGGCCGTTCGCGTCTCTTTCGGCTCTCTCACCGCCGCCATCTCTATCTCACCTGAGCCACCGCCTTCTCCACTGGCCTCTCAACGCTCCCACCATCGTTGGCCAGGCTTCCAGCGGCCGCTTCAGGGTTCCTCCACCAGCCTCTCGGCACTCACATGCCGCCATCATCCTTTAGCCTCCATACTCGCCATCGCCATCGCCACTGGCCTCCGGCGTTCTCCCTTCTCCGGCGCTCTCACCGCCGCCATCTCCCGCAGCCGCATTGCCACTCCAACTCCCGCAGCTGCGCCCCGTTCACCATCTTTCAAACACCTCTCCGCACCGCCATCCTCGTTACTACCATTAACGCCGTTGCCGCTGGCCTCACGGCGCTCTCACCACCGTCTCTGCCCCCCGGACGAGCCACAGCTGACATCAGCGTCGGGAGCTTCTGGCCGCGACCGGCGCCTCCGCCCTGTTTCCGGCATCGGGAACGCCGGCCACCGCTCCGCTCCGGCTCCGGCCCCCACTCCAAACGGCCCGCTCCGACGCTCTCACCGTCTGAGCGTCCCCGGAGCCGTGCCCACGCCCGACACCTCCGAAATCGCCGCGAACCTCATCCTGTAGTGCCAGGATGGATTCCTTACAGATGCCCAGCCCTCTAAACCATAAAAGAGGGCTGGGAGCACTAAAAAGGCTAACGAACCTCCACAGCCCGCACGGAGCTCCGGAGCTAACCCGCCATCTTGCGCACGCGCAGCTCCCTTGCTTCTGCAAATTTGGATCCAGAGGTCGAATTCGAACGAGAAACACAAATTCGAGGGTATCCCGGATGCAGAAGCCGAAAAACAAGTCGATTGGTTGATCTGACCTTTCCCTGAGAAGGTACAGCCAACCGTTTCTCAGAATTGACAAAAGAACTCAAGTTTACCCAGGAACTACAAATTTGGATGCAGAGGTCAAATTCGAACGAGAAACACATATTGGATGCTATCTGGAATGCTAAACCTGAAAAACAAGTCGATTGGTTGATCTGAGCTTTCCCTGAGAAGTTACAGCAAAGCATATCTCAGAATTGTCAAAAGAACTCAGTTTAGCCAGGTACTGCAAATTTGGATCCAGAACTCAAATTCCAACGAGAAACACATATTGGATGCTATCTGGAATGCTAAACCCGAAAAACAAGTCGATTGGTTGATCTGAGCTTTCCCTGAGAAGTTACAGCCAAGCGTATCTCAGAATTGTCAAAAAAACTCAGTTTAGCCAGGTACTGTAAATTTGGATCCAGAGCTCAAATTCGAACGAGAAACACAAATTGGATGCTATCTGGGATGCAGAAGGCGAAAAACAAGTCGATTGGTTGATCTGAGCTTTCCCTAAGAAGTTAAAGCCAACCGTATCTCAGAATTGACAAAAGAACTCAAGTTTACCCAGGAACTACAAATTTGGATGCAGAGGTCAAATTTGAACGAGAAACACATATTGGATGCTATCTGGAATGCAGAAGGCGAAAAACAAGTCGATTGGTTGATCTGACCTTTCCCTGAGAAGGTACAGCCAACCGTATCTCAGAATAGAGGAAAGAATTCAGTTTAGTCAGGAACTGCAAATTTGGATCCATAGCTCAAATTCGAACGAGAAACACTTTTTGGATGCTATCTGGGATGCAGAAGCCGGAAAACAAGTCGATTGGTTGATCTGAGCATTCCCTAAGAAGTTAAAGCCAACCGTATCTCAGAATTGACAAAAGAACTCAGTTTAGCCACGAACTGCAAATTTGGATGCACAGTTCAAATTCGAATGAGAAACACAAATTGGATGGTATCCCAGATGCAGAGGCCGAAAAATAAGTCGATTGGTTGATCTGAGCTTTCCCTGAGAAGTTACAGCTAAGCGTATCAGAATTGAGGAAAGAACTCAGTTTAGCCAGGTACTGCAAATTTGGATCCAGAGCTCAAATTCGAAAGAGAAACACATATTGGATGCTATCTGGAATGCAGAAGGCGAAAAACAAGTCGATTGGTTGATCTGAGCTTTCCCTGAGAAGTTACAGCCAAGCGTATCTCAGAATTGACAAAAGAACTCAGTTTAGCCAGGTACTGCAAATTTGGATGCAGAGGTCAAATTCGAACGAGAAACACAAATTGGAGGGTATCTCGGATGCAGAAGCCGAAAAACAAGTCGATTGGTTGATCTGACCTTTCCCTGAGAAGGTACAGCCAAGCGTATCTCAGAATTGACAAAAGAACTCAGTTTACCCAGGAACTGCAAATTTGGATCCAGAGCTCAAATTCGAATGAGAAATACATATTGGATGCTATCTGGAATGCTAAACCCGAAAAACAAGTTGATTGATTGATCTGAGCTTTCCCTAAGAAGTTACAGCAAAGCATTTATCAGAATTGTCAAAAGAACTCAGTTTAGCCAGGTACTGCAAATTTGGATCCAGAGCTCAAATTCGAAAGAGAAACACATATTGGACGCTATCTGGAATGCAGAAGGCGAAAAACAAGTCGATTGGTTGATCTGACCTTTCCCTGAGAAGGTACACCCAACCGTATCTCAGAATTGAGGAAAGAACTCAATTTAGCCAGGAACTGCAAATTTGGATCCAGAGCTCAAATACGAACGAGAAACACATATTGGATGCTATCTGGAATACTAAACCCGAAAAACAAGTTGATTGGTTGATCTGAACTTTCCCTAAGAAGTTAAAGCCAACCTTATCTCAGAATCGACAAAATAACTCAGTTTAGCCAGGAACTGCAAATTTGGATCCAGGGCTCAAATTCGAACGAGAAACACATATTGGATGCTATCTGGGATGCAGAAGGCGAAAAACAAGTCGATTGGTTGATCTGAGCTTTCCCTAAGAAGTTAAAGCCAACCGTATCTCAGAATCGACAAAATAGTTTAGCCAGGAACTGCAAATTTGGATCCAGAGCTCAAATTCGAACGAGAAACACATATTGGATGCTATCTGGAATGCTAAACCCGAAAAACAAGTAGATTGGTTGATCTGAGCTTTCCCTGAGAAGTTACAGCAAAACATATCCCAGAATTATCAAAAGAAGTCAGTTTAGCCAGGTACTGCAAATTTGGATCCAGAGCTCAAATTCGAACGAGAAACACATATTGGATGCTATCTGGGATTCAGAAGCCGACAAACAAGTCGATTGGTTGATCTGAGCTTTCCCTGAGAAGTTACAGCAAAGCATATCTCAGAATTGTCAAAAGAACTCAGTTTAGCCAGGTACTGCAAATTTGGATGCAGAGGTCAAATTCGAACGAGAAACACAAATTGGATGCAGAAGCCGAAAAACAAATCGATTGGTTGATCTGACCATTCCATGAGAAGGTACAGCCAACCGTATCTCAGAATTGAGGAAAGAACTCAATTTAGCCAGGAACTGCAAATTTGGATCCAGAGCTCAAATTCGAACGAGAAACACATATTGGATGCTATCTGGAATGCTAAACCCGAAAAACAAGTTGATTGGTTGATCTGAGCTTTCCCTGAGAAGTTACAGCAAAGCATATATCAGCATTGTCAAAAGGATTCAGTTTAGCCAGGTATTGCAAATTTGGATGCAGAGGTCAAATTCGAAAGAGAAACACAAATTGGAGGGTATCTCGGATGCAGAAGCCGAAAAACAAGTCGATTGGTTGATCTGACCTTTCCCTGAGAAGGTACAGCCAACCGTATCTCAGAATTGACAAAAGAACTCAGTTTACCCAGGAACTGCAAATTTGGATCCAGAGCTCAAATTCGAATGAGAAATACATATTGGATGCTATCTGGAATGCTAAACCTGAAAAACAAGTCGATTGGTTGATCTGAGCTTTCCCTGAGAAGTTACAGCCAAGCGTATCTCAGAATTGGCAAAAGAACTCAGCTTAGCCAGGTACTGCAAATTTGGATCCAGAGCTCAAATTCAAAAGAGAAACACATATTGGATGCTATCTGGAATGCAGAAGGCGAAAAACAAGTCGATTGGTTGATCTGAGCTTTCCCTGAGAAGGTACAGCCAAGCGTATCTCAGAATTGACAAAAGAACTCAGTTTAGCCAGGTACTGCAAATTTGGATGCAGAGGTCAAATTCGAACGAGAAACACAAATTCGAGGGTATCCCGGATGCAGAAGCCGAAAAACAAGTCGATTGGTTGATCTGACCTTTCCCTGAGAAGGTACAGCCAACCGTTTCTCAGAATTGACAAAAGAACTCAAGTTTACCCAGGAACTACAAATTTGGATGCAGAGGTCAAATTCGAACGAGAAACACATATTGGATGCTATCTGGAATGCTAAACCTGAAAAACAAGTCGATTGGTTGATCTGAGCTTTCCCTGAGAAGTTACAGCAAAGCATATCTCAGAATTGTCAAAAGAACTCAGTTTAGCCAGGTACTGCAAATTTGGATCCAGAACTCAAATTCCAACGAGAAACACATATTGGATGCTATCTGGAATGCTAAACCCGAAAAACAAGTCGATTGGTTGATCTGAGCTTTCCCTGAGAAGTTACAGCCAAGCGTATCTCAGAATTGTCAAAAAAACTCAGTTTAGCCAGGTACTGTAAATTTGGATCCAGAGCTCAAATTCGAACGAGAAACACAAATTGGATGCTATCTGGGATGCAGAAGGCGAAAAACAAGTCGATTGGTTGATCTGAGCTTTCCCTAAGAAGTTAAAGCCAACCGTATCTCAGAATTGACAAAAGAACTCAAGTTTACCCAGGAACTACAAATTTGGATGCAGAGGTCAAATTCGAACGAGAAACACATATTGGATGCTATCTGGAATGCAGAAGGCGAAAAACAAGTCGATTGGTTGATCTGACCTTTCCCTGAGAAGGTACAGCCAACCGTATCTCAGAATAGAGGAAAGAATTCAGTTTAGTCAGGAACTGCAAATTTGGATCCATAGCTCAAATTCGAACGAGAAACACTTTTTGGATGCTATCTGGGATGCAGAAGCCGGAAAACAAGTCGATTGGTTGATCTGAGCATTCCCTAAGAAGTTAAAGCCAACCGTATCTCAGAATTGACAAAAGAACTCAGTTTAGCCACGAACTGCAAATTTGGATGCACAGTTCAAATTCGAATGAGAAACACAAATTGGATGGTATCCCAGATGCAGAGGCCGAAAAATAAGTCGATTGGTTGATCTGAGCTTTCCCTGAGAAGTTACAGCTAAGCGTATCAGAATTGAGGAAAGAACTCAATTTAGCCAGGAACTGGAAATTTGGATCCAGAGCTCAAATTCGAATGAGAAAGACATATTGGATGCTGTCTGGAATGCTAAACCTGACAAACAAGTCGATTGGTTGATCTGAGCTTTCCCTGAGAAGTTACAGCCAAGCGTATCTCAGAATTGACAAAAGAACTCAGTTTAGCCAGGTACTGCAAATTTGGATCCAGAGCTCAAATTCGAACGAGAAACACATATTGGATGCTATCTGGGATGTAGAAGCTGAAAAACAAGTCGATTGGTTGATCTGAGCTTTCCCTAAGAAGTTAAAGCCAACCGTATCTCATAATTGAGGAAAGAACTCAGTTTAGCCATGAACTGCAAATTTGGATGCAGAGGTCAAATTCGAATGAGAAAGACATATTGGATGCTATCTGGAATGCTAAACCTGACAAACAAGTTGATTGGTTGATCTGAGCTTTCCCTGAGAAGTTACAGCCAAGCGTATCTCAGAATTGTCAAAAGAACTCAATTTAGCCAGGAACTGCAACTTTGGATCCAGAGCTCAAATTCGAACGAGAAACACATATTGGATGCTATCTGGGATGCAGAAGGCGAAAAACAAGTCGATTGGTTGATCTGAGCTTTCCCTAAGAAGTTAAAGCCAACCGTATCTCAGAATCGACAAAATAGTTTAGCCAGGAACTGCAAATTTGGATCCAGAGCTCGAATTCGAACGTGAAACACATATTGGATGCTATCTGGGATGCAGAAGGCGAAAAACAAGTTGATTGGTTGATCTGAGCTTTCCCTGAGAAGTTACAGCAAAACATATCCCAGAATTATCAAAAGAAGTCAGTTTAGCCAGGTACTGCAAATTTGGATCCAGAGCTCAAATTCGAACGAGAAACACATATTGGATGCTATCTGGGATGCAGAAGGCGAAAAACAAGTCGATTGGTTGATCTGAGTTTTCCCTAAGAAGTTAAAGCCAACCGTATCTCAGAAATGACGAAAGAACTCAGTTTACCCAGGAACTGCAAATTTGGATGCAGAGGTCAAATTCTAACGAGAAACACATATTGGATGCTATCTGGAATGCTAAACCCGAAAAACAAGTCGATTGGTTGATCTGAGCTTTCCCTGAGAAGTTACAGCAAAGCATATCTCAGAATTGTCAAAAGAACTCAGTTTAGCCAGGTACTGCAAATTTGGATCCGGAACTCAAATTCGAACGAGAAACACAAATTGGATGCTATCTGGGATGCAGAAGGCGAAAAACAAGTCGATTGGTTGATCTGAGCTTTCCCTAAGAAGTTAAAGCCAACCGTATCTCAGAATTGACAAAAGAACTCAAGTTTACCCAGGAACTACAAATTTGGATGCAGAGGTCAAATTCGAACGAGAAACACAAATTGGATGGTATCCCAGATGCAGAGGCCGAAAAATAAGTCGATTGGTTGATCTGAGCTTTCCCTGAGAAGGTACAGCCAACCGTATCTCAGAATAGAGGAAAGAATTCAGTTTAGTCAGAAACTGCAAATTTGGATCCATAGCTCAAATTCGAACGAGAAATACTTTTTGGATGCTATCTGGGATGCAGAAGCCGGAAAACAAGTCGATTGGTTGATCTGAGCATTCCCTAAGAAGTTAAAGCCAACCGTATCTCAGAATTGACAAAAGAACTCAGTTTAGCCACGAACTGCAAATTTGGATGCACAGTTCAAATTCGAATGAGAAACACAAATTGGATGGTATCCCAGATGCAGAGGCCGAAAAATAAGTCGATTGGTTGATCTGAGCTTTCCCTGAGAAGTTACAGCTAAGCGTATCAGAATTGAGGAAAGAACTCAATTTAGCCAGGAACTGGAAATTTGGATCCAGAGCTAAAATTCGAATGAGAAAGACATATTGGATGCTGTCTGGAATGCTAAACTGACAAACAAGTCGATTGGTTGATCTGAGCTTTCCCTGAGAAGTTACAGCCAAGCGTATCTCAGAATTGACAAAAGAACTCAGTTTAGCCAGGTACTGCAAATTTGGATCCAGAGCTCAAATTCGAACGAGAAACACATATTGGATGCTATCTGGGATGTAGAAGCTGAAAAACAAGTCGATTGGTTGATCTGAGCTTTCCCTAAGAAGTTAAAGCCAACCGTATCTCATAATTGAGGAAAGAACTCAGTTTAGCCATGAACTGCAAATTTGGATGCAGAGGTCAAATTCGAATGAGAAAGACATATTGGATGCTATCTGGAATGCTAAACCTGACAAACAAGTTGATTGGTTGATCTGAGCTTTCCCTGAGAAGTTACAGCGAAGCGTATCTCAGAATTGTCAAAAGAACTCAATTTAGCCAGGAACTGCAACTTTGGATCCAGAGCTCAAATTCGAACGAGAAACACATATTGGATGCTATCTGGGATGCAGAAGGCGAAAAACAAGTCGATTGGTTGATCTGAGCTTTCCCTAAGAAGTTAAAGCCAACCGTATCTCAGAATCGACAAAATAGTTTAGCCAGGAACTGCAAATTTGGATCCAGAGCTCGAATTCGAACGTGAAACACATATTGGATGCTATCTGGAATGCTAAACCCGAAAAACAAGTTGATTGGTTGATCTGAGCTTTCCCTGAGAAGTTACAGCAAAACATATCCCAGAATTATCAAAAGAAGTCAGTTTAGCCAGGTACTGCAAATTTGGATCCAGAGCTCAAATTCGAACGAGAAACACATATTGGATGCTATCTGGGATGCAGAAGGCGAAAAACAAGTCGATTGGTTGATCTGAGTTTTCCCTAAGAAGTTAAAGCCAACCGTATCTCAGAAATGACAAAAGAACTCAGTTTACCCAGGAACTGCAAATTTGGATGCAGAGGTCAAATTCTAACGAGAAACACATATTGGATGCTATCTGGAATGCTAAACCCGAAAAACAAGTCGATTGGTTGATCTGAGCTTTCCCTGAGAAGTTACAGCCAAGCGTATATCAGAATTGACAAAAGAACTCAATTTAGCAAGGAACTGCAAATTTGGATGCAGAGCTCAAATTCGAACGGAAAACACATATTGGATGGTATCTGGGATGCAGAAGCCGAAAAACAAGTCGATTGGTTGATCTGAGCTTTCCCTGAGAAGTTACAGCCAAGCGTATATCAGAATTGACAAAAGAACTCAGTTTAGCCAGGAACTGCAAATTTGGATCCAGAGCTCAAATTCGAACGAGAAACACATATTGGATGGTATCTGGGATGCAGAAGCCGACAAACAAGTCGATTGGTTGATCTGAGCTTTCCCTGAGAAGTTACAGCCAAGCGTATATCACAATTGACAAAAGAACTCAATTTAGCCAGGAACTGCAAATTTGGATCCAGAGCTCAAATTCGAACGAGAAACACATATTGGATGCTATCTGGAATGCTAAACCCGAAAAACAAGTCGATTGGTTGATCTGAGCTTTCCCTGAGAAGTTACAGCCAAGCGTATCTCAGTATTGAGGAAAGAACTCAATTTAGCCAGGAACTGCAAATTTGGATCCAGAGCTCAAATTCGAACGAGAAACACATATTGGATGGTATCTGGGATGCAGAAGCCGACAAATAAGTCGATTGGTTGATCTGAGCTTTCCCTGAGAAGTTACAGCCAAGCGTATATCAGAATTGACAAAAGAACTCAGTTTAGCCAGGAACTGCAAATTTGGATCCAGAGCTCAAATTCGAACGAGAAACACATATTGGATGGTATCTGGAATGCTAAACCCGAAAAACAAGTCGATTGGTTGATCTGAGCTTTCCCAGAGAAGTTACAGCCAAGCGTCTATCAGAATTGACAAAAGAACTCAATTTAGCCAGGAACTGCAAATTTGGATCCAGAGCTCAAATTCGAACGAGAAACACATATTGGATGGTTTCTGGGATGCAGAAGCCGAAAAACAAGTCGATTGGTTGATCTGAGCTTTCCCTGAGATGTTACAGCCAAGCGTATATCAGAATTGACAAAAGAACTCAGTTTAGCAAGGAACTGCAAATTTGGATGCAGAGCTCAAATTCGAACGGGAAACACATATTGGATGGTATCTGGGATGCAGAAGCCGAAAAACAAGTCGATTGGTTGATCTGAGCTTTCCCTGAGAAGTTACAGCCAAGCGTATATCAGAATTGACAAAAGAACTCAGTTTAGCCAGGAACTGCAAATTTGGATCCAGAGCTCAAATTCGAACGAGAAACACATATTGGATGGTATCTGGGATGCAGAAGCCGACAAACAAGTCGATTGGTTGATCTGAGCTTTCCCTGAGAAGTTACAGCCAAGCGTATATCACAATTGACAAAAGAACTCAATTTAGCCAGGAACTGCAAATTTGGATCCAGAGCTCAAATTCGAACGAGAAACACATATTGGATGCTATCTGGAATGCTAAACCCGAAAAACAAGTCGATTGGTTGATCTGAGCTTTCCCTGAGAAGTTACAGCCAAGCGTATCTCAGTATTGAGGAAAGAACTCAATTTAGCCAGGAACTGCAAATTTGGATCCAGAGCTCAAATTCGAACGAGAAACACATATTGGATGGTATCTGGGATGCAGAAGCCGACAAACAAGTCGATTGGTTGATCTGAGCTTTCCCTGAGAAGTTACAGCCAAGCGTATATCAGAATTGACAAAAGAACTCAGTTTAGCCAGGAACTGCAAATTTGGATCCAGAGCTCAAATTCGAACGAGAAACACATATTGGATGCTATCTGGAATGCTAAACCCGAAAAACAAGTCGATTGGTTGATCTGAGCTTTCCCTGAGAAGTTACAGCCGTGTATATCAGAATTGAGGAAAGAATTCAATTTAGCCAAGAACTGCAAATTTGGATCCAGAGTTCAAATTCGAACGAGAAACACAAATTGGATGCTATCTGGGATGTAGAAGCTGAAAAACAAGGCGATTGGTAGATCTGAGCTTTCCCTGAGAAGTTACAGCCAAGCGTATATCAGAATTGACAAAAGAACTCAGTTTAGCCAGGAACTGCAAATTTGGATCCAGAGCTCAAATTCGAACGAGAAACACATATTGGATGGTATCTGGAATGCTAAACCCGAAAAACAAGTCGATTGGTTGATCTGAGTTTTCCCTAAGAAGTTAAAGCCAACCGTATCTCAGAAATGACAAAAGAACTCAGTTTACCCAGGAACTGCAAATTTGGATGCAGAGGTCAAATTCTAACGAGAAACACATATTGGATGCTATCTGGAATGCTAAACCCGAAAAACAAGTCGATTGGTTGATCTGAGCTTTCCCTGAGAAGTTACAGCCAAGCGTATATCAGAATTGACAAAAGAACTCAATTTAGCAAGGAACTGCAAATTTGGATGCAGAGCTCAAATTCGAACGGAAAACACATATTGGATGGTATCTGGGATGCAGAAGCCGAAAAACAAGTCGATTGGTTGATCTGAGCTTTCCCTGAGAAGTTACAGCCAAGCGTATATCAGAATTGACAAAAGAACTCAGTTTAGCCAGGAACTGCAAATTTGGATCCAGAGCTCAAATTCGAACGAGAAACACATATTGGATGGTATCTGGGATGCAGAAGCCGACAAACAAGTCGATTGGTTGATCTGAGCTTTCCCTGAGAAGTTACAGCCAAGCGTATATCACAATTGACAAAAGAACTCAATTTAGCCAGGAACTGCAAATTTGGATCCAGAGCTCAAATTCGAACGAGAAACACATATTGGATGCTATCTGGAATGCTAAACCCGAAAAACAAGTCGATTGGTTGATCTGAGCTTTCCCTGAGAAGTTACAGCCAAGCGTATCTCAGTATTGAGGAAAGAACTCAATTTAGCCAGGAACTGCAAATTTGGATCCAGAGCTCAAATTCGAACGAGAAACACATATTGGATGGTATCTGGGATGCAGAAGCCGACAAATAAGTCGATTGGTTGATCTGAGCTTTCCCTGAGAAGTTACAGCCAAGCGTATATCAGAATTGACAAAAGAACTCAGTTTAGCCAGGAACTGCAAATTTGGATCCAGAGCTCAAATTCGAACGAGAAACACATATTGGATGGTATCTGGAATGCTAAACCCGAAAAACAAGTCGATTGGTTGATCTGAGCTTTCCCAGAGAAGTTACAGCCAAGCGTCTATCAGAATTGACAAAAGAACTCAATTTAGCCAGGAACTGCAAATTTGGATCCAGAGCTCAAATTCGAACGAGAAACACATATTGGATGGTTTCTGGGATGCAGAAGCCGAAAAACAAGTCGATTGGTTGATCTGAGCTTTCCCTGAGATGTTACAGCCAAGCGTATATCAGAATTGACAAAAGAACTCAGTTTAGCAAGGAACTGCAAATTTGGATGCAGAGCTCAAATTCGAACGGGAAACACATATTGGATGGTATCTGGGATGCAGAAGCCGAAAAACAAGTCGATTGGTTGATCTGAGCTTTCCCTGAGAAGTTACAGCCAAGCGTATATCAGAATTGACAAAAGAACTCAGTTTAGCCAGGAACTGCAAATTTGGATCCAGAGCTCAAATTCGAACGAGAAACACATATTGGATGGTATCTGGGATGCAGAAGCCGACAAACAAGTCGATTGGTTGATCTGAGCTTTCCCTGAGAAGTTACAGCCAAGCGTATATCACAATTGACAAAAGAACTCAATTTAGCCAGGAACTGCAAATTTGGATCCAGAGCTCAAATTCGAACGAGAAACACATATTGGATGCTATCTGGAATGCTAAACCCGAAAAACAAGTCGATTGGTTGATCTGAGCTTTCCCTGAGAAGTTACAGCCAAGCGTATCTCAGTATTGAGGAAAGAACTCAATTTAGCCAGGAACTGCAAATTTGGATCCAGAGCTCAAATTCGAACGAGAAACACATATTGGATGGTATCTGGGATGCAGAAGCCGACAAACAAGTCGATTGGTTGATCTGAGCTTTCCCTGAGAAGTTACAGCCAAGCGTATATCAGAATTGACAAAAGAACTCAGTTTAGCCAGGAACTGCAAATTTGGATCCAGAGCTCAAATTCGAACGAGAAACACATATTGGATGCTATCTGGAATGCTAAACCCGAAAAACAAGTCGATTGGTTGATCTGAGCTTTCCCTGAGAAGTTACAGCCGTGTATATCAGAATTGAGGAAAGAATTCAATTTAGCCAAGAACTGCAAATTTGGATCCAGAGTTCAAATTCGAACGAGAAACACAAATTGGATGCTATCTGGGATGTAGAAGCTGAAAAACAAGGCGATTGGTAGATCTGAGCTTTCCCTGAGAAGTTACAGCCAAGCGTATATCAGAATTGACAAAAGAACTCAGTTTAGCCAGGAACTGCAAATTTGGATCCAGAGCTCAAATTCGAACGAGAAACACATATTGGATGGTATCTGGGATGCAGAAGCCGAAAAACAAGTCGATTGGTTGATCTGAGCTTTCCCTGAGAAGTTACAGCCAAGCGTATATCAGAATTGACAAAAGAACTCAGTTTAGCCAGGAACTGCAAATTTGGATCCAGAGCTCAAATTCGAACGAGAAACACATATTGGATGGTATCTGGAATGCTAAACCCGAAAAACAAGTCGATTGGTTGATCTGAGCTTTCCCAGAGAAGTTACAGCCAAGCGTATATCAGAATTGACAAAAGAACTCAATTTAGCCAGGAACTGCAAGTTTGGATCCAGAGCTCAAATTCGAACGAGAAACACATATTGGATGGTTTCTGGGATGCAGAAGCCGAAAAACAAGTCGATTGGTTGATCTGAGCTTTCCCTGAGATGTTACAGCCAAGCGTATATCAGAATTGACAAAAGAACTCAATTTAGCCAGGAACTGCAAGTTTGGATCCAGAGCTCAAATTCGAACGAGAAACACATATTGGATGGTATCTGGGATGCAGAAGCCGACAAACAAGTCGATTAGTTGATCTGAGCTTTCCCTGAGAAGTTACAGCCAAGCGTATATCACAATTGACAAAAGAACTCAGTTTAGCCAGGAACTGCAAATTTGGATCCAGAGCTCAAATTCGAACGAGAAACACATATTGGATGGTATCTGGGATGCAGAAGCCGAAAAACAAGTCGATTGGTTGATCTGAGCTTTCCCTGAGAAGTTACAGCCAAGCGTATCTCAGTATTGAGGAAAGAACTCAATTTAGCCAGGAACTGCAAATTTTGATCGAGAGCTCAAATTTGAACGAGAAACACAAATTGTATGGTATCTGGGATGTAGAAGCTGAAAAACAAGTCGATTGGTTGATCTGAGCTTTCCCTGAGAAGTTACAGCCAAGTGTATATCAGAATTGAGGAAAGAACTCAATTTAGCCAGGAACTGCAAATTTGGATCCAGAGCTCAAATTCGAACGAGAAACACATATTGGATGGTATCTGGGATGCAGAAGCCGACAAACAAGTCGATTGGTTGATCTGAGCTTTCCCTGAGAAGTTACAGCCAAGCGTATATCAGAATTGACAAAAGAACTCAGTTTAGCCAGGAACTGCAAATTTGGATCCAGAGCTCAAATTCGAACGAGAAACACATATTGGATGGTATCTGGAATGCTAAACCCGAAAAACAAGTCGATTGGTTGATCTGAGCTTTCCCAGAGAAGTTACAGCCAAGCGTCTATCAGAATTGACAAAAGAACTCAATTTAGCCAGGAACTGCAAATTTGGATCCAGAGCTCAAATTCGAACGAGAAACACATATTGGATGGTTTCTGGGATGCAGAAGCCGAAAAACAAGTCGATTGGTTGATCTGAGCTTTCCCTGAGATGTTACAGCCAAGCGTATATCAGAATTGACAAAAGAACTCAGTTTAGCAAGGAACTGCAAATTTGGATGCAGAGCTCAAATTCGAACGGGAAACACATATTGGATGGTATCTGGGATGCAGAAGCCGAAAAACAAGTCGATTGGTTGATCTGAGCTTTCCCTGAGAAGTTACAGCCAAGCGTATATCAGAATTGACAAAAGAACTCAGTTTAGCCAGGAACTGCAAATTTGGATCCAGAGCTCAAATTCGAACGAGAAACACATATTGGATGGTATCTGGGATGCAGAAGCCGACAAACAAGTCGATTGGTTGATCTGAGCTTTCCCTGAGAAGTTACAGCCAAGCGTATATCACAATTGACAAAAGAACTCAATTTAGCCAGGAACTGCAAATTTGGATCCAGAGCTCAAATTCGAACGAGAAACACATATTGGATGCTATCTGGAATGCTAAACCCGAAAAACAAGTCGATTGGTTGATCTGAGCTTTCCCTGAGAAGTTACAGCCAAGCGTATCTCAGTATTGAGGAAAGAACTCAATTTAGCCAGGAACTGCAAATTTGGATCCAGAGCTCAAATTCGAACGAGAAACACATATTGGATGGTATCTGGGATGCAGAAGCCGACAAACAAGTCGATTGGTTGATCTGAGCTTTCCCTGAGAAGTTACAGCCAAGCGTATATCAGAATTGACAAAAGAACTCAGTTTAGCCAGGAACTGCAAATTTGGATCCAGAGCTCAAATTCGAACGAGAAACACATATTGGATGCTATCTGGAATGCTAAACCCGAAAAACAAGTCGATTGGTTGATCTGAGCTTTCCCTGAGAAGTTACAGCCGTGTATATCAGAATTGAGGAAAGAATTCAATTTAGCCAAGAACTGCAAATTTGGATCCAGAGTTCAAATTCGAACGAGAAACACAAATTGGATGCTATCTGGGATGTAGAAGCTGAAAAACAAGGCGATTGGTAGATCTGAGCTTTCCCTGAGAAGTTACAGCCAAGCGTATATCAGAATTGACAAAAGAACTCAGTTTAGCCAGGAACTGCAAATTTGGATCCAGAGCTCAAATTCGAACGAGAAACACATATTGGATGGTATCTGGGATGCAGAAGCCGAAAAACAAGTCGATTGGTTGATCTGAGCTTTCCCTGAGAAGTTACAGCCAAGCGTATATCAGAATTGACAAAAGAACTCAGTTTAGCCAGGAACTGCAAATTTGGATCCAGAGCTCAAATTCGAACGAGAAACACATATTGGATGGTATCTGGAATGCTAAACCCGAAAAACAAGTCGATTGGTTGATCTGAGCTTTCCCAGAGAAGTTACAGCCAAGCGTATATCAGAATTGACAAAAGAACTCAATTTAGCCAGGAACTGCAAGTTTGGATCCAGAGCTCAAATTCGAACGAGAAACACATATTGGATGGTTTCTGGGATGCAGAAGCCGAAAAACAAGTCGATTGGTTGATCTGAGCTTTCCCTGAGATGTTACAGCCAAGCGTATATCAGAATTGACAAAAGAACTCAATTTAGCCAGGAACTGCAAGTTTGGATCCAGAGCTCAAATTCGAACGAGAAACACATATTGGATGGTATCTGGGATGCAGAAGCCGACAAACAAGTCGATTAGTTGATCTGAGCTTTCCCTGAGAAGTTACAGCCAAGCGTATATCACAATTGACAAAAGAACTCAGTTTAGCCAGGAACTGCAAATTTGGATCCAGAGCTCAAATTCGAACGAGAAACACATATTGGATGGTATCTGGGATGCAGAAGCCGAAAAACAAGTCGATTGGTTGATCTGAGCTTTCCCTGAGAAGTTACAGCCAAGCGTATCTCAGTATTGAGGAAAGAACTCAATTTAGCCAGGAACTGCAAATTTTGATCGAGAGCTCAAATTTGAACGAGAAACACAAATTGTATGGTATCTGGGATGTAGAAGCTGAAAAACAAGTCGATTGGTTGATCTGAGCTTTCCCTGAGAAGTTACAGCCAAGTGTATATCAGAATTGAGGAAAGAACTCAATTTAGCCAGGAACTGCAAATTTGGATCCAGAGCTCAAATTCGAACGAGAAACACATATTGGATGGTATCTGGGATGCAGAAGCCGACAAACAAGTCGATTGGTTGATCTGAGCTTTCCCTGAGAAGTTACAGCCAAGCGTATATCAGAATTGACAAAAGAACTCAGTTTAGCCAGGAACTGCAAATTTGGATCCAGAGCTCAAATTCGAACGAGAAACACATATTGGATGGTATCTGGAATGCTAAACCCGAAAAACAAGTCGATTGGTTGATCTGAGCTTTCCCAGAGAAGTTACAGCCAAGCGTCTATCAGAATTGACAAAAGAACTCAATTTAGCCAGGAACTGCAAATTTGGATCCAGAGCTCAAATTCGAACGAGAAACACATATTGGATGGTTTCTGGGATGCAGAAGCCGAAAAACAAGTCGATTGGTTGATCTGAGCTTTCCCTGAGATGTTACAGCCAAGCGTATATCAGAATTGACAAAAGAACTCAGTTTAGCAAGGAACTGCAAATTTGGATGCAGAGCTCAAATTCGAACGGGAAACACATATTGGATGGTATCTGGGATGCAGAAGCCGAAAAACAAGTCGATTGGTTGATCTGAGCTTTCCCTGAGAAGTTACAGCCAAGCGTATATCAGAATTGACAAAAGAACTCAGTTTAGCCAGGAACTGCAAATTTGGATCCAGAGCTCAAATTCGAACGAGAAACACATATTGGATGGTATCTGGGATGCAGAAGCCGACAAACAAGTCGATTGGTTGATCTGAGCTTTCCCTGAGAAGTTACAGCCAAGCGTATATCACAATTGACAAAAGAACTCAATTTAGCCAGGAACTGCAAATTTGGATCCAGAGCTCAAATTCGAACGAGAAACACATATTGGATGCTATCTGGAATGCTAAACCCGAAAAACAAGTCGATTGGTTGATCTGAGCTTTCCCTGAGAAGTTACAGCCAAGCGTATCTCAGTATTGAGGAAAGAACTCAATTTAGCCAGGAACTGCAAATTTGGATCCAGGGCTCAAATTCGAACGAGAAACACATATTGGATGGTATCTGGGATGCAGAAGCCGACAAACAAGTCGATTGGTTGATCTGAGCTTTCCCTGAGAAGTTACAGCCAAGCGTATATCAGAATTGACAAAAGAACTCAGTTTAGCCAGGAACTGCAAATTTGGATCCAGAGCTCAAATTCGAACGAGAAACACATATTGGATGCTATCTGGAATGCTAAACCCGAAAAATAAGTCGATTGGTTGATCTGAGCTTTCCCTGAGAAGTTACAGCCGTGTATATCAGAATTGAGGAAAGAATTCAATTTAGCCAAGAACTGCAAATTTGGATCCAGAGTTCAAATTCGAACGAGAAACACAAATTGGATGCTATCTGGGATGTAGAAGCTGAAAAACAAGGCGATTGGTAGATCTGAGCTTTCCCTGAGAAGTTACAGCCAAGCGTATATCAGAATTGACAAAAGAACTCAGTTTAGCCAGGAACTGCAAATTTGGATCCAGAGCTCAAATTCGAACGAGAAACACATATTGGATGGTATCTGGGATGCAGAAGCCGAAAAACAAGTCGATTGGTTGATCTGAGCTTTCCCTGAGAAGTTACAGCCAAGCGTATATCAGAATTGACAAAAGAACTCAGTTTAGCCAGGAACTGCAAATTTGGATCCAGAGCTCAAATTCGAACGAGAAACACATATTGGATGGTATCTGGAATGCTAAACCCGAAAAACAAGTCGATTGGTTGATCTGAGCTTTCCCAGAGAAGTTACAGCCAAGCGTATATCAGAATTGACAAAAGAACTCAATTTAGCCAGGAACTGCAAGTTTGGATCCAGAGCTCAAATTCGAACGAGAAACACATATTGGATGGTATCTGGGATGCAGAAGCCGACAAACAAGTCGATTGGTTGATCTGAGCTTTCCCTGAGAAGTTACAGCCAAGCGTATATCAGAATTGACAAAAGAACTCAGTTTAGCCAGGAACTGCAAATTTGGATCCAGAGCTCAAATTCGAACGAGAAACACATATTGGATGCTATCTGGAATGCTAAACCCGAAAAATAAGTCGATTGGTTGATCTGAGCTTTCCCTGAGAAGTTACAGCCGTGTATATCAGAATTGAGGAAAGAATTCAATTTAGCCAAGAACTGCAAATTTGGATCCAGAGTTCAAATTCGAACGAGAAACACAAATTGGATGCTATCTGGGATGTAGAAGCTGAAAAACAAGGCGATTGGTAGATCTGAGCTTTCCCTGAGAAGTTACAGCCAAGCGTATATCAGAATTGACAAAAGAACTCAGTTTAGCCAGGAACTGCAAATTTGGATCCAGAGCTCAAATTCGAACGAGAAACACATATTGGATGGTATCTGGGATGCAGAAGCCGAAAAACAAGTCGATTGGTTGATCTGAGCTTTCCCTGAGAAGTTACAGCCAAGCGTATATCAGAATTGACAAAAGAACTCAGTTTAGCCAGGAACTGCAAATTTGGATCCAGAGCTCAAATTCGAACGAGAAACACATATTGGATGGTATCTGGAATGCTAAACCCGAAAAACAAGTCGATTGGTTGATCTGAGCTTTCCCAGAGAAGTTACAGCCAAGCGTCTATCAGAATTGACAAAAGAACTCAATTTAGCCAGGAACTGCAAGTTTGGATCCAGAGCTCAAATTCGAACGAGAAACACATATTGGATGGTTTCTGGGATGCAGAAGCCGAAAAACAAGTCGATTGGTTGATCTGAGCTTTCCCTGAGATGTTACAGCCAAGCGTATATCAGAATTGACAAAAGAACTCAGTTTAGCAAGGAACTGCAAATTTGGATCCAGAGCTCAAATTCGAACGAGAAACACATATTGGATGGTATCTGGGATGCAGAAGCCGACAAACAAGTCGATTAGTTGATCTGAGCTTTCCCTGAGAAGTTACAGCCAAGCGTATATCACAATTGACAAAAGAACTCAGTTTAGCCAGGAACTGCAAATTTGGATCCAGAGCTCAAATTCGAACGAGAAACACATATTGGATGGTATCTGGGATGCAGAAGCCGAAAAACAAGTCGATTGGTTGATCTGAGCTTTCCCTGAGAAGTTACAGCCAAGCGTATCTCAGTATTGAGGAAAGAACTCAATTTAGCCAGGAACTGCAAATTTTGATCGAGAGCTCAAATTTGAACGAGAAACACAAATTGGATGGTATCTGGGATGTAGAAGCTGAAAAACAAGTCGATTGGTTGATCTGAGCTTTCCCTGAGAAGTTACAGCCAAGTGTATATCAGAATTGAGGAAAGAACTCAATTTAGCCAGGAACTGCAAATTTGGATCCAGTGCTCAAATTCGAACGAGAAACACATATTGGATGGTATCTGGAATGCTAAACCCGAAAAACAAGTCGATTGGTTGATCTGAGCTTTCCCAGAGAAGTTACAGCCAAGCGTATATCAGAATTGACAAAAGAACTCAATTTAGCCAGGAACTGCAAATTTGGATCCAGAGCTCAAATTCGAACGAGAAACACATATTGGATGGTTTCTGGGATGCAGAAGCCGAAACACAAGTCGATTGGTTGATCTGAGCTTTCCCTGAGAAGTTACAGCAAAGCATATATCAGAATTGTCAAAAGAACTCAGTTTAGCCAGGTACTGCAAATTTGGATCCAGAGGTCGAATTCGAACGAGAAACACAAATTGGAGGGTATCCCGGATGCAGAAGCCGAAAAACAAGTCGATTGGTTGATCTGACCATTCCATGAGAAGGTACAGCCAACCGTATCTCAGAATTGAGGAAAGAACTCAATTTAGCCAGGAACTGCAAATTTGGATCCAGAGCTCAAATTCGAACGAGAAACACATATTGGATGCTATCTGGAATGCTAAACCCGAAAAACAAGTCGATTGGTTGATCTGAGCTTTCCCTGAGAAGTTACAGCCAAGCGTATATCAGAATTGACAAAAGAACTCAGTTTAGCCAGGAACTGCAAATTTGGATCCAGAGCTCAAATTCGAACGAGAAACACATATTGGATGCTATCTGGAATGCTAAACCCGAAAAACAAGTCGATAGGTTGATCTGAGCTTTCCCTGAGAAGTTACAGCCGTGTATATCAGAATTGAGGAAAGAATTCAATTTAGCCAAGAACTGCAAATTTGGATCCAGAGTTCAAATTCGAACGAGAAACACAAATTGGATGCGATCTGGGATGTAGAAGCTGAAAAACAAGGCGATTGGTAGATCTGAGCTTTCCCTGAGAAGTTACAGCCAAGCGTATATCAGAATTGACAAAAGAACTCAGTTTAGCCAGGAACTGCAAATTTGGATCCAGAGCTCAAATTCGAACGAGAAACACATATTGGATGGTATCTGTGATGCAGAAGCCGAAAAACAAGTCGATTGGTTGATCTGAGCTTTCCCTGAGAAGTTACAGCCAAGCGTATATCAGAATTGACAAAAGAACTCAGTTTAGCCAGGAACTGCAAATTTGGATCCAGAGCTCAAATTCGAACGAGAAACACATATTGGATGGTATCTGGAATGCTAAACCCGAAAAACAAGTCGATTGGTTGATCTGAGCTTTCCCAGAGAAGTTACAGCCAAGCGTCTATCAGAATTGACAAAAGAACTCAATTTAGCCAGGAACTGCAAATTTGGATCCAGAGCTCAAATTCGAACGAGAAACACATATTGGATGGTTTCTGGGATGCAGAAGCCGAAAAACAAGTCGATTGGTTGATCTGAGCTTTCCCTGAGATGTTACAGCCAAGCGTATATCAGAATTGACAAAAGAACTCAGTTTAGCAAGGAACTGCAAATTTGGATCCAGAGCTCAAATTCGAACGAGAAACACATATTGGATGGTATCTGGGATGCAGAAGCCGACAAACAAGTCGATTAGTTGATCTGAGCTTTCCCTGAGAAGTTACAGCCAAGCGTATATCACAATTGACAAAAGAACTCAGTTTAGCCAGGAACTGCAAATTTGGATCCAGAGCTCAAATTCGAACGAGAAACACATATTGGATGGTATCTGGGATGCAGAAGCCGAAAAACAAGTCGATTGGTTGATCTGAGCTTTCCCTGAGAAGTTACAGCCAAGCGTATCTCAGTATTGAGGAAAGAACTCAATTTAGCCAGGAACTGCAAATTTTGATCGAGAGCTCAAATTTGAACGAGAAACACAAATTGGATGGTATCTGGGATGTAGAAGCTGAAAAACAAGTCGATTGGTTGATCTGAGCTTTCCCTGAGAAGTTACAGCCAAGTGTATATCAGAATTGAGGAAAGAACTCAATTTAGCCAGGAACTGCAAATTTGGATCCAGTGCTCAAATTCGAACGAGAAACACATATTGGATGGTATCTGGAATGCTAAACCCGAAAAACAAGTCGATTGGTTGATCTGAGCTTTCCCAGAGAAGTTACAGCCAAGCGTATATCAGAATTGACAAAAGAACTCAATTTAGCCAGGAACTGCAAATTTGGATCCAGAGCTCAAATTCGAACGAGAAACACATATTGGATGGTTTCTGGGATGCAGAAGCCGAAACACAAGTCGATTGGTTGATCTGAGCTTTCCCTGAGAAGTTACAGCAAAGCATATATCAGAATTGTCAAAAGAACTCAGTTTAGCCAGGTACTGCAAATTTGGATCCAGAGGTCGAATTCGAACGAGAAACACAAATTGGAGGGTATCCCGGATGCAGAAGCCGAAAAACAAGTCGATTGGTTGATCTGACCATTCCATGAGAAGGTACAGCCAACCGTATCTCAGAATTGAGGAAAGAACTCAATTTAGCCAGGAACTGCAAATTTGGATCCAGAGCTCAAATTCGAACGAGAAACACATATTGGATGCTATCTGGAATGCTAAACCCGAAAAACAAGTCGATTGGTTGATCTGAGCTTTCCCTGAGAAGTTACAGCCAAGCGTATATCAGAATTGACAAAAGAACTCAGTTTAGCCAGGAACTGCAAATTTGGATCCAGAGCTCAAATTCGAACGAGAAACACATATTGGATGCTATCTGGAATGCTAAACCCGAAAAACAAGTCGATAGGTTGATCTGAGCTTTCCCTGAGAAGTTACAGCCGTGTATATCAGAATTGAGGAAAGAATTCAATTTAGCCAAGAACTGCAAATTTGGATCCAGAGTTCAAATTCGAACGAGAAACACAAATTGGATGCGATCTGGGATGTAGAAGCTGAAAAACAAGGCGATTGGTAGATCTGAGCTTTCCCTGAGAAGTTACAGCCAAGCGTATATCAGAATTGACAAAAGAACTCAGTTTAGCCAGGAACTGCAAATTTGGATCCAGAGCTCAAATTCGAACGAGAAACACATATTGGATGGTATCTGGGATGCAGAAGCCGAAAAACAAGTCGATTGGTTGATCTGAGCTTTCCCTGAGAAGTTACAGCCAAGCGTATATCAGAATTGACAAAAGAACTCAGTTTAGCCAGGAACTGCAAATTTGGATCCAGAGCTCAAATTCGAACGAGAAACACATATTGGATGGTATCTGGAATGCTAAACCCGAAAAACAAGTCGATTGGTTGATCTGAGCTTTCCCAGAGAAGTTACAGCCAAGCGTCTATCAGAATTGACAAAAGAACTCAATTTAGCCAGGAACTGCAAATTTGGATCCAGAGCTCAAATTCGAACGAGAAACACATATTGGATGGTTTCTGGGATGCAGAAGCCGAAAAACAAGTCGATTGGTTGATCTGAGCTTTCCCTGAGATGTTACAGCCAAGCGTATATCAGAATTGACAAAAGAACTCAGTTTAGCAAGGAACTGCAAATTTGGATGCAGAGCTCAAATTCGAACGGGAAACACATATTGGATGGTATCTGGGATGCAGAAGCCGAAAAACAAGTCGATTGGTTGATCTGAGCTTTCCCTGAGAAGTTACAGCCAAGCGTATATCAGAATTGACAAAAGAACTCAGTTTAGCCAGGAACTGCAAATTTGGATCCAGAGCTCAAATTCGAACGAGAAACACATATTGGATGGTATCTGGGATGCAGAAGCCGACAAACAAGTCGATTGGTTGATCTGAGCTTTCCCTGAGAAGTTACAGCCAAGCGTATATCACAATTGACAAAAGAACTCAATTTAGCCAGGAACTGCAAATTTGGATCCAGAGCTCAAATTCGAACGAGAAACACATATTGGATGCTATCTGGAATGCTAAACCCGAAAAACAAGTCGATTGGTTGATCTGAGCTTTCCCTGAGAAGTTACAGCCAAGCGTATCTCAGTATTGAGGAAAGAACTCAATTTAGCCAGGAACTGCAAATTTGGATCCAGAGTTCAAATTCGAACGAGAAACACAAATTGGATGCTATCTGGGATGTAGAAGCTGAAAAACAAGGCGATTGGTAGATCTGAGCTTTCCCTGAGAAGTTACAGCCAAGCGTATATCAGAATTGACAAAAGAACTCAGTTTAGCCAGGAACTGCAAATTTGGATCCAGAGCTCAAATTCGAACGAGAAACACATATTGGATGGTATCTGGGATGCAGAAGCCGAAAAACAAGTCGATTGGTTGATCTGAGCTTTCCCTGAGAAGTTACAGCCAAGCGTATATCAGAATTGACAAAAGAACTCAGTTTAGCCAGGAACTGCAAATTTGGATCCAGAGCTCAAATTCGAACGAGAAACACATATTGGATGGTATCTGGAATGCTAAACCCGAAAAACAAGTCGATTGGTTGATCTGAGCTTTCCCAGAGAAGTTACAGCCAAGCGTATATCAGAATTGACAAAAGAACTCAATTTAGCCAGGAACTGCAAGTTTGGATCCAGAGCTCAAATTCGAACGAGAAACACATATTGGATGGTTTCTGGGATGCAGAAGCCGAAAAACAAGTCGATTGGTTGATCTGAGCTTTCCCTGAGATGTTACAGCCAAGCGTATATCAGAATTGACAAAAGAACTCAGTTTAGCAAGGAACTGCAAATTTGGATCCAGAGCTCAAATTCGAACGAGAAACACATATTGGATGGTATCTGGGATGCAGAAGCCGACAAACAAGTCGATTAGTTGATCTGAGCTTTCCCTGAGAAGTTACAGCCAAGCGTATATCACAATTGACAAAAGAACTCAGTTTAGCCAGGAACTGCAAATTTGGATCCAGAGCTCAAATTCGAACGAGAAACACATATTGGATGGTATCTGGGATGCAGAAGCCGAAAAACAAGTCGATTGGTTGATCTGAGCTTTCCCTGAGAAGTTACAGCCAAGCGTATCTCAGTATTGAGGAAAGAACTCAATTTAGCCAGGAACTGCAAATTTTGATCGAGAGCTCAAATTTGAACGAGAAACACAAATTGGATGGTATCTGGGATGTAGAAGCTGAAAAACAAGTCGATTGGTTGATCTGAGCTTTCCCTGAGAAGTTACAGCCAAGTGTATATCAGAATTGAGGAAAGAACTCAATTTAGCCAGGAACTGCAAATTTGGATCCAGTGCTCAAATTCGAACGAGAAACACATATTGGATGGTATCTGGAATGCTAAACCCAAAAAACAAGTCGATTGGTTGATCTGAGCTTTCCCAGAGAAGTTACAGCCAAGCGTATATCAGAATTGACAAAAGAACTCAATTTAGCCAGGAACTGCAAATTTGGATCCAGAGCTCAAATTCGAACGAGAAACACATATTGGATGGTTTCTGGGATGCAGAAGCCGAAACACAAGTCGATTGGTTGATCTGAGCTTTCCCTGAGAAGTTACAGCAAAGCATATATCAGAATTGTCAAAAGAACTCAGTTTAGCCAGGTACTGCAAATTTGGATCCAGAGGTCGAATTCGAACGAGAAACACAAATTGGAGGGTATCCCGGATGCAGAAGCCGAAAAACAAGTCGATTGGTTGATCTGACCATTCCATGAGAAGGTACAGCCAACCGTATCTCAGAATTGAGGAAAGAACTCAATTTAGCCAGGAACTGCAAATTTGGATCCAGAGCTCAAATTCGAACGAGAAACACATATTGGATGCTATCTGGAATGCTAAACCCGAAAAACAAGTCGATTGGTTGATCTGAGCTTTCCCTGAGAAGTTACAGCCAAGCGTATATCAGAATTGACAAAAGAACTCAGTTTAGCCAGGAACTGCAAATTTGGATCCAGAGCTCAAATTCGAACGAGAAACACATATTGGATGCTATCTGGAATGCTAAACCCGAAAAACAAGTCGATAGGTTGATCTGAGCTTTCCCTGAGAAGTTACAGCCGTGTATATCAGAATTGAGGAAAGAATTCAATTTAGCCAAGAACTGCAAATTTGGATCCAGAGTTCAAATTCGAACGAGAAACACAAATTGGATGCGATCTGGGATGTAGAAGCTGAAAAACAAGGCGATTGGTAGATCTGAGCTTTCCCTGAAAAGTTACAGCCAAGCGTATATCAGAATTGACAAAAGAACTCAGTTTAGCCAGGAACTGCAAATTTGGATCCAGAGCTCAAATTCGAACGAGAAACACATATTGGATGGTATCTGGGATGCAGAAGCCGAAAAACAAGTCGATTGGTTGATCTGAGCTTTCCCTGAGAAGTTACAGCCAAGCGTATATAAGAATTGACAAAAGAACTCAGTTTAGCCAGGAACTGCAAATTTGGATCCAGAGCTCAAATTCGAACGAGAAACACATATTGGATGGTATCTGGAATGCTAAACCCGAAAAACAAGTCGATTGGTTGATCTGAGCTTTCCCAGAGAAGTTACAGCCAAGCGTATATCAGAATTGACAAAAGAACTCAATTTAGCCAGGAACTGCAAGTTTGGATCCAGAGCTCAAATTCGAACGAGAAACACATATTGGATGGTTTCTGGGATGCAGAAGCCGAAAAACAAGTCGATTGGTTGATCTGAGCTTTCCCTGAGATGTTACAGCCAAGCGTATATCAGAATTGACAAAAGAACTCAGTTTAGCAAGGAACTGCAAATTTGGATCCAGAGCTCAAATTCGAACGAGAAACACATATTGGATGGTATCTGGGATGCAGAAGCCGACAAACGTCGATTGGTTGATCTGAGCTTTCCCTGAGAAGTTACAGCCAAGCGTATATCACAATTGACAAAAGAACTCAATTTAGCCAGGAACTGCAAATTTGGATCCAGAGCTCAAATTCGAACGAGAAACACATATTGGATGCTATCTGGAATGCTAAACCCGAAAAACAAGTTGATTGGTTGATCTGAGCTTTCCCTGAGAAGTTACAGCAAAGCATATATCAGCATTGTCAAAAGGACTCAGTTTAGCCAGGTATTGCAAATTTGGATGCAGAGGTCAAATTCGAAAGAGAAACACAAATTGGAGGGTATCTCGGATGCAGAAGCCGAAAAACAAGTCGATTGGTTGATCTGAGCTTTCCCTGAGAAGGTACAGCCAAGCGTATCTCAGAATTGACAAAAGAACTCAGTTTAGCCAGGAACTGCAAATTTGGATCCAGAGCTCAAATTCGACCGAGAAACACATATTGGATGGTATCTGGAATGCTAAACCCGAAAAACAAGTCGATTGGTTGATCTGAGCTTTCCCAGAGAAGTTACAGCCAAGCGTCTATCAGAATTGACAAAAGAACTCAATTTAGCCAGGAACTGCAAATTTGGATCCAGAGCTCAAATTCGAACGAGAAACACATATTGGATGGTTTCTGGGATGCAGAAGCCGAAAAACAAGTCGATTGGTTGATCTGAGCTTTCCCTGAGATGTTACAGCCAAGCGTATATCAGAATTGACAAAAGAACTCAGTTTAGCAAGGAACTGCAAATTTGGATGCAGAGCTCAAATTCGAACGGGAAACACATATTGGATGGTATCTGGGATGCAGAAGCCGAAAAACAAGTCGATTGGTTGATCTGAGCTTTCCCTGAGAAGTTACAGCCAAGCGTATATCAGAATTGACAAAAGAACTCAGTTTAGCCAGGAACTGCAAATTTGGATCCAGAGCTCAAATTCGAACGAGAAACACATATTGGATGGTATCTGGGATGCAGAAGCCGACAAACAAGTCGATTGGTTGATCTGAGCTTTCCCTGAGAAGTTACAGCCAAGCGTATATCACAATTGACAAAAGAACTCAATTTAGCCAGGAACTGCAAATTTGGATCCAGAGCTCAAATTCGAACGAGAAACACATATTGGATGCTATCTGGAATGCTAAACCCGAAAAACAAGTCGATTGGTTGATCTGAGCTTTCCCTGAGAAGTTACAGCCAAGCGTATCTCAGTATTGAGGAAAGAACTCAATTTAGCCAGGAACTGCAAATTTGGATCCAGAGCTCAAATTCGAACGAGAAACACATATTGGATGGTATCTGGGATGCAGAAGCCGACAAACAAGTCGATTGGTTGATCTGAGCTTTCCCTGAGAAGTTACAGCCAAGCGTATATCAGAATTGACAAAAGAACTCAGTTTAGCCAGGAACTGCAAATTTGGATCCAGAGCTCAAATTCGAACGAGAAACACATATTGGATGCTATCTGGAATGCTAAACCCGAAAAACAAGTCGATTGGTTGATCTGAGCTTTCCCTGAGAAGTTACAGCCGTGTATATCAGAATTGAGGAAAGAATTCAATTTAGCCAAGAACTGCAAATTTGGATCCAGAGCTCAAATTCGAACGAGAAACACATATTGGATGGTATCTGGAATGCTAAACCCGAAAAACAAGTCGATTGGTTGATCTGAGCTTTCCCAGAGAAGTTACAGCCAAGCGTATATCAGAATTGACAAAAGAACTCAATTTAGCCAGGAACTGCAAGTTTGGATCCAGAGCTCAAATTCGAACGAGAAACACATATTGGATGGTTTCTGGGATGCAGAAGCTGAAAAACAAGTCGATTGGTTGATCTGAGCTTTCCCTGAGATGTTACAGCCAAGCGTATATCACAATTGACAAAAGAACTCAGTTTAGCAAGGAACTGCAAATTTGGATCCAGAGCTCAAATTCGAACGAGAAACACATATTGGATGGTATCTGGGATGCAGAAGCCGAAAAACAAGTCGATTGGTTGATCTGAGCTTTCCCTGAGATGTTACAGCCAAGCGTATATCACAATTGACAAAAGAACTCAGTTTAGCCAGGAACTGCAAATTTGGATCCAGAGCTCAAATTCGAACGAGAAACACATATTGGATGGTATCTGGGATGCAGAAGCCGAAAAACAAGTCGATTGGTTGATCTGAGCTTTCCCTGAGAAGTTACAGCCAAGTGTATATCAGAATTGAGGAAAGAATTTAGCCAGGAACTGCAAATTTGGATCCAGAGCTCAAATTCGAATGAGAAACACATATTGGATGGTATCTGGAATGCTAAACCCGAAAAACAAGTCGATTGGTTGATCTGAGCTTTCCCTGAGAAGTTACAGCCAAGCGTATCTCAGTATTGAGGAAAGAACTCAATTTAGCCAGGAACTGCAAATTTTGATCGAGAGCTCAAATTTGAACGAGAAACACAAATTGGATGGTATCTGGGATGTAGAAGGTGAAAAACAAGTCGATTGGTTGATCTGAGCTTTCCCTGAGAAGTTACAGCCAAGTGTATATCAGAATTGAGGAAAGAACTCAATTTAGCCAGGAACTGCAAATTTGGATCCAGTGCTCAAATTCGAACGAGAAACACATATTGGATGGTATCTGGAATGCTAAACCCGAAAAACAAGTCGATTGGTTGATCTGAGCTTTCCCAGAGAAGTTACAGCCAAGCGTATATCAGAATTGACAAAAGAACTCAATTTAGCCAGGAACTGCAAATTTGGATCCAGAGCTCAAATTCGAGCGAGAAACACATATTGGATGGTTTCTGGGATGCAGAAGCCGAAACACAAGTCGATTGGTTGATCTGAGCTTTCCCTGAGAAGTTACAGCAAAGCATATATCAGAATTGTCAAAAGAACTCAGTTTAGCCAGGTACTGCAAATTTGGATCCAGAGGTCGAATTCGAACGAGAAACACAAATTGGAGGGTATCCCGGATGCAGAAGCCGAAAAACAAGTCGATTGGTTGATCTGACCATTCCATGAGAAGGTACAGCCAACAGTATCTCAGAATTGAGGAAAGAACTCAATTTAGCCAGGAACTGCAAATTTGGATCCAGAGCTCAAATTCGAACGAGAAACACATATTGGATGCTATCTGGAATGCTAAACCCGAAAAACAAGTCGATTGGTTGATCTGAGCTTTCCCTGAGAAGTTACAGCCAAGCGTATATCAGAATTGACAAAAGAACTCAGTTTAGCCAGGAACTGCAAATTTGGATCCAGAGCTCAAATTCGAACGAGAAACACATATTGGATGCTATCTGGAATGCTCAACCCGAAAAACAAGTCGATAGGTTGATCTGAGCTTTCCCTGAGAAGTTACAGCCGTGTATATCAGAATTGAGGAAAGAATTCAATTTAGCCAAGAACTGCAAATTTGGATCCAGAGTTCAAATTCGAACGAGAAACACAAATTGGATGCGATCTGGGATGTAGAAGCTGAAAAACAAGGCGATTGGTAGATCTGAGCTTTCCCTGAGAAGTTACAGCCAAGCGTATATCAGAATTGACAAAAGAACTCAGTTTAGCCAGGAACTGCAAATTTGGATCCAGAGCTCAAATTCGAACGAGAAACACATATTGGATGGTATCTGGGATGCAGAAGCCGAAAAACAAGTCGATTGGTTGATCTGAGCTTTCCCTGAGAAGTTACAGCCAAGCGTATATCAGAATTGACAAAAGAACTCAATTTAGCCAGGAACTGCAAGTTTGGATCCAGAGCTCAAATTCGAACGAGAAACACATATTGGATGGTTTCTGGGATGCAGAAGCCGAAAAACAAGTCGATTGGTTGATCTGAGCTTTCCCTGAGATGTTACAGCCAAGCGTATATCAGAATTGACAAAAGAACTCAGTTTAGGAAGGAACTGCAAATTTGGATCCAGAGCTCAAATTCGAACGAGAAACACATATTGGATGGTATCTGGGATGCAGAAGCCGACAAACGTCGATTGGTTGATCTGAGCTTTCCCTGAGAAGTTAAAGCCAACCGTATCTCAGAAATGACAAAAGAACTCAAGTTTACCCAGGAACTACAAATTTGGATGCAGAGGTCAAATTCGAACGAGAAACACATATTGGATGCTATCTGGAATGCTAAACCCGAAAAACAAGTTGATTGGTTGATCTGAGCTTTCCCTGAGAAGTTACAGCAAAGCATATATCAGCATTGTCAAAAGGACTCAGTTTAGCCAGGTATTGCAAATTTGGATGCAGATGTCAAATTCGAAAGAGAAACACAAATTGGAGGGTATCTCGGATGCAGAAGCCGAAAAACAAGTCGATTGGTTGATCTGAGCTTTCCCTGAGAAGGTACAGCCAAGCGTATCTCAGAATTGACAAAAGAACTCAGTTTAGCCAGGTACTGTAAATTTGGATCCAGAGCTCAAATTCGAACGAGAAACACAAATTGGATGCTATCTGGGATTCAGAAGGCGAAAAACAAGTCGATTGGTTGATCTGAGCTTTCCCTAAGAAGTTAAAGGCACCCGTATCTCAGAATTGACAAAAGAACTCAAGTTTACCCAGGAACTACAAATTTGGATGCAGAGGTCAAATTCGAACGAGAAACACATATTGGATGCTATCTGGAATGCAGAAGGCGAAAAACAAGTCGATTGGTTGATCTGACCTTTCCCTGAGAAGGTACAGCCAACCGTATCTCAGAATAGAGGAAAGAATTCAGTTTAGTCAGGAACTGCAAATTTGGATCCATAGCTCAAATTCGAACGAGAAACACTTTTTGGATGCTATCTGGGATGCAGAAGCCGGAAAACAAGTCGATTGGTTGATCTGAGCATTCCCTAAGAAGTTAAAGCCAACCGTATCTCAGAATTGACAAAAGAACTCAGTTTAGCCACGAACTGCAAATTTGGATGCACAGTTCAAATTCGAATGAGAAACACAAATTGGATGGTATCCCAGATGCAGAGGCCGAAAAATAAGTCGATTGGTTGATCTGAGCTTTCCCTGAGAAGTTACAGCTAAGCGTATCAGAATTGAGGAAAGAACTCAATTTAGCCAGGAACTGGAAATTTGGATCCAGAGCTCAAATTCGAATGAGAAAGACATATTGGATGCTATCTGGGATGTAGAAGCTGAAAAACAAGTCGATTGGTTGATCTGAGCTTTCCCTAAGAAGTTAAAGCCAACCGTATCTCATAATTGAGGAAAGAACTCAGTTTAGCCATGAACTGCAAATTTGGATGCAGAGGTCAAATTCGAATGAGAAAGACATATTGGATGGTATCTGGGATGCAGAAGCCGAAAAACAAGTCGATTGGTTGATCTGAGCTTTCCCAGAGAAGTTACAGCCAAGCGTATCTCAGTATTGAGGAAAGAACTCAATTTAGCCAGGAACTGCAAATTTGGATCCAGAGCTCAAATTCGAACGAGAAACACATATTGGATGGTATCTGGGATGCAGAAGCCGAAAAACAAGTCGATTGGTTGATCTGAGCTTTCCCTGAGAAGTTACAGCCAACCGTATCTCAGAATAGAGGAAAGAACTCAGTTTAGCCACGAACTGCAAATTTGGATGCACAGTTCAAATTCGAATGAGAAACACAAATTGGATGGTATCCCAGATGCAGAGGCCGAAAAATAAGTCGATTGGTTGATCTGAGCTTTCCCTGAGAAGTTACAGCTAAGCGTATCAGAATTGAGGAAAGAACTCAATTTAGCCAGGAACTGGAAATTTGGATCCAGAGCTCAAATTCGAATGAGAAAGACATATTGGATGCTGTCTGGAATGCTAAACCTGACAAACAAGTCGATTGGTTGATCTGAGCTTTCCCTGAGAAGTTACAGCCAAGCGTATCTCAGAATTGACAAAAGAACTCAGTTTAGCCAGGTACTGCAAATTTGGATCCAGAGCTCAAATTCGAACGAGAAACACATATTGGATGCTATCTGGGATGTAGAAGCTGTAAAACAAGTCGATTGGTTGATCTGAGCTTTCCCTAAGAAGTTAAAGCCAACCGTATCTCAGAATCGACAAAATAGTTTAGCCAGGAACTGCAAATTTGGATCCAGAGCTCGAATTCGAACGTGAAACACATATTGGATGCTATCTGGAATGCTAAACCCGAAAAACAAGTTGATTGGTTGATCTGAGCTTTCCCTGAGAAGTTACAGCAAAACATATCCCAGAATTATCAAAAGAAGTCAGTTTAGCCAGGTACTGCAAATTTGGATCCAGAGCTCAAATTCGAACGAGAAACACATATTGGATGCTATCTGGGATGCAGAAGGCGAAAAACAAGTCGATTGGTTGATCTGAGTTTTCCCTAAGAAGTTAAAGCCAACCGTATCTCAGAAATGACAAAAGAACTCAGTTTACCCAGGAACTGCAAATTTGGATGCAGAGGTCAAATTCTAACGAGAAACACATATTGGATGCTATCTGGAATGCTAAACCCGAAAAACAAGTCGATTGGTTGATCTGAGCTTTCCCAGAGAAGTTACAGCCAAGCGTATCTCAGTATTGAGGAAAGAACTCAATTTAGCCAGGAACTGCAAATTTGGATCCAGAGCTCAAATTCGAACGAGAAACACATATTGGATGGTATCTGGGATGCAGAAGCCGAAAAACAAGTCGATTGGTTGATCTGAGCTTTCCCTGAGAAGTTACAGCCAAGCGTATATCAGAATTGACAAAAGAACTCAGTTTAGCCAGGAACTGCAAATTTGGATCCAGAGCTCAAATTCGAACGAGAAACACATATTGGATGGTATCTGGAATTCTAAACCCGAAAAACAAGTCGATTGGTTGATCTGAGCTTTCCCAGAGAAGTTACAGCAAAGCATATCTCAGAATTGTCAAAAGAACTCAGTTTAGCCAGGTACTGCAAATTTGGATCCAGAACTCAAATTCCAACGAGAAACACATATTGGATGCTATCTGGAATGCTAAACCCGAAAAACAAGTCGATTGGTTGATCTGAGCTTTCCCTGAGAAGTTACAGCCAAGCGTATCTCAGAATTGTCAAAAAAACTCAGTTTAGCCAGGTACTGTAAATTTGGATCCAGAGCTCAAATTCGAACGAGAAACACAAATTGGATGCTATCTGGGATGCAGAAGGCGAAAAACAAGTCGATTGGTTGATCTGAGCTTTCCCTAAGAAGTTAAAGCCAACCGTATCTCAGAATTGACAAAAGAACTCAAGTTTACCCAGGAACTACAAATTTGGATGCAGAGGTCAAATTCGAACGAGAAACACATATTGGATGCTATCTGGAATGCAGAAGGCGAAAAACAAGTCGATTGGTTGATCTGACCTTTCCCTGAGAAGGTACAGCCAACCGTATCTCAGAATAGAGGAAAGAATTCAGTTTAGTCAGGAACTGCAAATTTGGATCCATAGCTCAAATTCGAACGAGAAACACTTTTTGGATGCTATCTGGGATGCAGAAGCCGGAAAACAAGTCGATTGGTTGATCTGAGCATTCCCTAAGAAGTTAAAGCCAACCGTATCTCAGAATTGACAAAAGAACTCAGTTTAGCCACGAACTGCAAATTTGGATGCACAGTTCAAATTCGAATGAGAAACACAAATTGGATGGTATCCCAGATGCAGAGGCCGAAAAATAAGTCGATTGGTTGATCTGAGCTTTCCCTGAGAAGTTACAGCTAAGCGTATCAGAATTGAGGAAAGAACTCAATTTAGCCAGGAACTGGAAATTTGGATCCAGAGCTCAAATTCGAATGAGAAAGACATATTGGATGCTGTCTGGAATGCTAAACCTGACAAACAAGTCGATTGGTTGATCTGAGCTTTCCCTGAGAAGTTACAGCCAAGCGTATCTCAGAATTGACAAAAGAACTCAGTTTAGCCAGGTACTGCAAATTTGGATCCAGAGCTCAAATTCGAACGAGAAACACATATTGGATGCTATCTGGGATGTAGAAGCTGAAAAACAAGTCGATTGGTTGATCTGAGCTTTCCCTAAGAAGTTAAAGCCAACCGTATCTCATAATTGAGGAAAGAACTCAGTTTAGATATGAACTGCAAATTTGGATGCAGAGGTCAAATTCGAATGAGAAAGACATATTGGATGCTACCTGGAATGCTAAACCTGACAAACAAGTTGATTGGTTGATCTGACCTTTCCCTGAGAAGTTACAGCCAAGCGTATCTCAGAATTGTCAAAAGAACTCAATTTAGCCAGGAACTGCAACTTTGGATCCAGAGCTCAAATTCGAACGAGAAACACATATTGGATGCTATCTGGGATGCAGAAAGCGAAAAACAAGTCGATTGGTTGATCTGAGCTTTCCCTAAGAAGTTAAAGCCAACCGTATCTCAGAATCGACAATATAGTTTAGCCAGGAACTGCAAATTTGGATCCAGAGCTCGAATTCGAACGTGAAACACATATTGGATGCTATCTGGAATGCTAAACCTGACAAACAAGTTGATTGGTTGATCTGAGTTTTCCCTAAGAAGTTAAAGACAACCGTATCTCAGAAATGACAAAAGAACTCAGTTTACCCAGGAACTGCAAATTTGGATGCAGAGGTCAAATTCTAACGAGAAACACATATTGGATGCTATCTGGAATGCTAAACCCGAAAAACAAGTCGATTGGTTGATCTGAGCTTTCCCTGAGAAGTTACAGCCAAGCGTATCTCAGAATTGAGGAAAAACTCAATTTAGCCAGGAACTGCAAATTTGGATCCAGAGCTCAAATTCGAACGAGAAACACATATTGGATGGTATCTGGAATGCTAAACCCGAAAAACAAGTCGATTGGTTGATCTGAGCTTTCCCAGAGAAGTTACAGCCAAGCGTCTATCAGAATTGACAAAAGAACTCAATTTAGCCAGGAACTGCAAATTTGGATCCAGAGCTCAAATTCGAACGAGAAACACATATTGGATGGTTTCTGGGATGCAGAAGCCGAAAAACAAGTCGATTGGTTGATCTGAGCTTTCCCTGAGATGTTACAGCCAAGCGTATATCAGAATTGACAAAAGAACTCAGTTTAGCAAGGAACTGCAAATTTGGAAGCAGAGCTCAAATTCGAACGGGAAACACATATTGGATGGTATCTGGGATGTAGAAGCCGAAAAACAAGTCGATTGGTTGATCTGAGCTTTCCCTGAGAAGTTACAGCCAAGCGTATATCAGAATTGACAAAAGAACTCAATTTAGCCAGGAACTGCAAGTTTGGATCCAGAGCTCAAATTCGAACGAGAAACACATATTGGATGGTTTCTGGGATGCAGAAGCCGAAAAACAAGTCGATTGGTTGATCTGAGCTTTCCCTGAGATGTTACAGCCAAGCGTATATCAGAATTGACAAAAGAACTCAGTTTAGCAAGGAACTGCAAATTTGGATCCAGAGCTCAAATTCGAACGAGAAACACATATTGGATGCTATCTGGAATGCTAAACCCGAAAAACAAGTCGATTGGTTGATCTGAGCTTTCCCTGAGAAGTTACAGCCAAGCGTATCTCAGTATTGAGGAAAGAACTCAATTTAGCCAGGAACTGCAAATTTGGATCCAGAGCTCAAATTCGAACGAGAAACACATATTGGATGGTATCTGGGATGCAGAAGCCGACAAACAAGTCGATTGGTTGATCTGAGCTTTCCCTGAGAAGTTACAGCCGTGTATATCAGAATTGAGGAAAGAATTCAATTTAGCCAAGAACTGCCAATTTGGATCCAGAGTTCAAATTCGAACGAGAAACACAAATTGGATGCTATCTGGGATGTAGAAGCTGAAAAACAAGGCGATTGGTATATCTGAGCTTTCCCTGAGAAGTTACAGCCAAGCGTATATCAGAATTGACAAAAGAACTCAGTTTAGCCAGGAACTGCAAATTTGGATCCAGAGCTCAAATTCGAACGAGAAACACATATTGGATGGTATCTGGGATGCAGAAGCCGAAAAACAAGTCGATTGGTTGATCTGAGCTTTCCCTGAGAAGTTACAGCCAAGCGTATATCAGAATTGACAAAAGAACTCCGTTTAGCCAGGAACTGCAAATTTGGATCCAGAGCTCAAATTCGAACGAGAAACACATATTGGATGGTATTTGGAATGCTAAACCCGAAAAACAAGTCGATTGGTTGATCTGAGCTTTCCCAGAGAAGTTACAGCCAAGCGTATATCAGAATTGACAAAAGAACTCAATTTAGCCAGGAACTGCAAGTTTGGATCCAGAGCTCAAATTCGAACGAGAAACACATATTGGATGGTTTCTGGGATGCAGAAGCCGAAAAACAAGTCGATTGGTTGATCTGAGCTTTCCCTGAGATGTTACAGCCAAGCGTATATCAGAATTGACAAAAGAACTCAGTTTAGCAAGGAACTGCAAATTTGGATGCAGAGCTCAAATTCGAACGGGAAACACATATTGGATGGTATCTGGGATGTAGAAGCCGAAAAACAAGTCGATTGGTTGATCTGAGCTTTCCCTGAGAAGTTACAGCCAAGCGTATATCAGAATTGACAAAAGAACTCAGTTTAGCCAGGAACTGCAAATTTGGATCCAGAGCTCAAATTCGAACGAGAAACACATATTGGATGGTATCTGGAATGCTAAACCCGAAAAACAAGTCGATTGGTTGATCTGAGCTTTCCCAGAGAAGTTACAGCCAAGCGTATATCAGAATTGACAAAAGAACTCAATTTAGCCAGGAACTGCAAGTTTGGATCCAGAGCTCAAATTCGAACGAGAAACACATATTGGATGGTTTCTGGGATGCAGAAGCCGAAAAACAAGTCGATTGGTTGATCTGAGCTTTCCCTGAGATGTTACAGCCAAGCGTATATCAGAATTGACAAAAGAACTCAGTTTAGCAAGGAACTGCAAATTTGGATCCAGAGCTCAAATTCGAACATATTGGATGCTATCTGGAATGCTAAACCCGAAAAACAAGTCGATTGGTTGATCTGAGCTTTCCCTGAGAAGTTACAGCCGTGTATATCAGAATTGAGGAAAGAATTCAATTTAGCCAAGAACTGCAAATTTGGATCCAGAGTTCAAATTCGAACGAGAAACACAAATTGGATGCTATCTGGGATGTAGAAGCTGAAAAACAAGGCGATTGGTAGATCTGAGCTTTCCCTGAGAAGTTACAGCCAAGCGTATATCAGAATTGACAAAAGAACTCAGTGTAGCCAGGAACTGCAAATTTGGATCCAGAGCTCAAATTCGAACGAGAAACACATATTGGATGGTATCTGGGATGCAGAAGCCGAAAAACAAGTCGATTGGTTGATCTGAGCTTTCCCTGAGAAGTTACAGCCAAGCGTATATCAGAATTGACAAAAGAACTCAGTTTAGCCAGGAACTGCAAATTTGGATCCAGAGCTCAAATTCGAACGAGAAACACATATTGGATGGTATCTGGAATGCTAAACCCGAAAAACAAGTCGATTGGTTGATCTGAGCTTTCCCAGAGAAGTTACAGCCAAGCGTATATCAGAATTGACAAAAGAACTCAATTTAGCCAGGAACTGCAAGTTTGGATCCAGAGCTCAAATTCGAACGAGAAACACATATTGGATGGTTTCTGGGATGCAGAAGCCGAAAAACAAGTCGATTGGTTGATCTGAGCTTTCCCTGAGATGTTACAGCCAAGCGTATATCAGAATTGACAAAAGAACTCAGTTTAGCAAGGAACTGCAAATTTGGATGCAGAGCTCAAATTCGAACGGGAAACACATATTGGATGGTATCTGGGATGTAGAAGCCGAAAAACAAGTCGATTGGTTGATCTGAGCTTTCCCTGAGAAGTTACAGCCAAGCGTATATCAGAATTGACAAAAGAACTCAGTTTAGCCAGGAACTGCAAATTTGGATCCAGAGCTCAAATTCGAACGAGAAACACATATTGGATGGTATCTGGAATGCTAAACCCGAAAAACAAGTCGATTGGTTGATCTGAGCTTTCCCTGAGAAGTTACAGCCAAGCGTATATCAGAATTGACAAAAGAACTCAATTTAGCCAGGAACTGCAAGTTTGGATCCAGAGCTCAAATTCGAACGAGAAACACATATTGGATGGTTTCTGGGATGCAGAAGCCGAAAAACAAGTCGATTGGTTGATCTGAGCTTTCCCTGAGATGTTACAGCCAAGCGTATATCAGAATTGACAAAAGAACTCAGTTTAGCAAGGAACTGCAAATTTGGATCCAGAGCTCAAATTCGAACATATTGGATGCTATCTGGAATGCTAAACCCGAAAAACAAGTCGATTGGTTGATCTGAGCTTTCCCTGAGAAGTTACAGCCGTGTATATCAGAATTGAGGAAAGAATTCAATTTAGCCAAGAACTGCAAATTTGGATCCAGAGTTCAAATTCGAACGAGAAACACAAATTGGATGCTATCTGGGATGTAGAAGCTGAAAAACAAGGCGATTGGTAGATCTGAGCTTTCCCTGAGAAGTTACAGCCAAGCGTATATCAGAATTGACAAAAGAACTCAGTTTAGCCAGGAACTGCAAATTTGGATCCAGAGCTCAAATTCGAACGAGAAACACATATTGGATGGTATCTGGGATGCAGAAGCCGAAAAACAAGTCGATTGGTTGATCTGAGCTTTCCCTGAGAAGTTACAGCCAAGCGTATATCACAATTGACAAAAGAACTCAGTTTAGCCAGGAACTGCAAATTTGGATCCAGAGCTCAAATTCGAACGAGAAACACATATTGGATGGTATCTGGAATGCTAAACCCGAAAAACAAGTCGATTGGTTGATCTGAGCTTTCCCAGAGAAGTTACAGCCAAGCGTATATCAGAATTGACAAAAGAACTCAATTTAGCCAGGAACTGCAAGTTTGGATCCAGAGCTCAAATTCGAACGAGAAACACATATTGGATGGTTTCTGGGATGCAGAAGCCGAAAAACAAGTCGATTGGTTGATCTGAGCTTTCCCTGAGATGTTACAGCCAAGCGTATATCAGAATTGACAAAAGAACTCAGTTTAGCAAGGAACTGCAAATTTGGATCCAGAGCTCAAATTCGAACGAGAAACACATATTGGATGGTATCTGGGATGCAGAAGCCGACAAACAAGTCGATTGGTTGATCTGAGCTTTCCCTGAGAAGTTACAGCCAAGCGTATATCACAATTGACAAAAGAACTCAGTTTAGCCAGGAACTGCAAATTTGGATCCAGAGCTCAAATTCGAACGAGAAACACATATTGGATGCTATCTGGGATGCAGAAGCTGAAAAACAAGTCGATTGGTTGATCTGAGCTTTCCCTGAGAAGTTACAGCCAAGTGTATATCAGAATTGAGGAAAGAATTTAGCCAGGAACTGCAAATTTGGATCCAGAGCTCAAATTCGAATGAGAAACACATATTGGATGCTATCTGGGATGCAGAAGCCGAAAAACAAGTCGATTGGTTGATCTGAGCTTTCCCTGAGAAGTTACAGCCAAGCGTATCTCAGTATTGAGGAAAGAACTCAATTTAGCCAGGAACTGCAAATTTTGATCGAGAGCTCAAATTTGAACGAGAAACACAAATTGGATGGTATCTGGGATGTAGAAGCTGAAAAACAAGTCGATTGGTTGATCTGAGCTTTCCCTGAGAAGTTACAGCCAAGCGTATCTCAGTATTGAGGAAAGAACTCAATTTAGCCAGGAACTGCAAATTTGGATCCAGAGCTCAAATTCGAACGAGAAACACATATTGGATGGTATCTGGGATGCAGAAGCCGACAAACAAGTCGATTGGTTGATCTGAGCTTTCCCTGAGAAGTTACAGCCGTGTATATCAGAATTGAGGAAAGAATTCAATTTAGCCAAGAACTGCAAATTTGGATCCAGAGTTCAAATTCGAACGAGAAACACAAATTGGATGCTATCTGGGATGTAGAAGCTGAAAAACAAGGCGATTGGTAGATCTGAGCTTTCCCTGAGAAGTTACAGCCAAGCGTATATCAGAATTGACAAAAGAACTCAGTTTAGCCAGGAACTGCAAGTTTGGATCCAGAGCTCAATTTCGAACGAGAAACACATATTGGATGGTTTCTGGGATGCAGAAGCCGAAAAACAAGTCGATTGGTTGATCTGAGCTTTCCCTGAGATGTTACAGCCAAGCGTATATCAGAATTGACAAAAGAACTCAGTTTAGCAAGGAACTGCAAATTTGGATCCAGAGCTCAAATTCGAACGAGAAACACATATTGGATGGTATCTGGGATGCAGAAGCCGACAAACAAGTCGATTGGTTGATCTGAGCTTTCCCTGAGAAGTTACAGCCAAGCGTATATCACAATTGACAAAAGAACTCAGTTTAGCCAGGAACTGCAAATTTGGATCCAGAGCTCAAATTCGAACGAGAAACACATATTGGATGCTATCTGGGATGCAGAAGCTGAAAAACAAGTCGATTGGTTGATCTGAGCTTTCCCTGAGAAGTTACAGCCAAGTGTATATCAGAATTGAGGAAAGAATTTAGCCAGGAACTGCAAATTTGGACCCAGAGCTCAAATTCGAATGAGAAACACATATTGGATGGTATCTGGAATGCTAAACCCGAAAAACAAGTCGATTGGTTGATCTGAGCTTTCCCTGAGAAGTTACAGCCAAGCGTATCTCAGTATTGAGGAAAGAACTCAATTTAGCCAGGAACTGCAAATTTTGATCGAGAGCTCAAATTTGAACGAGAAACACAAATTGGATGGTATCTGGGATGTAGAAGCTGAAAAACAAGTCGATTGGTTGATCTGAGCTTTCCCTGAGAAGTTACAGCCAAGTGTATATCAGAATTGAGGAAAGAATTTAGCCAGGAACTGCAAATTTGGATCCAGAGCTCAAATTCGAATGAGAAACACATATTGGATGCTATCTGGGATGCAGAAGCCGAAAAACAAGTCGATTGGTTGATCTGAGCTTTCCCTGAGAAGTTACAGCCAAGCGTATCTCAGTATTGAGGAAAGAACTCAATTTAGCCAGGAACTGCAAATTTTGATCGAGAGCTCAAATTTGAACGAGAAACACAAATTGGATGGTATCTGGGATGTAGAAGCTGAAAAACAAGTCGATTGGTTGATCTCAGCTTTCCCTGAGAAGTTACAGCCAAGCGTATCTCAGTATTGAGGAAAGAACTCAATTTAGCCAGGAACTGCAAATTTGGATCCAGAGCTCAAATTCGAACGAGAAACACATATTGGATGGTATCTGGGATGCAGAAGCCGACAAACAAGTCGATTGGTTGATCTGAGCTTTCCCTGAGAAGTTACAGCCAAGCGTATATCAGAATTGACAAAAGAACTCAGTTTAGCCAGGAACTGCAAATTTGGATCCAGAGCTCAAATTCGAACGAGAAACACATATTGGATGGTATCTGGGATGCAGAAGCCGAAAAACAAGTCGATTGGTTGATCTGAGCTTTCCCTGAGAAGTTACAGCCAAGCGTATATCAGAATTGACAAAAGAACTCAGTTTAGCCAGGAACTGCAAATTTGGATCCAGACCTCAAATTCGAACGAGAAACACATATTGGATGGTATCTGGAATGCTAAACCCGAAAAACAAGTCGATTGGTTGATCTGAGCTTTCCCAGAGAAGTTACAGCCAAGCGTATATCAGAATTGACAAAAGAACTCAATTTAGCCAGGAACTGCAAGTTTGGATCCAGAGCTCAATTTCGAACGAGAAACACATATTGGATGGTTTCTGGGATGCAGAAGCCGAAAAACAAGTCGATTGGTTGATCTGAGCTTTCCCTGAGATGTTACAGCCAAGCGTATATCAGAATTGACAAAAGAACTCAGTTTAGCCAGGAACTGCAAATTTGGATCCAGAGCTCAAATTCGAACGAGAAACACATATTGGATGCTATCTGGGATGCAGAAGCTGAAAAACAAGTCGATTGGTTGATCTGAGCTTTCCCTGAGAAGTTACAGCCAAGTGTATATCAGAATTGAGGAAAGAATTTAGCCAGGAACTGCAAATTTGGATCCAGAGCTCAAATTCGAATGAGAAACACATATTGGATGGTATCTGGAATGCTAAACCCGAAAAACAAGTCGATTGGTTGATCTGAGCTTTCCCTGAGAAGTTACAGCCAAGCGTATCTCAGTATTGAGAAAAGAACTCAATTTAGCCAGGAACTGCAAATTTTGATCGAGAGCTCAAATTTGAACGAGAAACACAAATTGGATGGTATCTGGGATGTAGAAGCTGAAAAACAAGTCGATTGGTTGATCTGAGCTTTCCCTGAGAAGTTACAGCCAAGTGTATATCAGAATTGAGGAAAGAACTCAATTTAGCCAGGAACTGCAAATTTGGATCCAGTGCTCAAATTCGAACGAGAAACACATATTGGATGGTATCTGGAATGCTAAACCCGAAAAACAAGTCGATTGGTTGATCTGAGCTTTCCCTGAGAAGTTACAGCCAAGCGTATATCAGAATTGACAAAAGAACTCAATTTAGCCAGGAACTGCAAATTTGGATCCAGAGCTCAAATTCGAACGAGAAACACATATTGGATGGTTTCTGGGATGCAGAAGCCGAAAAACAAGTCGATTGGTTGATCTGAGCTTTCCCTGAGATGTTACAGCCAAGCGTATATCAGAATTGACAAAAGAACTCAGTTTAGCAAGGAACTGCAAATTTGGATGCAGAGCTCAAATTCGAACGAGAAACACATATTGGATGGTATCTGGGATGCAGAAGCCGAAAAACAAGTCGATTGGTTGATCTGAGCTTTCCCTGAGAAGTTACAGCCAAGCGTATATCAGAATTGACAAAAGAACTCAGTTTAGCCAGGAACTGCAAATTTGGATCCAGAGCTCAAATTCGAACGAGAAACACATATTGGATGCTATCTGGAATGCTAAACCCGAAAAACAAGTCGATTGGTTGATCTGAGCTTTCCCTGAGAAGTTACAGCCAAGCGTATCTCAGTATTGAGGAAAGAACTCAATTTAGCCAGGAACTGCAAATTTGGATCGAGAGCTCAAATTCGAACGAGAAACACAAATTGGATGGTATCTGGGATGTAGAAGCTGAAAAACAAGTCGATTGGTTGATCTGAGCTTTCCCTGAGAAGTTACAGCCGTGTATATCAGAATTGAGGAAAGAATTCAATTTAGCCAAGAACTGCAAATTTGGATCCAGAGTTCAAATTCGAACGAGAAACACAAATTGGATGCTATCTGGGATGTAGAAGCTGAAAAACAAGGCGATTGGTTGATCTGAGCTTTCCCAGAGAAGTTACAGCCAAGCGTATATCAGAATTGACAAAAGAACTCAATTTAGCCAGGAACTGCAAATTTGGATCCAGAGCTCAAATTCGAACGAGAAACACATATTGGATGGTTTCTGGGATGCAGAAGCCGAAAAACAAGTCGATTGGTTGATCTGAGCTTTCCCTGAGATGTTACAGCCAAGCGTATATCAGAATTGACAAAAGAACTCAGTTTAGCAAGGAACTGCAAATTTGGATGCAGAGCTCAAATTCGAACGAGAAACACATATTGGATGGTATCTGGGATGCAGAAGCCGAAAAACAAGTCGATTGGTTGATCTGAGCTTTCCCTGAGAAGTTACAGCCAAGCGTATATCAGAATTGACAAAAGAACTCAGTTTAGCCAGGAACTGCAAATTTGGATCCAGAGCTCAAATTCGAACGAGAAACACATATTGGATGCTATCTGGAATGCTAAACCCGAAAAACAAGTCGATTGGTTGATCTGAGCTTTCCCTGAGAAGTTACAGCCAAGCGTATCTCAGTATTGAGGAAAGAACTCAATTTAGCCAGGAACTGCAAATTTGGATCGAGAGCTCAAATTCGAACGAGAAACACAAATTGGATGGTATCTGGGATGTAGAAGCTGAAAAACAAGTCGATTGGTTGATCTGAGCTTTCCCTGAGAAGTTACAGCCGTGTATATCAGAATTGAGGAAAGAATTCAATTTAGCCAAGAACTGCAAATTTGGATCCAGAGTTCAAATTCGAACGAGAAACACAAATTGGATGCTATCTGGGATGTAGAAGCTGAAAAACAAGGCGATTGGTTGATCTGAGCTTTCCCAGAGAAGTTACAGCCAAGCGTATATCAGAATTGACAAAAGAACTCAATTTAGCCAGGAACTGCAAATTTGGATCCAGAGCTCAAATTCGAACGAGAAACACATATTGGATGGTTTCTGGGATGCAGAAGCCGAAAAACAAGTCGATTGGTTGATCTGAGCTTTCCCTGAGATGTTACAGCCAAGCGTATATCAGAATTGACAAAAGAACTCAGTTTAGCCAGGAACTGCAAATTTGGATCCAGAGCTCAAATTCGAACGAGAAACACATATTGGATGGTTTCTGGGATGCAGAAGCCGAAAAACAAGTTGATTGGTTGATCTGAGCTGTCCCTGAGATGTTACAGCCAAGCGTATATCAGAATTGACAAAAGAACTCAGTTTAGCAAGGAACTGCAAATTTGGATGCAGAGCTCAAATTCGAACGAGAAACACATATTGGATGGTATCTGGGATGCAGAAGCCGAAAAACAAGTCGATTGGTTGATCTGAGCTTTCCCTGAGAAGTTACAGCCAAGCGTATCTCAGTATTGAGGAAAGAACTCAATTTAGCCAGGAACTGCAAATTTGGATCGAGAGCTCAAATTCGAACGAGAAACACAAATTGGATGGTATCTGGGATGTAGAAGCTGAAAAACAAGTCGATTGGTTGATCTGAGCTTTCCCTGAGAAGTTACAGCCGTGTATATCAGAATATAGGAAAGAATTTAATTTAGCCAGGAACTGCAAATTTGGATCCAGAGTTCAAATTCGAACGAGAAACACAAATTGGATGCTATCTGGGATGTAGAAGCTGAAAAACAAGGCGATTGGTAGATCTGAGCTTTCCCTGAGAAGTTACAGCCAAGCGTATATCAGAATTGACAAAAGAACTCAGTTTAGCCAGGAACTGCAAATTTGGATCCAGAGCTCAAATTCGAACGAGAAACACATATTGGATGGTATCTGGGATGCAGAAGCCGAAAAACAAGTCGATTGGTTGATCTGAGCTTTCCCTGAGAAGTTACAGCCAAGCGTATATCAGAATTGACACAAGAACTCAGTTTAGCCAGGAACGGCAAATTTGGGTCCAGAGCTCAAATTCGAACGAGAAACACATATTGGATGGTATCTGGAATGCTAAACCCGAAAAACAAGTCGATTGGTTGATCTGAGCTTTCCCAGAGAAGTTACAGCCAAGCGTATATCAGAATTGACAAAAGAACTCAATTTAGCCAGGAACTGCAAATTTGGATCCAGAGCTCAAATTCGAACGAGAAACACATATTGGATGGTTTCTGGGATGCAGAAGCCGAAAAACAAGTCGGTTGGTTGATCTGAGCTTTCCCTGAGATGTTACAGCCAAGCGTATATCAGAATTGACAAAAGAACTCAGTTTAGCAAGGAACTGCAAATTTGGATCCAGAGCTCAAATTCGAACGAGAAACACATATTGGATGGTATCTGGGATGCAGAAGCCGAAAAACAAGTCGATTGGTTGATCTGAGCTTTCCCTGAGATGTTACAGCCAAGCGTATATCAGAATTGACAAAAGAACTCAGTTTAGCAAGGAACTGCAAATTTGGATCCAGAGCTCAAATTCGAACGAGAAACACATATTGGATGGTATCTGGGATGCAGAAGCCGAAAAACAAGTCGATTGGTTGATCTGAGCTTTCCCTGAGAAGTTACAGCCAAGCGTATATCAGAATTGACAAAAGAACTCAGTTTAGCCAGGAACTGCAAATTTGGATCCAGAGCTCAAATTCGAACGAGAAACACATATTGGATGGTTTCTGGGATGCAGAAGCCGAAAAACAAGTTGATTGGTTGATCTGAGCTTTCCCTGAGATGTTACAGCCAAGCGTATATCAGAATTGACAAAAGAATTCAGTTTAGCAAGGAACTGCAAATTTGGATGCAGAGCTCAAATTCGAACGAGAAACACATATTGGACGGTATCTGGGATGCAGAAGCCGAAAAACAAGTCGATTGGTTGATCTGAGCTTTCCCTGAGAAGTTACAGCCAAGCGTATCTCAGTATGGAGGAAAGAACTCAATTTAGCCAGGAACTGCAAATTTGGATCGAGAGCTCAAATTCGAACGAGAAACACTAATTGGATGGTATCTGGGATGTAGAAGCTGAAAAACAAGTCGATTGGTTGATCTGAGCTTTCCCTGAGAAGTTACAGCCGTGTATATCAGAATTGAGGAAAGAATTCAATTTAGCCAAGAACTGCAAATTTGGATCCAGAGTTCAAATTCGAACGAGAAACACAAATTGGATGCTATCTGGGATGTAGAAGCTGAAAAACAAGGCGATTGGTTGATCTGAGCTTTCCCAGAGAAGTTACAGCCAAGCGTATATCAGAATTGACAAAAAAACTCAATTTAGCCAGGAACTGCAAATTTGGATCCAGAGCTCAAATTCGAACGAGAAACACATATTGGATGGTTTCTGGGATGCAGAAGCCGAAAAACAAGTCGATTGGTTGATCTGAGCTTTCCCTGAGATGTTACAGCCAAGCGTATATCAGAATTGACAAAAGAACTCAGTTTAGCCAGGAACTGCAAATTTGGATCCAGAGCTCAAATTCGAACGAGAAACACATATTGGATGGTTTCTGGGATGCAGAAGCCGAAAAACAAGTTGATTGGTTGATCTGAGCTGTCCCTGAGATGTTACAGCCAAGCGTATATCAGAATTGACAAAAGAACTCAGTTTAGCAAGGAACTGCAAATTTGGATGCAGAGCTCAAATTCGAACGAGAAACACATATTGGATGGTATCTGGGATGCAGAAGCCGAAAAACAAGTCGATTGGTTGATCTGAGCTTTCCCTGAGAAGTTACAGCCAAGCGTATCTCAGTATTGAGGAAAGAACTCAATTTAGCCAGGAACTGCAAATTTGGATCGAGAGCTCAAATTCGAACGAGAAACACAAATTGGATGGTATCTGGGATGTAGAAGCTGAAAAACAAGTCGATTGGTTGATCTGAGCTTTCCCTGAGAAGTTACAGCCGTGTATATCAGAATATAGGAAAGAATTTAATTTAGCCAGGAACTGCAAATTTGGATCCAGAGTTCAAATTCGAACGAGAAACACAAATTGGATGCTATCTGGGATGTAGAAGCTGAAAAACAAGGCGATTGGTAGATCTGAGCTTTCCCTGAGAAGTTACAGCCAAGCGTATATCAGAATTGACAAAAGAACTCAGTTTAGCCAGGAACTGCAAATTTGGATCCAGAGCTCAAATTCGAACGAGAAACACATATTGGATGGTATCTGGGATGCAGAAGCCGAAAAACAAGTCGATTGGTTGATCTGAGCTTTCCCTGAGAAGTTACAGCCAAGCGTATATCAGAATTGACACAAGAACTCAGTTTAGCCAGGAACGGCAAATTTGGGTCCAGAGCTCAAATTCGAACGAGAAACACATATTGGATGGTATCTGGAATGCTAAACCCGAAAAACAAGTCGATTGGTTGATCTGAGCTTTCCCAGAGAAGTTACAGCCAAGCGTATATCAGAATTGACAAAAGAACTCAATTTAGCCAGGAACTGCAAATTTGGATCCAGAGCTCAAATTCGAACGAGAAACACATATTGGATGGTTTCTGGGATGCAGAAGCCGAAAAACAAGTCGATTGGTTGATCTGAGCTTTCCCTGAGATGTTACAGCCAAGCGTATATCAGAATTGACAAAAGAACTCAGTTTAGCAAGGAACTGCAAATTTGGATCCAGAGCTCAAATTCGAACGAGAAACACATATTGGATGGTTTCTGGGATGCAGAAGCCGAAAAACAAGTCGATTGGTTGATCTGAGCTTTCCCTGAGATGTTACAGCCAAGCGTATATCAGAATTGACAAAAGAACTCAGTTTAGCAAGGAACTGCAAATTTGGATCCAGAGCTCAAATTCGAACGAGAAACACATATTGGATGGTATCTGGGATGCAGAAGCCGAAAAACAAGTCGATTGGTTGATCTGAGCTTTCCCTGAGATGTTACAGCCAAGCGTATATCAGAATTGACAAAAGAACTCAGTTTAGCAAGGAAATGCAAATTTGGATCCAGAGCTCAAATTCGAACGAGAAACACATATTGGATGGTATCTGGGATGCAGAAGCCGAAAAACAAGTCGATTGGTTGATCTGAGCTTTCCCAGAGAAGTTACAGCCAAGCGTATATCAGAATTGACAAAAGAACTCAATTTAGCCAGGAACTGCAAATTTGGATCCAGAGCTCAAATTCGAACGAGAAACACAAATTGGATGCTATCTGGGATGTGGAAGCTGAAAAACAAGTCGATTGGTAGATCTGAGCTTTCCCTGAGAAGTTACAGCCAAGCGTATATCAGAATTGACAAAAGAACTCAGTTTAGCCAGGAACTGCAAATTTGGATCCAGAGCTCAAATTCGAACGAGAAACACATATTGGATGGTATCTGGGATGCAGAAGCCGAAAAACAAGTCGATTGGTTGATCTGAGCTTTCCCTGAGAAGTCACAGCCAAGCGTATATCAGAATTGACAAAAGAACTCAGTTTAGCCAGGAACTGCAAATTTGGATCCAGAGCTCAAATTCGAACGAGAAACACATATTGGATGGTATCTGGAATGCTAAACCCGAAAAACAAGTCGATTGGTTGATCTGAGCTTTCCCAGAGAAGTTACAGCCAAGCGTATATCAGAATTGACAAAAGAACTCAATTTAGCCAGGAACTGCAAGTTTGGATCCAGAGCTCAAATTCGAACGAGAAACAGATATTGGATGGTTTCTGGGATGCAGAAGCCGAAAAACATTCGATTGGTTGATCTGAGCTTTCCCTGAGAAGTTAAAGCCAAGCGTATATCAGAATTGACAAAAGAACTCAGTTTAGCCAGGAACTGCAAATTTGGATCCAGAGCTCAAATTCGAACGAGAAACACATATTGGATGCTATCTGGAATGCTAAACCCGAAAAACAAGTCGATTGGTTGATCTGAGCTTTCCCTGAGAAGTTACAGCCAAGCGTATCTCAGTATTGAGGAAAGAACTCAATTTAGCCAGGAACTGCAAATTTGGATCCAGAGCTCAAATTCGAACGAGAAACACAAATTGGATGGTATCTGGGATGTAGAAGCTGAAAAACAAGTCGATTGGTTGATCTGAGCTTTCCCTGAGAAGTTACAGCCGTGTATATCAGAATTGAGGAAAGAACTCAATTTAGCCAAGAACTGCAAATTTGGATCCAGAGTTCAAATTCGAACGAGAAACACATATTGGATGGTATCTGGAATGCTAAACCCGAAAAACAAGTCGATTGGTTGATCTGAGCTTTCCCTGAGAAGTTACAGCCAAGCGTATATCAGAATTGACAAAAGAACTCAATTTAGCCAGGAACTGCAAATTTGGATCCAGAGCTCAAATTCGAACGAGAAACACATATTGGATGGTTTCTGGGATGCAGAAGCCGAAAAACAAGTCGATTGGTTGATCTGAGCTTTCCCTGAGATGTTACAGCCAAGCGTATATCAGAATTGACAAAAGAACTCAGTTTAGCAAGGAACTGCAAATTTGGATGCAGAGCTCAAATTCGAACGAGAAACACATATTGGATGGTATCTGGGATGCAGAAGCCGAAAAACAAGTCGATTGGTTGATCTGAGCTTTCCCTGAGAAGTTACAGCCAAGCGTATATCAGAATTGACAAAAGAACTCAGTTTAGCCAGGAACTGCAAATTTGGATCCAGAGCTCAAATTCGAACGAGAAACACATATTGGATGCTATCTGGAATGCTAAACCCGAAAAACAAGTCGATTGGTTGATCTGAGCTTTCCCTGAGAAGTTACAGCCAAGCGTATCTCAGTATTGAGGAAAGAACTCAATTTAGCCAGGAACTGCAAATTTGGATCGAGAGCTCAAATTCGAACGAGAAACACAAATTGGATGGTATCTGGGATGTAGAAGCTGAAAAACAAGTCGATTGGTTGATCTGAGCTTTCCCTGAGAAGTTACAGCCGTGTATATCAGAATTGAGGAAAGAATTCAATTTAGCCAAGAACTGCAAATTTGGATCCAGAGTTCAAATTCGAACGAGAAACACAAATTGGATGCTATCTGGGATGTAGAAGCTGAAAAACAAGGCGATTGGTTGATCTGAGCTTTCCCAGAGAAGTTACAGCCAAGCGTATATCAGAATTGACAAAAGAACTCAATTTAGCCAGGAACTGCAAATTTGGATCCAGAGCTCAAATTCGAACGAGAAACACATATTGGATGGTTTCTGGGATGCAGAAGCCGAAAAACAAGTCGATTGGTTGATCTGAGCTTTCCCAGAGAAGTTACAGCCAAGCGTATATCAGAATTGACAAAAGAACTCAGTTTAGCCAGGAACTGCAAATTTGGATCCAGAGCTCAAATTCGAACGAGAAACACATATTGGATGGTTTCTGGGATGCAGAAGCCGAAAAACAAGTTGATTGGTTGATCTGAGCTTTCCCTGAGATGTTACAGCCAAGCGTATATCAGAATTGACAAAAGAACTCAGTTTAGCAAGGAACTGCAAATTTGGATGCAGAGCTCAAATTCGAACGAGAAACGCATATTGGATGGTATCTGGGATGCAGAAGCCGAAAAACAAGTCGATTGGTTGATCTGAGCTTTCCCTGAGAAGTTACAGCCAAGCGTATCTCAGTATTGAGGAAAGAATTCAATTTAGCCAAGAACTGCAAATTTGGATCCAGAGTTCAAATTCGAACGAGAAACACAAATTGGATGCTATCTGGGATGTAGAAGCTGAAAAACAAGGCGATTGGTTGATCTGAGCTTTCCCAGAGAAGTTACAGCCAAGCGTATATCAGAATTGATAAAAGAACTCAATTTAGCCAGGAACTGCAAATTTGGATCCAGAGCTCAAATTCGAACGAGAAACACATATTGGATGGTTTCTGGGATGCAGAAGCCGAAAAACAAGTCGATTGGTTGATCTGAGCTTTCCCTGAGATGTTACAGCCAAGCGTATATCAGAATTGACAAAAGAACTCAGTTTAGCCAGGAACTGCAAATTTGGATCCAGAGCTCAAATTCGAACGAGAAACACATATTGGATGGTTTCTGGGATGCAGAAGCCGAAAAACAAGTTGATTGGTTGATCTGAGCTTTCCCTGAGATGTTACAGCCAAGCGTATATCAGAATTGACAAAAGAACTCAGTTTAGCAAGGAACTGCAAATTTGGATGCAGAGCTCAAATTCGAATGAGAAACACATATTGGATGGTATCTGGGATGCAGAAGCCGAAAAACAAGTCGATTGGTTGATCTGAGCTTTCCCTGAGAAGTTACAGCCAAGCGTATATCAGAATTGACAAAAGAACTCAGTTTAGCAAGGAACTGCAAATTTGGATGCAGAGCTCAAATTCGAATGAGAAACACATATTGGATGGTATCTGGGATGCAGAAGCCGAAAAACAAGTCGATTGGTTGATCTGAGCTTTCCCTGAGAAGTTACAGCCAAGCGTATCTCAGTATTGAGGAAAGAACTCAATTTAGCCAGGAACTGCAAATTTGGATCGAGAGCTCAAATTTGAACGAGAAACACAAATTGGATGGTATCTGGGATGTAGAAGCTGAAAAACAAGTCGATTGGTTGATCTGAGCTTTCCCTGAGAAGTTACAGCCAAGTGTATATCAGAATTGAGGAAAGAATTTAGCCAGGAACTGCAAATTTGGATCCAGAGCTCAAATTCGAACGAGAAACACATATTGGATGGTATCTGGAATGCTAAACCCGAAAAACAAGTCGATTGGTTGATCTGAGTTTTCCCTGAGAAGTTACAGCCAAGCGTATATCAGAATTGACAAAAGAACTCAATTTAGCCAGGAACTGCAAATTTGGATCCAGAGCTCAAATTCGAACGAGAAACACATATTGGATGGTTTCTGGCATGCAGAAGCCGAAAAACAAGTCGATTGGTTGATCTGAGCTTTCCCTGAGATGTTACAGCCAAGCGTATATCAGAATTGACAAAAGAACTCAGTTTAGCAAGGAACTGCAAATCCAGAGCTCAAATTCGAACGAGAAACACATATTGGATGGTATCTGGGATGCAGAAGCCGAAAAACAAGTTGATTGGTTGATCTGAGCTTTCCCTGAGAAGTTACAGCCAAGCGTATATCAGAATTGACAAAAGAACTCAGTTTAGCCAGGAACTGCAAATTTGGATCCAGAGCTCAAATTCGAACGAGAAACACATATTGGATGGTTTCTGGGATGCAGAAGCCGAAAAACAAGTTGATTGGTTGATCTGAGCTTTCCCTGAGAAGTTACAGCCAAGCGTATATCAGAATTGACAAAAGAACTCAGTTTAGCCAGGAACTGCAAATTTGGATCGAGAGCTCAAATTTGAACGAGAAACACAAATTGGATGGTATCTGGGATGTGGAAGCTGAAAAACAAGTCGATTGGTTGATCTGAGCTTTCCCTGAGAAGTTACAGCCAAGTGTATATCAGAATTGAGGAAAGAATTTAGCCAGGAACTGCAAATTTGGATCCAGAGCTCAAATTCGAACGGGAAACACATATTGGATGGTATCTGGAATGCTAAACCCGAAAAACAAGTCGATTGGTTGATCTGAGCTTTCCCTGAGAAGTTACAGCCAAGCGTATATCAGAATTGACAAAAGAACTCAATTTAGCCAGGAACTGCAAATTTGGATCCAGAGCTCAAATTCGAACGAGAAACACATATTGGATGGTTTCTGGCATGCAGAAGCCGAAAAAAAAAGTCGATTGGTTGATCTGAGCTTTCCCTGAGATGTTACAGCCAAGCGTATATCAGAATTGACAAAAGAACTCAGTTTAGCAAGGAACTGCAAATCCAGAGCTCAAATTCGAACGAGAAACACATATTGGATGCTATCTGGAATGCTAAACCCGAAAAACAAGTCGGTTGGTTGATCTGAGCTTTCCCTGAGAAGGTACAGCCAAGCGTATCTCAGTATTGAGGAAAGAACTCAATTTAGCCAGGAACTGCAAATTTGGATCGAGAGCTCAAATTTGAACGAGAAACACAAATTGGATGGTATCTGGGATGTAGAAGCTGAAAAACAAGTCGATTGGTTGATCTGAGCTTTCCCTGAGCAGTTACAGCCAAGTGTATATCAGAATTGAGGAAAGAATTTAGCCAGGAACTGCAAATTTGGATCCAGAGCTCAAATTCGAACGAGAAACACATATTGGATGGTATCTGGGATGCAGAAGCCGAAAAACAAGTCGATTGGTTGATCTGAGCTTTCCCTGAGAAGTTACAGCCAAGCGTATATCAGAATTGACAAAAGAACTCAGTTTAGCCAGGAACTGCAAATTTGGATCCAGAGCTCAAATTCGAACGAGAAACACATATTGGATGGTATCTGGAATGCTAAACCCGAAAAACAAGTCGATTGGTTGATCTGAGCTTTCCCAGAGAAGTTACAGCCAAGCGTATATCAGAATTGACAAAAGAACTCAATTTAGCCAGGAACTGCAAGTTTGGATCCAGAGCTCAAATTCGAACGAGAAACACATATTGGATGGTTTCTGGGATGCAGAAGCCGAAAAACAAGTCGATTGGTTGATCTGAGCTTTCCCTGAGATGTTACAGCCAAGCGTATATCAGAATTGACAAAAGAACTCAGTTTAGCAAGGAACTGCAAATTTGGATGCAGAGCTCAAATTCGAACGAGAAACACATATTGGATGGTATCTGGGATGCAGAAGCCGAAAAACAAGTCGATTGGTTGATCTGAGCTTTCCCTGAGAAGTTACAGCCAAGCGTATATCAGAATTGACAAAAGAACTCAGTTTAGCCAGGAACTGCAAATTTGGATCCAGAGCTCAAATTCGAACGAGAAACACATATTGGATGGTATCTGGGATGCAGAAGCCGAAAAACAAGTCGATTGGTTGATCTGAGCTTTCCCTGAGAAGTTACAGCCAAGCGTATATCAGAATTGACAAAAGAACTCAGTTTAGCCAGGAACTGCAAATTTGGATCCAGAGCTCAAATTCGAACGAGAAACACATATTGGATGGTATCTGGAATGCTAAACCCGAAAAACAAGTCGATTGGTTGATCTGAGCTTTCCCAGAGAAGTTACAGCCAAGCGTATATCAGAATTGACAAAAGAACTCAATTTAGCCAGGAACTGCAAGTTTGGATCCAGAGCTCAAATTCGAACGAGAAACACATATTGGATGGTTTCTGGGATGCAGAAGCCGAAAAACAAGTCGATTGGTTGATCTGAGCTTTCCCTGAGAAGTTACAGCCAAGCGTATATCAGAATTGACAAAAGAACTCAGTTTAGCCAGGAACTGCAAATTTGGATCCAGAGCTCAAATTCGAACGAGAAACACATATTGGATGCTATCTGGAATGCTAAACCCGAAAAACAAATCGATTGGTTGATCTGAGCTTTCCCTGAGAAGTTACAGCCAAGCGTATCTCAGTATTGAGGAAAGAACTCAATTTAGCCAGGAACTGCAAATTTGGATCGAGAGCTCAAATTTGAACGAGAAACACAAATTGGATGGTATCTGGGATGTAGAAGCTGAAAAACAAGTCGATTGGTTGATCTGAGCTTTCCCTGAGAAGTTACAGCCAAGTGTATATCAGAATTGAGGAAAGAATTTAGCCAGGAACTGCAAATTTGGATCCAGAGCTCAAATTCGAACGAGAAACACATATTGGATGGTATCTGGAATGCTAAACCCGAAAAACAAGTCGATTGGTAGATCTGAGCTTTCCCTGAGAAGTTACAGCCAAGCGTATATCAGAATTGACAAAAGAACTCAGTTTAGCCAGGAACTGCAAATTTGGATCCAGAGCTCAAATTCGAACGAGAAACACATATTGGATGGTATCTGGGATGCAGAAGCCGAAAAACAAGTCGATTGGTTGATCTGAGCTTTCCCTGAGAAGTTACAGCCAAGCGTATATCAGAATTGACAAAAGAACTCAGTTTAGCCAGGAACTGCAAATTTGGATCCAGAGCTCAAATTTGAACGAGAAACACATATTGGATGGTATCTGGAATGCTAAACCCGAAAAACAAGTCGATTGGTTGATCTGAGCTTTCCCAGAGAAGTTACAGCCAAGCGTATATCAGAATTGACAAAAGAACTCAATTTAGCCAGGAACTGCAAGTTTGGATCCAGAGCTCAAATTCGAACGAGAAACACATATTGGATGGTTTCTGGGATGCAGAAGCCGAAAAACAAGTCGATTGGTTGATCTGAGCTTTCCCTGAGATGTTACAGCCAAGCGTATATCAGAATTGACAAAAGAACTCAGTTTAGCAAGGAACTGCAAATTTGGATGCAGAGCTCAAATTCGAACGAGAAACACATATTGGATGGTATCTGGGATGCAGAAGCCGAAAAACAAGTCGATTGGTTGATCTGAGCTTTCCCTGAGAAGTTACAGCCAAGCGTATATCAGAATTGACAAAAGAACTCAGTTTAGCCAGGAACTGCAAATTTGGATCCAGAGCTCAAATTCGAACGAGAAACACATATTGGATGGTATCTGGGATGCAGAAGCCGACAAACAAGTCGATTGGTTGATCTGAGCTTTCCCTGAGAAGTTACAGCCAAGCGTATATCACAATTGACAAAAGAACTCAGTTTAGCCAGGAACTGCAAATTTGGATCCAGAGCTCAAATTCGAACGAGAAACACATATTGGATGCTATCTGGAATGCTAAACCCGAAAAACAAGTCGATTGGTTGATCTGAGCTTTCCCTGAGAACTTACAGCCAAGCGTATCTCAGTATTGAGGAAAGAACTCAATTTAGCCAGGAACTGCAAATTTGGATCGAGAGCTCAAATTTGAACGAGAAACACAAATTGGATGGTATCTGGGATGTAGAAGCTGAAAAACAAGTCGATTGGTTGATCTGAGCTTTCCCTGAGAAGTTACAGCCAAGTGTATATCAGAATTGAGGAAAGAATTTAGCCAGGAACTGCAAATTTGGATCCAGAGCTCAAATTCGAACGAGAAACACATATTGGATGGTATCTGGAATGCTAAACCCGAAAAACAAGTCGATTGGTTGATCTGAGTTTTCCCTGAGAAGTTACAGCCAAGCGTATATCAGAATTGACAAAAGAACTCAATTTAGCCAGGAACTGCAAATTTGGATCCAGAGCTCAAATTCGAACGAGAAACACATATTGGATGGTTTCTGGCATGCAGAAGCCGAAAAACAAGTCGATTGGTTGATCTGAGCTTTCCCTGAGATGTTACAGCCAAGCGTATATCAGAATTGACAAAAGAACTCAGTTTAGCAAGGAACTGCAAATCCAGAGCTCAAATTCGAACGAGAAACACATATTGGATGGTATCTGGGATGCAGAAGCCGAAAAACAAGTCGATTGGTTGATCTGAGCTTTCCCTGAGAAGTTACAGCCAAGCGTATATCAGAATTGACAAAAGAACTCAGTTTAGCCAGGAACTGCAAATTTGGATCCAGAGCTCAAATTCGAACGAGAAACACATATTGGATGGTTTCTGGGATGCAGAAGCCGAAAAACAAGTTGATTGGTTGATCTGAGCTTTCCCTGAGAAGTTACAGCCAAGCGTATATCAGAATTGACAAAAGAACTCAGTTTAGCCAGGAACTGCAAATTTGGATCGAGAGCTCAAATTTGAACGAGAAACACAAATTGGATGGTATCTGGGATGTGGAAGCTGAAAAACAAGTCGATTGGTTGATCTGAGCTTTCCCTGAGAAGTTACAGCCAAGTGTATATCAGAATTGAGGAAAGAATTTAGCCAGGAACTGCAAATTTGGATCCAGAGCTCAAATTCGAACGGGAAACACATATTGGATGGTATCTGGAATGCTAAACCCGAAAAACAAGTCGATTGGTTGATCTGAGCTTTCCCTGAGAAGTTACAGCCAAGCGTATATCAGAATTGACAAAAGAACTCAATTTAGCCAGGAACTGCAAATTTGGATCCAGAGCTCAAATTCGAACGAGAAACACATATTGGATGGTTTCTGGCATGCAGAAGCCGAAAAAAAAAGTCGATTGGTTGATCTGAGCTTTCCCTGAGATGTTACAGCCAAGCGTATATCAGAATTGACAAAAGAACTCAGTTTAGCAAGGAACTGCAAATCCAGAGCTCAAATTCGAACGAGAAACACATATTGGATGCTATCTGGAATGCTAAACCCGAAAAACAAGTCGATTGGTTGATCTGAGCTTTCCCTGAGAAGTTACAGCCAAGCGTATCTCAGTATTGAGGAAAGAACTCAATTTAGCCAGGAACTGCAAATTTGGATCGAGAGCTCAAATTTGAACGAGAAACACAAATTGGATGGTATCTGGGATGTAGAAGCTGAAAAACAAGTCGATTGGTTGATCTGAGCTTTCCCTGAGAAGTTACAGCCAAGTGTATATCAGAATTGAGGAAAGAATTTAGCCAGGAACTGCAAATTTGGATCCAGAGCTCAAATTCGAACGAGAAACACATATTGGATGGTATCTGGAATGCTAAACCCGAAAAACAAGTCGATTGGTTGATCTGAGCTTTCCCTGAGAAGTTACAGCCGTGTATATCAGAATTGAGGAAAGAATTCAATTTAGCCAAGAACTGCAAATTTGGATCCAGAGTTCAAATTCGAACGAGAAACACAAATTGGATGCTATCTGGGATGTAGAAGCTGAAAAACAAGGCGATTGGTAGATCTGAGCTTTCCCTGAGAAGTTACAGCCAAGCGTATATCAGAATTGACAAAAGAACTCAGTTTAGCCAGGAACTGCAAATTTGGATCCAGAGCTCAAATTCGAACGAGAAACACATATTGGATGGTATCTGGGATGCAGAAGCCGAAAAACAAGTCGATTGGTTGATCTGAGCTTTCCCTGAGAAGTTACAGCCAAGCGTATATCAGAATTGACAAAAGAACTCAGTTTAGCCAGGAACTGCAAATTTGGATCCAGAGCTCAAATTCGAACGAGAAACACATATTGGATGGTATCTGGAATGCTAAACCCGAAAAACAAGTCGATTGGTTGATCTGAGCTTTCCCAGAGAAGTTACAGCCAAGCGTATATCAGAATTGACAAAAGAACTCAATTTAGCCAGGAACTGCAAGTTTGGATCCAGAGCTCAAATTCGAACGAGAAACACATATTGGATGGTTTCTGGGATGCAGAAGCCGAAAAACAAGTCGATTGGTTGATCTGAGCTTTCCCTGAGATGTTACAGCCAAGCGTATATCAGAATTGACAAAAGAACTCAGTTTAGCAAGGAACTGCAAATTTGGATGCAGAGCTCAAATTCGAACGAGAAACACATATTGGATGGTATCTGGGATGCAGAAGCCGAAAAACAAGTCGATTGGTTGATCTGAGCTTTCCCTGAGAAGTTACAGCCAAGCGTATATCAGAATTGACAAAAGAACTCAGTTTAGCCAGGAACTGCAAATTTGGATCCAGAGCTCAAATTCGAACGAGAAACACATATTGGATGGTATCTGGAATGCTAAACCCGAAAAACAAGTCGATTGGTTGATCTGAGCTTTCCCAGAGAAGTTACAGCCAAGCGTATATCAGAATTGACAAAAGAACTCAATTTAGCCAGGAACTGCAAGTTTGGATCCAGAGCTCAAATTCGAACGAGAAACACATATTGGATGGTTTCTGGGATGCAGAAGCCGAAAAACAAGTCGATTGGTTGATCTGAGCTTTCCCTGAGACGTTACAGCCAAGCGTATATCAGAATTGACAAAAGAACTCAGTTTAGCCAGGAACTGCAAATTTGGATCCAGAGCTCAAATTCGAACGAGAAACACATATTGGATGCTATCTGGAATGCTAAACCCGAAAAACAAGTCGATTTGTTGATCTGAGCTTTCCCTGAGAAGTTACAGCCAAGCGTATCTCAGTATTGAGGAAAGAACTCAATTTAGCCAGGAACTGCAAATTTGGATCCAGAGCTCAAATTCGAACGAGAAACACATATTGGATGCTATCTGGAATGCTAAACCCGAAAAACAAGTCGATTGGTTGATCTGAGCTTTCCCTGAGAAGTTACAGCCAAGCGTATCTCAGTATTGAGGAAAGAACTCAATTTAGCCAGGAACTGCAAATTTGGATCGAGAGCTCAAATTTGAACGAGAAACACAAATTGGATGGTATCTGGGATGTAGAAGCTGAAAAACAAGTCGATTGGTTGATCTGAGCTTTCCCTGAGAAGTTACAGCCAAGTGTATATCAGAATTGAGGAAAGAATTTAGCCAGGAACTGCAAATTTGGATCCAGAGCTCAAATTCGAACGAGAAACACATATTGGATGGTATCTGGAATGCTAAACCCGAAAAACAAGTCGATTGGTTGATCTGAGCTGTCCCTGAGATGTTACAGCCAAGCGTATATCAGAATTGACAAAAGAACTCAGTTTAGCAAGGAACTGCAAATTTGGATGCAGAGCTCAAATTCGAACGAGAAACACATATTGGATGGTATCTGGGATGCAGAAGCCGAAAAACAAGTCGATTGGTTGATCTGAGCTTTCCCTGAGAAGTTACAGCCAAGCGTATCTCAGTATTGAGGAAAGAACTCAATTTAGCCAGGAACTGCAAATTTGGATCGAGAGCTCAAATTCGAACGAGAAACACAAATTGGATGGTATCTGGGATGTAGAAGCTGAAAAACAAGTCGATTGGTTGATCTGAGCTTTCCCTGAGAAGTTACAGCCAAGTGTATATCAGAATTGAGGAAAGAATTTAGCCAGGAACTGCAAATTTGGATCCAGAGCTCAAATTCGAACGAGAAACACATATTGGATGGTATCTGGAATGCTAAACCCGAAAAACAAGTCGATTGGTTGATCTGAGTTTTCCCTGAGAAGTTACAGCCAAGCGTATATCAGAATTGACAAAAGAACTCAATTTAGCCAGGAACTGCAAATTTGGATCCAGAGCTCAAATTCGAACGAGAAACACATATTGGATGGTTTCTGGCATGCAGAAGCCGAAAAACAAGTCGATTGGTTGATCTGAGCTTTCCCTGAGATGTTACAGCCAAGCGTATATCAGAATTGACAAAAGAACTCAGTTTAGCAAGGAACTGCAAATCCAGAGCTCAAATTCGAACGAGAAACACATATTGGATGGTATCTGGGATGCAGAAGCCGAAAAACAAGTCGATTGGTTGATCTGAGCTTTCCCTGAGAAGTTACAGCCAAGCGTATATCAGAATTGACAAAAGAACTCAGTTTAGCCAGGAACTGCAAATTTGGATCCAGAGCTCAAATTCGAACGAGAAACACATATTGGATGGTTTCTGGGATGCAGAAGCCGAAAAACAAGTTGATTGGTTGATCTGAGCTTTCCCTGAGAAGTTACAGCCAAGCGTATATCAGAATTGACAAAAGAACTCAGTTTAGCCAGGAACTGCAAATTTGGATCGAGAGCTCAAATTTGAACGAGAAACACAAATTGGATGGTATCTGGGATGTGGAAGCTGAAAAACAAGTCGATTGGTTGATCTGAGCTTTCCCTGAGAAGTTACAGCCAAGTGTATATCAGAATTGAGGAAAGAATTTAGCCAGGAACTGCAAATTTGGATCCAGAGCTCAAATTCGAACGGGAAACACATATTGGATGGTATCTGGAATGCTAAACCCGAAAAACAAGTCGATTGGTTGATCTGAGCTTTCCCTGAGAAGTTACAGCCAAGCGTATATCAGAATTGACAAAAGAACTCAATTTAGCCAGGAACTGCAAATTTGGATCCAGAGCTCAAATTCGAACGAGAAACACATATTGGATGGTTTCTGGCATGCAGAAGCCGAAAAAAAAAGTCGATTGGTTGATCTGAGCTTTCCCTGAGATGTTACAGCCAAGCGTATATCAGAATTGACAAAAGAACTCAGTTTAGCAAGGAACTGCAAATCCAGAGCTCAAATTCGAACGAGAAACACATATTGGATGCTATCTGGAATGCTAAACCCGAAAAACAAGTCGATTGGTTGATCTGAGCTTTCCCTGAGAAGTTACAGCCAAGCGTATCTCAGTATTGAGGAAAGAACTCAATTTAGCCAGGAACTGCAAATTTGGATCGAGAGCTCAAATTTGAACGAGAAACACAAATTGGATGGTATCTGGGATGTAGAAGCTGAAAAACAAGTCGATTGGTTGATCTGAGCTTTCCCTGAGAAGTTACAGCCAAGTGTATATCAGAATTGAGGAAAGAATTTAGCCAGGAACTGCAAATTTGGATCCAGAGCTCAAATTCGAACGAGAAACACATATTGGATGGTATCTGGAATGCTAAACCCGAAAAACAAGTCGATTGGTTGATCTGAGCTTTCCCTGAGAAGTTACAGCCGTGTATATCAGAATTGAGGAAAGAATTCAATTTAGCCAAGAACTGCAAATTTGGATCCAGAGTTCAAATTCGAACGAGAAACACAAATTGGATGCTATCTGGGATGTAGAAGCTGAAAAACAAGGCGATTGGTAGATCTGAGCTTTCCCTGAGAAGTTACAGCCAAGCGTATATCAGAATTGACAAAAGAACTCAGTTTAGCCAGGAACTGCAAATTTGGATCCAGAGCTCAAATTCGAACGAGAAACACATATTGGATGGTATCTGGGATGCAGAAGCCGAAAAACAAGTCGATTGGTTGATCTGAGCTTTCCCTGAGAAGTTACAGCCAAGCGTATATCAGAATTGACAAAAGAACTCAGTTTAGCCAGGAACTGCAAATTTGGATCCAGAGCTCAAATTCGAACGAGAAACACATATTGGATGGTATCTGGAATGCTAAACCCGAAAAACAAGTCGATTGGTTGATCTGAGCTTTCCCAGAGAAGTTACAGCCAAGCGTATATCAGAATTGACAAAAGAACTCAATTTAGCCAGGAACTGCAAGTTTGGATCCAGAGCTCAAATTCGAACGAGAAACACATATTGGATGGTTTCTGGGATGCAGAAGCCGAAAAACAAGTCGATTGGTTGATCTGAGCTTTCCCTGAGATGTTACAGCCAAGCGTATATCAGAATTGACAAAAGAACTCAGTTTAGCAAGGAACTGCAAATTTGGATGCAGAGCTCAAATTCGAACGAGAAACACATATTGGATGGTATCTGGGATGCAGAAGCCGAAAAACAAGTCGATTGGTTGATCTGAGCTTTCCCTGAGAAGTTACAGCCAAGCGTATATCAGAATTGACAAAAGAACTCAGTTTAGCCAGGAACTGCAAATTTGGATCCAGAGCTCAAATTCGAACGAGAAACACATATTGGATGGTATCTGGAATGCTAAACCCGAAAAACAAGTCGATTGGTTGATCTGAGCTTTCCCAGAGAAGTTACAGCCAAGCGTATATCAGAATTGACAAAAGAACTCAATTTAGCCAGGAACTGCAAGTTTGGATCCAGAGCTCAAATTCGAACGAGAAACACATATTGGATGGTTTCTGGGATGCAGAAGCCGAAAAACAAGTCGATTGGTTGATCTGAGCTTTCCCTGAGAAGTTACAGCCAAGCGTATATCAGAATTGACAAAAGAACTCAGTTTAGCCAGGAACTGCAAATTTGGATCCAGAGCTCAAATTCGAACGAGAAACACATATTGGATGCTATCTGGAATGCTAAACCCGAAAAACAAGTCGATTTGTTGATCTGAGCTTTCCCTGAGAAGTTACAGCCAAGCGTATCTCAGTATTGAGGAAAGAACTCAATTTAGCCAGGAACTGCAAATTTGGATCCAGAGCTCAAATTCGAACGAGAAACACATATTGGATGCTATCTGGAATGCTAAACCCGAAAAACAAGTCGATTGGTTGATCTGAGCTTTCCCTGAGAAGTTACAGCCAAGCGTATCTCAGTATTGAGGAAAGAACTCAATTTAGCCAGGAACTGCAAATTTGGATCGAGAGCTCAAATTTGAACGAGAAACACAAATTGGATGGTATCTGGGATGTAGAAGCTGAAAAACAAGTCGATTGGTTGATCTGAGCTTTCCCTGAGAAGTTACAGCCAAGTGTATATCAGAATTGAGGAAAGAATTTAGCCAGGAACTGCAAATTTGGATCCAGAGCTCAAATTCGAACGAGAAACACATATTGGATGGTATCTGGAATGCTAAACCCGAAAAACAAGTCGATTGGTTGATCTGAGCTGTCCCTGAGATGTTACAGCCAAGCGTATATCAGAATTGACAAAAGAACTCAGTTTAGCAAGGAACTGCAAATTTGGATGCAGAGCTCAAATTCGAACGAGAAACACATATTGGATGGTATCTGGGATGCAGAAGCCGAAAAACAAGTCGATTGGTTGATCTGAGCTTTCCCTGAGAAGTTACAGCCAAGCGTATCTCAGTATTGAGGAAAGAACTCAATTTAGCCAGGAACTGCAAATTTGGATCGAGAGCTCAAATTCGAACGAGAAACACAAATTGGATGGTATCTGGGATGTAGAAGCTGAAAAACAAGTCGATTGGTTGATCTGAGCTTTCCCTGAGAAGTTACAGCCGTGTATATCAGAATATAGGAAAGAATTTAATTTAGCCAGGAACTGCAAATTTGGATCCAGAGTTCAAATTCGAACGAGAAACACAAATTGGATGCTATCTGGGATGTAGAAGCTGAAAAACAAGGCGATTGGTAGATCTGAGCTTTCCCTGAGAAGTTACAGCCAAGCGTATATCAGAATTGACAAAAGAACTCAGTTTAGCCAGGAACTGCAAATTTGGATCCAGAGCTCAAATTCGAACGAGAAACACATATTGGATGGTATCTGGGATGCAGAAGCCGAAAAACAAGTCGATTGGTTGATCTGAGCTTTCCCTGAGAAGTTACAGCCAAGCGTATATCAGAATTGACACAAGAACTCAGTTTAGCCAGGAACGGCAAATTTGGGTCCAGAGCTCAAATTCGAACGAGAAACACATATTGGATGGTATCTGGAATGCTAAACCCGAAAAACAAGTCGATTGGTTGATCTGAGCTTTCCCAGAGAAGTTACAGCCAAGCGTATATCAGAATTGACAAAAGAACTCAATTTAGCCAGGAACTGCAAATTTGGATCCAGAGCTCAAATTCGAACGAGAAACACATATTGGATGGTTTCTGGGATGCAGAAGCCGAAAAACAAGTCGATTGGTTGATCTGAGCTTTCCCTGAGATGTTACAGCCAAGCGTATATCAGAATTGACAAAAGAACTCAGTTTAGCAAGGAACTGCAAATTTGGATCCAGAGCTCAAATTCGAACGAGAAACACATATTGGATGGTATCTGGGATGCAGAAGCCGAAAAACAAGTCGATTGGTTGATCTGAGCTTTCCCTGAGATGTTACAGCCAAGCGTATATCAGAATTGACAAAAGAACTCAGTTTAGCAAGGAACTGCAAATTTGGATCCAGAGCTCAAATTCGAACGAGAAACACATATTGGATGGTATCTGGGATGCAGAAGCCGAAAAACAAGTCGATTGGTTGATCTGAGCTTTCCCTGAGAAGTTACAGCCAAGCGTATATCAGAATTGACAAAAGAACTCAGTTTAGCCAGGAACTGCAAATTTGGATCCAGAGCTCAAATTCGAACGAGAAACACATATTGGATGGTTTCTGGGATGCAGAAGCCGAAAAACAAGTTGATTGGTTGATCTGAGCTTTCCCTGAGATGTTACAGCCAAGCGTATATCAGAATTGACAAAAGAATTCAGTTTAGCAAGGAACTGCAAATTTGGATGCAGAGCTCAAATTCGAACGAGAAACACATATTGGACGGTATCTGGGATGCAGAAGCCGAAAAACAAGTCGATTGGTTGATCTGAGCTTTCCCTGAGAAGTTACAGCCAAGCGTATCTCAGTATGGAGGAAAGAACTCAATTTAGCCAGGAACTGCAAATTTGGATCGAGAGCTCAAATTCGAACGAGAAACACTAATTGGATGGTATCTGGGATGTAGAAGCTGAAAAACAAGTCGATTGGTTGATCTGAGCTTTCCCTGAGAAGTTACAGCCGTGTATATCAGAATTGAGGAAAGAATTCAATTTAGCCAAGAACTGCAAATTTGGATCCAGAGTTCAAATTCGAACGAGAAACACAAATTGGATGCTATCTGGGATGTAGAAGCTGAAAAACAAGGCGATTGGTTGATCTGAGCTTTCCCAGAGAAGTTACAGCCAAGCGTATATCAGAATTGACAAAAAAACTCAATTTAGCCAGGAACTGCAAATTTGGATCCAGAGCTCAAATTCGAACGAGAAACACATATTGGATGGTTTCTGGGATGCAGAAGCCGAAAAACAAGTCGATTGGTTGATCTGAGCTTTCCCTGAGATGTTACAGCCAAGCGTATATCAGAATTGACAAAAGAACTCAGTTTAGCCAGGAACTGCAAATTTGGATCCAGAGCTCAAATTCGAACGAGAAACACATATTGGATGGTTTCTGGGATGCAGAAGCCGAAAAACAAGTTGATTGGTTGATCTGAGCTGTCCCTGAGATGTTACAGCCAAGCGTATATCAGAATTGACAAAAGAACTCAGTTTAGCAAGGAACTGCAAATTTGGATGCAGAGCTCAAATTCGAACGAGAAACACATATTGGATGGTATCTGGGATGCAGAAGCCGAAAAACAAGTCGATTGGTTGATCTGAGCTTTCCCTGAGAAGTTACAGCCAAGCGTATCTCAGTATTGAGGAAAGAACTCAATTTAGCCAGGAACTGCAAATTTGGATCGAGAGCTCAAATTCGAACGAGAAACACAAATTGGATGGTATCTGGGATGTAGAAGCTGAAAAACAAGTCGATTGGTTGGTCTGAGCTTTCCCTGAGAAGTTACAGCCGTGTATATCAGAATATAGGAAAGAATTTAATTTAGCCAGGAACTGCAAATTTGGATCCAGAGTTCAAATTCGAACGAGAAACACAAATTGGATGCTATCTGGGATGTAGAAGCTGAAAAACAAGGCGATTGGTAGATCTGAGCTTTCCCTGAGAAGTTACAGCCAAGCGTATATCAGAATTGACAAAAGAACTCAGTTTAGCCAGGAACTGCAAATTTGGATCCAGAGCTCAAATTCGAACGAGAAACACATATTGGATGGTATCTGGGATGCAGAAGCCGAAAAACAAGTCGATTGGTTGATCTGAGCTTTCCCTGAGAAGTTACAGCCAAGCGTATATCAGAATTGACACAAGAACTCAGTTTAGCCAGGAACGGCAAATTTGGGTCCAGAGCTCAAATTCGAACGAGAAACACATATTGGATGGTATCTGGAATGCTAAACCCGAAAAACAAGTCGATTGGTTGATCTGAGCTTTCCCAGAGAAGTTACAGCCAAGCGTATATCAGAATTGACAAAAGAACTCAATTTAGCCAGGAACTGCAAATTTGGATCCAGAGCTCAAATTCGAACGAGAAACACATATTGGATGGTTTCTGGGATGCAGAAGCCGAAAAACAAGTCGATTGGTTGATCTGAGCTTTCCCTGAGATGTTACAGCCAAGCGTATATCAGAATTGACAAAAGAACTCAGTTTAGCAAGGAACTGCAAATTTGGATCCAGAGCTCAAATTCGAACGAGAAACACATATTGGATGGTATCTGGGATGCAGAAGCCGAAAAACAAGTCGATTGGTTGATCTGAGCTTTCCCTGAGATGTTACAGCGAAGCGTATATCAGAATTGACAAAAGAACTCAGTTTAGCAAGGAAATGCAAATTTGGATCCAGAGCTCAAATTCGAACGAGAAACACATATTGGATGGTATCTGGGATGCAGAAGCCGAAAAACAAGTCGATTGGTTGATCTGAGCTTTCCCAGAGAAGTTACAGCCAAGCGTATATCAGAATTGACAAAAGAACTCAATTTAGCCAGGAACTGCAAATTTGGATCCAGAGCTCAAATTCGAACGAGAAACACAAATTGGATGCTATCTGGGATGTGGAAGCTGAAAAACAAGGCGATTGGTAGATCTGAGCTTTCCCTGAGAAGTTACAGCCAAGCGTATATCAGAATTGACAAAAGAACTCAGTTTAGCCAGGAACTGCAAATTTGGATCCAGAGCTCAAATTCGAACGAGAAACACATATTGGATGGTATCTGGGATGCAGAAGCCGAAAAACAAGTCGATTGGTTGATCTGAGCTTTCCCTGAGAAGTCACAGCCAAGCGTATATCAGAATTGACAAAAGAACTCAGTTTAGCCAGGAACTGCAAATTTGGATCCAGAGCTCAAATTCGAACGAGAAACACATATTGGATGGTATCTGGAATGCTAAACCCGAAAAACAAGTCGATTGGTTGATCTGAGCTTTCCCAGAGAAGTTACAGCCAAGCGTATATCAGAATTGACAAAAGAACTCAATTTAGCCAGGAACTGCAAGTTTGGATCCAGAGCTCAAATTCGAACGAGAAACAGATATTGGATGGTTTCTGGGATGCAGAAGCCGAAAAACATTCGATTGGTTGATCTGAGCTTTCCCTGAGAAGTTAAAGCCAAGCGTATATCAGAATTGACAAAAGAACTCAGTTTAGCCAGGAACTGCAAATTTGGATCCAGAGCTCAAATTCGAACGAGAAACACATATTGGATGCTATCTGGAATGCTAAACCCGAAAAACAAGTCGATTGGTTGATCTGAGCTTTCCCTGAGAAGTTACAGCCAAGCGTATCTCAGTATTGAGGAAAGAACTCAATTTAGCCAGGAACTGCAAATTTGGATCCAGAGCTCAAATTCGAACGAGAAACACAAATTGGATGGTATCTGGGATGTAGAAGCTGAAAAACAAGTCGATTGGTTGATCTGAGCTTTCCCTGAGAAGTTACAGCCGTGTATATCAGAATTGAGGAAAGAACTCAATTTAGCCAAGAACTGCAAATTTGGATCCAGAGTTCAAATTCGAACGAGAAACACATATTGGATGGTATCTGGAATGCTAAACCCGAAAAACAAGTCGATTGGTTGATCTGAGCTTTCCCTGAGATGTTACAGCCAAGCGTATATCAGAATTGACAAAAGAACTCAGTTTAGCCAGGAACTGCAAATTTGGATCCAGAGCTCAAATTCGAATGAGAAACACATATTGGATGGTTTCTGGGATGCAGAAGCCGAAAAACAAGTTGATTGGTTGATCTGAGCTTTCCCTGAGATGTTACAGCCAAGCGTATATCAGAATTGACAAAAGAACTCAGTTTAGCAAGGAACTGCAAATTTGGATGCAGAGCTCAAATTCGAACGAGAAACACATATTGGACGGTATCTGGGATGCAGAAGCCGAAAAACAAGTCGATTGGTTGATCTGAGCTTTCCCTGAGAAGTTACAGCCAAGCGTATCTCAGTATTGAGGAAAGAACTCAATTTAGCCAGGAACTGCAAATTTGGATCGAGAGCTCAAATTCGAACGAGAAACACAAATTGGATGGTATCTGGGATGTGGAAGCTGAAAAACAAGGCGATTGGTAGATCTGAGCTTTCCCTGAGAAGTTACAGCCAAGCGTATATCAGAATTGACAAAAGAACTCAGTTTAGCCAGGAACTGCAAATTTGGATCCAGAGCTCAAATTCGAATGAGAAACACATATTGGATGGTATCTGGAATGCTAAACCCGAAAAACAAGTCGATTGGTTGATGTGAGCTTTCCCTGAGAAGTTACAGCCAAGCGTATCTCAGTATTGAGGAAAGAACTCAATTTAGCCAGGAACTGCAAATTTTGATCGAGAGCTCAAATTTGAACGAGAAACACAAATTGGATGGTATCTGGGATGTAGAAGCTGAAAAACAAGTCGATTGGTTGATCTGAGCTTTCCCTGAGAAGTTACAGCCAAGTGTATATCAGAATTGAGGAAAGAACTCAGTTTAGCCAGGAACTGCAAATTTGGATCCAGTGCTCAAATTCGAACGAGAAACACATATTGGATGGTATCTGGAATGCTAAACCCGAAAAACAAGTCGATTGGTTGATCTGAGCTTTCCCTGAGAAGTTACAGCCAAGCGTATATCAGAATTGACAAAAGAACTCAATTTAGCCAGGAACTGCAAATTTGGATCCAGAGCTCAAATTCGAACGAGAAACACATATTGGATGGTTTCTGGGATGCAGAAGCCGAAAAACAAGTCGATTGGTTGATCTGAGCTTTCCCTGAGATGTTACAGCCAAGCGTATATCAGAATTGACAAAAGAACTCAGTTTAGCAAGGAACTGCAAATTTGGATGCAGAGCTCAAATTCGAACGAGAAACACATATTGGATGGTATCTGGGATGCAGAAGCCGAAAAACAAGTCGATTGGTTGATCTGAGCTTTCCCTGAGAAGTTACAGCCAAGCGTATATCAGAATTGACAAAAGAACTCAGTTTAGCCAGGAACTGCAAATTTGGATCCAGAGCTCAAATTCGAACGAGAAACACATATTGGATGCTATCTGTAATGCTAAACCCGAAAAACAAGTCGATTGGTTGATCTGAGCTTTCCCTGAGAAGTTACAGCCAAGCGTATCTCAGTATTGAGGAAAGAACTCAATTTAGCCAGGAACTGCAAATTTGGATCGAGAGCTCAAATTCGAACGAGAAACACAAATTGGATGGTATCTGGGATGTAGAAGCTGAAAAACAAGTCGATTGGTTGATCTGAGCTTTCCCTGAGAAGTTACAGCCGTGTATATCAGAATTGAGGAAAGAATTCAATTTAGCCAAGAACTGCAAATTTGGATCCAGAGTTCAAATTCGAACGAGAAACACAAATTGGATGCTATCTGGGATGTAGAAGCTGAAAAACAAGGCGATTGGTTGATCTGAGCTTTCCCAGAGAAGTTACAGCCAAGCGTATATCAGAATTGACAAAAGAACTCAATTTAGCCAGGAACTGCAAATTTGGATCCAGAGCTCAAATTCGAACGAGAAACACATATTGGATGGTTTCTGGGATGCAGAAGCCGAAAAACAAGTCGATTGGTTGATCTGAGCTTTCCCAGAGAAGTTACAGCCAAGCGTATATCAGAATTGACAAAAGAACTCAGTTTAGCCAGGAACTGCAAATTTGGATCCAGAGCTCAAATTCGAACGAGAAACACATATTGGATGGTTTCTGGGATGCAGAAGCCGAAAAACAAGTTGATTGGTTGATCTGAGCTTTCCCTGAGATGTTACAGCCAAGCGTATATCAGAATTGACAAAAGAACTCAGTTTAGCAAGGAACTGCAAATTTGGATGCAGAGCTCAAATTCGAACGAGAAACGCATATTGGATGGTATCTGGGATGCAGAAGCCGAAAAACAAGTCGATTGGTTGATCTGAGCTTTCCCTGAGAAGTTACAGCCAAGCGTATCTCAGTATTGAGGAAAGAATTCAATTTAGCCAAGAACTGCAAATTTGGATCCAGAGTTCAAATTCGAACGAGAAACACAAATTGGATGCTATCTGGGATGTAGAAGCTGAAAAACAAGGCGATTGGTTGATCTGAGCTTTCCCAGAGAAGTTACAGCCAAGCGTATATCAGAATTGATAAAAGAACTCAATTTAGCCAGGAACTGCAAATTTGGATCCAGAGCTCAAATTCGAACGAGAAACACATATTGGATGGTTTCTGGGATGCAGAAGCCGAAAAACAAGTCGATTGGTTGATCTGAGCTTTCCCTGAGATGTTACAGCCAAGCGTATATCAGAATTGACAAAAGAACTCAGTTTAGCCAGGAACTGCAAATTTGGATCCAGAGCTCAAATTCGAACGAGAAACACATATTGGATGGTTTCTGGGATGCAGAAGCCGAAAAACAAGTTGATTGGTTGATCTGAGCTTTCCCTGAGATGTTACAGCCAAGCGTATATCAGAATTGACAAAAGAACTCAGTTTAGCAAGGAACTGCAAATTTGGATGCAGAGCTCAAATTCGAATGAGAAACACATATTGGATGGTATCTGGGATGCAGAAGCCGAAAAACAAGTCGATTGGTTGATCTGAGCTTTCCCTGAGAAGTTACAGCCAAGCGTATATCAGAATTGACAAAAGAACTCAGTTTAGCAAGGAACTGCAAATTTGGATGCAGAGCTCAAATTCGAATGAGAAACACATATTGGATGGTATCTGGGATGCAGAAGCCGAAAAACAAGTCGATTGGTTGATCTGAGCTTTCCCTGAGAAGTTACAGCCAAGCGTATCTCAGTATTGAGGAAAGAACTCAATTTAGCCAGGAACTGCAAATTTGGATCGAGAGCTCAAATTTGAACGAGAAACACAAATTGGATGGTATCTGGGATGTAGAAGCTGAAAAACAAGTCGATTGGTTGATCTGAGCTTTCCCTGAGAAGTTACAGCCAAGTGTATATCAGAATTGAGGAAAGAATTTAGCCAGGAACTGCAAATTTGGATCCAGAGCTCAAATTCGAACGAGAAACACATATTGGATGGTATCTGGAATGCTAAACCCGAAAAACAAGTCGATTGGTTGATCTGAGTTTTCCCTGAGAAGTTACAGCCAAGCGTATATCAGAATTGACAAAAGAACTCAATTTAGCCAGGAACTGCAAATTTGGATCCAGAGCTCAAATTCGAACGAGAAACACATATTGGATGGTTTCTGGCATGCAGAAGCCGAAAAACAAGTCGATTGGTTGATCTGAGCTTTCCCTGAGATGTTACAGCCAAGCGTATATCAGAATTGACAAAAGAACTCAGTTTAGCAAGGAACTGCAAATCCAGAGCTCAAATTCGAACGAGAAACACATATTGGATGGTATCTGGGATGCAGAAGCCGAAAAACAAGTTGATTGGTTGATCTGAGCTTTCCCTGAGAAGTTACAGCCAAGCGTATATCAGAATTGACAAAAGAACTCAGTTTAGCCAGGAACTGCAAATTTGGATCCAGAGCTCAAATTCGAACGAGAAACACATATTGGATGGTTTCTGGGATGCAGAAGCCGAAAAACAAGTTGATTGGTTGATCTGAGCTTTCCCTGAGAAGTTACAGCCAAGCGTATATCAGAATTGACAAAAGAACTCAGTTTAGCCAGGAACTGCAAATTTGGATCGAGAGCTCAAATTTGAACGAGAAACACAAATTGGATGGTATCTGGGATGTGGAAGCTGAAAAACAAGTCGATTGGTTGATCTGAGCTTTCCCTGAGAAGTTACAGCCAAGTGTATATCAGAATTGAGGAAAGAATTTAGCCAGGAACTGCAAATTTGGATCCAGAGCTCAAATTCGAACGGGAAACACATATTGGATGGTATCTGGAATGCTAAACCCGAAAAACAAGTCGATTGGTTGATCTGAGCTTTCCCTGAGAAGTTACAGCCAAGCGTATATCAGAATTGACAAAAGAACTCAATTTAGCCAGGAACTGCAAATTTGGATCCAGAGCTCAAATTCGAACGAGAAACACATATTGGATGGTTTCTGGCATGCAGAAGCCGAAAAAAAAAGTCGATTGGTTGATCTGAGCTTTCCCTGAGATGTTACAGCCAAGCGTATATCAGAATTGACAAAAGAACTCAGTTTAGCAAGGAACTGCAAATCCAGAGCTCAAATTCGAACGAGAAACACATATTGGATGCTATCTGGAATGCTAAACCCGAAAAACAAGTCGATTGGTTGATCTGAGCTTTCCCTGAGAAGGTACAGCCAAGCGTATCTCAGTATTGAGGAAAGAACTCAATTTAGCCAGGAACTGCAAATTTGGATCGAGAGCTCAAATTTGAACGAGAAACACAAATTGGATGGTATCTGGGATGTAGAAGCTGAAAAACAAGTCGATTGGTTGATCTGAGCTTTCCCTGAGCAGTTACAGCCAAGTGTATATCAGAATTGAGGAAAGAATTTAGCCAGGAACTGCAAATTTGGATCCAGAGCTCAAATTCGAACGAGAAACACATATTGGATGGTATCTGGGATGCAGAAGCCGAAAAACAAGTCGATTGGTTGATCTGAGCTTTCCCTGAGAAGTTACAGCCAAGCGTATATCAGAATTGACAAAAGAACTCAGTTTAGCCAGGAACTGCAAATTTGGATCCAGAGCTCAAATTCGAACGAGAAACACATATTGGATGGTATCTGGAATGCTAAACCCGAAAAACAAGTCGATTGGTTGATCTGAGCTTTCCCAGAGAAGTTACAGCCAAGCGTATATCAGAATTGACAAAAGAACTCAATTTAGCCAGGAACTGCAAGTTTGGATCCAGAGCTCAAATTCGAACGAGAAACACATATTGGATGGTTTCTGGGATGCAGAAGCCGAAAAACAAGTCGATTGGTTGATCTGAGCTTTCCCTGAGATGTTACAGCCAAGCGTATATCAGAATTGACAAAAGAACTCAGTTTAGCAAGGAACTGCAAATTTGGATGCAGAGCTCAAATTCAAACGAGAAACACATATTGGATGGTATCTGGGATGCAGAAGCCGAAAAACAAGTCGATTGGTTGATCTGAGCTTTCCCTGAGAAGTTACAGCCAAGCGTATATCAGAATTGACAAAAGAACTCAGTTTAGCCAGGAACTGCAAATTTGGATCCAGAGCTCAAATTCGAACGAGAAACACATATTGGATGGTATCTGGGATGCAGAAGCCGAAAAACAAGTCGATTGGTTGATCTGAGCTTTCCCTGAGAAGTTACAGCCAAGCGTATATCAGAATTGACAAAAGAACTCAGTTTAGCCAGGAACTGCAAATTTGGATCCAGAGCTCAAATTCGAACGAGAAACACATATTGGATGGTATCTGGAATGCTAAACCCGAAAAACAAGTCGATTGGTTGATCTGAGCTTTCCCAGAGAAGTTACAGCCAAGCGTATATCAGAATTGACAAAAGAACTCAATTTAGCCAGGAACTGCAAGTTTGGATCCAGAGCTCAAATTCGAACGAGAAACACATATTGGATGGTTTCTGGGATGCAGAAGCCGAAAAACAAGTCGATTGGTTGATCTGAGCTTTCCCTGAGAAGTTACAGCCAAGCGTATATCAGAATTGACAAAAGAACTCAGTTTAGCCAGGAACTGCAAATTTGGATCCAGAGCTCAAATTCGAACGAGAAACACATATTGGATGCTATCTGGAATGCTAAACCCGAAAAACAAATCGATTGGTTGATCTGAGCTTTCCCTGAGAAGTTACAGCCAAGCGTATCTCAGTATTGAGGAAAGAACTCAATTTAGCCAGGAACTGCAAATTTGGATCGAGAGCTCAAATTTGAACGAGAAACACAAATTGGATGGTATCTGGGATGTAGAAGCTGAAAAACAAGTCGATTGGTTGATCTGAGCTTTCCCTGAGAAGTTACAGCCAAGTGTATATCAGAATTGAGGAAAGAATTTAGCCAGGAACTGCAAATTTGGATCCAGAGCTCAAATTCGAACGAGAAACACATATTGGATGGTATCTGGAATGCTAAACCCGAAAAACAAGTCGATTGGTAGATCTGAGCTTTCCCTGAGAAGTTACAGCCAAGCGTATATCAGAATTGACAAAAGAACTCAGTTTAGCCAGGAACTGCAAATTTGGATCCAGAGCTCAAATTCGAACGAGAAACACATATTGGATGGTATCTGGGATGCAGAAGCCGAAAAACAAGTCGATTGGTTGATCTGAGCTTTCCCTGAGAAGTTACAGCCAAGCGTATATCAGAATTGACAAAAGAACTCAGTTTAGCCAGGAACTGCAAATTTGGATCCAGAGCTCAAATTTGAACGAGAAACACATATTGGATGGTATCTGGAATGCTAAACCCGAAAAACAAGTCGATTGGTTGATCTGAGCTTTCCCAGAGAAGTTACAGCCAAGCGTATATCAGAATTGACAAAAGAACTCAATTTAGCCAGGAACTGCAAGTTTGGATCCAGAGCTCAAATTCGAACGAGAAACACATATTGGATGGTTTCTGGGATGCAGAAGCCGAAAAACAAGTCGATTGGTTGATCTGAGCTTTCCCTGAGATGTTACAGCCAAGCGTATATCAGAATTGACAAAAGAACTCAGTTTAGCAAGGAACTGCAAATTTGGATGCAGAGCTCAAATTCGAACGAGAAACACATATTGGATGGTATCTGGGATGCAGAAGCCGAAAAACAAGTCGATTGGTTGATCTGAGCTTTCCCTGAGAAGTTACAGCCAAGCGTATATCAGAATTGACAAAAGAACTCAGTTTAGCCAGGAACTGCAAATTTGGATCCAGAGCTCAAATTCGAACGAGAAACACATATTGGATGGTATCTGGGATGCAGAAGCCGACAAACAAGTCGATTGGTTGATCTGAGCTTTCCCTGAGAAGTTACAGCCAAGCGTATATCACAATTGACAAAAGAACTCAGTTTAGCCAGGAACTGCAAATTTGGATCCAGACCTCAAATTCGAACGAGAAACACATATTGGATGCTATCTGGAATGCTAAACCCGAAAAACAAGTCGATTGGTTGATCTGAGCTTTCCCTGAGAACTTACAGCCAAGCGTATCTCAGTATTGAGGAAAGAACTCAATTTAGCCAGGAACTGCAAATTTGGATCGAGAGCTCAAATTTGAACGAGAAACACAAATTGGATGGTATCTGGGATGTAGAAGCTGAAAAACAAGTCGATTGGTTGATCTGAGCTTTCCCTGAGAAGTTACAGCCAAGTGTATATCAGAATTGAGGAAAGAATTTAGCCAGGAACTGCAAATTTGGATCCAGAGCTCAAATTCGAACGAGAAACACATATTGGATGGTATCTGGAATGCTAAACCCGAAAAACAAGTCGATTGGTTGATCTGAGTTTTCCCTGAGAAGTTACAGCCAAGCGTATATCAGAATTGACAAAAGAACTCAATTTAGCCAGGAACTGCAAATTTGGATCCAGAGCTCAAATTCGAACGAGAAACACATATTGGATGGTTTCTGGCATGCAGAAGCCGAAAAACAAGTCGATTGGTTGATCTGAGCTTTCCCTGAGATGTTACAGCCAAGCGTATATCAGAATTGACAAAAGAACTCAGTTTAGCAAGGAACTGCAAATCCAGAGCTCAAATTCGAACGAGAAACACATATTGGATGGTATCTGGGATGCAGAAGCCGAAAAACAAGTCGATTGGTTGATCTGAGCTTTCCCTGAGAAGTTACAGCCAAGCGTATATCAGAATTGACAAAAGAACTCAGTTTAGCCAGGAACTGCAAATTTGGATCCAGAGCTCAAATTCGAACGAGAAACACATATTGGATGGTTTCTGGGATGCAGAAGCCGAAAAACAAGTTGATTGGTTGATCTGAGCTTTCCCTGAGAAGTTACAGCCAAGCGTATATCAGAATTGACAAAAGAACTCAGTTTAGCCAGGAACTGCAAATTTGGATCGAGAGCTCAAATTTGAACGAGAAACACAAATTGGATGGTATCTGGGATGTGGAAGCTGAAAAACAAGTCGATTGGTTGATCTGAGCTTTCCCTGAGAAGTTACAGCCAAGTGTATATCAGAATTGAGGAAAGAATTTAGCCAGGAACTGCAAATTTGGATCCAGAGCTCAAATTCGAACGGGAAACACATATTGGATGGTATCTGGAATGCTAAACCCGAAAAACAAGTCGATTGGTTGATCTGAGCTTTCCCTGAGAAGTTACAGCCAAGCGTATATCAGAATTGACAAAAGAACTCAATTTAGCCAGGAACTGCAAATTTGGATCCAGAGCTCAAATTCGAACGAGAAACACATATTGGATGGTTTCTGGCATGCAGAAGCCGAAAAAAAAAGTCGATTGGTTGATCTGAGCTTTCCCTGAGATGTTACAGCCAAGCGTATATCAGAATTGACAAAAGAACTCAGTTTAGCAAGGAACTGCAAATCCAGAGCTCAAATTCGAACGAGAAACACATATTGGATGCTATCTGGAATGCTAAACCCGAAAAACAAGTCGATTGGTTGATCTGAGCTTTCCCTGAGAAGTTACAGCCAAGCGTATCTCAGTATTGAGGAAAGAACTCAATTTAGCCAGGAACTGCAAATTTGGATCGAGAGCTCAAATTTGAACGAGAAACACAAATTGGATGGTATCTGGGATGTAGAAGCTGAAAAACAAGTCGATTGGTTGATCTGAGCTTTCCCTGAGAAGTTACAGCCAAGTGTATATCAGAATTGAGGAAAGAATTTAGCCAGGAACTGCAAATTTGGATCCAGAGCTCAAATTCGAACGAGAAACACATATTGGATGGTATCTGGAATGCTAAACCCGAAAAACAAGTCGATTGGTTGATCTGAGCTTTCCCTGAGAAGTTACAGCCGTGTATATCAGAATTGAGGAAAGAATTCAATTTAGCCAAGAACTGCAAATTTGGATCCAGAGTTCAAATTCGAACGAGAAACACAAATTGGATGCTATCTGGGATGTAGAAGCTGAAAAACAAGGCGATTGGTAGATCTGAGCTTTCCCTGAGAAGTTACAGCCAAGCGTATATCAGAATTGACAAAAGAACTCAGTTTAGCCAGGAACTGCAAATTTGGATCCAGAGCTCAAATTCGAACGAGAAACACATATTGGATGGTATCTGGGATGCAGAAGCCGAAAAACAAGTCGATTGGTTGATCTGAGCTTTCCCTGAGAAGTTACAGCCAAGCGTATATCAGAATTGACAAAAGAACTCAGTTTAGCCAGGAACTGCAAATTTGGATCCAGAGCTCAAATTCGAACGAGAAACACATATTGGATGGTATCTGGAATGCTAAACCCGAAAAACAAGTCGATTGGTTGATCTGAGCTTTCCCAGAGAAGTTACAGCCAAGCGTATATCAGAATTGACAAAAGAACTCAATTTAGCCAGGAACTGCAAGTTTGGATCCAGAGCTCAAATTCGAACGAGAAACACATATTGGATGGTTTCTGGGATGCAGAAGCCGAAAAACAAGTCGATTGGTTGATCTGAGCTTTCCCTGAGATGTTACAGCCAAGCGTATATCAGAATTGACAAAAGAACTCAGTTTAGCAAGGAACTGCAAATTTGGATGCAGAGCTCAAATTCGAACGAGAAACACATATTGGATGGTATCTGGGATGCAGAAGCCGAAAAACAAGTCGATTGGTTGATCTGAGCTTTCCCTGAGAAGTTACAGCCAAGCGTATATCAGAATTGACAAAAGAACTCAGTTTAGCCAGGAACTGCAAATTTGGATCCAGAGCTCAAATTCGAACGAGAAACACATATTGGATGGTATCTGGAATGCTAAACCCGAAAAACAAGTCGATTGGTTGATCTGAGCTTTCCCAGAGAAGTTACAGCCAAGCGTATATCAGAATTGACAAAAGAACTCAATTTAGCCAGGAACTGCAAGTTTGGATCCAGAGCTCAAATTCGAACGAGAAACACATATTGGATGGTTTCTGGGATGCAGAAGCCGAAAAACAAGTCGATTGGTTGATCTGAGCTTTCCCTGAGAAGTTACAGCCAAGCGTATATCAGAATTGACAAAAGAACTCAGTTTAGCCAGGAACTGCAAATTTGGATCCAGAGCTCAAATTCGAACGAGAAACACATATTGGATGCTATCTGGAATGCTAAACCCGAAAAACAAGTCGATTTGTTGATCTGAGCTTTCCCTGAGAAGTTACAGCCAAGCGTATCTCAGTATTGAGGAAAGAACTCAATTTAGCCAGGAACTGCAAATTTGGATCCAGAGCTCAAATTCGAACGAGAAACACATATTGGATGCTATCTGGAATGCTAAACCCGAAAAACAAGTCGATTGGTTGATCTGAGCTTTCCCTGAGAAGTTACAGCCAAGCGTATCTCAGTATTGAGGAAAGAACTCAATTTAGCCAGGAACTGCAAATTTGGATCGAGAGCTCAAATTTGAACGAGAAACACAAATTGGATGGTATCTGGGATGTAGAAGCTGAAAAACAAGTCGATTGGTTGATCTGAGCTTTCCCTGAGAAGTTACAGCCAAGTGTATATCAGAATTGAGGAAAGAATTTAGCCAGGAACTGCAAATTTGGATCCAGAGCTCAAATTCGAACGAGAAACACATATTGGATGGTATCTGGAATGCTAAACCCGAAAAACAAGTCGATTGGTTGATCTGAGCTTTCCCTGAGAAGTTACAGCCGTGTATATCAGAATTGAGGAAAGAATTCAATTTAGCCAAGAACTGCAAATTTGGATCCAGAGTTCAAATTCGAACGAGAAACACAAATTGGATGCTATCTGGGATGTAGAAGCTGAAAAACAAGGCGATTGGTAGATCTGAGCTTTCCCTGAGAAGTTACAGCCAAGCGTATATCAGAATTGACAAAAGAACTCAGTTTAGCCAGGAACTGCAAATTTGGATCCAGAGCTCAAATTCGAACGAGAAACACATATTGGATGGTATCTGGGATGCAGAAGCCGAAAAACAAGTCGATTGGTTGATCTGAGCTTTCCCTGAGAAGTTACAGCCAAGCGTATATCAGAATTGACAAAAGAACTCAGTTTAGCCAGGAACTGCAAATTTGGATCCAGAGCTCAAATTCGAACGAGAAACACATATTGGATGGTATCTGGAATGCTAAACCCGAAAAACAAGTCGATTGGTTGATCTGAGCTTTCCCAGAGAAGTTACAGCCAAGCGTATATCAGAATTGACAAAAGAACTCAATTTAGCCAGGAACTGCAAGTTTGGATCCAGAGCTCAAATTCGAACGAGAAACACATATTGGATGGTTTCTGGGATGCAGAAGCCGAAAAACAAGTCGATTGGTTGATCTGAGCTTTCCCTGAGATGTTACAGCCAAGCGTATATCAGAATTGACAAAAGAACTCAGTTTAGCCAGGAACTGCAAATTTGGATCCAGAGCTCAAATTCGAACGAGAAACACATATTGGATGGTATCTGGGATGCAGAAGCCGAAAAACAAGTCGATTGGTTGATCTGAGCTTTCCCTGAGAAGTTACAGCCAAGCGTATATCAGAATTGACAAAAGAACTCAATTTAGCCAGGAACTGCAAGTTTGGATCCAGAGCTCAAATTCGAACGAGAAACACATATTGGATGGTATCTGGGATGCAGAAGCCGAAAAACAAGTCGATTGGTTGATCTGAGCTTTCCCTGAGAAGTTACAGCCAAGCGTATATCAGAATTGACAAAAGAACTCAGTTTAGCCAGGAACTGCAAATTTGGATCCAGAGCTCAAATTCGAACGAGAAACACATATTGGATGGTATCTGGGATGCAGAAGCCGAAAAACAAGTCGATTGGTTGATCTGAGCTTTCCCTGAGAAGTTACAGCCAAGCGTATATCAGAATTGACAAAAGAACTCAGTTTAGCCAGGAACTGCAAATTTGGATCCAGAGCTCAAATTCGAACGAGAAACACATATTGGATGGTATCTGGAATGCTAAACCCGAAAAACAAGTCGATTGGTTGATCTGAGCTTTCCCAGAGAAGTTACAGCCAAGCGTATATCAGAATTGACAAAAGAACTCAATTTAGCCAGGAACTGCAAGTTTGGATCCAGAGCTCAAATTCGAACGAGAAACACATATTGGATGGTTTCTGGGATGCAGAAGCCGAAAAACAAGTCGATTGGTTGATCTGAGCTTTCCCTGAGAAGTTACAGCCAAGCGTATATCAGAATTGACAAAAGAACTCAGTTTAGCCAGGAACTGCAAATTTGGATCCAGAGCTCAAATTCGAACGAGAAACACATATTGGATGCTATCTGGAATGCTAAACCCGAAAAACAAATCGATTGGTTGATCTGAGCTTTCCCTGAGAAGTTACAGCCAAGCGTATCTCAGTATTGAGGAAAGAACTCAATTTAGCCAGGAACTGCAAATTTGGATCGAGAGCTCAAATTTGAACGAGAAACACAAATTGGATGGTATCTGGGATGTAGAAGCTGAAAAACAAGTCGATTGGTTGATCTGAGCTTTCCCTGAGAAGTTACAGCCAAGTGTATATCAGAATTGAGGAAAGAATTTAGCCAGGAACTGCAAATTTGGATCCAGAGCTCAAATTCGAACGAGAAACACATATTGGATGGTATCTGGAATGCTAAACCCGAAAAACAAGTCGATTGGTAGATCTGAGCTTTCCCTGAGAAGTTACAGCCAAGCGTATATCAGAATTGACAAAAGAACTCAGTTTAGCCAGGAACTGCAAATTTGGATCCAGAGCTCAAATTCGAACGAGAAACACATATTGGATGGTATCTGGGATGCAGAAGCCGAAAAACAAGTCGATTGGTTGATCTGAGCTTTCCCTGAGAAGTTACAGCCAAGCGTATATCAGAATTGACAAAAGAACTCAGTTTAGCCAGGAACTGCAAATTTGGATCCAGAGCTCAAATTTGAACGAGAAACACATATTGGATGGTATCTGGAATGCTAAACCCGAAAAACAAGTCGATTGGTTGATCTGAGCTTTCCCAGAGAAGTTACAGCCAAGCGTATATCAGAATTGACAAAAGAACTCAATTTAGCCAGGAACTGCAAGTTTGGATCCAGAGCTCAAATTCGAACGAGAAACACATATTGGATGGTTTCTGGGATGCAGAAGCCGAAAAACAAGTCGATTGGTTGATCTGAGCTTTCCCTGAGATGTTACAGCCAAGCGTATATCAGAATTGACAAAAGAACTCAGTTTAGCAAGGAACTGCAAATTTGGATGCAGAGCTCAAATTCGAACGAGAAACACATATTGGATGGTATCTGGGATGCAGAAGCCGAAAAACAAGTCGATTGGTTGATCTGAGCTTTCCCTGAGAAGTTACAGCCAAGCGTATATCAGAATTGACAAAAGAACTCAGTTTAGCCAGGAACTGCAAATTTGGATCCAGAGCTCAAATTCGAACGAGAAACACATATTGGATGGTATCTGGGATGCAGAAGCCGACAAACAAGTCGATTGGTTGATCTGAGCTTTCCCTGAGAAGTTACAGCCAAGCGTATATCACAATTGACAAAAGAACTCAGTTTAGCCAGGAACTGCAAATTTGGATCCAGACCTCAAATTCGAACGAGAAACACATATTGGATGCTATCTGGAATGCTAAACCCGAAAAACAAGTCGATTGGTTGATCTGAGCTTTCCCTGAGAACTTACAGCCAAGCGTATCTCAGTATTGAGGAAAGAACTCAATTTAGCCAGGAACTGCAAATTTGGATCGAGAGCTCAAATTTGAACGAGAAACACAAATTGGATGGTATCTGGGATGTAGAAGCTGAAAAACAAGTCGATTGGTTGATCTGAGCTTTCCCTGAGAAGTTACAGCCAAGTGTATATCAGAATTGAGGAAAGAATTTAGCCAGGAACTGCAAATTTGGATCCAGAGCTCAAATTCGAACGAGAAACACATATTGGATGGTATCTGGAATGCTAAACCCGAAAAACAAGTCGATTGGTTGATCTGAGTTTTCCCTGAGAAGTTACAGCCAAGCGTATATCAGAATTGACAAAAGAACTCAATTTAGCCAGGAACTGCAAATTTGGATCCAGAGCTCAAATTCGAACGAGAAACACATATTGGATGGTTTCTGGCATGCAGAAGCCGAAAAACAAGTCGATTGGTTGATCTGAGCTTTCCCTGAGATGTTACAGCCAAGCGTATATCAGAATTGACAAAAGAACTCAGTTTAGCAAGGAACTGCAAATCCAGAGCTCAAATTCGAACGAGAAACACATATTGGATGGTTTCTGGGATGCAGAAGCCGAAAAACATTCGATTGGTTGATCTGAGCTTTCCCTGAGAAGTTACAGCCAAGCGTATATCAGAATTGACAAAAGAACTCAGTTTAGCCAGGAACTGCAAATTTGGATCCAGAGCTCAAATTCGAACGAGAAACACATATTGGATGCTATCTGGAATGCTAAACCCGAAAAACAAGTCGATTGGTTGATCTGAGCTTTCCCTGAGAAGTTACAGCCAAGCGTATCTCAGTATTGAGGAAAGAACTCAATTTAGCCAGGAACTGCAAATTTGGATCCAGAGCTCAAATTCGAACGAGAAACACAAATTGGATGGTATCTGGGATGTAGAAGCTGAAAAACAAGTCGATTGGTTGATCTGAGCTTTCCCTGAGAAGTTACAGCCGTGTATATCAGAATTGAGGAAAGAACTCAATTTAGCCAAGAACTGCAAATTTGGATCCAGAGTTCAAATTCGAACGAGAAACACATATTGGATGGTATCTGGAATGCTAAACCCGAAAAACAAGTCGATTGGTTGATCTGAGCTTTCCCTGAGATGTTACAGCCAAGCGTATATCAGAATTGACAAAAGAACTCAGTTTAGCCAGGAACTGCAAATTTGGATCCAGAGCTCAAATTCGAACGAGAAACACATATTGGATGGTTTCTGGGATGCAGAAGCCGAAAAACAAGTTGATTGGTTGATCTGAGCTTTCCCTGAGATGTTACAGCCAAGCGTATATCAGAATTGACAAAAGAACTCAGTTTAGCCAGGAACTGCAAATTTGGATGCAGAGCTCAAATTCGAACGAGAAACACATATTGGACGGTATCTGGGATGCAGAAGCCGAAAAACAAGTCGATTGGTTGATCTGAGCTTTCCCTGAGAAGTTACAGCCAAGCGTATCTCAGTATTGAGGAAAGAACTCAATTTAGCCAGGAACTGCAAATTTGGATCGAGAGCTCAAATTCGAACGAGAAACACAAATTGGATGGTATCTGGGATGTGGAAGCTGAAAAACAAGGCGATTGGTAGATCTGAGCTTTCCCTGAGAAGTTACAGCCAAGCGTATATCAGAATTGACAAAAGAACTCAGTTTAGCCAGGAACTGCAAATTTGGATCCAGAGCTCAAATTCGAATGAGAAACACATATTGGATGGTATCTGGAATGCTAAACCCGAAAAACAAGTCGATTGGTTGATGTGAGCTTTCCCTGAGAAGTTACAGCCAAGCGTATCTCAGTATTGAGGAAAGAACTCAATTTAGCCAGGAACTGCAAATTTTGATCGAGAGCTCAAATTTGAACGAGAAACACAAATTGGATGGTATCTGGGATGTAGAAGCTGAAAAACAAGTCGATTGGTTGATCTGAGCTTTCCCTGAGAAGTTACAGCCAAGTGTATATCAGAATTGAGGAAAGAACTCAGTTTAGCCAGGAACTGCAAATTTGGATCCAGTGCTCAAATTCGAACGAGAAACACATATTGGATGGTATCTGGAATGCTAAACCCGAAAAACAAGTCGATTGGTTGATCTGAGCTTTCCCTGAGAAGTTACAGCCAAGCGTATATCAGAATTGACAAAAGAACTCAATTTAGCCAGGAACTGCAAATTTGGATCCAGAGCTCAAATTCGAACGAGAAACACATATTGGATGGTTTCTGGGATGCAGAAGCCGAAAAACAAGTCGATTGGTTGATCTGAGCTTTCCCTGAGATGTTACAGCCAAGCGTATATCAGAATTGACAAAAGAACTCAGTTTAGCAAGGAACTGCAAATTTGGATGCAGAGCTCAAATTCGAACGAGAAACACATATTGGATGGTATCTGGGATGCAGAAGCCGAAAAACAAGTCGATTGGTTGATCTGAGCTTTCCCTGAGAAGTTACAGCCAAGCGTATATCAGAATTGACAAAAGAACTCAGTTTAGCCAGGAACTGCAAATTTGGATCCAGAGCTCAAATTCGAACGAGAAACACATATTGGATGCTATCTGGAATGCTAAACCCGAAAAACAAGTCGATTGGTTGATCTGAGCTTTCCCTGAGAAGTTACAGCCAAGCGTATCTCAGTATTGAGGAAAGAACTCAATTTAGCCAGGAACTGCAAATTTGGATCGAGAGCTCAAATTCGAACGAGAAACACAAATTGGATGGTATCTGGGATGTAGAAGCTGAAAAACAAGTCGATTGGTTGATCTGAGCTTTCCCTGAGAAGTTACAGCCGTGTATATCAGAATTGAGGAAAGAATTCAATTTAGCCAAGAACTGCAAATTTGGATCCAGAGTTCAAATTCGAACGAGAAACACAAATTGGATGCTATCTGGGATGTAGAAGCTGAAAAACAAGGCGATTGGTTGATCTGAGCTTTCCCAGAGAAGTTACAGCCAAGCGTATATCAGAATTGACAAAAGAACTCAATTTAGCCAGGAACTGCAAATTTGGATCCAGAGCTCAAATTCGAACGAGAAACACATATTGGATGGTTTCTGGGATGCAGAAGCCGAAAAACAAGTCGATTGGTTGATCTGAGCTTTCCCAGAGAAGTTACAGCCAAGCGTATATCAGAATTGACAAAAGAACTCAGTTTAGCCAGGAACTGCAAATTTGGATCCAGAGCTCAAATTCGAACGAGAAACACATATTGGATGGTTTCTGGGATGCAGAAGCCGAAAAACAAGTTGATTGGTTGATCTGAGCTTTCCCTGAGATGTTACAGCCAAGCGTATATCAGAATTGACAAAAGAACTCAGTTTAGCAAGGAACTGCAAATTTGGATGCAGAGCTCAAATTCGAACGAGAAACGCATATTGGATGGTATCTGGGATGCAGAAGCCGAAAAACAAGTCGATTGGTTGATCTGAGCTTTCCCTGAGAAGTTACAGCCAAGCGTATCTCAGTATTGAGGAAAGAATTCAATTTAGCCAAGAACTGCAAATTTGGATCCAGAGTTCAAATTCGAACGAGAAACACAAATTGGATGCTATCTGGGATGTAGAAGCTGAAAAACAAGGCGATTGGTTGATCTGAGCTTTCCCAGAGAAGTTACAGCCAAGCGTATATCAGAATTGATAAAAGAACTCAATTTAGCCAGGAACTGCAAATTTGGATCCAGAGCTCAAATTCGAACGAGAAACACATATTGGATGGTTTCTGGGATGCAGAAGCCGAAAAACAAGTCGATTGGTTGATCTGAGCTTTCCCTGAGATGTTACAGCCAAGCGTATATCAGAATTGACAAAAGAACTCAGTTTAGCCAGGAACTGCAAATTTGGATCCAGAGCTCAAATTCGAACGAGAAACACATATTGGATGGTTTCTGGGATGCAGAAGCCGAAAAACAAGTTGATTGGTTGATCTGAGCTTTCCCTGAGATGTTACAGCCAAGCGTATATCAGAATTGACAAAAGAACTCAGTTTAGCAAGGAACTGCAAATTTGGATGCAGAGCTCAAATTCGAATGAGAAACACATATTGGATGGTATCTGGGATGCAGAAGCCGAAAAACAAGTCGATTGGTTGATCTGAGCTTTCCCTGAGAAGTTACAGCCAAGCGTATCTCAGTATTGAGGAAAGAACTCAATTTAGCCAGGAACTGCAAATTTGGATCGAGAGCTCAAATTTGAACGAGAAACACAAATTGGATGGTATCTGGGATGTAGAAGCTGAAAAACAAGTCGATTGGTTGATCTGAGCTTTCCCTGAGAAGTTACAGCCAAGTGTATATCAGAATTGAGGAAAGAATTTAGCCAGGAACTGCAAATTTGGATCCAGAGCTCAAATTCGAACGAGAAACACATATTGGATGGTATCTGGAATGCTAAACCCGAAAAACAAGTCGATTGGTTGATCTGAGTTTTCCCTGAGAAGTTACAGCCAAGCGTATATCAGAATTGACAAAAGAACTCAATTTAGCCAGGAACTGCAAATTTGGATCCAGAGCTCAAATTCGAACGAGAAACACATATTGGATGGTTTCTGGCATGCAGAAGCCGAAAAACAAGTCGATTGGTTGATCTGAGCTTTCCCTGAGATGTTACAGCCAAGCGTATATCAGAATTGACAAAAGAACTCAGTTTAGCAAGGAACTGCAAATCCAGAGCTCAAATTCGAACGAGAAACACATATTGGATGGTATCTGGGATGCAGAAGCCGAAAAACAAGTTGATTGGTTGATCTGAGCTTTCCCTGAGAAGTTACAGCCAAGCGTATATCAGAATTGACAAAAGAACTCAGTTTAGCCAGGAACTGCAAATTTGGATCCAGAGCTCAAATTCGAACGAGAAACACATATTGGATGGTTTCTGGGATGCAGAAGCCGAAAAACAAGTTGATTGGTTGATCTGAGCTTTCCCTGAGAAGTTACAGCCAAGCGTATATCAGAATTGACAAAAGAACTCAGTTTAGCCAGGAACTGCAAATTTGGATCGAGAGCTCAAATTTGAACGAGAAACACAAATTGGATGGTATCTGGGATGTGGAAGCTGAAAAACAAGTCGATTGGTTGATCTGAGCTTTCCCTGAGAAGTTACAGCCAAGTGTATATCAGAATTGAGGAAAGAATTTAGCCAGGAACTGCAAATTTGGATCCAGAGCTCAAATTCGAACGGGAAACACATATTGGATGGTATCTGGAATGCTAAACCCGAAAAACAAGTCGATTGGTTGATCTGAGCTTTCCCTGAGAAGTTACAGCCAAGCGTATATCAGAATTGACAAAAGAACTCAATTTAGCCAGGAACTGCAAATTTGGATCCAGAGCTCAAATTCGAACGAGAAACACATATTGGATGGTTTCTGGCATGCAGAAGCCGAAAAAAAAAGTCGATTGGTTGATCTGAGCTTTCCCTGAGATGTTACAGCCAAGCGTATATCAGAATTGACAAAAGAACTCAGTTTAGCAAGGAACTGCAAATCCAGAGCTCAAATTCGAACGAGAAACACATATTGGATGCTATCTGGAATGCTAAACCCGAAAAACAAGTCGATTGGTTGATCTGAGCTTTCCCTGAGAAGGTACAGCCAAGCGTATCTCAGTATTGAGGAAAGAACTCAATTTAGCCAGGAACTGCAAATTTGGATCGAGAGCTCAAATTTGAACGAGAAACACAAATTGGATGGTATCTGGGATGTAGAAGCTGAAAAACAAGTCGATTGGTTGATCTGAGCTTTCCCTGAGCAGTTACAGCCAAGTGTATATCAGAATTGAGGAAAGAATTTAGCCAGGAACTGCAAATTTGGATCCAGAGCTCAAATTCGAACGAGAAACACATATTGGATGGTATCTGGGATGCAGAAGCCGAAAAACAAGTCGATTGGTTGATCTGAGCTGTCCCTGAGAAGTTACAGCCAAGCGTATATCAGAATTGACAAAAGAACTCAGTTTAGCCAGGAACTGCAAATTTGGATCCAGAGCTCAAATTCGAACGAGAAACACATATTGGATGGTATCTGGAATGCTAAACCCGAAAAACAAGTCGATTGGTTGATCTGAGCTTTCCCAGAGAAGTTACAGCCAAGCGTATATCAGAATTGACAAAAGAACTCAATTTAGCCAGGAACTGCAAGTTTGGATCCAGAGCTCAAATTCGAACGAGAAACACATATTGGATGGTTTCTGGGATGCAGAAGCCGAAAAACAAGTCGATTGGTTGATCTGAGCTTTCCCTGAGATGTTACAGCCAAGCGTATATCAGAATTGACAAAAGAACTCAGTTTAGCAAGGAACTGCAAATTTGGATGCAGAGCTCAAATTCGAACGAGAAACACATATTGGATGGTATCTGGGATGCAGAAGCCGAAAAACAAGTCGATTGGTTGATCTGAGCTTTCCCTGAGAAGTTACAGCCAAGCGTATATCAGAATTGACAAAAGAACTCAGTTTAGCCAGGAACTGCAAATTTGGATCCAGAGCTCAAATTCGAACGAGAAACACATATTGGATGGTATCTGGGATGCTAAACCCGAAAAACAAGTCGATTGGTTGATCTGAGCTTTCCCAGAGAAGTTACAGCCAAGCGTATATCAGAATTGACAAAAGAACTCAATTTAGCCAGGAACTGCAAGTTTGGATCCAGAGCTCAAATTCGAACGAGAAACACATATTGGATGGTTTCTGGGATGCAGAAGCCGAAAAACAAGTCGATTGGTTGATCTGAGCTTTCCCTGAGAAGTTACAGCCAAGCGTATATCAGAATTGACAAAAGAACTCAGTTTAGCCAGGAACTGCAAATTTGGATCCAGAGCTCAAATTCGAACGAGAAACACATATTGGATGCTATCTGGAATGCTAAACCCGAAAAACAAATCGATTGGTTGATCTGAGCTTTCCCTGAGAAGTTACAGCCAAGCGTATCTCAGTATTGAGGAAAGAACTCAATTTAGCCAGGAACTGCAAATTTGGATCCAGAGCTCAAATTCGAACGAGAAACACATATTGGATGGTTTCTGGGATGCAGAAGCCGAAAAACAAGTCGATTGGTTGATCTGAGCTTTCCCTGAGATGTTACAGCCAAGCGTATATCAGAATTGACAAAAGAACTCAGTTTAGCCAGGAACTGCAAATTTGGATCCAGAGCTCAAATTCGAACGAGAAACACATATTGGATGGTTTCTGGGATGCAGAAGCCGAAAAACAAGTTGATTGGTTGATCTGAGCTTTCCCTGAGATGTTACAGCCAAGCGTATATCAGAATTGACAAAAGAACTCAGTTTAGCAAGGAACTGCAAATTTGGATGCAGAGCTCAAATTCGAATGAGAAACACATATTGGATGGTATCTGGGATGCAGAAGCCGAAAAACAAGTCGATTGGTTGATCTGAGCTTTCCCTGAGAAGTTACAGCCAAGCGTATCTCAGTATTGAGGAAAGAACTCAATTTAGCCAGGAACTGCAAATTTGGATCGAGAGCTCAAATTTGAACGAGAAACACAAATTGGATGGTATCTGGGATGTAGAAGCTGAAAAACAAGTCGATTGGTTGATCTGAGCTTTCCCTGAGAAGTTACAGCCAAGTGTATATCAGAATTGAGGAAAGAATTTAGCCAGGAACTGCAAATTTGGATCCAGAGCTCAAATTCGAACGAGAAACACATATTGGATGGTATCTGGAATGCTAAACCCGAAAAACAAGTCGATTGGTTGATCTGAGTTTTCCCTGAGAAGTTACAGCCAAGCGTATATCAGAATTGACAAAAGAACTCAATTTAGCCAGGAACTGCAAATTTGGATCCAGAGCTCAAATTCGAACGAGAAACACATATTGGATGGTTTCTGGCATGCAGAAGCCGAAAAACAAGTCGATTGGTTGATCTGAGCTTTCCCTGAGATGTTACAGCCAAGCGTATATCAGAATTGACAAAAGAACTCAGTTTAGCAAGGAACTGCAAATCCAGAGCTCAAATTCGAACGAGAAACACATATTGGATGGTATCTGGGATGCAGAAGCCGAAAAACAAGTTGATTGGTTGATCTGAGCTTTCCCTGAGAAGTTACAGCCAAGCGTATATCAGAATTGACAAAAGAACTCAGTTTAGCCAGGAACTGCAAATTTGGATCCAGAGCTCAAATTCGAACGAGAAACACATATTGGATGGTTTCTGGGATGCAGAAGCCGAAAAACAAGTTGATTGGTTGATCTGAGCTTTCCCTGAGAAGTTACAGCCAAGCGTATATCAGAATTGACAAAAGAACTCAGTTTAGCCAGGAACTGCAAATTTGGATCGAGAGCTCAAATTTGAACGAGAAACACAAATTGGATGGTATCTGGGATGTGGAAGCTGAAAAACAAGTCGATTGGTTGATCTGAGCTTTCCCTGAGAAGTTACAGCCAAGTGTATATCAGAATTGAGGAAAGAATTTAGCCAGGAACTGCAAATTTGGATCCAGAGCTCAAATTCGAACGGGAAACACATATTGGATGGTATCTGGAATGCTAAACCCGAAAAACAAGTCGATTGGTTGATCTGAGCTTTCCCTGAGAAGTTACAGCCAAGCGTATATCAGAATTGACAAAAGAACTCAATTTAGCCAGGAACTGCAAATTTGGATCCAGAGCTCAAATTCGAACGAGAAACACATATTGGATGGTTTCTGGCATGCAGAAGCCGAAAAAAAAAGTCGATTGGTTGATCTGAGCTTTCCCTGAGATGTTACAGCCAAGCGTATATCAGAATTGACAAAAGAACTCAGTTTAGCAAGGAACTGCAAATCCAGAGCTCAAATTCGAACGAGAAACACATATTGGATGCTATCTGGAATGCTAAACCCGAAAAACAAGTCGATTGGTTGATCTGAGCTTTCCCTGAGAAGGTACAGCCAAGCGTATCTCAGTATTGAGGAAAGAACTCAATTTAGCCAGGAACTGCAAATTTGGATCGAGAGCTCAAATTTGAACGAGAAACACAAATTGGATGGTATCTGGGATGTAGAAGCTGAAAAACAAGTCGATTGGTTGATCTGAGCTTTCCCTGAGCAGTTACAGCCAAGTGTATATCAGAATTGAGGAAAGAATTTAGCCAGGAACTGCAAATTTGGATCCAGAGCTCAAATTCGAACGAGAAACACATATTGGATGGTATCTGGGATGCAGAAGCCGAAAAACAAGTCGATTGGTTGATCTGAGCTTTCCCTGAGAAGTTACAGCCAAGCGTATATCAGAATTGACAAAAGAACTCAGTTTAGCCAGGAACTGCAAATTTGGATCCAGAGCTCAAATTCGAACGAGAAACACATATTGGATGGTATCTGGAATGCTAAACCCGAAAAACAAGTCGATTGGTTGATCTGAGCTTTCCCAGAGAAGTTACAGCCAAGCGTATATCAGAATTGACAAAAGAACTCAATTTAGCCAGGAACTGCAAGTTTGGATCCAGAGCTCAAATTCGAACGAGAAACACATATTGGATGGTTTCTGGGATGCAGAAGCCGAAAAACAAGTCGATTGGTTGATCTGAGCTTTCCCTGAGATGTTACAGCCAAGCGTATATCAGAATTGACAAAAGAACTCAGTTTAGCAAGGAACTGCAAATTTGGATGCAGAGCTCAAATTCGAACGAGAAACACATATTGGATGGTATCTGGGATGCAGAAGCCGAAAAACAAGTCGATTGGTTGATCTGAGCTTTCCCTGAGAAGTTACAGCCAAGCGTATATCAGAATTGACAAAAGAACTCAGTTTAGCCAGGAACTGCAAATTTGGATCCAGAGCTCAAATTCGAACGAGAAACACATATTGGATGGTATCTGGGATGCAGAAGCCGAAAAACAAGTCGATTGGTTGATCTGAGCTTTCCCTGAGAAGTTACAGCCAAGCGTATATCAGAATTGAAAAAAGAACTCAGTTTAGCCAGGAACTGCAAATTTGGATCCAGAGCTCAAATTCGAACGAGAAACACATATTGGATGGTATCTGGAATGCTAAACCCGAAAAACAAGTCGATTGGTTGATCTGAGCTTTCCCAGAGAAGTTACAGCCAAGCGTATATCAGAATTGACAAAAGAACTCAATTTAGCCAGGAACTGCAAGTTTGGATCCAGAGCTCAAATTCGAACGAGAAACACATATTGGATGGTTTCTGGGATGCAGAAGCCGAAAAACAAGTCGATTGGTTGATCTGAGCTTTCCCTGAGAAGTTACAGCCAAGCGTATATCAGAATTGACAAAAGAACTCAGTTTAGCCAGGAACTGCAAATTTGGATCCAGAGCTCAAATTCGAACGAGAAACACATATTGGATGCTATCTGGAATGCTAAACCCGAAAAACAAATCGATTGGTTGATCTGAGCTTTCCCTGAGAAGTTACAGCCAAGCGTATCTCAGTATTGAGGAAAGAACTCAATTTAGCCAGGAACTGCAAATTTGGATCGAGAGCTCAAATTTGAACGAGAAACACAAATTGGATGGTATCTGGGATGTAGAAGCTGAAAAACAAGTCGATTGGTTGATCTGAGCTTTCCCTGAGAAGTTACAGCCAAGTGTATATCAGAATTGAGGAAAGAATTTAGCCAGGAACTGCAAATTTGGATCCAGAGCTCAAATTCGAACGAGAAACACATATTGGATGGTATCTGGAATGCTAAACCCGAAAAACAAGTCGATTGGTAGATCTGAGCTTTCCCTGAGAAGTTACAGCCAAGCGTATATCAGAATTGACAAAAGAACTCAGTTTAGCCAGGAACTGCAAATTTGGATCCAGAGCTCAAATTCGAACGAGAAACACATATTGGATGGTATCTGGGATGCAGAAGCCGAAAAACAAGTCGATTGGTTGATCTGAGCTTTCCCTGAGAAGTTACAGCCAAGCGTATATCAGAATTGACAAAAGAACTCAGTTTAGCCAGGAACTGCAAATTTGGATCCAGAGCTCAAATTTGAACGAGAAACACATATTGGATGGTATCTGGAATGCTAAACCCGAAAAACAAGTCGATTGGTTGATCTGAGCTTTCCCAGAGAAGTTACAGCCAAGCGTATATCAGAATTGACAAAAGAACTCAATTTAGCCAGGAACTGCAAGTTTGGATCCAGAGCTCAAATTCGAACGAGAAACACATATTGGATGGTTTCTGGGATGCAGAAGCCGAAAAACAAGTCGATTGGTTGATCTGAGCTTTCCCTGAGATGTTACAGCCAAGCGTATATCAGAATTGACAAAAGAACTCAGTTTAGCAAGGAACTGCAAATTTGGATGCAGAGCTCAAATTCGAACGAGAAACACATATTGGATGGTATCTGGGATGCAGAAGCCGAAAAACAAGTCGATTGGTTGATCTGAGCTTTCCCTGAGAAGTTACAGCCAAGCGTATATCAGAATTGACAAAAGAACTCAGTTTAGCCAGGAACTGCAAATTTGGATCCAGAGCTCAAATTCGAACGAGAAACACATATTGGATGGTATCTGGAATGCTAAACCCGAAAAACAAGTCGATTGGTTGATCTGAGCTTTCCCTGAGAACTTACAGCCAAGCGTATCTCAGTATTGAGGAAAGAACTCAATTTAGCCAGGAACTGCAAATTTGGATCGAGAGCTCAAATTTGAACGAGAAACACAAATTGGATGGTATCTGGGATGTAGAAGCTGAAAAACAAGTCGATTGGTTGATCTGAGCTTTCCCTGAGAAGTTACAGCCAAGTGTATATCAGAATTGAGGAAAGAATTTAGCCAGGAACTGCAAATTTGGATCCAGAGCTCAAATTCGAACGAGAAACACATATTGGATGGTATCTGGAATGCTAAACCCGAAAAACAAGTCGATTGGTTGATCTGAGTTTTCCCTGAGAAGTTACAGCCAAGCGTATATCAGAATTGACAAAAGAACTCAATTTAGCCAGGAACTGCAAATTTGGATCCAGAGCTCAAATTCGAACGAGAAACACATATTGGATGGTTTCTGGCATGCAGAAGCCGAAAAACAAGTCGATTGGTTGATCTGAGCTTTCCCTGAGATGTTACAGCCAAGCGTATATCAGAATTGACAAAAGAACTCAGTTTAGCAAGGAACTGCAAATCCAGAGCTCAAATTCGAACGAGAAACACATATTGGATGGTATCTGGGATGCAGAAGCCGAAAAACAAGTCGATTGGTTGATCTGAGCTTTCCCTGAGAAGTTACAGCCAAGCGTATATCAGAATTGACAAAAGAACTCAGTTTAGCCAGGAACTGCAAATTTGGATCCAGAGCTCAAATTCGAACGAGAAACACATATTGGATGGTTTCTGGGATGCAGAAGCCGAAAAACAAGTTGATTGGTTGATCTGAGCTTTCCCTGAGAAGTTACAGCCAAGCGTATATCAGAATTGACAAAAGAACTCAGTTTAGCCAGGAACTGCAAATTTGGATCGAGAGCTCAAATTTGAACGAGAAACACAAATTGGATGGTATCTGGGATGTGGAAGCTGAAAAACAAGTCGATTGGTTGATCTGAGCTTTCCCTGAGAAGTTACAGCCAAGTGTATATCAGAATTGAGGAAAGAATTTAGCCAGGAACTGCAAATTTGGATCCAGAGCTCAAATTCGAACGGGAAACACATATTGGATGGTATCTGGAATGCTAAACCCGAAAAACAAGTCGATTGGTTGATCTGAGCTTTCCCTGAGAAGTTACAGCCAAGCGTATATCAGAATTGACAAAAGAACTCAATTTAGCCAGGAACTGCAAATTTGGATCCAGAGCTCAAATTCGAACGAGAAACACATATTGGATGGTTTCTGGCATGCAGAAGCCGAAAAAAAAAGTCGATTGGTTGATCTGAGCTTTCCCTGAGATGTTACAGCCAAGCGTATATCAGAATTGACAAAAGAACTCAGTTTAGCAAGGAACTGCAAATCCAGAGCTCAAATTCGAACGAGAAACACATATTGGATGGTATCTGGAATGCTAAACCCGAAAAACAAGTCGATTGGTTGATCTGAGCTTTCCCTGAGAAGTTACAGCCAAGCGTATCTCAGTATTGAGGAAAGAACTCAATTTAGCCAGGAACTGCAAATTTGGATCGAGAGCTCAAATTTGAACGAGAAACACAAATTGGATGGTATCTGGGATGTAGAAGCTGAAAAACAAGTCGATTGGTTGATCTGAGCTTTCCCTGAGAAGTTACAGCCAAGTGTATATCAGAATTGAGGAAAGAATTTAGCCAGGAACTGCAAATTTGGATCCAGAGCTCAAATTCGAACGAGAAACACATATTGGATGGTATCTGGAATGCTAAACCCGAAAAACAAGTCGATTGGTTGATCTGAGCTTTCCCTGAGAAGTTACAGCCGTGTATATCAGAATTGAGGAAAGAATTCAATTTAGCCAAGAACTGCAAATTTGGATCCAGAGTTCAAATTCGAACGAGAAACACAAATTGGATGCTATCTGGGATGTAGAAGCTGAAAAACAAGGCGATTGGTAGATCTGAGCTTTCCCTGAGAAGTTACAGCCAAGCGTATATCAGAATTGACAAAAGAACTCAGTTTAGCCAGGAACTGCAAATTTGGATCCAGAGCTCAAATTCGAACGAGAAACACATATTGGATGGTATCTGGGATGCAGAAGCCGAAAAACAAGTCGATTGGTTGATCTGAGCTTTCCCTGAGAAGTTACAGCCAAGCGTATATCAGAATTGACAAAAGAACTCAGTTTAGCCAGGAACTGCAAATTTGGATCCAGAGCTCAAATTCGAACGAGAAACACATATTGGATGGTATCTGGAATGCTAAACCCGAAAAACAAGTCGATTGGTTGATCTGAGCTTTCCCAGAGAAGTTACAGCCAAGCGTATATCAGAATTGACAAAAGAACTCAATTTAGCCAGGAACTGCAAGTTTGGATCCAGAGCTCAAATTCGAACGAGAAACACATATTGGATGGTTTCTGGGATGCAGAAGCCGAAAAACAAGTCGATTGGTTGATCTGAGCTTTCCCTGAGATGTTACAGCCAAGCGTATATCAGAATTGACAAAAGAACTCAGTTTAGCAAGGAACTGCAAATTTGGATGCAGAGCTCAAATTCGAACGAGAAACACATATTGGATGGTATCTGGGATGCAGAAGCCGAAAAACAAGTCGATTGGTTGATCTGAGCTTTCCCTGAGAAGTTACAGCCAAGCGTATATCAGAATTGACAAAAGAACTCAGTTTAGCCAGGAACTGCAAATTTGGATCCAGAGCTCAAATTCGAACGAAAAACACATATTGGATGGTATCTGGAATGCTAAACCCGAAAAACAAGTCGATTGGTTGATCTGAGCTTTCCCAGAGAAGTTACAGCCAAGCGTATATCAGAATTGAAAAAAGAACTCAATTTAGCCAGGAACTGCAAGTTTGGATCCAGAGCTCAAATTCGAACGAGAAACACATATTGGATGGTTTCTGGGATGCAGAAGCCGAAAAACAAGTCGATTGGTTGATCTGAGCTTTCCCTGAGAAGTTACAGCCAAGCGTATATCAGAATTGACAAAAGAACTCAGTTTAGCCAGGAACTGCAAATTTGGATCCAGAGCTCAAATTCGAACGAGAAACACATATTGGATGCTATCTGGAATGCTAAACCCGAAAAACAAGTCGATTTGTTGATCTGAGCTTTCCCTGAGAAGTTACAGCCAAGCGTATCTCAGTATTGAGGAAAGAACTCAATTTAGCCAGGAACTGCAAATTTGGATCCAGAGCTCAAATTCGAACGAGAAACACATATTGGATGCTATCTGGAATGCTAAACCCGAAAAACAAGTCGATTGGTTGATCTGAGCTTTCCCTGAGAAGTTACAGCCAAGCGTATCTCAGTATTGAGGAAAGAACTCAATTTAGCCAGGAACTGCAAATTTGGATCGAGAGCTCAAATTTGAACGAGAAACACAAATTGGATGGTATCTGGGATGTAGAAGCTGAAAAACAAGTCGATTGGTTGATCTGAGCTTTCCCTGAGAAGTTACAGCCAAGTGTATATCAGAATTGAGGAAAGAATTTAGCCAGGAACTGCAAATTTGGATCCAGAGCTCAAATTCGAACGAGAAACACATATTGGATGGTATCTGGAATGCTAAACCCGAAAAACAAGTCGATTGGTTGATCTGAGCTTTCCCTGAGAAGTTACAGCCGTGTATATCAGAATTGAGGAAAGAATTCAATTTAGCCAAGAACTGCAAATTTGGATCCAGAGTTCAAATTCGAACGAGAAACACAAATTGGATGCTATCTGGGATGTAGAAGCTGAAAAACAAGGCGATTGGTAGATCTGAGCTTTCCCTGAGAAGTTACAGCCAAGCGTATATCAGAATTGACAAAAGAACTCAGTTTAGCCAGGAACTGCAAATTTGGATCCAGAGCTCAAATTCGAACGAGAAACACATATTGGATGGTATCTGGGATGCAGAAGCCGAAAAACAAGTCGATTGGTTGATCTGAGCTTTCCCTGAGAAGTTACAGCCAAGCGTATATCAGAATTGACAAAAGAACTCAGTTTAGCCAGGAACTGCAAATTTGGATCCAGAGCTCAAATTCGAACGAGAAACACATATTGGATGGTATCTGGAATGCTAAACCCGAAAAACAAGTCGATTGGTTGATCTGAGCTTTCCCAGAGAAGTTACAGCCAAGCGTATATCAGAATTGACAAAAGAACTCAATTTAGCCAGGAACTGCAAGTTTGGATCCAGAGCTCAAATTCGAACGAGAAACACATATTGGATGGTTTCTGGGATGCAGAAGCCGAAAAACAAGTCGATTGGTTGATCTGAGCTTTCCCTGAGATGTTACAGCCAAGCGTATATCAGAATTGACAAAAGAACTCAGTTTAGCCAGGAACTGCAAATTTGGATCCAGAGCTCAAATTCGAACGAGAAACACATATTGGATGGTATCTGGGATGCAGAAGCCGAAAAACAAGTCGATTGGTTGATCTGAGCTTTCCCTGAGAAGTTACAGCCAAGCGTATATCAGAATTGACAAAAGAACTCAATTTAGCCAGGAACTGCAAGTTTGGATCCAGAGCTCAAATTCGAACGAGAAACACATATTGGATGGTATCTGGGATGCAGAAGCCGAAAAACAAGTCGATTGGTTGATCTGAGCTTTCCCTGAGAAGTTACAGCCAAGCGTATATCAGAATTGACAAAAGAACTCAGTTTAGCCAGGAACTGCAAATTTGGATCCAGAGCTCAAATTCGAACGAGAAACACATATTGGATGGTATCTGGGATGCAGAAGCCGAAAAACAAGTCGATTGGTTGATCTGAGCTTTCCCTGAGAAGTTACAGCCAAGCGTATATCAGAATTGACAAAAGAACTCAGTTTAGCCAGGAACTGCAAATTTGGATCCAGAGCTCAAATTCGAACGAGAAACACATATTGGATGGTATCTGGAATGCTAAACCCGAAAAACAAGTCGATTGGTTGATCTGAGCTTTCCCAGAGAAGTTACAGCCAAGCGTATATCAGAATTGACAAAAGAACTCAATTTAGCCAGGAACTGCAAGTTTGGATCCAGAGCTCAAATTCGAACGAGAAACACATATTGGATGGTTTCTGGGATGCAGAAGCCGAAAAACAAGTCGATTGGTTGATCTGAGCTTTCCCTGAGAAGTTACAGCCAAGCGTATATCAGAATTGACAAAAGAACTCAGTTTAGCCAGGAACTGCAAATTTGGATCCAGAGCTCAAATTCGAACGAGAAACACATATTGGATGCTATCTGGAATGCTAAACCCGAAAAACAAATCGATTGGTTGATCTGAGCTTTCCCTGAGAAGTTACAGCCAAGCGTATCTCAGTATTGAGGAAAGAACTCAATTTAGCCAGGAACTGCAAATTTGGATCGAGAGCTCAAATTTGAACGAGAAACACAAATTGGATGGTATCTGGGATGTAGAAGCTGAAAAACAAGTCGATTGGTTGATCTGAGCTTTCCCTGAGAAGTTACAGCCAAGTGTATATCAGAATTGAGGAAAGAATTTAGCCAGGAACTGCAAATTTGGATCCAGAGCTCAAATTCGAACGAGAAACACATATTGGATGGTATCTGGAATGCTAAACCCGAAAAACAAGTCGATTGGTAGATCTGAGCTTTCCCTGAGAAGTTACAGCCAAGCGTATATCAGAATTGACAAAAGAACTCAGTTTAGCCAGGAACTGCAAATTTGGATCCAGAGCTCAAATTCGAACGAGAAACACATATTGGATGGTATCTGGGATGCAGAAGCCGAAAAACAAGTCGATTGGTTGATCTGAGCTTTCCCTGAGAAGTTACAGCCAAGCGTATATCAGAATTGACAAAAGAACTCAGTTTAGCCAGGAACTGCAAATTTGGATCCAGAGCTCAAATTTGAACGAGAAACACATATTGGATGGTATCTGGAATGCTAAACCCGAAAAACAAGTCGATTGGTTGATCTGAGCTTTCCCAGAGAAGTTACAGCCAAGCGTATATCAGAATTGACAAAAGAACTCAATTTAGCCAGGAACTGCAAGTTTGGATCCAGAGCTCAAATTCGAACGAGAAACACATATTGGATGGTTTCTGGGATGCAGAAGCCGAAAAACAAGTCGATTGGTTGATCTGAGCTTTCCCTGAGATGTTACAGCCAAGCGTATATCAGAATTGACAAAAGAACTCAGTTTAGCAAGGAACTGCAAATTTGGATGCAGAGCTCAAATTCGAACGAGAAACACATATTGGATGGTATCTGGGATGCAGAAGCCGAAAAACAAGTCGATTGGTTGATGTGAGCTTTCCCTGAGAAGTTACAGCCAAGCGTATATCAGAATTGACAAAAGAACTCAATTTAGCCAGGAACTGCAAGTTTGGATCCAGAGCTCAAATTCGAACGAGAAACACATATTGGATGGTTTCTGGGATGCAGAAGCCGAAAAACAAGTCGATTGGTTGATCTGAGCTTTCCCTGAGAAGTTACAGCCAAGCGTATATCAGAATTGACAAAAGAACTCAGTTTAGCCAGGAACTGCAAATTTGGATCCAGAGCTCAAATTCGAACGAGAAACACATATTGGATGCTATCTGGAATGCTAAACCCGAAAAACAAATCGATTGGTTGATCTGAGCTTTCCCTGAGAAGTTACAGCCAAGCGTATCTCAGTATTGAGGAAAGAACTCAATTTAGCCAGGAACTGCAAATTTGGATCGAGAGCTCAAATTTGAACGAGAAACACAAATTGGATGGTATCTGGGATGTAGAAGCTGAAAAACAAGTCGATTGGTTGATCTGAGCTTTCCCTGAGAAGTTACAGCCAAGTGTATATCAGAATTGAGGAAAGAATTTAGCCAGGAACTGCAAATTTGGATCCAGAGCTCAAATTCGAACGAGAAACACATATTGGATGGTATCTGGAATGCTAAACCCGAAAAACAAGTCGATTGGTAGATCTGAGCTTTCCCTGAGAAGTTACAGCCAAGCGTATATCAGAATTGACAAAAGAACTCAGTTTAGCCAGGAACTGCAAATTTGGATCCAGAGCTCAAATTCGAACGAGAAACACATATTGGATGGTATCTGGGATGCAGAAGCCGAAAAACAAGTCGATTGGTTGATCTGAGCTTTCCCTGAGAAGTTACAGCCAAGCGTATATCAGAATTGACAAAAGAACTCAGTTTAGCCAGGAACTGCAAATTTGGATCCAGAGCTCAAATTTGAACGAGAAACACATATTGGATGGTATCTGGAATGCTAAACCCGAAAAACAAGTCGATTGGTTGATCTGAGCTTTCCCAGAGAAGTTACAGCCAAGCGTATATCAGAATTGACAAAAGAACTCAATTTAGCCAGGAACTGCAAGTTTGGATCCAGAGCTCAAATTCGAACGAGAAACACATATTGGATGGTTTCTGGGATGCAGAAGCCGAAAAACAAGTCGATTGGTTGATCTGAGCTTTCCCTGAGATGTTACAGCCAAGCGTATATCAGAATTGACAAAAGAACTCAGTTTAGCAAGGAACTGCAAATTTGGATGCAGAGCTCAAATTCGAACGAGAAACACATATTGGATGGTATCTGGGATGCAGAAGCCGAAAAACAAGTCGATTGGTTGATCTGAGCTTTCCCTGAGAAGTTACAGCCAAGCGTATATCAGAATTGACAAAAGAACTCAGTTTAGCCAGGAACTGCAAATTTGGATCCAGAGCTCAAATTCGAACGAGAAACACATATTGGATGGTATCTGGAATGCTAAACCCGAAAAACAAGTCGATTGGTTGATCTGAGCTTTCCCTGAGAACTTACAGCCAAGCGTATCTCAGTATTGAGGAAAGAACTCAATTTAGCCAGGAACTGCAAATTTGGATCGAGAGCTCAAATTTGAACGAGAAACACAAATTGGATGGTATCTGGGATGTAGAAGCTGAAAAACAAGTCGATTGGTTGATCTGAGCTTTCCCTGAGAAGTTACAGCCAAGTGTATATCAGAATTGAGGAAAGAATTTAGCCAGGAACTGCAAATTTGGATCCAGAGCTCAAATTCGAACGAGAAACACATATTGGATGGTATCTGGAATGCTAAACCCGAAAAACAAGTCGATTGGTTGATCTGAGTTTTCCCTGAGAAGTTACAGCCAAGCGTATATCAGAATTGACAAAAGAACTCAATTTAGCCAGGAACTGCAAATTTGGATCCAGAGCTCAAATTCGAACGAGAAACACATATTGGATGGTTTCTGGCATGCAGAAGCCGAAAAACAAGTCGATTGGTTGATCTGAGCTTTCCCTGAGATGTTACAGCCAAGCGTATATCAGAATTGACAAAAGAACTCAGTTTAGCAAGGAACTGCAAATCCAGAGCTCAAATTCGAACGAGAAACACATATTGGATGGTATCTGGGATGCAGAAGCCGAAAAACAAGTCGATTGGTTGATCTGAGCTTTCCCTGAGAAGTTACAGCCAAGCGTATATCAGAATTGACAAAAGAACTCAGTTTAGCCAGGAACTGCAAATTTGGATCCAGAGCTCAAATTCGAACGAGAAACACATATTGGATGGTTTCTGGGATGCAGAAGCCGAAAAACAAGTTGATTGGTTGATCTGAGCTTTCCCTGAGAAGTTACAGCCAAGCGTATATCAGAATTGACAAAAGAACTCAGTTTAGCCAGGAACTGCAAATTTGGATCGAGAGCTCAAATTTGAACGAGAAACACAAATTGGATGGTATCTGGGATGTGGAAGCTGAAAAACAAGTCGATTGGTTGATCTGAGCTTTCCCTGAGAAGTTACAGCCAAGTGTATATCAGAATTGAGGAAAGAATTTAGCCAGGAACTGCAAATTTGGATCCAGAGCTCAAATTCGAACGGGAAACACATATTGGATGGTATCTGGAATGCTAAACCCGAAAAACAAGTCGATTGGTTGATCTGAGCTTTCCCTGAGAAGTTACAGCCAAGCGTATATCAGAATTGACAAAAGAACTCAATTTAGCCAGGAACTGCAAATTTGGATCCAGAGCTCAAATTCGAACGAGAAACACATATTGGATGGTTTCTGGCATGCAGAAGCCGAAAAAAAAAGTCGATTGGTTGATCTGAGCTTTCCCTGAGATGTTACAGCCAAGCGTATATCAGAATTGACAAAAGAACTCAGTTTAGCAAGGAACTGCAAATCCAGAGCTCAAATTCGAACGAGAAACACATATTGGATGGTATCTGGAATGCTAAACCCGAAAAACAAGTCGATTGGTTGATCTGAGCTTTCCCTGAGAAGTTACAGCCAAGCGTATCTCAGTATTGAGGAAAGAACTCAATTTAGCCAGGAACTGCAAATTTGGATCGAGAGCTCAAATTTGAACGAGAAACACAAATTGGATGGTATCTGGGATGTAGAAGCTGAAAAACAAGTCGATTGGTTGATCTGAGCTTTCCCTGAGAAGTTACAGCCGTGTATATCAGAATTGAGGAAAGAATTCAATTTAGCCAAGAACTGCAAATTTGGATCCAGAGTTCAAATTCGAACGAGAAACACAAATTGGATGCTATCTGGGATGTAGAAGCTGAAAAACAAGGCGATTGGTAGATCTGAGCTTTCCCTGAGAAGTTACAGCCAAGCGTATATCAGAATTGACAAAAGAACTCAGTTTAGCCAGGAACTGCAAATTTGGATCCAGAGCTCAAATTCGAACGAGAAACACATATTGGATGGTATCTGGGATGCAGAAGCCGAAAAACAAGTCGATTGGTTGATCTGAGCTTTCCCTGAGAAGTTACAGCCAAGCGTATATCAGAATTGACAAAAGAACTCAGTTTAGCCAGGAACTGCAAATTTGGATCCAGAGCTCAAATTCGAACGAGAAACACATATTGGATGGTATCTGGAATGCTAAACCCGAAAAACAAGTCGATTGGTTGATCTGAGCTTTCCCAGAGAAGTTACAGCCAAGCGTATATCAGAATTGACAAAAGAACTCAATTTAGCCAGGAACTGCAAGTTTGGATCCAGAGCTCAAATTCGAACGAGAAACACATATTGGATGGTTTCTGGGATGCAGAAGCCGAAAAACAAGTCGATTGGTTGATCTGAGCTTTCCCTGAGATGTTACAGCCAAGCGTATATCAGAATTGACAAAAGAACTCAGTTTAGCAAGGAACTGCAAATTTGGATGCAGAGCTCAAATTCGAACGAGAAACACATATTGGATGGTATCTGGGATGCAGAAGCCGAAAAACAAGTCGATTGGTTGATCTGAGCTTTCCCTGAGAAGTTACAGCCAAGCGTATATCAGAATTGACAAAAGAACTCAGTTTAGCCAGGAACTGCAAATTTGGATCCAGAGCTCAAATTCGAACGAAAAACACATATTGGATGGTATCTGGAATGCTAAACCCGAAAAACAAGTCGATTGGTTGATCTGAGCTTTCCCTGAGAAGTTACAGCCAAGCGTATATCAGAATTGACAAAAGAACTCAGTTTAGCCAGGAACTGCAAATTTGGATCCAGAGCTCAAATTCGAACGAGAAACACATATTGGATGCTATCTGGAATGCTAAACCCGAAAAACAAGTCGATTTGTTGATCTGAGCTTTCCCTGAGAAGTTACAGCCAAGCGTATCTCAGTATTGAGGAAAGAACTCAATTTAGCCAGGAACTGCAAATTTGGATCCAGAGCTCAAATTCGAACGAGAAACACATATTGGATGCTATCTGGAATGCTAAACCCGAAAAACAAGTCGATTGGTTGATCTGAGCTTTCCCTGAGAAGTTACAGCCAAGCGTATCTCAGTATTGAGGAAAGAACTCAATTTAGCCAGGAACTGCAAATTTGGATCGAGAGCTCAAATTTGAACGAGAAACACAAATTGGATGGTATCTGGGATGTAGAAGCTGAAAAACAAGTCGATTGGTTGATCTGAGCTTTCCCTGAGAAGTTACAGCCAAGTGTATATCAGAATTGAGGAAAGAATTTAGCCAGGAACTGCAAATTTGGATCCAGAGCTCAAATTCGAACGAGAAACACATATTGGATGGTATCTGGAATGCTAAACCCGAAAAACAAGTCGATTGGTTGATCTGAGCTTTCCCTGAGAAGTTACAGCCGTGTATATCAGAATTGAGGAAAGAATTCAATTTAGCCAAGAACTGCAAATTTGGATCCAGAGTTCAAATTCGAACGAGAAACACAAATTGGATGCTATCTGGGATGTAGAAGCTGAAAAACAAGGCGATTGGTAGATCTGAGCTTTCCCTGAGAAGTTACAGCCAAGCGTATATCAGAATTGACAAAAGAACTCAGTTTAGCCAGGAACTGCAAATTTGGATCCAGAGCTCAAATTCGAACGAGAAACACATATTGGATGGTATCTGGGATGCAGAAGCCGAAAAACAAGTCGATTGGTTGATCTGAGCTTTCCCTGAGAAGTTACAGCCAAGCGTATATCAGAATTGACAAAAGAACTCAGTTTAGCCAGGAACTGCAAATTTGGATCCAGAGCTCAAATTCGAACGAGAAACACATATTGGATGGTATCTGGAATGCTAAACCCGAAAAACAAGTCGATTGGTTGATCTGAGCTTTCCCAGAGAAGTTACAGCCAAGCGTATATCAGAATTGACAAAAGAACTCAATTTAGCCAGGAACTGCAAGTTTGGATCCAGAGCTCAAATTCGAACGAGAAACACATATTGGATGGTTTCTGGGATGCAGAAGCCGAAAAACAAGTCGATTGGTTGATCTGAGCTTTCCCTGAGATGTTACAGCCAAGCGTATATCAGAATTGACAAAAGAACTCAGTTTAGCCAGGAACTGCAAATTTGGATCCAGAGCTCAAATTCGAACGAGAAACACATATTGGATGGTATCTGGGATGCAGAAGCCGAAAAACAAGTCGATTGGTTGATCTGAGCTTTCCCTGAGAAGTTACAGCCAAGCGTATATCAGAATTGACAAAAGAACTCAATTTAGCCAGGAACTGCAAGTTTGGATCCAGAGCTCAAATTCGAACGAGAAACACATATTGGATGGTATCTGGGATGCAGAAGCCGAAAAACAAGTCGATTGGTTGATCTGAGCTTTCCCTGAGAAGTTACAGCCAAGCGTATATCAGAATTGACAAAAGAACTCAGTTTAGCCAGGAACTGCAAATTTGGATCCAGAGCTCAAATTCGAACGAGAAACACATATTGGATGGTATCTGGGATGCAGAAGCCGAAAAACAAGTCGATTGGTTGATCTGAGCTTTCCCTGAGAAGTTACAGCCAAGCGTATATCAGAATTGACAAAAGAACTCAGTTTAGCCAGGAACTGCAAATTTGGATCCAGAGCTCAAATTCGAACGAGAAACACATATTGGATGGTATCTGGAATGCTAAACCCGAAAAACAAGTCGATTGGTTGATCTGAGCTTTCCCAGAGAAGTTACAGCCAAGCGTATATCAGAATTGACAAAAGAACTCAATTTAGCCAGGAACTGCAAGTTTGGATCCAGAGCTCAAATTCGAACGAGAAACACATATTGGATGGTTTCTGGGATGCAGAAGCCGAAAAACAAGTCGATTGGTTGATCTGAGCTTTCCCTGAGAAGTTACAGCCAAGCGTATATCAGAATTGACAAAAGAACTCAGTTTAGCCAGGAACTGCAAATTTGGATCCAGAGCTCAAATTCGAACGAGAAACACATATTGGATGCTATCTGGAATGCTAAACCCGAAAAACAAATCGATTGGTTGATCTGAGCTTTCCCTGAGAAGTTACAGCCAAGCGTATCTCAGTATTGAGGAAAGAACTCAATTTAGCCAGGAACTGCAAATTTGGATCGAGAGCTCAAATTTGAACGAGAAACACAAATTGGATGGTATCTGGGATGTAGAAGCTGAAAAACAAGTCGATTGGTTGATCTGAGCTTTCCCTGAGAAGTTACAGCCAAGTGTATATCAGAATTGAGGAAAGAATTTAGCCAGGAACTGCAAATTTGGATCCAGAGCTCAAATTCGAACGAGAAACACATATTGGATGGTATCTGGAATGCTAAACCCGAAAAACAAGTCGATTGGTAGATCTGAGCTTTCCCTGAGAAGTTACAGCCAAGCGTATATCAGAATTGACAAAAGAACTCAGTTTAGCCAGGAACTGCAAATTTGGATCCAGAGCTCAAATTCGAACGAGAAACACATATTGGATGGTATCTGGGATGCAGAAGCCGAAAAACAAGTCGATTGGTTGATCTGAGCTTTCCCTGAGAAGTTACAGCCAAGCGTATATCAGAATTGACAAAAGAACTCAGTTTAGCCAGGAACTGCAAATTTGGATCCAGAGCTCAAATTTGAACGAGAAACACATATTGGATGGTATCTGGAATGCTAAACCCGAAAAACAAGTCGATTGGTTGATCTGAGCTTTCCCAGAGAAGTTACAGCCAAGCGTATATCAGAATTGACAAAAGAACTCAATTTAGCCAGGAACTGCAAGTTTGGATCCAGAGCTCAAATTCGAACGAGAAACACATATTGGATGGTTTCTGGGATGCAGAAGCCGAAAAACAAGTCGATTGGTTGATCTGAGCTTTCCCTGAGATGTTACAGCCAAGCGTATATCAGAATTGACAAAAGAACTCAGTTTAGCAAGGAACTGCAAATTTGGATGCAGAGCTCAAATTCGAACGAGAAACACATATTGGATGGTATCTGGGATGCAGAAGCCGAAAAACAAGTCGATTGGTTGATCTGAGCTTTCCCTGAGAAGTTACAGCCAAGCGTATATCAGAATTGACAAAAGAACTCAGTTTAGCCAGGAACTGCAAATTTGGATCCAGAGCTCAAATTCGAACGAGAAACACATATTGGATGGTATCTGGGATGCAGAAGCCGACAAACAAGTCGATTGGTTGATCTGAGCTTTCCCTGAGAAGATACAGCCAAGCGTATATCACAATTGACAAAAGAACTCAGTTTAGCCAGGAACTGCAAATTTGGATCCAGACCTCAAATTCGAACGAGAAACACATATTGGATGCTATCTGGAATGCTAAACCCGAAAAACAAGTCGATTGGTTGATCTGAGCTTTCCCTGAGAACTTACAGCCAAGCGTATCTCAGTATTGAGGAAAGAACTCAATTTAGCCAGGAACTGCAAATTTGGATCGAGAGCTCAAATTTGAACGAGAAACACAAATTGGATGGTATCTGGGATGTAGAAGCTGAAAAACAAGTCGATTGGTTGATCTGAGCTTTCCCTGAGAAGTTACAGCCAAGTGTATATCAGAATTGAGGAAAGAATTTAGCCAGGAACTGCAAATTTGGATCCAGAGCTCAAATTCGAACGAGAAACACATATTGGATGGTATCTGGAATGCTAAACCCGAAAAACAAGTCGATTGGTTGATCTGAGTTTTCCCTGAGAAGTTACAGCCAAGCGTATATCAGAATTGACAAAAGAACTCAATTTAGCCAGGAACTGCAAATTTGGATCCAGAGCTCAAATTCGAACGAGAAACACATATTGGATGGTTTCTGGCATGCAGAAGCCGAAAAACAAGTCGATTGGTTGATCTGAGCTTTCCCTGAGATGTTACAGCCAAGCGTATATCAGAATTGACAAAAGAACTCAGTTTAGCAAGGAACTGCAAATCCAGAGCTCAAATTCGAACGAGAAACACATATTGGATGGTTTCTGGGATGCAGAAGCCGAAAAACATTCGATTGGTTGATTTGAGCTTTCCCTGAGAAGTTACAGCCAAGCGTATATCAGAATTGACAAAAGAACTCAGTTTAGCCAGGAACTGCAAATTTGGATCCAGAGCTCAAATTCGAACGAGAAACACATATTGGATGCTATCTGGAATGCTAAACCCGAAAAACAAGTCGATTGGTTGATCTGAGCTTTCCCTGAGAAGTTACAGCCAAGCGTATCTCAGTATTGAGGAAAGAACTCAATTTAGCCAGGAACTGCAAATTTGGATCCAGAGCTCAAATTCGAACGAGAAACACAAATTGGATGGTATCTGGGATGTAGAAGCTGAAAAACAAGTCGATTGGTTGATCTGAGCTTTCCCTGAGAAGTTACAGCCGTGTATATCAGAATTGAGGAAAGAACTCAATTTAGCCAAGAACTGCAAATTTGGATCCAGAGTTCAAATTCGAACGAGAAACACATATTGGATGGTATCTGGAATGCTAAACCCGAAAAACAAGTCGATTGGTTGATCTGAGCTTTCCCTGAGATGTTACAGCCAAGCGTATATCAGAATTGACAAAAGAACTCAGTTTAGCCAGGAACTGCAAATTTGGATCCAGAGCTCAAATTCGAACGAGAAACACATATTGGATGGTTTCTGGGATGCAGAAGCCGAAAAACAAGTTGATTGGTTGATCTGAGCTTTCCCTGAGATGTTACAGCCAAGCGTATATCAGAATTGACAAAAGAACTCAGTTTAGCCAGGAACTGCAAATTTGGATGCAGAGCTCAAATTCGAACGAGAAACACATATTGGACGGTATCTGGGATGCAGAAGCCGAAAAACAAGTCGATTGGTTGATCTGAGCTTTCCCTGAGAAGTTACAGCCAAGCGTATCTCAGTATTGAGGAAAGAACTCAATTTAGCCAGGAACTGCAAATTTGGATCGAGAGCTCAAATTCGAACGAGAAACACAAATTGGATGGTATCTGGGATGTGGAAGCTGAAAAACAAGGCGATTGGTAGATCTGAGCTTTCCCTGAGAAGTTACAGCCAAGCGTATATCAGAATTGACAAAAGAACTCAGTTTAGCCAGGAACTGCAAATTTGGATCCAGAGCTCAAATTCGAATGAGAAACACATATTGGATGGTATCTGGAATGCTAAACCCGAAAAACAAGTCGATTGGTTGATGTGAGCTTTCCCTGAGAAGTTACAGCCAAGCGTATCTCAGTATTGAGGAAAGAACTCAATTTAGCCAGGAACTGCAAATTTTGATCGAGAGCTCAAATTTGAACGAGAAACACAAATTGGATGGTATCTGGGATGTAGAAGCTGAAAAACAAGTCGATTGGTTGATCTGAGCTTTCCCTGAGAAGTTACAGCCAAGTGTATATCAGAATTGAGGAAAGAACTCAGTTTAGCCAGGAACTGCAAATTTGGATCCAGTGCTCAAATTCGAACGAGAAACACATATTGGACGGTATCTGGAATGCTAAACCCGAAAAACAAGTCGATTGGTTGATCTGAGCTTTCCCTGAGAAGTTACAGCCAAGCGTATATCAGAATTGACAAAAGAACTCAATTTAGCCAGGAACTGCAAATTTGGATCCAGAGCTCAAATTCGAACGAGAAACACATATTGGATGGTTTCTGGGATGCAGAAGCCGAAAAACAAGTCGATTGGTTGATCTGAGCTTTCCCTGAGATGTTACAGCCAAGCGTATATCAGAATTGACAAAAGAACTCAGTTTAGCAAGGAACTGCAAATTTGGATGCAGAGCTCAAATTCGAACGAGAAACACATATTGGATGGTATCTGGGATGCAGAAGCCGAAAAACAAGTCGATTGGTTGATCTGAGCTTTCCCTGAGAAGTTACAGCCAAGCGTATATCAGAATTGACAAAAGAACTCAGTTTAGCCAGGAACTGCAAATTTGGATCCAGAGCTCAAATTCGAACGAGAAACACATATTGGATGCTATCTGGAATGCTAAACCCGAAAAACAAGTCGATTGGTTGATCTGAGCTTTCCCTGAGAAGTTACAGCCAAGCGTATCTCAGTATTGAGGAAAGAACTCAATTTAGCCAGGAACTGCAAATTTGGATCGAGAGCTCAAATTCGAACGAGAAACACAAATTGGATGGTATCTGGGATGTAGAAGCTGAAAAACAAGTCGATTGGTTGATCTGAGCTTTCCCTGAGAAGTTACAGCCGTGTATATCAGAATTGAGGAAAGAATTCAATTTAGCCAAGAACTGCAAATTTGGATCCAGAGTTCAAATTCGAACGAGAAACACAAATTGGATGCTATCTGGGATGTAGAAGCTGAAAAACAAGGCGATTGGTTGATCTGAGCTTTCCCAGAGAAGTTACAGCCAAGCGTATATCAGAATTGACAAAAGAACTCAATTTAGCCAGGAACTGCAAATTTGGATCCAGAGCTCAAATTCGAACGAGAAACACATATTGGATGGTTTCTGGGATGCAGAAGCCGAAAAACAAGTCGATTGGTTGATCTGAGCTTTCCCAGAGAAGTTACAGCCAAGCGTATATCAGAATTGACAAAAGAACTCAGTTTAGCCAGGAACTGCAAATTTGGATCCAGAGCTCAAATTCGAACGAGAAACACATATTGGATGGTTTCTGGGATGCAGAAGCCGAAAAACAAGTTGATTGGTTGATCTGAGCTTTCCCTGAGATGTTACAGCCAAGCGTATATCAGAATTGACAAAAGAACTCAGTTTAGCAAGGAACTGCAAATTTGGATGCAGAGCTCAAATTCGAACGAGAAACGCATATTGGATGGTATCTGGGATGCAGAAGCCGAAAAACAAGTCGATTGGTTGATCTGAGCTTTCCCTGAGAAGTTACAGCCAAGCGTATCTCAGTATTGAGGAAAGAATTCAATTTAGCCAAGAACTGCAAATTTGGATCCAGAGTTCAAATTCGAACGAGAAACACAAATTGGATGCTATCTGGGATGTAGAAGCTGAAAAACAAGGCGATTGGTTGATCTGAGCTTTCCCAGAGAAGTTACAGCCAAGCGTATATCAGAATTGATAAAAGAACTCAATTTAGCCAGGAACTGCAAATTTGGATCCAGAGCTCAAATTCGAACGAGAAACACATATTGGATGGTTTCTGGGATGCAGAAGCCGAAAAACAAGTCGATTGGTTGATCTGAGCTTTCCCTGAGATGTTACAGCCAAGCGTATATCAGAATTGACAAAAGAACTCAGTTTAGCCAGGAACTGCAAATTTGGATCCAGAGCTCAAATTCGAACGAGAAACACATATTGGATGGTTTCTGGGATGCAGAAGCCGAAAAACAAGTTGATTGGTTGATCTGAGCTTTCCCTGAGATGTTACAGCCAAGCGTATATCAGAATTGACAAAAGAACTCAGTTTAGCAAGGAACTGCAAATTTGGATGCAGAGCTCAAATTCGAATGAGAAACACATATTGGATGGTATCTGGGATGCAGAAGCCGAAAAACAAGTCGATTGGTTGATCTGAGCTTTCCCTGAGAAGTTACAGCCAAGCGTATCTCAGTATTGAGGAAAGAACTCAATTTAGCCAGGAACTGCAAATTTGGATCGAGAGCTCAAATTTGAACGAGAAACACAAATTGGATGGTATCTGGGATGTAGAAGCTGAAAAACAAGTCGATTGGTTGATCTGAGCTTTCCCTGAGAAGTTACAGCCAAGTGTATATCAGAATTGAGGAAAGAATTTAGCCAGGAACTGCAAATTTGGATCCAGAGCTCAAATTCGAACGAGAAACACATATTGGATGGTATCTGGAATGCTAAACCCGAAAAACAAGTCGATTGGTTGATCTGAGTTTTCCCTGAGAAGTTACAGCCAAGCGTATATCAGAATTGACAAAAGAACTCAATTTAGCCAGGAACTGCAAATTTGGATCCAGAGCTCAAATTCGAACGAGAAACACATATTGGATGGTTTCTGGCATGCAGAAGCCGAAAAACAAGTCGATTGGTTGATCTGAGCTTTCCCTGAGATGTTACAGCCAAGCGTATATCAGAATTGACAAAAGAACTCAGTTTAGCAAGGAACTGCAAATCCAGAGCTCAAATTCGAACGAGAAACACATATTGGATGGTATCTGGGATGCAGAAGCCGAAAAACAAGTTGATTGGTTGATCTGAGCTTTCCCTGAGAAGTTACAGCCAAGCGTATATCAGAATTGACAAAAGAACTCAGTTTAGCCAGGAACTGCAAATTTGGATCCAGAGCTCAAATTCGAACGAGAAACACATATTGGATGGTTTCTGGGATGCAGAAGCCGAAAAACAAGTTGATTGGTTGATCTGAGCTTTCCCTGAGAAGTTACAGCCAAGCGTATATCAGAATTGACAAAAGAACTCAGTTTAGCCAGGAACTGCAAATTTGGATCGAGAGCTCAAATTTGAACGAGAAACACAAATTGGATGGTATCTGGGATGTGGAAGCTGAAAAACAAGTCGATTGGTTGATCTGAGCTTTCCCTGAGAAGTTACAGCCAAGTGTATATCAGAATTGAGGAAAGAATTTAGCCAGGAACTGCAAATTTGGATCCAGAGCTCAAATTCGAACGGGAAACACATATTGGATGGTATCTGGAATGCTAAACCCGAAAAACAAGTCGATTGGTTGATCTGAGCTTTCCCTGAGAAGTTACAGCCAAGCGTATATCAGAATTGACAAAAGAACTCAATTTAGCCAGGAACTGCAAATTTGGATCCAGAGCTCAAATTCGAACGAGAAACACATATTGGATGGTTTCTGGCATGCAGAAGCCGAAAAAAAAAGTCGATTGGTTGATCTGAGCTTTCCCTGAGATGTTACAGCCAAGCGTATATCAGAATTGACAAAAGAACTCAGTTTAGCAAGGAACTGCAAATCCAGAGCTCAAATTCGAACGAGAAACACATATTGGATGCTATCTGGAATGCTAAACCCGAAAAACAAGTCGATTGGTTGATCTGAGCTTTCCCTGAGAAGGTACAGCCAAGCGTATCTCAGTATTGAGGAAAGAACTCAATTTAGCCAGGAACTGCAAATTTGGATCGAGAGCTCAAATTTGAACGAGAAACACAAATTGGATGGTATCTGGGATGTAGAAGCTGAAAAACAAGTCGATTGGTTGATCTGAGCTTTCCCTGAGCAGTTACAGCCAAGTGTATATCAGAATTGAGGAAAGAATTTAGCCAGGAACTGCAAATTTGGATCCAGAGCTCAAATTCGAACGAGAAACACATATTGGATGGTATCTGGGATGCAGAAGCCGAAAAACAAGTCGATTGGTTGATCTGAGCTTTCCCTGAGAAGTTACAGCCAAGCGTATATCAGAATTGACAAAAGAACTCAGTTTAGCCAGGAACTGCAAATTTGGATCCAGAGCTCAAATTCGAACGAGAAACACATATTGGATGGTATCTGGAATGCTAAACCCGAAAAACAAGTCGATTGGTTGATCTGAGCTTTCCCAGAGAAGTTACAGCCAAGCGTATATCAGAATTGACAAAAGAACTCAATTTAGCCAGGAACTGCAAGTTTGGATCCAGAGCTCAAATTCGAACGAGAAACACATATTGGATGGTTTCTGGGATGCAGAAGCCGAAAAACAAGTCGATTGGTTGATCTGAGCTTTCCCTGAGATGTTACAGCCAAGCGTATATCAGAATTGACAAAAGAACTCAGTTTAGCAAGGAACTGCAAATTTGGATGCAGAGCTCAAATTCGAACGAGAAACACATATTGGATGGTATCTGGGATGCAGAAGCCGAAAAACAAGTCGATTGGTTGATCTGAGCTTTCCCTGAGAAGTTACAGCCAAGCGTATATCAGAATTGACAAAAGAACTCAGTTTAGCCAGGAACTGCAAATTTGGATCCAGAGCTCAAATTCGAACGAGAAACACATATTGGATGGTATCTGGGATGCAGAAGCCGAAAAACAAGTCGATTGGTTGATCTGAGCTTTCCCTGAGAAGTTACAGCCAAGCGTATATCAGAATTGACAAAAGAACTCAGTTTAGCCAGGAACTGCAAATTTGGATCCAGAGCTCAAATTCGAACGAGAAACACATATTGGATGGTATCTGGAATGCTAAACCCGAAAAACAAGTCGATTGGTTGATCTGAGCTTTCCCAGAGAAGTTACAGCCAAGCGTATATCAGAATTGACAAAAGAACTCAATTTAGCCAGGAACTGCAAGTTTGGATCCAGAGCTCAAATTCGAACGAGAAACACATATTGGATGGTTTCTGGGATGCAGAAGCCGAAAAACAAGTCGATTGGTTGATCTGAGCTTTCCCTGAGAAGTTACAGCCAAGCGTATATCAGAATTGACAAAAGAACTCAGTTTAGCCAGGAACTGCAAATTTGGATCCAGAGCTCAAATTCGAACGAGAAACACATATTGGATGCTATCTGGAATGCTAAACCCGAAAAACAAATCGATTGGTTGATCTGAGCTTTCCCTGAGAAGTTACAGCCAAGCGTATCTCAGTATTGAGGAAAGAACTCAATTTAGCCAGGAACTGCAAATTTGGATCGAGAGCTCAAATTTGAACGAGAAACACAAATTGGATGGTATCTGGGATGTAGAAGCTGAAAAACAAGTCGATTGGTTGATCTGAGCTTTCCCTGAGAAGTTACAGCCAAGTGTATATCAGAATTGAGGAAAGAATTTAGCCAGGAACTGCAAATTTGGATCCAGAGCTCAAATTCGAACGAGAAACACATATTGGATGGTATCTGGAATGCTAAACCCGAAAAACAAGTCGATTGGTAGATCTGAGCTTTCCCTGAGAAGTTACAGCCAAGCGTATATCAGAATTGACAAAAGAACTCAGTTTAGCCAGGAACTGCAAATTTGGATCCAGAGCTCAAATTCGAACGAGAAACACATATTGGATGGTATCTGGGATGCAGAAGCCGAAAAACAAGTCGATTGGTTGATCTGAGCTTTCCCTGAGAAGTTACAGCCAAGCGTATATCAGAATTGACAAAAGAACTCAGTTTAGCCAGGAACTGCAAATTTGGATCCAGAGCTCAAATTTGAACGAGAAACACATATTGGATGGTATCTGGAATGCTAAACCCGAAAAACAAGTCGATTGGTTGATCTGAGCTTTCCCAGAGAAGTTACAGCCAAGCGTATATCAGAATTGACAAAAGAACTCAATTTAGCCAGGAACTGCAAGTTTGGATCCAGAGCTCAAATTCGAACGAGAAACACATATTGGATGGTTTCTGGGATGCAGAAGCCGAAAAACAAGTCGATTGGTTGATCTGAGCTTTCCCTGAGATGTTACAGCCAAGCGTATATCAGAATTGACAAAAGAACTCAGTTTAGCAAGGAACTGCAAATTTGGATGCAGAGCTCAAATTCGAACGAGAAACACATATTGGATGGTATCTGGGATGCAGAAGCCGAAAAACAAGTCGATTGGTTGATCTGAGCTTTCCCTGAGAAGTTACAGCCAAGCGTATATCAGAATTGACAAAAGAACTCAGTTTAGCCAGGAACTGCAAATTTGGATCCAGAGCTCAAATTCGAACGAGAAACACATATTGGATGGTATCTGGGATGCAGAAGCCGACAAACAAGTCGATTGGTTGATCTGAGCTTTCCCTGAGAAGTTACAGCCAAGCGTATATCACAATTGACAAAAGAACTCAGTTTAGCCAGGAACTGCAAATTTGGATCCAGACCTCAAATTCGAACGAGAAACACATATTGGATGCTATCTGGAATGCTAAACCCGAAAAACAAGTCGATTGGTTGATCTGAGCTTTCCCTGAGAACTTACAGCCAAGCGTATCTCAGTATTGAGGAAAGAACTCAATTTAGCCAGGAACTGCAAATTTGGATCGAGAGCTCAAATTTGAACGAGAAACACAAATTGGATGGTATCTGGGATGTAGAAGCTGAAAAACAAGTCGATTGGTTGATCTGAGCTTTCCCTGAGAAGTTACAGCCAAGTGTATATCAGAATTGAGGAAAGAATTTAGCCAGGAACTGCAAATTTGGATCCAGAGCTCAAATTCGAACGAGAAACACATATTGGATGGTATCTGGAATGCTAAACCCGAAAAACAAGTCGATTGGTTGATCTGAGTTTTCCCTGAGAAGTTACAGCCAAGCGTATATCAGAATTGACAAAAGAACTCAATTTAGCCAGGAACTGCAAATTTGGATCCAGAGCTCAAATTCGAACGAGAAACACATATTGGATGGTTTCTGGCATGCAGAAGCCGAAAAACAAGTCGATTGGTTGATCTGAGCTTTCCCTGAGATGTTACAGCCAAGCGTATATCAGAATTGACAAAAGAACTCAGTTTAGCAAGGAACTGCAAATCCAGAGCTCAAATTCGAACGAGAAACACATATTGGATGGTATCTGGGATGCAGAAGCCGAAAAACAAGTCGATTGGTTGATCTGAGCTTTCCCTGAGAAGTTACAGCCAAGCGTATATCAGAATTGACAAAAGAACTCAGTTTAGCCAGGAACTGCAAATTTGGATCCAGAGCTCAAATTCGAACGAGAAACACATATTGGATGGTTTCTGGGATGCAGAAGCCGAAAAACAAGTTGATTGGTTGATCTGAGCTTTCCCTGAGAAGTTACAGCCAAGCGTATATCAGAATTGACAAAAGAACTCAGTTTAGCCAGGAACTGCAAATTTGGATCGAGAGCTCAAATTTGAACGAGAAACACAAATTGGATGGTATCTGGGATGTGGAAGCTGAAAAACAAGTCGATTGGTTGATCTGAGCTTTCCCTGAGAAGTTACAGCCAAGTGTATATCAGAATTGAGGAAAGAATTTAGCCAGGAACTGCAAATTTGGATCCAGAGCTCAAATTCGAACGGGAAACACATATTGGATGGTATCTGGAATGCTAAACCCGAAAAACAAGTCGATTGGTTGATCTGAGCTTTCCCTGAGAAGTTACAGCCAAGCGTATATCAGAATATACTGCTGCTCCAGAGGCGGGCGAAGCCTCTGGAGCAGCTCGGGAGTTCATGGCCTCCATGACGGCCATGGACCTGACCCAGGTAGTTTTAGGCCCCACTCACGAGGGGGGAAACACGCTGGATCTCATCTTTGTCTCGGGACAGTGGAGTCGCGATCTGGGAATAGGGGACTTAGTCATCACTCCCTTGTCATGGACAGATCACGCTCTCCTCCGGCTGGACTTTCCAATCGCTCCACCTCACCGCGGGGAGGCGGAACCGGACACTCCTAGATGGTTCCGCCCCAGGCTTCTAATGGACCCGGAAAGGTTCCAGAGGGAGCTTGGGCCAATTCCTGTGATCCTGCCCCGCGACTCGACTGAGGACCTAGTGGCCGCATGGTTAAGTGCGGCCACGGGGGCCTTGGACCGAGTCGCGCCCTTGCGGCCTCTCTTGCGGCGACGAATCACCCAGGCTCCCTGGTTTACTGAGGAGCTTCGGGGGATGAAACGCCACAAGAGACGCCTAGAGAGCAGATGGAGATCCTCTCGCTCCGAAGCCGACCGAACACTAGTGAGAACCCATATTAGGGCTTACTTAGTGGCGATAAGGGTGGCCAAACGTGAGTATTGTGCCACCCTAATTGCATCCGCAGATAACCGCCCTGCCGCCCTGTTTGGGGTGACCCGCTCCCTCCTTCACCAGAGGCCGCGGGAAGCCCCTCTACAAGGGCGAGCAGAGGAATTTGGGATTTATCTGCAGGAGAAAATCACTCGGATTCGGAATGAGCTACCCTCCATCGACAGTGGTCCTGTGGGACTGTCCGAGGCTAGTCTTGAGGTTCCTGCTTGGGAGGAGTTTGACTTTGTTACCACCGAGGATATGGACAGGCTGTCAAGGAAACTTAGAGCAACCACATGTTTATTGGACCCGTGTCCCTCCTGGCTTGTACTGGCATCCTGGGAGACGACACGAGGCTGGCTCCAGGGCATTGTCAACGCATCTTTGAGTGAGGGGTCCTTGCCTGCCGTCTTGAAAGAGGCGGTAGTGAGGCCCCTCCTCAAGAAGCCGTCCCTGGACCCAGCTTTATTAGAGAACTATCGTCCAGTCTCCAACCTTCACTTTCTGGTGAAGGTTGTTGAGAGTGTGGTAGCCCAACAGTTTCCACAACACCTGGAGGAAGTTGATTATCTAGACCCGCGCCAGTCCGGCTTCCGACCCGGTCACAGTACCGAGACGGCATTGGTCGCGTTGGTTGATGATCTCTGGAGGGCGCGGGATAGAGGGTATTCCTCTATCCTAGTCCTATTAGACCTCTCGGCGGCTTTTGATACCATCGACCATGGTATCCTATTGCACCGACTGGGGGGGTTGGGGCTGGGAGGCACCGTTTTGCGGTGGTTCTCATCCTACCTCTCTGGTCGGTCGCAATATGTGTTGACGGGAGGGCAGAGGTCGACCTCGAGACCCCTCTTATGTGGGGTTCCTCAGGGGTCGGTCCTCTCGCCCCTCCTGTTTAACACATATATGAAGCCGCTGGGTGAGATCATCCGTGGTTTTGGGGTGGAGTACCATCTGTACGCTGACGACACCCAGCTGTACATATCCACCCCAGACCACCCCAACGATGCCGCCGAAGTGCTGTCCCGGTGTTTGGAAGCCGTACGGATCTGGATGGGTGGTAACAAACTCAAGCTCAACCCTGCCAAGACTGAGTGGCTGTGGTTTCCGGCACCCCGGTTCAGCCAGATTACTCCAACTCTGGCCATTGGGGGCGAAACACTGGCCCCCGTGGAGAGGGCGCGCAATTTGGGTGTCCTCCTGGATTCCCGGCTGTCCTTGGAGGACCATGTGACGGCCGTGGCCAGGGGGGCGTTTCATCAGGTACGCCTGATACGCCAATTGCACCCCTTACTGGACCGGGCTGCCCTTTGCACAGTCACTCAAGCTCTCGTGACGTCCCGTCTCGACTACTGTAATGCTCTCTACATGGGGCTTCCCTTGAGGTGCACTCGAAAGCTACAGCTAGTCCAAAACGCAGCCGCGCGGGTAATTACGGGAGCCACCAGAAGCTCCCATATAACACCAATCCTGCGCGAGCTGCATTGGCTTCCTGTGGTCTTTCGGGTGCGCTTCAAGGTTCTGACGACCATCTTTAAAGCGCTCCATGGCTCGGGGCCTAGTTATATGCGAGACCGTCTCCTGCCCCATACATCCCTTAGACCGATCCGCTCCCACAGAGAGGGCCTTCTCAGGGTGCCGTCGGCCGGATAATGCCGACTGGCGACACCCAGGGGAAGAGCCTTCTCTGTGGCGGGCCCTGCCCTTTGGAACGACCTACCCCCTGAACTCCGGACTATCACCGACCTCCGCCTCTTCCGCAAATGTTTAAAGACATATTTTTTCCATCAAGCCGGCCTAGCCTAACCTCCCATGGGGACTTTTAGAAAAGTTTTAAATTGGGTTTTTAATAATTGGTTTTTAGCACAGGATTGGGGATTGTTTAATATATATTTTAAATTATTTGTCTATCTTCTATTGTGTATGTTTTTTAAATTTCCTGTGCGCCGCCCTGGGTCCTCTGTGGAGAAGGGCGGGATATAAATATAATAAAATGAAAATGAAATGAAATGAGAATTGACAAAAGAACTCAATTTAGCCAGGAACTGCAAATTTGGATCCAGAGCTCAAATTCGAACGAGAAACACATATTGGATGGTTTCTGGCATGCAGAAGCCGAAAAAAAAAGTCGATTGGTTGATCTGAGCTTTCCCTGAGATGTTACAGCCAAGCGTATATCAGAATTGACAAAAGAACTCAGTTTAGCAAGGAACTGCAAATCCAGAGCTCAAATTCGAACGAGAAACACATATTGGATGCTATCTGGAATGCTAAACCCGAAAAACAAGTCGATTGGTTGATCTGAGCTTTCCCTGAGAAGTTACAGCCAAGCGTATCTCAGTATTGAGGAAAGAACTCAATTTAGCCAGGAACTGCAAATTTGGATCGAGAGCTCAAATTTGAACGAGAAACACAAATTGGATGGTATCTGGGATGTAGAAGCTGAAAAACAAGTCGATTGGTTGATCTGAGCTTTCCCTGAGAAGTTACAGCCAAGTGTATATCAGAATTGAGGAAAGAATTTAGCCAGGAACTGCAAATTTGGATCCAGAGCTCAAATTCGAACGAGAAACACATATTGGATGGTATCTGGAATGCTAAACCCGAAAAACAAGTCGATTGGTTGATCTGAGCTTTCCCTGAGAAGTTACAGCCGTGTATATCAGAATTGAGGAAAGAATTCAATTTAGCCAAGAACTGCAAATTTGGATCCAGAGTTCAAATTCGAACGAGAAACACAAATTGGATGCTATCTGGGATGTAGAAGCTGAAAAACAAGGCGATTGGTAGATCTGAGCTTTCCCTGAGAAGTTACAGCCAAGCGTATATCAGAATTGACAAAAGAACTCAGTTTAGCCAGGAACTGCAAATTTGGATCCAGAGCTCAAATTCGAACGAGAAACACATATTGGATGGTATCTGGGATGCAGAAGCCGAAAAACAAGTCGATTGGTTGATCTGAGCTTTCCCTGAGAAGTTACAGCCAAGCGTATATCAGAATTGACAAAAGAACTCAGTTTAGCCAGGAACTGCAAATTTGGATCCAGAGCTCAAATTCGAACGAGAAACACATATTGGATGGTATCTGGAATGCTAAACCCGAAAAACAAGTCGATTGGTTGATCTGAGCTTTCCCAGAGAAGTTACAGCCAAGCGTATATCAGAATTGACAAAAGAACTCAATTTAGCCAGGAACTGCAAGTTTGGATCCAGAGCTCAAATTCGAACGAGAAACACATATTGGATGGTTTCTGGGATGCAGAAGCCGAAAAACAAGTCGATTGGTTGATCTGAGCTTTCCCTGAGATGTTACAGCCAAGCGTATATCAGAATTGACAAAAGAACTCAGTTTAGCAAGGAACTGCAAATTTGGATGCAGAGCTCAAATTCGAACGAGAAACACATATTGGATGGTATCTGGGATGCAGAAGCCGAAAAACAAGTCGATTGGTTGATCTGAGCTTTCCCTGAGAAGTTACAGCCAAGCGTATATCAGAATTGACAAAAGAACTCAGTTTAGCCAGGAACTGCAAATTTGGATCCAGAGCTCAAATTCGAACGAGAAACACATATTGGATGGTATCTGGAATGCTAAACCCGAAAAACAAGTCGATTGGTTGATCTGAGCTTTCCCAGAGAAGTTACAGCCAAGCGTATATCAGAATTGACAAAAGAACTCAATTTAGCCAGGAACTGCAAGTTTGGATCCAGAGCTCAAATTCGAACGAGAAACACATATTGGATGGTTTCTGGGATGCAGAAGCCGAAAAACAAGTCGATTGGTTGATCTGAGCTTTCCCTGAGAAGTTACAGCCAAGCGTATATCAGAATTGACAAAAGAACTCAGTTTAGCCAGGAACTGCAAATTTGGATCCAGAGCTCAAATTCGAACGAGAAACACATATTGGATGCTATCTGGAATGCTAAACCCGAAAAACAAGTCGATTTGTTGATCTGAGCTTTCCCTGAGAAGTTACAGCCAAGCGTATCTCAGTATTGAGGAAAGAACTCAATTTAGCCAGGAACTGCAAATTTGGATCCAGAGCTCAAATTCGAACGAGAAACACATATTGGATGCTATCTGGAATGCTAAACCCGAAAAACAAGTCGATTGGTTGATCTGAGCTTTCCCTGAGAAGTTACAGCCAAGCGTATCTCAGTATTGAGGAAAGAACTCAATTTAGCCAGGAACTGCAAATTTGGATCGAGAGCTCAAATTTGAACGAGAAACACAAATTGGATGGTATCTGGGATGTAGAAGCTGAAAAACAAGTCGATTGGTTGATCTGAGCTTTCCCTGAGAAGTTACAGCCAAGTGTATATCAGAATTGAGGAAAGAATTTAGCCAGGAACTGCAAATTTGGATCCAGAGCTCAAATTCGAACGAGAAACACATATTGGATGGTATCTGGAATGCTAAACCCGAAAAACAAGTCGATTGGTTGATCTGAGCTTTCCCTGAGAAGTTACAGCCGTGTATATCAGAATTGAGGAAAGAATTCAATTTAGCCAAGAACTGCAAATTTGGATCCAGAGTTCAAATTCGAACGAGAAACACAAATTGGATGCTATCTGGGATGTAGAAGCTGAAAAACAAGGCGATTGGTAGATCTGAGCTTTCCCTGAGAAGTTACAGCCAAGCGTATATCAGAATTGACAAAAGAACTCAGTTTAGCCAGGAACTGCAAATTTGGATCCAGAGCTCAAATTCGAACGAGAAACACATATTGGATGGTATCTGGGATGCAGAAGCCGAAAAACAAGTCGATTGGTTGATCTGAGCTTTCCCTGAGAAGTTACAGCCAAGCGTATATCAGAATTGACAAAAGAACTCAGTTTAGCCAGGAACTGCAAATTTGGATCCAGAGCTCAAATTCGAACGAGAAACACATATTGGATGGTATCTGGAATGCTAAACCCGAAAAACAAGTCGATTGGTTGATCTGAGCTTTCCCAGAGAAGTTACAGCCAAGCGTATATCAGAATTGACAAAAGAACTCAATTTAGCCAGGAACTGCAAGTTTGGATCCAGAGCTCAAATTCGAACGAGAAACACATATTGGATGGTTTCTGGGATGCAGAAGCCGAAAAACAAGTCGATTGGTTGATCTGAGCTTTCCCTGAGATGTTACAGCCAAGCGTATATCAGAATTGACAAAAGAACTCAGTTTAGCAAGGAACTGCAAATTTGGATGCAGAGCTCAAATTCGAACGAGAAACACATATTGGATGGTATCTGGGATGCAGAAGCCGAAAAACAAGTCGATTGGTTGATCTGAGCTTTCCCTGAGAAGTTACAGCCAAGCGTATATCAGAATTGACAAAAGAACTCAGTTTAGCCAGGAACTGCAAATTTGGATCCAGAGCTCAAATTCGAACGAGAAACACATATTGGATGGTATCTGGGATGCAGAAGCCGACAAACAAGTCGATTGGTTGATCTGAGCTTTCCCTGAGAAGTTACAGCCAAGCGTATATCACAATTGACAAAAGAACTCAGTTTAGCCAGGAACTGCAAATTTGGATCCAGACCTCAAATTCGAACGAGAAACACATATTGGATGCTATCTGGAATGCTAAACCCGAAAAACAAGTCGATTGGTTGATCTGAGCTTTCCCTGAGAAGTTACAGCCAAGCGTATCTCAGTATTGAGGAAAGAACTCAATTTAGCCAGGAACTGCAAATTTGGATCGAGAGCTCAAATTTGAACGAGAAACACAAATTGGATGGTATCTGGGATGTAGAAGCTGAAAAACAAGTCGATTGGTTGATCTGAGCTTTCCCTGAGAAGTTACAGCCAAGTGTATATCAGAATTGAGGAAAGAATTTAGCCAGGAACTGCAAATTTGGATCCAGAGCTCAAATTCGAACGAGAAACACATATTGGATGGTATCTGGAATGCTAAACCCGAAAAACAAGTCGATTGGTTGATCTGAGTTTTCCCTGAGAAGTTACAGCCAAGCGTATATCAGAATTGACAAAAGAACTCAATTTAGCCAGGAACTGCAAATTTGGATCCAGAGCTCAAATTCGAACGAGAAACACATATTGGGTGGTTTCTGGCATGCAGAAGCCGAAAAACAAGTCGATTGGTTGATCTGAGCTTTCCCTGAGATGTTACAGCCAAGCGTATATCAGAATTGACAAAAGAACTCAGTTTAGCAAGGAACTGCAAATCCAGAGCTCAAATTCGAACGAGAAACACATATTGGATGGTATCTGGGATGCAGAAGCCGAAAAACAAGTCGATTGGTTGATCTGAGCTTTCCCTGAGAAGTTACAGCCAAGCGTATATCAGAATTGACAAAAGAACTCAGTTTAGCCAGGAACTGCAAATTTGGATCCAGAGCTCAAATTCGAACGAGAAACACATATTGGATGGTATCTGGGATGTGGAAGCTGAAAAACAAGTCGATTGGTTGATCTGAGCTTTCCCTGAGAAGTTACAGCCAAGTGTATATCAGAATTGAGGAAAGAATTTAGCCAGGAACTGCAAATTTGGATCCAGAGCTCAAATTCGAACGGGAAACACATATTGGATGGTATCTGGAATGCTAAACCCGAAAAACAAGTCGATTGGTTGATCTGAGCTTTCCCTGAGAAGTTACAGCCAAGCGTATATCAGAATTGACAAAAGAACTCAATTTAGCCAGGAACTGCAAATTTGGATCCAGAGCTCAAATTCGAACGAGAAACACATATTGGATGGTTTCTGGCATGCAGAAGCCGAAAAACAAGTCGATTGGTTGATCTGAGCTTTCCCTGAGATGTTACAGCCAAGCGTATATCAGAATTGACAAAAGAACTCAGTTTAGCAAGGAACTGCAAATCCAGAGCTCAAATTCGAACGAGAAACACATATTGGATGCTATCTGGAATGCTAAACCCGAAAAACAAGTCGATTGGTTGATCTGAGCTTTCCCTGAGAAGTTACAGCCAAGCGTATCTCAGTATTGAGGAAAGAACTCAATTTAGCCAGGAACTGCAAATTTGGATCGAGAGCTCAAATTTGAACGAGAAACACAAATTGGATGGTATCTGGGATGTAGAAGCTGAAAAACAAGTCGATTGGTTGATCTGAGCTTTCCCTGAGAAGTTACAGCCAAGTGTATATCAGAATTGAGGAAAGAATTTAGCCAGGAACTGCAAATTTGGATCCAGAGCTCCAATTCGAACGAGAAACACATATTGGATGGTATCTGGAATGCTAAACCCGAAAAACAAGTCGATTGGTTGATCTGAGCTTTCCCTGAGAAGTTACAGCCGTGTATATCAGAATTGAGGAAAGAATTCAATTTAGCCAAGAACTGCAAATTTGGATCCAGAGTTCAAATTCGAACGAGAAACACAAATTGGATGCTATCTGGGATGTAGAAGCTGAAAAACAAGGCGATTGGTAGATCTGAGCTTTCCCTGAGAAGTTACAGCCAAGCGTATATCAGAATTGACAAAAGAACTCAGTTTAGCCAGGAACTGCAAATTTGGATCCAGAGCTCAAATTCGAACGAGAAACACATATTGGATGGTATCTGGGATGCAGAAGCCGAAAAACAAGTCGATTGGTTGATCTGAGCTTTCCCTGAGAAGTTACAGCCAAGCGTATATCAGAATTGACAAAAGAACTCAGTTTAGCCAGGAACTGCAAATTTGGATCCAGAGCTCAAATTCGAACGAGAAACACATATTGGATGGTATCTGGAATGCTAAACCCGAAAAACAAGTCGATTGGTTGATCTGAGCTTTCCCAGAGAAGTTACAGCCAAGCGTATATCAGAATTGACAAAAGAACTCAATTTAGCCAGGAACTGCAAGTTTGGATCCAGAGCTCAAATTCGAACGAGAAACACATATTGGATGGTTTCTGGGATGCAGAAGCCGAAAAACAAGTCGATTGGTTGATCTGAGCTTTCCCTGAGATGTTACAGCCAAGCGTATATCAGAATTGACAAAAGAACTCAGTTTAGCAAGGAACTGCAAATTTGGATGCAGAGCTCAAATTCGAACGAGAAACACATATTGGATGGTATCTGGGATGCAGAAGCCGAAAAACAAGTCGATTGGTTGATCTGAGCTTTCCCTGAGAAGTTACAGCCAAGCGTATATCAGAATTGACAAAAGAACTCAGTTTAGCCAGGAACTGCAAATTTGGATCCAGAGCTCAAATTCGAACGAGAAACACATATTGGATGGTATCTGGGATGCAGAAGCCGACAAACAAGTCGATTGGTTGATCTGAGCTTTCCCTGAGAAGTTACAGCCAAGCGTATCTCAGTATTGAGGAAAGAACTCAATTTAGCCAGGAACTGCAAATTTGGATCGAGAGCTCAAATTTGAACGAGAAACACAAATTGGATGGTATCTGGGATGTAGAAGCTGAAAAACAAGTCGATTGGTTGATCTGAGCTTTCCCTGAGAAGTTACAGCCGTGTATATCAGAATTGAGGAAAGAATTTAGCCAGGAACTGCAAATTTGGATCCAGAGCTCAAATTCGAACGAGAAACACATATTGGATGGTATCTGGAATGCTAAACCCGAAAAACAAGTCGATTGGTTGATCTGAGTTTTCCCTGAGAAGTTACAGCCAAGCGTATATCAGAATTGACAAAAGAACTCAATTTAGCCAGGAACTGCAAATTTGGATCCAGAGCTCAAATTCGAACGAGAAACACATATTGGATGGTTTCTGCCATGCAGAAGCCGAAAAACAAGTCGATTGGTTGATCTGAGCTTTCCCTGAGATGTTACAGCCAAGCGTATATCAGAATTGACAAAAGAACTCAGTTTAGCAAGGAACTGCAAATCCAGAGCTCAAATTCGACCGAGAAACACATATTGGATGGTATCTGGGATGCAGAAGCCGAAAAACAAGTCGATTGGTTGATCTGAGCTTTCCCTGAGAAGTTACAGCCAAGCGTATATCAGAATTGACAAAAGAACTCAGTTTAGCCAGGAACTGCAAATTTGGATCCAGAGCTCAAATTCGAACGAGAAACACAAATTGGATGGTATCTGGGATGTGGAAGCTGAAAAACAAGTCGATTGGTTGATCTGAGCTTTCCCTGAGAAGTTACAGCCAAGTGTATATCAGAATTGAGGAAAGAATTTAGCCAGGAACTGCAAATTTGGATCCAGAGCTCAAATTCGAACGGGAAACACATATTGGATGGTATCTGGAATGCTAAACCCAAAAAACAAGTCGATTGGTTGATCTGAGCTTTCCCTGAGAAGTTACAGCCAAGCGTATATCAGAATTGACAAAAGAACTCAATTTAGCCAGGAACTGCAAATTTGGATCCAGAGCTCAAATTCGAACGAGAAACACATATTGGATGGTTTCTGCCATGCAGAAGCCGAAAAACAAGTCGATTGGTTGATCTGAGCTTTCCCTGAGATGTTACAGCCAAGCGTATATCAGAATTGACAAAAGAACTCAGTTTAGCAAGGAACTGCAAATCCAGAGCTCAAATTCGAACGAGAAACACATATTGGATGCTATCTGGAATGCTAAACCCGAAAAACAAGTCGATTGGTTGATCTGAGCTTTCCCTGAGAAGTTACAGCCAAGCGTATCTCAGTATTGAGGAAAGAACTCAATTTAGCCAGGAACTGCAAATTTGGATCGAGAGCTCAAATTTGAACGAGAAACACAAATTGGATGGTATCTGGGATGTAGAAGCTGAAAAACAAGTCGATTGGTTGATCTGAGCTTTCCCTGAGAAGTTACAGCCAAGTGTATATCAGAATTGAGGAAAGAATTTAGCCAGGAACTGCAAATTTGGATCCAGAGCTCAAATTCGAACGAGAAACACATATTGGATGGTATCTGGAATGCTAAACCCGAAAAACAAGTCGATTGGTTGATCTGAGCTTTCCCTGAGAAGTTACAGCCGTGTATATCAGAATTGAGGAAAGAATTCAATTTAGCCAAGAACTGCAAATTTGGATCCAGAGTTCAAATTCGAACGAGAAACACAAATTGGATGCTATCTGGGATGTAGAAGCTGAAAAACAAGGCGATTGGTAGATCTGAGCTTTCCCTGAGAAGTTACAGCCAAGCGTATATCAGAATTGACAAAAGAACTCAGTTTAGCCAGGAACTGCAAATTTGGATCCAGAGCTCAAATTCGAACGAGAAACACATATTGGATGGTATCTGGGATGCAGAAGCCGAAAAACAAGTCGATTGGTTGATCTGAGCTTTCCCTGAGAAGTTACAGCCAAGCGTATATCAGAATTGACAAAAGAACTCAGTTTAGCCAGGAACTGCAAATTTGGATCCAGAGCTCAAATTCGAACGAGAAACACATATTGGATGGTATCTGGAATGCTAAACCCGAAAAACAAGTCGATTGGTTGATCTGAGCTTTCCCAGAGAAGTTACAGCCAAGCGTATATCAGAATTGACAAAAGAACTCAGTTTAGCAAGGAACTGCAAATCCAGAGCTCAAATTCGAACGAGAAACACATATTGGATGGTTTCTGGGATGCAGAAGCCGAAAAACAAGTCGATTGGTTGATCTGAGCTTTCCCTGAGATGTTACAGCCAAGCGTATATCAGAATTGACAAAAGAACTCAGTTTAGCAAGGAACTGCAAATTTGGATGCAGAGCTCAAATTCGAACGAGAAACACATATTGGATGGTATCTGGGATGCAGAAGCCGAAAAACAAGTCGATTGGTTGATCTGAGCTTTCCCTGAGAAGTTACAGCCAAGCGTATATCAGAATTGACAAAAGAACTCAGTTTAGCCAGGAACTGCAAATTTGGATCCAGAGCTCAAATTCGAACGAGAAACACATATTGGATGGTATCTGGGATGCAGAAGCCGACAAACAAGTCGATTGGTTGATCTGAGCTTTCCCTGAGAAGTTACAGCCAAGCGTATATCACAATTGACAAAAGAACTCAGTTTAGCCAGGAACTGCAAATTTGGATCCAGACCTCAAATTCGAACGAGAAACACATATTGGATGCTATCTGGAATGCTAAACCCGAAAAACAAGTCGATTGGTTGATCTGAGCTTTCCCTGAGAAGTTACAGCCAAGCGTATATCAGAATTGACAAAAGAACTCAATTTAGCCAGGAACTGCAAATTTGGATCCAGAGCTCAAATTCGAACGAGAAACACATATTGGATGGTTTCTGGCATGCAGAAGCCGAAAAACAAGTCGATTGGTTGATCTGAGCTTTCCCTGAGATGTTACAGCCAAGCGTATATCAGAATTGACAAAAGAACTCAGTTTAGCAAGGAACTGCAAATCCAGAGCTCAAATTCGAACGAGAAACACATATTGGATGGTATCTGGGATGCAGAAGCCGAAAAACAAGTCGATTGGTTGATCTGAGCTTTCCCTGAGAAGTTACAGCCAAGCGTATATCAGAATTGACAAAAGAACTCAGTTTAGCCAGGAACTGCAAATTTGGATCCAGAGCTCAAATTCGAACGAGAAACACATATTGGATGGTTTCTGGGATGCAGAAGCCGAAAAACAAGTTGATTGGTTGATCTGAGCTTTCCCTGAGAAGTTACAGCCAAGCGTATATCAGAATTGACAAAAGAACTCAGTTTAGCCAGGAACTGCAAATTTGGATCGAGAGCTCAAATTTGAACGAGAAACACAAATTGGATGGTATCTGGGATGTGGAAGCTGAAAAACAAGTCGATTGGTTGATCTGAGCTTTCCCTGAGAAGTTACAGCCAAGTGTATATCAGAATTGAGGAAAGAATTTAGCCAGGAACTGCAAATTTGGATCCAGAGCTCAAATTCGAACGGGAAACACATATTGGATGGTATCTGGAATGCTAAACCCGAAAAACAAGTCCATTGGTTGATCTGAGCTTTCCCTGAGAAGTTACAGCCAAGCGTATATCAGAATTGACAAAAGAACTCAATTTAGCCAGGAACTGCAAATTTGGATCCAGAGCTCAAATTCGAACGAGAAACACATATTGGATGGTTTCTGGCATGCAGAAGCCGAAAAACAAGTCGATTGGTTGATCTGAGCTTTCCCTGAGATATTACAGCCAAGCGTATATCAGAATTGACAAAAGAACTCAGTTTAGCAAGGAACTGCAAATCCAGAGCTCAAATTCGAACGAGAAACACATATTGGATGGTATCTGGGATGCAGAAGCCGAAAAACAAGTCGATTGGTTGATCTGAGCTTTCCCTGAGAAGTTACAGCCAAGCGTATATCAGAATTGACAAAAGAACTCAGTTTAGCCAGGAACTGCAAATTTGGATCCAGAGCTCAAATTCGAATGAGAAACACATATTGGATGGTATCTGGGATGCAGAAGCCGAAAAACAAGTCGATTGGTTGATCTGAGCTTTCCCTGAGAAGTTACAGCCAAGCGTATATCAGAATTGACAAAAGAACTCAGTTTAGCCAGGAACTGCAAATTTGGATCCAGAGCTCAAATTCGAACGAGAAACACATATTGGATGGTATCTGGAATGCTAAACCCGAAAAACAAGTCGATTGGTTGATCTGAGCTTTCCCAGAGAAGTTACAGCCAAGCGTATATCAGAATTGACAAAAGAACTCAATTTAGCCAGGAACTGCAAGTTTGGATCCAGAGCTCAAATTCGAACGAGAAACACATATTGGATGGTTTCTGGGATGCAGAAGCCGAAAAACAAGTCGATTGGTTGATCTGAGCTTTCCCTGAGAAGTTACAGCCAAGCGTATATCAGAATTGACAAAAGAACTCAGTTTAGCCAGGAACTGCAAATTTGGATCCAGAGCTCAAATTCGAACGAGAAACACATATTGGATGCTATCTGGAATGCTAAACCCGAAAAACAAGTCGATTGGTTGATCTGAGCTTTCCCTGAGAAGTTACAGCCAAGCGTATCTCAGTATTGAGGAAAGAACTCAATTTAGCCAGGAACTGCAAATTTGGATCGAGAGCTCAAATTTGAACGAGAAACACAAATTGGATGGTATCTGGGATGTAGAAGCTGAAAAACAAGTCGATTGGTTGATCTGAGCTTTCCCTGAGAAGTTACAGCCAAGCGTATATCAGAATTGACAAAAGAACTCAGTTTAGCCAGGAACTGCAAATTTGGATCCAGACCTCAAATTCGAACGAGAAACACATATTGGATGCTATCTGGAATGCTAAACCCGAAAAACAAGTCGATTGGTTGATCTGAGCTTTCCCTGAGAAGTTACAGCCAAGCGTATCTCAGTATTGAGGAAAGAACTCAATTTAGCCAGGAACTGCAAATTTGGATCGAGAGCTCAAATTTGAACGAGAAACACAAATTGGATGGTATCTGGGATGTAGAAGCTGAAAAACAAGTGGATTGGTTGATCTGAGCTTTCCCTGAGAAGTTACAGCCAAGTGTATATCAGAATTGAGGAAAGAATTTAGCCAGGAACTGCAAGTTTGGATCCAGAGCTCAAATTCGAACGAGAAACACATATTGGATGGTATCTGGAATGCTAAACCCGAAAAACAAGTCGATTGGTTGATCTGAGTTTTCCCTGAGAAGTTACAGCCAAGCGTATATCAGAATTGACAAAAGAACTCAATTTAGCCAGGAACTGCAAATTTGGATCCAGAGCTCAAATTCGAACGAGAAACACATATTGGATGGTTTCTGGCATGCAGAAGCCGAAAAACAAGTCCATTGGTTGATCTGAGCTTTCCCTGAGAAGTTACAGCCAAGCGTATATCAGAATTGACAAAAGAACTCAATTTAGCCAGGAACTGCAAATTTGGATCCAGAGCTCAAATTCGAACGAGAAACACATATTGGATGGTTTCTGGCATGCAGAAGCCGAAAAACAAGTCGATTGGTTGATCTGAGCTTTCCCTGAGATGTTACAGCCAAGCGTATATCAGAATTGACAAAAGAAGTCAATTTAGCCAGGAACTGCAAATTTGGATCCAGAGCTCAAATTCGAACGAGAAACACATATTGGATGGTATCTGGGATGCAGAAGCCGAAAAACAAGTCGATTGGTTGATCTGAGCTTTCCCTGAGAAGTTACAGCCAAGCGTATATCAGAATTGACAAAAGAACTCAGTTTAGCCAGGAACTGCAAATTTGGATCCAGAGCTCAAATTCGAACGAGAAACACATATTGGATGGTATCTGGGATGCAGAAGCCGAAAAACAAGTCGATTGGTTGATCTGAGCTTTCCCTGAGAAGTTACAGCCAAGCGTATATCAGAATTGACAAAAGAACTCAATTTAGCCAGGAACTGCAAGTTTGGATCCAGAGCTCAAATTCGAACGAGAAACACATATTGGATGGTTTCTGGGATGCAGAAGCCGAAAAACAAGTCGATTGGTTGATCTGAGCTTTCCCTGAGATGTTACAGCCATGCGTATATCAGAATTGACAAAAGAACTCAGTTTAGCAAGGAACTGCAAATTTGGATGCAGAGCTCAAATTCGAACGAGAAACACATATTGGATGGTATCTGGGATGCAGAAGCCGAAAAACAAGTCGATTGGTTGATCTGAGCTTTCCCTGAGAAGTTACAGCCAAGCGTATATCAGAATTGACAAAAGAACTCAGTTTAGCCAGGAACTGCAAATTTGGATCCAGAGCTCAAATTCGAACGAGAAACACATATTGGATGGTATCTGGGATGCAGAAGCCGACAAACAAGTCGATTGGTTGATCTGAGCTTTCCCTGAGAAGTTACAGCCAAGCGTATATCACAATTGACAAAAGAACTCAGTTTAGCCAGGAACTGCAAATTTGGATCCAGACCTCAAATTCGAACGAGAAACACATATTGGATGCTATCTGGAATGCTAAACCCGAAAAACAAGTCGATTGGTTGATCTGAGCTTTCCCTGAGAAGTTACAGCCAAGCGTATCTCAGTATTGAGGAAAGAACTCAATTTAGCCAGGAACTGCAAATTTGGATCGAGAGCTCAAATTTGAACGAGAAACACAAATTGGATGGTATCTGGGATGTAGAAGCTGAAAAACAAGTGGATTGGTTGATCTGAGCTTTCCCTGAGAAGTTACAGCCAAGTGTATATCAGAATTGAGGAAAGAATTTAGCCAGGAACTGCAAGTTTGGATCCAGAGCTCAAATTCGAACGAGAAACACATATTGGATGGTATCTGGAATGCTAAACCCGAAAAACAAGTCGATTGGTTGATCTGAGTTTTCCCTGAGAAGTTACAGCCAAGCGTATATCAGAATTGACAAAAGAACTCAATTTAGCCAGGAACTGCAAATTTGGATCCAGAGCTCAAATTCGAACGAGAAACACATATTGGATGGTTTCTGGCATGCAGAAGCCGAAAAACAAGTCGATTGGTTGATCTGAGCTTTCCCTGAGATGTTACAGCCAAGCGTATATCAGAATTGACAAAAGAACTCAGTTTAGCAAGGAACTGCAAATCCAGAGCTCAAATTCGAACGAGAAACACATATTGGATGGTATCTGGGATGCAGAAGCCGAAAAACAAGTCGATTGGTTGATCTGAGCTTTCCCTGAGAAGTTACAGCCAAGCGTATATCAGAATTGACAAAAGAACTCAGTTTAGCCAGGAACTACAAATTTGGATCCAGAGCTCAAATTCGAACGAGAAACACATATTGGATGGTTTCTGGGATGCAGAAGCCGAAAAACAAGTTGATTGGTTGATCTGAGCTTTCCCTGAGAAGTTACAGCCAAGCGTATATCAGAATTGACAAAAGAACTCAGTTTAGCCAGGAACTGCAAATTTGGATCGAGAGCTCAAATTTGAACGAGAAACACAAATTGGATGGTATCTGGGATGTGGAAGCTGAAAAACAAGTCGATTGGTTGATCTGAGCTTTCCCTGAGAAGTTACAGCCAAGTGTATATCAGAATTGAGGAAAGAATTTAGCCAGGAACTGCAAATTTGGATCCAGAGCTCAAATTCGAACGGGAAACACATATTGGATGGTATCTGGAATGCTAAACCCGAAAAACAAGTCCATTGGTTGATCTGAGCTTTCCCTGAGAAGTTACAGCCAAGCGTATATCAGAATTGACAAAAGAACTCAATTTAGCCAGGAACTGCAAATTTGGATCCAGAGCTCAAATTCGAACGAGAAACACATATTGGATGGTTTCTGGGATGCAGAAGCCGAAAAACAAGTCGATTGGTTGATCTGAGCTTTCCCTGAGAAGTTACAGCCAAGCGTATATCAGAATTGACAAAAGAACTCAGTTTAGCCAGGAACTGCAAATTTGGATCCAGAGCTCAAATTCGAACGAGAAACACATATTGGATGGTATCTGGGATGCAGAAGCCGACAAACAAGTCGATTGGTTGATCTGAGCTTTCCCTGAGAAGTTACAGCCAAGCGTATATCACAATTGACAAAAGAACTCAGTTTAGCCAGGAACTGCAAATTTGGATCCAGACCTCAAATTCGAACGAGAAACACATATTGGATGCTATCTGGAATGCTAAACCCGAAAAACAAGTCGATTGGTTGATCTGAGCTTTCCCTGAGAAGTTACAGCCAAGCGTATCTCAGTATTGAGGAAAGAACTCAATTTAGCCAGGAACTGCAAATTTGGATCGAGAGCTCAAATTTGAACGAGAAACACAAATTGGATGGTATCTGGGATGTAGAAGCTGAAAAACAAGTCGATTGGTTGATCTGAGCTTTCCCTGAGAAGTTACAGCCAAGTGTATATCAGAATTGAGGAAAGAATTTAGCCAGGAACTGCAAATTTGGATCCAGAGCTCAAATTCGAACGAGAAACACATATTGGATGGTATCTGGAATGCTAAACCCGAAAAACAAGTCGATTGGTTGATCTGAGTTTTCCCTGAGAAGTTACAGCCAAGCGTATATCAGAATTGACAAAAGAACTCAATTTAGCCAGGAACTGCAAATTTGGATCCAGAGCTCAAATTCGAACGAGAAACACATATTGGATGGTTTCTGGCATGCAGAAGCCGAAAAACAAGTCGATTGGTTGATCTGAGCTTTCCCTGAGATGTTACAGCCAAGCGTATATCAGAATTGACAAAAGAACTCAGTTTAGCAAGGAACTGCAAATCCAGAGCTCAAATTCGAACGAGAAACACATATTGGATGGTATCTGGGATGCAGAAGCCGAAAAACAAGTCGATTGGTTGATCTGAGCTTTCCCTGAGAAGTTACAGCCAAGCGTATATCAGAATTGACAAAAGAACTCAGTTTAGCCAGGAACTGCAAATTTGGATCCAGAGCTCAAATTCGAACGAGAAACACATATTGGATGGTTTCTGGGATGCAGAAGCCGAAAAACAAGTTGATTGGTTGATCTGAGCTTTCCCTGAGAAGTTACAGCCAAGCGTATATCAGAATTGACAAAAGAACTCAGTTTAGCCAGGAACTGCAAATTTGGATCGAGAGCTCAAATTTGAACGAGAAACACAAATTGGATGATATCTGGGATGTGGAAGCTGAAAAACAAGTCGATTGGTTGATCTGAGCTTTCCCTGAGAAGTTACAGCCAAGTGTATATCAGAATTGAGGAAAGAATTTAGCCAGGAACTGCAAATTTGGATCCAGAGCTCAAATTCGAACGGGAAACACATATTGGATGGTATCTGGAATGCTAAACCCGAAAAACAAGTCGATTGGTTGATCTGAGCTTTCCCTGAGAAGTTACAGCCAAGCGTATATCAGAATTGACAAAAGAACTCAATTTAGCCAGGAACTGCAAATTTGGATCCAGAGCTCAAATTCGAACGAGAAACACATATTGGATGGTTTCTGGCATGCAGAAGCCGAAAAACAAGTCGATTGGTTGATCTGAGCTTTCCCTGAGATGTTACAGCCAAGCGTATATCAGAATTGACAAAAGAACTCAGTTTAGCAAGGAACTGCAAATCCAGAGCTCAAATTCGAACGAGAAACACATATTGGATGCTATCTGGAATGCTAAACCCGAAAAACAAGTCGATTGGTTGATCTGAGCTTTCCCTGAGAAGTTACAGCCAAGCGTATCTCAGTATTGAGGAAAGAACTCAATTTAGCCAGGAACTGCAAATTTGGATCGAGAGCTCAAATTTGAACGAGAAACACAAATTGGATGGTATCTGGGATGTAGAAGCTGAAAAACAAGTGGATTGGTTGATCTGAGCTTTCCCTGAGAAGTTACAGCCAAGTGTATATCAGAATTGAGGAAAGAATTTAGCCAGGAACTGCAAGTTTGGATCCAGAGCTCAAATTCGAACGAGAAACACATATTGGATGGTATCTGGAATGCTAAACCCGAAAAACAAGTCGATTGGTTGATCTGAGTTTTCCCTGAGAAGTTACAGCCAAGCGTATATCAGAATTGACAAAAGAACTCAATTTAGCCAGGAACTGCAAATTTGGATCCAGAGCTCAAATTCGAACGAGAAACACATATTGGATGGTTTCTGGCATGCAGAAGCCGAAAAACAAGTCGATTGGTTGATCTGAGCTTTCCCTGAGATGTTACAGCCAAGCGTATATCAGAATTGACAAAAGAACTCAGTTTAGCAAGGAACTGCAAATCCAGAGCTCAAATTCGAACGAGAAACACATATTGGATGGTATCTGGGATGCAGAAGCCGAAAAACAAGTCGATTGGTTGATCTGAGCTTTCCCTGAGAAGTTACAGCCAAGCGTATATCAGAATTGACAAAAGAACTCAGTTTAGCCAGGAACTACAAATTTGGATCCAGAGCTCAAATTCGAACGAGAAACACATATTGGATGGTTTCTGGGATGCAGAAGCCGAAAAACAAGTTGATTGGTTGATCTGAGCTTTCCCTGAGAAGTTACAGCCAAGCGTATATCAGAATTGACAAAAGAACTCAGTTTAGCCAGGAACTGCAAATTTGGATCGAGAGCTCAAATTTGAACGAGAAACACAAATTGGATGGTATCTGGGATGTGGAAGCTGAAAAACAAGTCGATTGGTTGATCTGAGCTTTCCCTGAGAAGTTACAGCCAAGTGTATATCAGAATTGAGGAAAGAATTTAGCCAGGAACTGCAAATTTGGATCCAGAGCTCAAATTCGAACGGGAAACACATATTGGATGGTATCTGGAATGCTAAACCCGAAAAACAAGTCCATTGGTTGATCTGAGCTTTCCCTGAGAAGTTACAGCCAAGCGTATATCAGAATTGACAAAAGAACTCAATTTAGCCAGGAACTGCAAATTTGGATCCAGAGCTCAAATTCGAACGAGAAACACATATTGGATGGTTTCTGGGATGCAGAAGCCGAAAAACAAGTCGATTGGTTGATCTGAGCTTTCCCTGAGAAGTTACAGCCAAGCGTATATCAGAATTGACAAAAGAACTCAGTTTAGCCAGGAACTGCAAATTTGGATCCAGAGCTCAAATTCGAACGAGAAACACATATTGGATGGTATCTGGGATGCAGAAGCCGACAAACAAGTCGATTGGTTGATCTGAGCTTTCCCTGAGAAGTTACAGCCAAGCGTATATCACAATTGACAAAAGAACTCAGTTTAGCCAGGAACTGCAAATTTGGATCCAGACCTCAAATTCGAACGAGAAACACATATTGGATGCTATCTGGAATGCTAAACCCGAAAAACAAGTCGATTGGTTGATCTGAGCTTTCCCTGAGAAGTTACAGCCAAGCGTATCTCAGTATTGAGGAAAGAACTCAATTTAGCCAGGAACTGCAAATTTGGATCGAGAGCTCAAATTTGAACGAGAAACACAAATTGGATGGTATCTGGGATGTAGAAGCTGAAAAACAAGTCGATTGGTTGATCTGAGCTTTCCCTGAGAAGTTACAGCCAAGTGTATATCAGAATTGAGGAAAGAATTTAGCCAGGAACTGCAAATTTGGATCCAGAGCTCAAATTCGAACGAGAAACACATATTGGATGGTATCTGGAATGCTAAACCCGAAAAACAAGTCGATTGGTTGATCTGAGTTTTCCCTGAGAAGTTACAGCCAAGCGTATATCAGAATTGACAAAAGAACTCAATTTAGCCAGGAACTGCAAATTTGGATCCAGAGCTCAAATTCGAACGAGAAACACATATTGGATGGTTTCTGGCATGCAGAAGCCGAAAAACAAGTCGATTGGTTGATCTGAGCTTTCCCTGAGATGTTACAGCCAAGCGTATATCAGAATTGACAAAAGAACTCAGTTTAGCAAGGAACTGCAAATCCAGAGCTCAAATTCGAACGAGAAACACATATTGGATGGTATCTGGGATGCAGAAGCCGAAAAACAAGTCGATTGGTTGATCTGAGCTTTCCCTGAGAAGTTACAGCCAAGCGTATATCAGAATTGACAAAAGAACTCAGTTTAGCCAGGAACTGCAAATTTGGATCCAGAGCTCAAATTCGAACGAGAAACACATATTGGATGGTTTCTGGGATGCAGAAGCCGAAAAACAAGTTGATTGGTTGATCTGAGCTTTCCCTGAGAAGTTACAGCCAAGCGTATATCAGAATTGACAAAAGAACTCAGTTTAGCCAGGAACTGCAAATTTGGATCGAGAGCTCAAATTTGAACGAGAAACACAAATTGGATGATATCTGGGATGTGGAAGCTGAAAAACAAGTCGATTGGTTGATCTGAGCTTTCCCTGAGAAGTTACAGCCAAGTGTATATCAGAATTGAGGAAAGAATTTAGCCAGGAACTGCAAATTTGGATCCAGAGCTCAAATTCGAACGGGAAACACATATTGGATGGTATCTGGAATGCTAAACCCGAAAAACAAGTCGATTGGTTGATCTGAGCTTTCCCTGAGAAGTTACAGCCAAGCGTATATCAGAATTGACAAAAGAACTCAATTTAGCCAGGAACTGCAAATTTGGATCCAGAGCTCAAATTCGAACGAGAAACACATATTGGATGGTTTCTGGCATGCAGAAGCCGAAAAACAAGTCGATTGGTTGATCTGAGCTTTCCCTGAGATGTTACAGCCAAGCGTATATCAGAATTGACAAAAGAACTCAGTTTAGCAAGGAACTGCAAATCCAGAGCTCAAATTCGAACGAGAAACACATATTGGATGCTATCTGGAATGCTAAACCCGAAAAACAAGTCGATTGGTTGATCTGAGCTTTCCCTGAGAAGTTACAGCCAAGCGTATCTCAGTATTGAGGAAAGAACTCAATTTAGCCAGGAACTGCAAATTTGGATCGAGAGCTCAAATTTGAACGAGAAACACAAATTGGATGGTATCTGGGATGTAGAAGCTGAAAAACAAGTCGATTGGTTGATCTGAGCTTTCCCTGAGAAGTTACAGCCAAGTGTATATCAGAATTGAGGAAAGAATTTAGCCAGGAACTGCAAATTTGGATCCAGAGCTCAAATTCGAACGAGAAACACATATTGGATGGTATCTGGAATGCTAAACCCGAAAAACAAGTCGATTGGTTGATCTGAGCTTTCCCTGAGAAGTTACAGCCGTGTATATCAGAATTGAGGAAAGAATTCAATTTAGCCAAGAACTGCAAATTTGGATCCAGAGTTCAAATTCGAACGAGAAACACAAATTGGATGCTATCTGGGATGTAGAAGCTGAAAAACAAGGCGATTGGTAGATCTGAGCTTTCCCTGAGAAGTTACAGCCAAGCGTATATCAGAATTGACAAAAGAACTCAGTTTAGCCAGGAACTGCAAATTTGGATCCAGAGCTCAAATTCGAACGAGAAACACATATTGGATGGTATCTGGGATGCAGAAGCCGAAAAACAAGTCGATTGGTTGATCTGAGCTTTCCCTGAGAAGTTACAGCCAAGCGTATCTCAGTATTGAGGAAAGAACTCAATTTAGCCAGGAACTGCAAATTTGGATCGAGAGCTCAAATTTGAACGAGAAACACAAATTGGATGGTATCTGGGATGTAGAAGCTGAAAAACAAGTCGATTGGTTGATCTGAGCTTTCCCTGAGAAGTTACAGCCAAGTGTATATCAGAATTGAGGAAAGAATTTAGCCAGGAACTGCAAATTTGGATCCAGAGCTCAAATTCGAACGAGAAACACATATTGGATGGTATCTGGAATGCTAAACCCGAAAAACAAGTCGATTGGTTGATCTGAGCTTTCCCTGAGAAGTTACAGCCGTGTATATCAGAATTGAGGAAAGAATTCAATTTAGCCAAGAACTGCAAATTTGGATCCAGAGTTCAAATTCGAACGAGAAACACAAATTGGATGCTATCTGGGATGTAGAAGCTGAAAAACAAGGCGATTGGTAGATCTGAGCTTTCCCTGAGAAGTTACAGCCAAGCGTATATCAGAATTGACAAAAGAACTCAGTTTAGCCAGGAACTGCAAATTTGGATCCAGAGCTCAAATTCGAACGAGAAACACATATTGGATGGTATCTGGGATGCAGAAGCCGAAAAACAAGTCGATTGGTTGATCTGAGCTTTCCCTGAGAAGTTACAGCCAAGCGTATATCAGAATTGACAAAAGAACTCAGTTTAGCCAGGAACTGCAAATTTGGATCCAGAGCTCAAATTCGAACGAGAAACACATATTGGATGGTATCTGGAATGCTAAACCCGAAAAACAAGTCGATTGGTTGATCTGAGCTTTCCCAGAGAAGTTACAGCCAAGCGTATATCAGAATTGACAAAAGAACTCAATTTAGCCAGGAACTGCAAGTTTGGATCCAGAGCTCAAATTCGAACGAGAAACACATATTGGATGATTTCTGGGATGCAGAAGCCGAAAAACAAGTCGATTGGTTGATCTGAGCTTTCCCTGAGATGTTACAGCCAAGCGTATATCAGAATTGACAAAAGAACTCAGTTTAGCAAGGAACTGCAAATTTGGATGCAGAGCTCAAATTCGAACGAGAAACACATATTGGATGGTATCTGGGATGCAGAAGCCGAAAAACAAGTCGATTGGTTGATCTGAACTTTCCCTGAGAAGTTACAGCCAAGCGTATATCAGAATTGACAAAAGAACTCAGTTTAGCCAGGAACTGCAAATTTGGATCCAGAGCTCAAATTCGAACGAGAAACACATATTGGATGGTATCTGGGATGCAGAAGCCGACAAACAAGTCGATTGGTTGATCTGAGCTTTCCCTGAGAAGTTACAGCCAAGCGTATATCACAATTGACAAAAAGAACTCAGTTTAGCCAGGAACTGCAAATTTGGATCCAGACCTCAAATTCGAACGAGAAACACATATTGGATGCTATCTGGAATGCTAAACCCGAAAAACAAGTCGATTGGTTGATCTGAGCTTTCCCTGAGAAGTTACAGCCAAGCGTATCTCAGTATTGAGGAAAGAACTCAATTTAGCCAGGAACTGCAAATTTGGATCGAGAGCTCAAATTTGAACGAGAAACACAAATTGGATGGTATCTGGGATGTAGAAGCTGAAAAACAAGTCGATTGGTTGATCTGAGCTTTCCCTGAGAAGTTACAGCCAAGTGTATATCAGAATTGAGGAAAGAATTTAGCCAGGAACTGCAAATTTGGATCCAGAGCTCAAATTCGAACGAGAAACACATATTGGATGGTATCTGGAATGCTAAACCCGAAAAACAAGTCGATTGGTTGATCTGAGTTTTCCCTGAGAAGTTACAGCCAAGCGTATATCAGAATTGACAAAAGAACTCAATTTAGCCAGGAACTGCAAATTTGGATCCAGAGCTCAAATTCGAACGAGAAACACATATTGGATGGTTTCTGGCATGCAGAAGCCGAAAAACAAGTCGATTGGTTGATCTGAGCTTTCCCTGAGATGTTACAGCCAAGCGTATATCAGAATTGACAAAAGAACTCAGTTTAGCAAGGAACTGCAAATCCAGAGCTCAAATTCGAACGAGAAACACATATTGGATGGTATCTGGGATGCAGAAGCCGAAAAACAAGTCGATTGGTTGATCTGAGCTTTCCCTGAGAAGTTACAGCCAAGCGTATATCAGAATTGACAAAAGAACTCAGTTTAGCCAGGAACTGCAAATTTGGATCCAGAGCTCAAATTCGAACGAGAAACACATATTGGATGGTTTCTGGGATGCAGAAGCCGAAAAACAAGTTGATTGGTTGATCTGAGCTTTCCCTGAGAAGTTACAGCCAAGCGTATATCAGAATTGACAAAAGAACTCAATTTAGCCAGGAACTGCAAATTTGGATCCAGAGCTCAAATTCGAACGAGAAACCCATATTGGATGGTTTCTGGCATGCAGAAGCCGAAAAACAAGTCGATTGGTTGATCTGAGCTTTCCCTGAGATGTTACAGCCAAGCGTATATCAGAATTGACAAAAGAACTCAGTTTAGCAAGGAACTGCAAATCCAGAGCTCAAATTCGAACGAAAAACACATATTGGATGCTATCTGGAATGCTAAACCCGAAAAACAAGTCGATTGGTTGATCTGAGCTTTCCCTGAGAAGTTACAGCCAAGCGTATCTCAGTATTGAGGAAAGAACTCAATTTAGCCAGGAACTGCAAATTTGGATCGAGAGCTCAAATTTGAACGAGAAACACAAATTGGATGGTATCTGGGATGTAGAAGCTGAAAAACAAGTCGATTGGTTGATCTGAGCTTTCCCTGAGAAGTTACAGCCAAGTGTATATCAGAATTGAGGAAAGAATTTAGCCAGGAACTGCAAATTTGGATCCAGAGCTCAAATTCGAACGAGAAACACATATTGGATGGTATCTGGAATGCTAAACCCGAAAAACAAGTCGATTGGTTGATCTGAGTTTTCCCTGAGAAGTTACAGCCAAGCGTATATCAGAATTGACAAAAGAACTCAATTTAGCCAGGAACTGCAAATTTGGATCCAGAGCTCAAATTCGAACGAGAAACACATATTGGATGGTTTCTGGCATGCAGAAGCCGAAAAACAAGTCGATTGGTTGATCTGAGCTTTCCCTGAGATGTTACAGCCAAGCGTATATCAGAATTGACAAAAGAACTCAGTTTAGCAAGGAACTGCAAATCCAGAGCTCAAATTCGAACGAGAAACACATATTGGATGGTATCTGGGATGCAGAAGCCGAAAAACAAGTCGATTGGTTGATCTGAGCTTTCCCTGAGAAGTTACAGCCAAGCGTATATCAGAATTGACAAAAGAACTCAGTTTAGCCAGGAACTGCAAATTTGGATCCAGAGCTCAAATTCGAACGAGAAACACATATTGGATGGTTTCTGGGATGCAGAAGCCGAAAAACAAGTTGATTGGTTGATCTGAGCTTTCCCTGAGAAGTTACAGCCAAGCGTATATCAGAATTGACAAAAGAACTCAATTTAGCCAGGAACTGCAAATTTGGATCCAGAGCTCAAATTCGAACGAGAAACACATATTGGATGGTTTCTGGCATGCAGAAGCCGAAAAACAAGTCGATTGGTTGATCTGAGCTTTCCCTGAGATGTTACAGCCAAGCGTATATCAGAATTGACAAAAGAACTCAGTTTAGCAAGGAACTGCAAATCCAGAGCTCAAATTCGAACGAAAAACACATATTGGATGCTATCTGGAATGCTAAACCCGAAAAACAAGTCGATTGGTTGATCTGAGCTTTCCCTGAGAAGTTACAGCCAAGCGTATCTCAGTATTGAGGAAAGAACTCAATTTAGCCAGGAACTGCAAATTTGGATCGAGAGCTCAAATTTGAACGAGAAACACAAATTGGATGGTATCTGGGATGTAGAAGCTGAAAAACAAGTCGATTGGTTGATCTGAGCTTTCCCTGAGAAGTTACAGCCAAGTGTATATCAGAATTGAGGAAAGAATTTAGCCAGGAACTGCAAATTTGGATCCAGAGCTCAAATTCGAACGAGAAACACATATTGGATGGTATCTGGAATGCTAAACCCGAAAAACAAGTCGATTGGTTGATCTGAGCTTTCCCTGAGAAGTTACAGCCGTGTATATCAGAATTGAGGAAAGAATTCAATTTAGCCAAGAACTGCAAATTTGGATCCAGAGTTCAAATTCGAACGAGAAACACAAATTGGATGCTATCTGGGATGTAGAAGCTGAAAAACAAGGCGATTGGTAGATCTGAGCTTTCCCTGAGAAGTTACAGCCAAGCGTATATCAGAATTGACAAAAGAACTCAGTTTAGCCAGGAACTGCAAATTTGGATCCAGAGCTCAAATTCGAACGAGAAACACATATTGGATGGTATCTGGGATGCAGAAGCCGAAAAACAAGTCGATTGGTTGATCTGAGCTTTCCCTGAGAAGTTACAGCCAAGCGTATATCAGAATTGACAAAAGAACTCAGTTTAGCCAGGAACTGCAAATTTGGATCCAGAGCTCAAATTCGAACGAGAAACACATATTGGATGATATCTGGAATGCTAAACCCGAAAAACAAGTCGATTGGTTGATCTGAGCTTTCCCAGAGAAGTTACAGCCAAGCGTATATCAGAATTGACAAAAGAACTCAATTTAGCCAGGAACTGCAAGTTTGGATCCAGAGCTCAAATTCGAACGAGAAACACATATTGGATGATTTCTGGGATGCAGAAGCCGAAAAACAAGTCGATTGGTTGATCTGAGCTTTCCCTGAGATGTTACAGCCAAGCGTATATCAGAATTGACAAAAGAACTCAGTTTAGCAAGGAACTGCAAATTTGGATGCAGAGCTCAAATTCGAACGAGAAACACATATTGGATGGTATCTGGGATGCAGAAGCCGAAAAACAAGTCGATTGGTTGATCTGAGCTTTCCCTGAGAAGTTACACCCAATAATAATAATAATAATAATAATAATTTAATTTTATAACCCGCTCTCTCTCCCCAAGGGGACTCGAGGCGGGGCACAGGCAATTAAAAATACAAAGAACAAAATACAGAATACAAACTACAAAATTAAAAGTGAATTAAATTATCCCTGCGCTAAAACCCATATGCTAAACTAAAAATTGCCCCTAAAAACCCCTAACCTAAAAAGAGACTACCCAAGGCCGGCCAGGCGAAAAAAGTGTGTCTTTAATTTTAAGCGGAAGGAGCGGAGGTCCGTGGTTGTCCTAATATCGGGGGGAAGGTCGTTCCAGAGGGCTGGGCCCGCCACAGAGAAGGCCCTTCCCCTGGGCGCCGCCCGCTGACAAAGTCTAGTGGACGGCACCCGGAGCAGTCCCTCTCTGTGGGAGCGTATCGGCCGTGAGGATGTATGAGGCAGGATCCGATCCCGCAGATAACTAGGTCCCGAGCCATGGAGCGCTTTGAAGATGATAATTAACACCTTGAAGCGCACCCGGAAGACGACAGGTAGCCAGTGCAGCTCGCGCAAGAGCGGTGTTACGTGGGCAAACCTAGAGGTGCCCATAATTGCTCGCGCGGCTGCGTTCTGGACCAACTGAAGCCTCCGGGTGCACCTCAAGGGGAGCCCCATGTAGAGAGAGTTGCAATAATCCAGTCGGGATGTCACGAGAGCATGAGTGACTGTGCGAAGGGCGTCCCGATCCAATAGGGGGCGCAACTGGCGTACCAGGCGGACCTGGTAAAACGCCCTCCTGGCCACGGCTGTCACTTGATCTTCCATGGACAGCCGGGTATCCAGGAGGACACCCAAGTTGCGCGCCCCATCCACAGGGGCAAGATGTTCGCCCCCTATGGCCAGAGATGGAATCATCTGGTTGAATCGGGCAGCCGGAAACCACAGCCACTCGGTCTTGGTCAGGTTGAGCCCGAGTCCGTTACTTCCCATCCAGGTCCGCACGGCTTCCAGGCACTGGCACATCACCGCTACGGCATCGTTGGGGTGGTTTGGGGTAGATATGTACAGCTGGGTGTCATCAGCGTACAGATGGTACTCTACCCCAAAACCACGGATGATCTCACCCAGCGGCTTCATATATGCATTAAACAGGAGAGGCGAGAGGACCGACCCCTGAGGCACCCCACATGTGAGGGGTCTCGAGGTCGACCTCTGCCCTCCTGCCAACACAAATTGCGATCGGCCAGAGAGGTAGGAGGAGAACCACCGTAACACGGTGCCTCCCACCCCCAACCCCCCCAGCCGATGCAATAGGATACCATGGTCGATGGTATCGAAAGCCGCCGAGAGGTCTAATAGGACCAGGATGGAGGAACAACCCCCATCTCTGGCCCTCCAGAGATCATCGACCAACGCGACCAATGCCGTCTCGGTGCTATGCCCGGGCCGAAAGCCGGACTGGCGCGGGTCTAGATAATCAACTTCCTCCAGGTGACGGGGAAACTGTTGTGCCACCACACTCTCAACAACCTTCGCCAAAAAGGGAAGGTTGGAGACTGGACGGTAGTTGTTTAAAAGAGCTGGATCCAAAGAGGGCTTCTTGAGGAGGGGCCTCACCATAGCCTCTTTTAGGGAAGCAGGCAAGGAACCCTCACTCAAGGATGCGTTGATAACCTCTTGGAGCCAGCCTCGTGTCACCTCCCAGGATGTCAGTACAAGCCAGGAGGGACACGGGTCCAATAAACATGTGGTGGCTCGCAGTCGCCCACGTAACCTGTCCATATCATCGGAAGCAACGGAGTCAAACTCCTCCCAAACAAGATCCGCCTCGCGGCACTCCACTGGACCAGCAATGGGGGCTAGCTCGTTCTGTATCTGAGCGATTTTCTCCTGCAGAAAAGTCACAAATTCCTCTGCTCTACCCTGTAGTGGGGCTTCCCGCACCCTCTGTTGAAGGAGGGAGCGGGTCACCCTAAACAGGGCGGCAGGGCGGTTTTCTGCGGATGCTATGAGAGTGGCACAATGATGACGTTTGGCCACTCTCAGCGCCACAATGTAAGTCCGTAAATGGGCTCTTACCTGTGTCCGGTCAGATTCAGATCGAGTATACCTCCATCTTCTCTCTAGGCATCTCTTGTGGCGTATATCAGAATTGACAAAAGAACTCAGTTTAGCCAGGAACAGCAAATTTGGATGCAGAGCTCAAATTCGAACGAGAAACACATATTGGATGGTATCTGGGATGCAGAAGCCGACAAACAAGTCGATTGGTTGATCTGAGCTTTCCCTGAGAAGTTACAGCCAAGCGTATATCACAATTGACAAAAGAACTCAGTTTAGCCAGGAACTGCAAATTTGGATCCAGACCTCAAATTCGAACGAGAAACACATATTGGATGGTATCTGGAATGCTAAACCCGAAAAACAAGTCGATTGGTTGATCTGAGCTTTCCCTGAGAAGTTACAGCCAAGCGTATCTCAGTATTGAGGAAAGAACTCAATTTAGCCAGGAACTGCAAATTTGGATCGAGAGCTCAAATTTGAACGAGAAACACAAATTGGATGGTATCTGGGATGTAGAAGCTGAAAAACAAGTCGATTGGTTGATCTGAGCTTTCCCTGAGAAGTTACAGCCAAGTGTATATCAGAATTGAGGAAAGAATTTAGCCAGGAACTGCAAATTTGGATCCAGAGCTCAAATTCGAACGAGAAACACATATTGGATGGTATCTGGAATGCTAAACCCGAAAAACAAGTCGATTGGTTGATCTGAGTTTTCCCTGAGAAGTTACAGCCAAGCGTATATCAGAATTGACAAAAGAACTCAATTTAGCCAGGAACTGCAAATTTGGATCCAGAGCTCAAATTCGAACGAGAAACACATATTGGATGGTTTCTGGCATGCAGAAGCCGAAAAACAAGTCGATTGGTTGATCTGAGCTTTCCCTGAGATGTTACAGCCAAGCGTATATCAGAATTGACAAAAGAACTCAGTTTAGCAAGGAACTGCAAATCCAGAGCTCAAATTCGAACGAGAAACACATATTGGATGGTATCTGGGATGCAGAAGCCGAAAAACAAGTCGATTGGTTGATCTGAGCTTTCCCTGAGAAGTTACAGCCAAGCGTATATCAGAATTGACAAAAGAACTCAGTTTAGCCAGGAACTGCAAATTTGGATCCAGAGCTCAAATTCGAACGAGAAACACATATTGGATGGTTTCTGGGATGCAGAAGCCGAAAAACAAGTTGATTGGTTGATCTGAGCTTTCCCTGAGAAGTTACAGCCAAGCGTATATCAGAATTGACAAAAGAACTCAGTTTAGCCAGGAACTGCAAATTTGGATCGAGAGCTCAAATTTGAACGAGAAACACAAATTGGATGATATCTGGGATGTGGAAGCTGAAAAACAAGTCGATTGGTTGATCTGAGCTTTCCCTGAGAAGTTACAGCCAAGTGTATATCAGAATTGAGGAAAGAATTTAGCCAGGAACTGCAAATTTGGATCCAGAGCTCAAATTCGAACGGGAAACACATATTGGATGGTATCTGGAATGCTAAACCCGAAAAACAAGTCGATTGGTTGATCTGAGCTTTCCCTGAGAAGTTACAGCCAAGCGTATATCAGAATTGACAAAAGAACTCAATTTAGCCAGGAACTGCAAATTTGGATCCAGAGCTCAAATTCGAACGAGAAACACATATTGGATGGTTTCTGGCATGCAGAAGCCGAAAAACAAGTCGATTGGTTGATCTGAGCTTTCCCTGAGATGTTACAGCCAAGCGTATATCAGAATTGACAAAAGAACTCAGTTTAGCAAGGAACTGCAAATCCAGAGCTCAAATTCGAACGAGAAACACATATTGGATGCTATCTGGAATGCTAAACCCGAAAAACAAGTCGATTGGTTGATCTGAGCTTTCCCTGAGAAGTTACAGCCAAGCGTATCTCAGTATTGAGGAAAGAACTCAATTTAGCCAGGAACTGCAAATTTGGATCGAGAGCTCAAATTTGAACGAGAAACACAAATTGGATGGTATCTGGGATGTAGAAGCTGAAAAACAAGTCGATTGGTTGATCTGAGCTTTCCCTGAGAAGTTACAGCCAAGTGTATATCAGAATTGAGGAAAGAATTTAGCCAGGAACTGCAAATTTGGATCCAGAGCTCAAATTCGAACGAGAAACACATATTGGATGGTATCTGGAATGCTAAACCCGAAAAACAAGTCGATTGGTTGATCTGAGCTTTCCCTGAGAAGTTACAGCCGTGTATATCAGAATTGAGGAAAGAATTCAATTTAGCCAAGAACTGCAAATTTGGATCCAGAGTTCAAATTCGAACGAGAAACACAAATTGGATGCTATCTGGGATGTAGAAGCTGAAAAACAAGGCGATTGGTAGATCTGAGCTTTCCCTGAGAAGTTACAGCCAAGCGTATATCAGAATTGACAAAAGAACTCAGTTTAGCCAGGAACTGCAAATTTGGATCCAGAGCTCAAATTCGAACGAGAAACACATATTGGATGGTATCTGGGATGCAGAAGCCGAAAAACAAGTCGATTGGTTGATCTGAGCTTTCCCTGAGAAGTTACAGCCAAGCGTATCTCAGTATTGAGGAAAGAACTCAATTTAGCCAGGAACTGCAAATTTGGATCGAGAGCTCAAATTTGAACGAGAAACACAAATTGGATGGTATCTGGGATGTAGAAGCTGAAAAACAAGTCGATTGGTTGATCTGAGCTTTCCCTGAGAAGTTACAGCCAAGTGTATATCAGAATTGAGGAAAGAATTTAGCCAGGAACTGCAAATTTGGATCCAGAGCTCAAATTCGAACGAGAAACACATATTGGATGGTATCTGGAATGCTAAACCCGAAAAACAAGTCGATTGGTTGATCTGAGCTTTCCCTGAGAAGTTACAGCCGTGTATATCAGAATTGAGGAAAGAATTCAATTTAGCCAAGAACTGCAAATTTGGATCCAGAGTTCAAATTCGAACGAGAAACACAAATTGGATGCTATCTGGGATGTAGAAGCTGAAAAACAAGGCGATTGGTAGATCTGAGCTTTCCCTGAGAAGTTACAGCCAAGCGTATATCAGAATTGACAAAAGAACTCAGTTTAGCCAGGAACTGCAAATTTGGATCCAGAGCTCAAATTCGAACGAGAAACACATATTGGATGGTATCTGGGATGCAGAAGCCGAAAAACAAGTCGATTGGTTGATCTGAGCTTTCCCTGAGAAGTTACAGCCAAGCGTATATCAGAATTGACAAAAGAACTCAGTTTAGCCAGGAACTGCAAATTTGGATCCAGAGCTCAAATTCGAACGAGAAACACATATTGGATGGTATCTGGAATGCTAAACCCGAAAAACAAGTCGATTGGTTGATCTGAGCTTTCCCAGAGAAGTTACAGCCAAGCGTATATCAGAATTGACAAAAGAACTCAATTTAGCCAGGAACTGCAAGTTTGGATCCAGAGCTCAAATTCGAACGAGAAACACATATTGGATGATTTCTGGGATGCAGAAGCCGAAAAACAAGTCGATTGGTTGATCTGAGCTTTCCCTGAGATGTTACAGCCAAGCGTATATCAGAATTGACAAAAGAACTCAGTTTAGCAAGGAACTGCAAATTTGGATGCAGAGCTCAAATTCGAACGAGAAACACATATTGGATGGTATCTGGGATGCAGAAGCCGAAAAACAAGTCGATTGGTTGATCTGAACTTTCCCTGAGAAGTTACAGCCAAGCGTATATCAGAATTGACAAAAGAACTCAGTTTAGCCAGGAACTGCAAATTTGGATCCAGAGCTCAAATTCGAACGAGAAACACATATTGGATGGTATCTGGGATGCAGAAGCCGACAAACAAGTCGATTGGTTGATCTGAGCTTTCCCTGAGAAGTTACAGCCAAGCGTATATCACAATTGACAAAAAGAACTCAGTTTAGCCAGGAACTGCAAATTTGGATCCAGACCTCAAATTCGAACGAGAAACACATATTGGATGGTATCTGGAATGCTAAACCCGAAAAACAAGTCGATTGGTTGATCTGAGCTTTCCCTGAGAAGTTACAGCCAAGCGTATCTCAGTATTGAGGAAAGAACTCAATTTAGCCAGGAACTGCAAATTTGGATCGAGAGCTCAAATTTGAACGAGAAACACAAATTGGATGGTATCTGGGATGTAGAAGCTGAAAAACAAGTCGATTGGTTGATCTGAGCTTTCCCTGAGAAGTTACAGCCAAGTGTATATCAGAATTGAGGAAAGAATTTAGCCAGGAACTGCAAATTTGGATCCAGAGCTCAAATTCGAACGAGAAACACATATTGGATGGTATCTGGAATGCTAAACCCGAAAAACAAGTCGATTGGTTGATCTGAGTTTTCCCTGAGAAGTTACAGCCAAGCGTATATCAGAATTGACAAAAGAACTCAATTTAGCCAGGAACTGCAAATTTGGATCCAGAGCTCAAATTCGAACGAGAAACACATATTGGATGGTTTCTGGCATGCAGAAGCCGAAAAACAAGTCGATTGGTTGATCTGAGCTTTCCCTGAGATGTTACAGCCAAGCGTATATCAGAATTGACAAAAGAACTCAGTTTAGCAAGGAACTGCAAATCCAGAGCTCAAATTCGAACGAGAAACACATATTGGATGGTATCTGGGATGCAGAAGCCGAAAAACAAGTCGATTGGTTGATCTGAGCTTTCCCTGAGAAGTTACAGCCAAGCGTATATCAGAATTGACAAAAGAACTCAGTTTAGCCAGGAACTGCAAATTTGGATCCAGAGCTCAAATTCGAACGAGAAACACATATTGGATGGTTTCTGGGATGCAGAAGCCGAAAAACAAGTTGATTGGTTGATCTGAGCTTTCCCTGAGAAGTTACAGCCAAGCGTATATCAGAATTGACAAAAGAACTCAATTTAGCCAGGAACTGCAAATTTGGATCCAGAGCTCAAATTCGAACGAGAAACACATATTGGATGGTTTCTGGCATGCAGAAGCCGAAAAACAAGTCGATTGGTTGATCTGAGCTTTCCCTGAGATGTTACAGCCAAGCGTATATCAGAATTGACAAAAGAACTCAGTTTAGCAAGGAACTGCAAATCCAGAGCTCAAATTCGAACGAAAAACACATATTGGATGCTATCTGGAATGCTAAACCCGAAAAACAAGTCGATTGGTTGATCTGAGCTTTCCCTGAGAAGTTACAGCCAAGCGTATCTCAGTATTGAGGAAAGAACTCAATTTAGCCAGGAACTGCAAATTTGGATCGAGAGCTCAAATTTGAACGAGAAACACAAATTGGATGGTATCTGGGATGTAGAAGCTGAAAAACAAGTCGATTGGTTGATCTGAGCTTTCCCTGAGAAGTTACAGCCAAGTGTATATCAGAATTGAGGAAAGAATTTAGCCAGGAACTGCAAATTTGGATCCAGAGCTCAAATTCGAACGAGAAACACATATTGGATGGTATCTGGAATGCTAAACCCGAAAAACAAGTCGATTGGTTGATCTGAGTTTTCCCTGAGAAGTTACAGCCAAGCGTATATCAGAATTGACAAAAGAACTCAATTTAGCCAGGAACTGCAAATTTGGATCCAGAGCTCAAATTCGAACGAGAAACACATATTGGATGGTTTCTGGCATGCAGAAGCCGAAAAACAAGTCGATTGGTTGATCTGAGCTTTCCCTGAGATGTTACAGCCAAGCGTATATCAGAATTGACAAAAGAACTCAGTTTAGCAAGGAACTGCAAATCCAGAGCTCAAATTCGAACGAGAAACACATATTGGATGGTATCTGGGATGCAGAAGCCGAAAAACAAGTCGATTGGTTGATCTGAGCTTTCCCTGAGAAGTTACAGCCAAGCGTATATCAGAATTGACAAAAGAACTCAGTTTAGCCAGGAACTGCAAATTTGGATCCAGAGCTCAAATTCGAACGAGAAACACATATTGGATGGTTTCTGGGATGCAGAAGCCGAAAAACAAGTTGATTGGTTGATCTGAGCTTTCCCTGAGAAGTTACAGCCAAGCGTATATCAGAATTGACAAAAGAACTCAATTTAGCCAGGAACTGCAAATTTGGATCCAGAGCTCAAATTCGAACGAGAAACACATATTGGATGGTTTCTGGCATGCAGAAGCCGAAAAACAAGTCGATTGGTTGATCTGAGCTTTCCCTGAGATGTTACAGCCAAGCGTATATCAGAATTGACAAAAGAACTCAGTTTAGCAAGGAACTGCAAATCCAGAGCTCAAATTCGAACGAAAAACACATATTGGATGCTATCTGGAATGCTAAACCCGAAAAACAAGTCGATTGGTTGATCTGAGCTTTCCCTGAGAAGTTACAGCCAAGCGTATCTCAGTATTGAGGAAAGAACTCAATTTAGCCAGGAACTGCAAATTTGGATCGAGAGCTCAAATTTGAACGAGAAACACAAATTGGATGGTATCTGGGATGTAGAAGCTGAAAAACAAGTCGATTGGTTGATCTGAGCTTTCCCTGAGAAGTTACAGCCAAGTGTATATCAGAATTGAGGAAAGAATTTAGCCAGGAACTGCAAATTTGGATCCAGAGCTCAAATTCGAACGAGAAACACATATTGGATGGTATCTGGAATGCTAAACCCGAAAAACAAGTCGATTGGTTGATCTGAGCTTTCCCTGAGAAGTTACAGCCGTGTATATCAGAATTGAGGAAAGAATTCAATTTAGCCAAGAACTGCAAATTTGGATCCAGAGTTCAAATTCGAACGAGAAACACAAATTGGATGCTATCTGGGATGTAGAAGCTGAAAAACAAGGCGATTGGTAGATCTGAGCTTTCCCTGAGAAGTTACAGCCAAGCGTATATCAGAATTGACAAAAGAACTCAGTTTAGCCAGGAACTGCAAATTTGGATCCAGAGCTCAAATTCGAACGAGAAACACATATTGGATGGTATCTGGGATGCAGAAGCCGAAAAACAAGTCGATTGGTTGATCTGAGCTTTCCCTGAGAAGTTACAGCCAAGCGTATATCAGAATTGACAAAAGAACTCAGTTTAGCCAGGAACTGCAAATTTGGATCCAGAGCTCAAATTCGAACGAGAAACACATATTGGATGATATCTGGAATGCTAAACCCGAAAAACAAGTCGATTGGTTGATCTGAGCTTTCCCAGAGAAGTTACAGCCAAGCGTATATCAGAATTGACAAAAGAACTCAATTTAGCCAGGAACTGCAAGTTTGGATCCAGAGCTCAAATTCGAACGAGAAACACATATTGGATGATTTCTGGGATGCAGAAGCCGAAAAACAAGTCGATTGGTTGATCTGAGCTTTCCCTGAGATGTTACAGCCAAGCGTATATCAGAATTGACAAAAGAACTCAGTTTAGCAAGGAACTGCAAATTTGGATGCAGAGCTCAAATTCGAACGAGAAACACATATTGGATGGTATCTGGGATGCAGAAGCCGAAAAACAAGTCGATTGGTTGATCTGAGCTTTCCCTGAGAAGTTACACCCAATAATAATAATAATAATAATAATAATTTAATTTTATAACCCGCTCTCTCTCCCCAAGGGGACTCGAGGCGGGGCACAGGCAATTAAAAATACAAAGAACAAAATACAGAATACAAACTACAAAATTAAAAGTGAATTAAATTATCCCTGCGCTAAAACCCATATGCTAAACTAAAAATTGCCCCTAAAAACCCCTAACCTAAAAAGAGACTACCCAAGGCCGGCCAGGCGAAAAAAGTGTGTCTTTAATTTTAAGCGGAAGGAGCGGAGGTCCGTGGTTGTCCTAATATCGGGGGGAAGGTCGTTCCAGAGGGCTGGGCCCGCCACAGAGAAGGCCCTTCCCCTGGGCGCCGCCCGCTGACAAAGTCTAGTGGACGGCACCCGGAGCAGTCCCTCTCTGTGGGAGCGTATCGGCCGTGAGGATGTATGAGGCAGGATCCGATCCCGCAGATAACTAGGTCCCGAGCCATGGAGCGCTTTGAAGATGATAATTAACACCTTGAAGCGCACCCGGAAGACGACAGGTAGCCAGTGCAGCTCGCGCAAGAGCGGTGTTACGTGGGCAAACCTAGAGGTGCCCATAATTGCTCGCGCGGCTGCGTTCTGGACCAACTGAAGCCTCCGGGTGCACCTCAAGGGGAGCCCCATGTAGAGAGAGTTGCAATAATCCAGTCGGGATGTCACGAGAGCATGAGTGACTGTGCGAAGGGCGTCCCGATCCAATAGGGGGCGCAACTGGCGTACCAGGCGGACCTGGTAAAACGCCCTCCTGGCCACGGCTGTCACTTGATCTTCCATGGACAGCCGGGTATCCAGGAGGACACCCAAGTTGCGCGCCCCATCCACAGGGGCAAGATGTTCGCCCCCTATGGCCAGAGATGGAATCATCTGGTTGAATCGGGCAGCCGGAAACCACAGCCACTCGGTCTTGGTCAGGTTGAGCCCGAGTCCGTTACTTCCCATCCAGGTCCGCACGGCTTCCAGGCACTGGCACATCACCGCTACGGCATCGTTGGGGTGGTTTGGGGTAGATATGTACAGCTGGGTGTCATCAGCGTACAGATGGTACTCTACCCCAAAACCACGGATGATCTCACCCAGCGGCTTCATATATGCATTAAACAGGAGAGGCGAGAGGACCGACCCCTGAGGCACCCCACATGTGAGGGGTCTCGAGGTCGACCTCTGCCCTCCTGCCAACACAAATTGCGATCGGCCAGAGAGGTAGGAGGAGAACCACCGTAACACGGTGCCTCCCACCCCCAACCCCCCCAGCCGATGCAATAGGATACCATGGTCGATGGTATCGAAAGCCGCCGAGAGGTCTAATAGGACCAGGATGGAGGAACAACCCCCATCTCTGGCCCTCCAGAGATCATCGACCAACGCGACCAATGCCGTCTCGGTGCTATGCCCGGGCCGAAAGCCGGACTGGCGCGGGTCTAGATAATCAACTTCCTCCAGGTGACGGGGAAACTGTTGTGCCACCACACTCTCAACAACCTTCGCCAAAAAGGGAAGGTTGGAGACTGGACGGTAGTTGTTTAAAAGAGCTGGATCCAAAGAGGGCTTCTTGAGGAGGGGCCTCACCATAGCCTCTTTTAGGGAAGCAGGCAAGGAACCCTCACTCAAGGATGCGTTGATAACCTCTTGGAGCCAGCCTCGTGTCACCTCCCAGGATGTCAGTACAAGCCAGGAGGGACACGGGTCCAATAAACATGTGGTGGCTCGCAGTCGCCCACGTAACCTGTCCATATCATCGGAAGCAACGGAGTCAAACTCCTCCCAAACAAGATCCGCCTCGCGGCACTCCACTGGACCAGCAATGGGGGCTAGCTCGTTCTGTATCTGAGCGATTTTCTCCTGCAGAAAAGTCACAAATTCCTCTGCTCTACCCTGTAGTGGGGCTTCCCGCACCCTCTGTTGAAGGAGGGAGCGGGTCACCCTAAACAGGGCGGCAGGGCGGTTTTCTGCGGATGCTATGAGAGTGGCACAATGATGACGTTTGGCCACTCTCAGCGCCACAATGTAAGTCCGTAAATGGGCTCTTACCTGTGTCCGGTCAGATTCAGATCGAGTATACCTCCATCTTCTCTCTAGGCATCTCTTGTGGCGTATATCAGAATTGACAAAAGAACTCAGTTTAGCCAGGAACAGCAAATTTGGATGCAGAGCTCAAATTCGAACGAGAAACACATATTGGATGGTATCTGGGATGCAGAAGCCGACAAACAAGTCGATTGGTTGATCTGAGCTTTCCCTGAGAAGTTACAGCCAAGCGTATATCACAATTGACAAAAGAACTCAGTTTAGCCAGGAACTGCAAATTTGGATCCAGACCTCAAATTCGAACGAGAAACACATATTGGATGGTATCTGGAATGCTAAACCCGAAAAACAAGTCGATTGGTTGATCTGAGCTTTCCCTGAGAAGTTACAGCCAAGCGTATCTCAGTATTGAGGAAAGAACTCAATTTAGCCAGGAACTGCAAATTTGGATCGAGAGCTCAAATTTGAACGAGAAACACAAATTGGATGGTATCTGGGATGTAGAAGCTGAAAAACAAGTCGATTGGTTGATCTGAGCTTTCCCTGAGAAGTTACAGCCAAGTGTATATCAGAATTGAGGAAAGAATTTAGCCAGGAACTGCAAATTTGGATCCAGAGCTCAAATTCGAACGAGAAACACATATTGGATGGTATCTGGAATGCTAAACCCGAAAAACAAGTCGATTGGTTGATCTGAGTTTTCCCTGAGAAGTTACAGCCAAGCGTATATCAGAATTGACAAAAGAACTCAATTTAGCCAGGAACTGCAAATTTGGATCCAGAGCTCAAATTCGAACGAGAAACACATATTGGATGGTTTCTGGCATGCAGAAGCCGAAAAACAAGTCGATTGGTTGATCTGAGCTTTCCCTGAGATGTTACAGCCAAGCGTATATCAGAATTGACAAAAGAACTCAGTTTAGCAAGGAACTGCAAATCCAGAGCTCAAATTCGAACGAGAAACACATATTGGATGGTATCTGGGATGCAGAAGCCGAAAAACAAGTCGATTGGTTGATCTGAGCTTTCCCTGAGAAGTTACAGCCAAGCGTATATCAGAATTGACAAAAGAACTCAGTTTAGCCAGGAACTGCAAATTTGGATCCAGAGCTCAAATTCGAACGAGAAACACATATTGGATGGTTTCTGGGATGCAGAAGCCGAAAAACAAGTTGATTGGTTGATCTGAGCTTTCCCTGAGAAGTTACAGCCAAGCGTATATCAGAATTGACAAAAGAACTCAGTTTAGCCAGGAACTGCAAATTTGGATCGAGAGCTCAAATTTGAACGAGAAACACAAATTGGATGGTATCTGGGATGTGGAAGCTGAAAAACAAGTCAATTGGTTGATCTGAGCTTTCCCTGAGAAGTTACAGCCAAGTGTATATCAGAATTGAGGAAAGAATTTAGCCAGGAACTGCAAATTTGGATCCAGAGCTCAAATTCGAACGGGAAACACATATTGGATGGTATCTGGAATGCTAAACCCGAAAAACAAGTCGATTGGTTGATCTGAGCTTTCCCTGAGAAGTTACAGCCAAGCGTATATCAGAATTGACAAAAGAACTCAATTTAGCCAGGAACTGCAAATTTGGATCCAGAGCTCAAATTCGAACGAGAAACACATATTGGATGGTTTCTGGCATGCAGAAGCCGAAAAACAAGTCGATTGGTTGATCTGAGCTTTCCCTGAGATGTTACAGCCAAGCGTATATCAGAATTGACAAAAGAACTCAGTTTAGCAAGGAACTGCAAATCCAGAGCTCAAATTCGAACGAGAAACACATATTGGATGGTATCTGGGATGCAGAAGCCGAAAAACAAGTCGATTGGTTGATCTGAGCTTTCCCTGAGATGTTACAGCCAAGCGTATATCAGAATTGACAAAAGAACTCAGTTTAGCAAGGAACTGCAAATCCAGAGCTCAAATTCGAACGAGAAACACATATTGGATGGTATCTGGGATGCAGAAGCCGAAAAACAAGTCGATTGGTTGATCTGAGCTTTCCCTGAGAAGTTACAGCCAAGCGTATATCAGAATTGACAAAAGAACTCAGTTTAGCCAGGAACTGCAAATTTGGATCCAGAGCTCAAATTCGAACGAGAAACACATATTGGATGGTTTCTGGGATGCAGAAGCCGAAAAACAAGTTGATTGGTTGATCTGAGCTTTCCCTGAGATGTTACAGCCAAGTGTATATCAGAATTGACAAAAGAACTCAGTTTAGCAAGGAACTGCAAATTTGGATGCAGAGCTCAAATTTGAACGAGAAACACATATTGGATGGTATCTGGGATGCAGAAGCCGAAAAACAAGTCGATTGGTTGATCTGAGCTTTCCCTGAGAAGTTACAGCCAAGCGTATATCAGAATTGACAAAAGAACTCAGTTTAGCCAGGAACTGCAAATTTGGATCCAGAGCTCAAATTCGAACGAGAAACACATATTGGATGGTATCTGGGATGCAGAAGCCGACAAACAAGTCGATTGGTTGATCTGAGCTTTCCCTGAGAAGTTACAGCCAAGCGTATATCACAATTGACAAAAGAATTCAATTTAGCCAGGAACTGCAAATTTGGATCCAGAGCTCAAATTCGAACGAGAAACACATATTGGATGCTATCTGGAATGCTAAACCCGAAAAACAAGTCGATTGGTTGATCTGAGCTTTCCCTGAGAAGTTACAGCCAAGCGTATCTCAGTATTGAGGAAAGAACTCAATTTAGCCAGGAACTGCAAATTTGGATCAAGAGCTCAAATTTGAACGAGAAACACAAATTGGATGCTATCTGGGATGTAGAAGCTGAAAAACAAGTCGATTGGTAGATCTGAGCTTTCCCTGAGAAGTTACAGCCAAGCGTATATCAGAATTGACAAAAGAACTCAGTTTAGCAAGGAACTGCAAATCCAGAGCTCAAATTCGAACGAGAAACACATATTGGATGGTATCTGGGATGCAGAAGCCGAAAAACAAGTCGATTGGTTGATCTGAGCTTTCCCTGAGAAGTTACAGCCAAGCGTATATCAGAATTGACAAAAGAACTCAGTTTAGCCAGGAACTGCAAATTTGGATCCAGAGCTCAAATTCGAACGAGAAACACATATTGGATGGTTTCTGGGATGCAGAAGCCGAAAAACAAGTGGATTGGTTGATCTGAGCTTTCCCTGAGAAGTTACAGCCAAGCGTATATCAGAATTGAGGAAAGAATTTAGCCAGGAACTGCAAATTTGGATCCAGAGCTCAAATTCGAACGAGAAACACATATTGGATGGTATCTGGGATGCAGAAGCCGAAAAACAAGTCGATTGGTTGATCTGAGCTTTCCCTGAGATGTTACAGCCAAGCGTATATCAGAATTGACAAAAGAACTCAGTTTAGCAAGGAACTGCAAATTTGGATGCAGAGCTCAAATTCGAACGAGAAACACATATTGGATGGTATCTGGGATGCAGAAGCCGAAAAACAAGTCGATTGGTTGATCTGAGCTTTCCCTGAGAAGTTACAGCCAAGCGTATATCAGAATTGACAAAAGAACTCAGTATAGCCAGGAACTGCAAATTTGGATCCAGAGCTCAAATTCGAACGAGAAACACATATTGGATGGTTTCTGGGATGCAGAAGCCGAAAAACAAGTCGATTGGTTGATCTGAGCTTTCCCTGAGATGTTACAGCCAAGCGTATATCAGAATTGACAAAAGAACTCAGTTTAGCAAGGAACTGCAAATTTGGATCCAGAGCTCAAATTCGAACGAGAAACACATATTGGATGCTATCTGGAATGCTAAACCCGAAAAACAAGTCGATTGGTTGATCTGAGCTTTCCCTGAGAAGTTACAGCCAAGCGTATCTCAGTATTGAGGAAAGAACTCAATTTAGCCAGGAACTGCAAATTTGGATCGAGAGCTCAAATTTGAACGAGAAACACAAATTGGATGGTATCTGGGATGTAGAAGCTGAAAAACAAGTCGATTGGTTGATCTGAGCTTTCCCTGAGAAGTTACAGCCAAGTGTATATCAGAATTGAGGAAAGAACTCAGTTTAGCCAGGAACTGCAAATTTGGATGCAGAGCTCAAATTCGAACGAGAAACACAAATTGGATGGTATCTGGGATGCAGAAGCCGAAAAACAAGTCGATTGGTTGATCTGAGCTTTCCCTGAGAAGCTACAGCCAAGCATGTATCAGATTTGAGGAAAGAATTCAATTTAGCCAGGAACTGCAAATTTGGATGAAGAGCTCAAATTCGAACGAGAAACACATATTGGATGCTATCTGGAATGCTAAACCCGAAAAAAAAGTCGATTGGTTGGTCTGAGCTTTCCCTGAGAAGTTACAGCAAAGTGTATCTCAGAATTGGCAAAAGAACTCAGTTTAGCCAGGAACTGCAAATTTGGACCGAGAGCTCAACATCGAATGAGAAACACATATTGGATGCTATCTGGGATGCAGAAGCCGAAAAAAAAGTCTATTGGTTGGTCTGAGCTTTCCCTGAGAAGTTACAGCAAAGCGTATCTCAGAATTGACAAAAGAACTCAGTTTAGCCAGGAACTACAAATTTGGATCCAGACCTCAAATTCATACAAGAAACACATATTGGATTCTATCTGGGATGCAGAAGCCAAAAAAGTAGTCGATTGGTTGATCTGAGCTTTCCCTGAGAAGTTACAGCCAAGCGTATCTCAGAATTGACAAAAGAACTCAGTTTATCCAGGAACTGCAAATTTGGATCCAGAGCTCAGATTCGAATGGGAAACACAAATTGGATTGTATCTGGGATGCAGAAGCCGAAAAACAAGTCGATTGGTTGATCTGAGCTTTCCCTGAGAAGTTACAGCCAAGCGTATCTCAGAATTGGCAAAAGAATTAAATTTAGCCAGGTACTACAAATTTGGGTGCAGAGCTCAATTTTCGAACGAGAAACACATATTGGATGCTATCTAGAATGCTAAACCCGAAAAACAAGTCGATTGGTTGATCTGAGCTTTCCCTGAGAAGTTACAGCCAAGCGTATCTCAGAATTGGCAAAAGAACTCAATTTAGCCAGGAACTGCAAATTTGGATCCAGAGCTCAAATTCGAACGAGAAACACATATTCGATGCTATCTGGAATGCTAAACACGAAAAACAAGTCGATTGGTTGATCTGAGCTTTCCCTGAGAAGTTACAGCCAAGCGTATCTCAGAATTGGCAAAAGAACTCAGTTTAGCCAGGAACTGCAAATTTGGACCGAGAGCTCAACATCGAACGAGAAACACATATTGGATGCTATCTGGGATGCAGAAACCAAAAAACAAGTCGATTGGTTGATCTGAGCTTTCCCTGAGAAGTTACAGCCAAGCGCATCTCAGAATTGACAAAAGAACTCAGTTTAGCCAGGAACTGCAAATTTGGATGCAGAGCTCAAATTCGAACGAGAAACACAAATTGGATGGTATCTGGGATGCAGAAGCCGAAAAACAAGTCGATTGGTTGATCTGAGCTTTCCCTGAGAAGCTACAGCCAAGCATGTATCAGATTTGAGGAAAGAATTCAATTTAGCCAGGAACTGCATATTTGGATGAAGAGCTCAAATTCGAATGAGAAACACATATTGGATGCTATCTGGAATGCTAAACCCGAAAAACAAGTCGATTGGTTGATCTGACCTTTCCCTAAGAAGTTGCAGCCAACCGCATCTCAGAATTGACAAAAGAACTCAGTTTAGCCAGGAACTGCAAATTTGGATGCAGAGCTCAAATTCGAACGAGAAACACAAATTGGATGGTATCTGGGATGCAGAAGCCGAAAAACAAGTCGATTGGTTCATCTGAGCTTTCCCTGAGAAGTTACAGCAAAGCGTATCTCAGAATTGGCAAAAGAACTCAGTTTAGCCAGGAACTGCACATTTGGATCCAGAGATCAAATTCGAACGAGAAACACAAATTGGATGGTATCTGGGATGCAGAAGCCGAAAAACAAGTCGATTGGTTGATCTGAGCTTTCCCTGAGAAGTTACAGCCAAGCGTATCTCAGAATTGGCAAAAGAACTCAGTTTAGCCAGGAACTGCACATTTGGATCCAGAGCTCAAATTCGAACGAGAAACACATATTCGATGCTATCTGAGATGCAGAAACCAATAAACAAGTCGATTGGTTGATCTGAGCTTTCCCTGAGAAGTTACAGCCAAGCGCATCTCAGAATTGACAAAAGAACTCAGTTAAGCCAGGAACTGCAAATTTGGATGCAGAGCTCAAATTCGAACGAGAAACACATATTGGATGCTATCTGGGATGCAGAAACCAAAAAACAAGTCGATTAGTAGATCTGAGCTTTCCCTGAGAAGTTACAGCCAAGCGCATCTCAGAATTGGCAAAAGAACTTAGTTTAGCCAGGAACTGCAAATTTGGACCGAGAGCTCGACATCGAACGACAAACACATATTGGATGCTATCTGGAATGCTAAACCCGAAAAACAAGTCGATTGGTTGATCTGAGCTTTCCCTGAGAAGTTACAGCAAAGCGTATCTCAGAATTGGCAAAAGAACTTAGTTTAGCCAGGAACTGCAAATTTGTATCCAGAGCTCAAATTCGAAAGAGAAACACATATTGGATTCTATCTGGAATGATAAACCCGAAAAACAAGTCGATTGGTTGATCTGAGCTTTCCCTGAGAAGTTACAGCCAAGCGCATCTCAGAATTGACAAAAGAACTCAGTTTAGCCAGGAACTGCAAATTTGGATGCATAGCTCAAATTCGAACGAGAAACACAAATTGGATGGTATCTGGGATGCAGAAGCCGAAAAACAAGTCGATTGGTTGATCTGAGCTTTCCCTGAGAAGCTACAGCCAAGCATGTATCAGATTTGAGGAAAGAATTCAATTTAGCCAGGAACTGCAAATTTGGACCGAGAGCTCAACATCGAACGAGAAACACATATTGGATGCTATCTGGGATGCAGAAGCCGAAAAAAAAGTCGATTGGTTGGTCTGAGCTTTCCCTGAGAAGTTACAGCAAAGCGTATCTCAGAATTGACAAAAGAACTCAGTTTAGCCAGGAACTACAAATTTGGATTCAGACCTCAAATTCATACAAGAAACACATATTGGATGCTATCTGGGATGCAGAAGCCGAAAAAAAAGTCGATTGGTTGATCTGAGCTTTCCCTGAGAAGTTACAGCCAAGCGTATCTCAGAATTGACAAAAGAACTCAGTTTATCCAGGAACTGCAAATTTGGATCCAGAGCTCAAATTCGAATGGGAAACACAAATTGGATTGTATCTGGGATGCAGAAGCCGAAAAACAAGTCGATTGGTTGATCTGAGCTTTCCCTGAGAAGTTACAGCCAAGCATATCTCAGAATTGGCAAAAGAATTAAATTTAGCCAGGTACTACAAATTTGGGTGCAGAGCTCAATTTCGAACGAGAAACACATATTGGATGCTATCTAGAATGCTAAACCCATAAAACAAGTCGATTGGTTGATCTGAGCTTTCCCTGAGAAGTTACAGCCAAGCGTATCTCAGAATTGGCAAAAGAACTCAATTTAGCCAGGAACTGCAAATTTGGATCCAGAGCTCAAATTCGAACGAGAAACACATATTCGATGCTATCTCGGATGCAGAAACCAATAAACAAGTCGATTGGTTGATCTGAGCTTTCCCTGAGAAGTTACAGCCAAGCGTATCTAAAGAATTGACAAAAGAACTCAGTTTAGCCAGGAACTGCAAATTTGGATGCAGAGCTCAAATTCGAACGAGAAACACAAATTGGATGGTATCTGGGATGCAGAAGCCGAAAAACAAGTCGATTGGTTGATCTGAGCTTTCCCTGAGAAGTTACAGCAAAGCGTATCTCAGAATTGGCAAAAGAACTCAGTTTAGCCAGGAACTGCAAATTTGGATCCAGAGCTCAAATTCGAACGAGAAACACATATTCGATGCTATCTGGGATGCAGAAACCAATAAACAAGTCGATTGGTTGATATGAGCTTTCCCTGAGAAGTTACAGCCAAGCGAATCTCAGAATTGACAAAAGAACTCAGTTTAGCGAGGAACTGCAAATTTGGATGCAGAGCTCAAATTCGAATGAGAAACACAAATTGGATGCTATCTGGAATGCTAAACCCGAAAAAATAGTCGATTGGTTGATCTGAGCTTTCCCTGAGAAGTTACAGCAAAGCGTATCTCAGAATTGGCAAAAGAACTCAGTTTAGCCAGGAACTGCAAATTTGGATGCAGAGCTCAAATTCGAACGAGAAACACAAATTGGATGCTATCTGGGATGCAGAAGCCGAAAAACAAGTCGATTGGTTGATCTGAGCTTTCCCTGAGAAGCTACAGCCAAGCATATCTCAGAATTGGCAAAAGAATTAAATTTAGCCAGGTACTACAAATTTGGGTGCAGAGCTCAATTTCGAACGAGAAACACATATTGGATGCTATCTAGAATGCTAAACCCATAAAACAAGTCGATTGGTTGATCTGAGCTTTCCCTGAGAAGTTACAGCCAAGCGTATCTCAGAATTGGCAAAAGAACTCAATTTAGCCAGGAACTGCAAATTTGGATCCAGAGCTCAAATTCGAACGAGAAACACATATTCGATGCTATCTGGGATGCAGAAACCAATAAACAAGTCGATTGGTTGATCTGAGCTTTACCTGAGAAGTTACAGCCAAGCGTATCTAAAGAATTGACAAAAGAACTCAGTTTAGCCAGGATCTGCAAATTTGGATGCAGAGCTCAAATTCGAACGAGAAACACAAATTGGATGGTATCTGGGATGCAGAAGCCGAAAAACAAGTCGATTGGTTGATCTGAGCTTTCCCTGAGAAGTTACAGCAAAGCGTATCTCAGAATTGGCAAAAGAACTCAGTTTAGCCAGGAACTGCAAATTTGGATCCAGAGCTCAAATTCGAACGAGAAACACATATTCGATGCTATCTGGAATGCTAAACCCGAAAAACAAGTCGATTGGTTGATCTGAGCTTTCCCTGAGAAGTTACAGCCAAGCGTATCTCAGTATTGAGGAAAGAACTCAATTTAGCCAGGAACTGCAAATTTGGATCAAGAGCTCAAATTTGAACGAGAAACACAAATTGGATGCTATCTGGGATGTAGAAGCTGAAAAACAAGTCGATTGGTAGATCTGAGCTTTCCCTGAGAAGTTACAGCCAAGCGTATATCAGAATTGACAAAAGAACTCAGTTTAGCAAGGAACTGCAAATCCAGAGCTCAAATTCGAACGAGAAACACATATTGGATGGTATCTGGGATGCAGAAGCCAAAAAAGAAGTCGATTGGTTGATCTGAGCTTTCCCTGAGAAGTTACAGCCAAGCGTATATCAGAATTGACAAAAGAACTCAGTTTAGCCAGGAACTGCAAATTTGGATCCAGAGCTCAAATTCGAACGAGAAACACATATTGGATGGTTTCTGGGATGCAGAAGCCGAAAAACAAGTGGATTGGTTGATCTGAGCTTTCCCTGAGAAGTTACAGCCAAGCGTATATCAGAATTGACAAAAGAACTCAGTTTAGCCAGGAACTGCAAATTTGGATCGAGAGCTCAAATTTGAACGAGAAACACATATTGGATGGTATCTGGGATGCAGAAACCAATAAACAAGTCGATTGGTTGATATGAGCTTTCCCTGAGAAGTTACAGCCAAGCGAATCTCAGAATTGACAAAAGAACTCAGTTTAGCGAGGAACTGCAAATTTGGATGCAGAGCTCAAATTCGAATGAGAAACACAAATTGGATGCTATCTGGAATGCTAAACCCGAAAAAAAAGTCGATTGGTTGATCTGAGCTTTCCCTGAGAAGTTACAGCAAAGCGTATCTCAGAATTGGCAAAAGAACTCAGTTTAGCCAGGAACTGCAAATTTGGATGCAGAGCTCAAATTCGAACGAGAAACACAAATTGGATGCTATCTGGGATGCAGAAACACGAAAAACAAGTCGATTGGTTGATCTGAGCTTTCCCTGAGAAGTTACAGCAAAGCGTATCTCAGAATTGGCAAAAGAACTCAGTTTAGCCAGGAACTGCAAATTTGGATCCAGAGCTCAAATTCGAACGAGAAACACATATTCGATGCTATCTGGGATGCAGAAACCAATAAACAAGTCGATTGGTTGATCTGAGCTTTCCCTGAGAAGTTACAGCCAAGCGCATCTCAGAATTGACAAAAGAACTCAGTTAAGCCAGGAACTGCAAATTTGGATGCAGAGCTCAAATTCGAACGAGAAACACATATTGGATGCTATCTGGAATGCTAAACCCGAAAAACAAGTCGATTGGTTGATCTGAGCTTTCCCTGAGAAGTTACAGCAAAGCGTATCTCAGAATTGGCAAAAGAACTTAGTTTAGCCAGGAACTGCAAATTTGTATCCAGAGCTCAAATTCGAAAGAGAAACACATATTGGATTCTATCTGGAATGATAAACCCGAAAAACAAGTCGATTGGTTGATCTGAGCTTTCCCTGAGAAGTTACAGCCAAGCGCATCTCAGAATTGACAAAAGAACTCAGTTTAGCCAGGAACTGCAAATTTGGATGCAGAGCTCAAATTCGAACGAGAAACACAAATTGGATGGTATCTGGGATGCAGAAGCCGAAAAACAAGTCGATTGGTTGATCTGAGCTTTCCCTGAGAAGCTACAGCCAAGCATGTATCAGATTTGAGGAAAGAATTCAATTTAGCCAGGAACTGCATATTTGGATGAAGAGCTCAAATTCGAATGAGAAACACATATTGGATGCTATCTGGAATGCTAAACCCGAAAAACAAGTCGATTGGTTGATCTGACCTTTCCCTAAGAAGTTGCAGCCAACCGCATCTCAGAATTGACAAAAGAACTCAGTTTAGCCAGGAACTGCAAATTTGGATGCAGAGCTCAAATTCGAACGAGAAACACAAATTGGATGGTATCTGGGATGCAGAAGCCGAAAAACAAGTCGATTGGTTGATCTGAGCTTTCCCTGAGAAGTTACAGCCAAGCGTATCTCAGAATTGGCAAAAGAACTCAGTTTAGCCAGGAACTGCACATTTGGATCCAGAGCTCAAATTCGAACGAGAAACACATATTCGATGCTATCTGAGATGCAGAAGCCGAAAAACAAGTCGATTGGTTGATCTGAGCTTTCCCTGAGAAGTTACAGCAAAGCGTATCTCAGAATTGGCAAAAGAACTCAGTTTAGCCAGGAACTGCAAATTTGGATCCAGAGCTCAAATTCGAACGAGAAACACATATTCGATGCTATCTGGAATGCTAAACCCGAAAAACAAGTCGATTGGTTGATCTGAGCTTTCCCTGAGAAGTTACAGCCAAGCGTATCTCAGTATTGAGGAAAGAACTCAATTTAGCCAGGAACTGCAAATTTGGATCAAGAGCTCAAATTTGAACGAGAAACACAAATTGGATGCTATCTGGGATGTAGAAGCTGAAAAACAAGTCGATTGGTAGATCTGAGCTTTCCCTGAGAAGTTACAGCCAAGCGTATATCAGAATTGACAAAAGAACTCAGTTTAGCAAGGAACTGCAAATCCAGAGCTCAAATTCGAACGAGAAACACATATTGGATGGTATCTGGGATGCAGAAGCCAAAAAAGAAGTCGATTGGTTGATCTGAGCTTTCCCTGAGAAGTTACAGCCAAGCGTATATCAGAATTGACAAAAGAACTCAGTTTAGCCAGGAACTGCAAATTTGGATCCAGAGCTCAAATTCGAACGAGAAACACATATTGGATGGTTTCTGGGATGCAGAAGCCGAAAAACAAGTGGATTGGTTGATCTGAGCTTTCCCTGAGAAGTTACAGCCAAGCGTATATCAGAATTGACAAAAGAACTCAGTTTAGCCAGGAACTGCAAATTTGGATCGAGAGCTCAAATTTGAACGAGAAACACATATTGGATGGTATCTGGGATGCAGAAACCAATAAACAAGTCGATTGGTTGATATGAGCTTTCCCTGAGAGGTTACAGCCAAGCGAATCTCAGAATTGACAAAAGAACTCAGTTTAGCGAGGAACTGCAAATTTGGATGCAGAGCTCAAATTCGAATGAGAAACACAAATTGGATGCTATCTGGAATGCTAAACCCGAAAAAAAAGTCGATTGGTTGATCTGAGCTTTCCCTGAGAAGTTACAGCAAAGCGTATCTCAGAATTGGCAAAAGAACTCAGTTTAGCCAGGAACTGCAAATTTGGATGCAGAGCTCAAATTCGAACGAGAAACACAAATTGGATGCTATCTGGGATGCAGAAACACGAAAAACAAGTCGATTGGTTGATCTGAGCTTTCCCTGAGAAGTTACAGCAAAGCGTATCTCAGAATTGGCAAAAGAACTCAGTTTAGCCAGGAACTGCAAATTTGGATCCAGAGCTCAAATTCGAACGAGAAACACATATTCGATGCTATCTGGGATGCAGAAACCAATAAACAAGTCGATTGGTTGATCTGAGCTTTCCCTGAGAAGTTACAGCCAAGCGCATCTCAGAATTGACAAAAGAACTCAGTTAAGCCAGGAACTGCAAATTTGGATGCAGAGCTCAAATTCGAACGAGAAACACATATTGGATGCTATCTGGAATGCTAAACCCGAAAAACAAGTCGATTGGTTGATCTGAGCTTTCCCTGAGAAGTTACAGCAAAGCGTATCTCAGAATTGGCAAAAGAACTTAGTTTAGCCAGGAACTGCAAATTTGTATCCAGAGCTCAAATTCGAAAGAGAAACACATATTGGATTCTATCTGGAATGATAAACCCGAAAAACAAGTCGATTGGTTGATCTGAGCTTTCCCTGAGAAGTTACAGCCAAGCGCATCTCAGAATTGACAAAAGAACTCAGTTTAGCCAGGAACTGCAAATTTGGATGCAGAGCTCAAATTCGAACGAGAAACACAAATTGGATGGTATCTGGGATGCAGAAGCCGAAAAACAAGTCGATTGGTTGATCTGAGCTTTCCCTGAGAAGCTACAGCCAAGCATGTATCAGATTTGAGGAAAGAATTCAATTTAGCCAGGAACTGCATATTTGGATGAAGAGCTCAAATTCGAATGAGAAACACATATTGGATGCTATCTGGAATGCTAAACCCGAAAAACAAGTCGATTGGTTGATCTGACCTTTCCCTAAGAAGTTGCAGCCAACCGCATCTCAGAATTGACAAAAGAACTCAGTTTAGCCAGGAACTGCAAATTTGGATGCAGAGCTCAAATTCGAACGAGAAACACAAATTGGATGGTATCTGGGATGCAGAAGCCGAAAAACAAGTCGATTGGTTCATCTGAGCTTTCCCTGAGAAGTTACAGCAAAGCGTATCTCAGAATTGGCAAAAGAACTCAGTTTAGCCAGGAACTGCACATTTGGATCCAGAGCTCAAATTCGAACGAGAAACACAAATTGGATGGTATCTGGGATGCAGAAGCCGAAAAACAAGTCGATTGGTTGATCTGAGCTTTCCCTGAGAAGTTACAGCCAAGCGTATCTCAGAATTGGCAAAAGAACTCAGTTTAGCCAGGAACTGCAAATTTGGATGCAGAGCTCAAATTCGAACGAGAAACACAAATTGGATGGTATCTGGGATGCAGAAGCCGAAAAACAAGTCGATTGGTTGATCTGAGCTTTCCCTGAGAAGTTACAGCAAAGCGTATCTCAGAATTGGCAAAAGAACTCAGTTTAGCCAGGAACTGCAAATTTGGATCCAGAGCTCAAATTCGAACGAGAAACACATATTCGATGCTATCTGGAATGCTAAACCCGAAAAACAAGTCGATTGGTTGATCTGAGCTTTCCCTGAGAAGTTACAGCCAAGCGTATCTCAGTATTGAGGAAAGAACTCAATTTAGCCAGGAACTGCAAATTTGGATCAAGAGCTCAAATTTGAACGAGAAACACAAATTGGATGCTATCTGGGATGTAGAAGCTGAAAAACAAGTCGATTGGTAGATCTGAGCTTTCCCTGAGAAGTTACAGCCAAGCGTATATCAGAATTGACAAAAGAACTCAGTTTAGCAAGGAACTGCAAATCCAGAGCTCAAATTCGAACGAGAAACACATATTGGATGGTATCTGGGATGCAGAAGCCAAAAAAGAAGTCGATTGGTTGATCTGAGCTTTCCCTGAGAAGTTACAGCCAAGCGTATATCAGAATTGACAAAAGAACTCAGTTTAGCCAGGAACTGCAAATTTGGATCCAGAGCTCAAATTCGAACGAGAAACACATATTGGATGGTTTCTGGGATGCAGAAGCCGAAAAACAAGTGGATTGGTTGATCTGAGCTTTCCCTGAGAAGTTACAGCCAAGCGTATATCAGAATTGACAAAAGAACTCAGTTTAGCCAGGAACTGCAAATTTGGATCGAGAGCTCAAATTTGAACGAGAAACACATATTGGATGGTATCTGGGATGCAGAAACCAATAAACAAGTCGATTGGTTGATATGAGCTTTCCCTGAGAAGTTACAGCCAAGCGAATCTCAGAATTGACAAAAGAACTCAGTTTAGCGAGGAACTGCAAATTTGGATGCAGAGCTCAAATTCGAATGAGAAACACAAATTGGATGCTATCTGGAATGCTAAACCCGAAAAAAAAGTCGATTGGTTGATCTGAGCTTTCCCTGAGAAGTTACAGCAAAGCGTATCTCAGAATTGGCAAAAGAACTCAGTTTAGCAAGGAACTGCAAATTTGGATGCAGAGCTCAAATTCGAACGAGAAACACAAATTGGATGCTATCTGGGATGCAGAAACACGAAAAACAAGTCGATTGGTTGATCTGAGCTTTCCCTGAGAAGTTACAGCAAAGCGTATCTCAGAATTGGCAAAAGAACTCAGTTTAGCCAGGAACTGCAAATTTGGATCCAGAGCTCAAATTCGAACGAGAAACACATATTCGATGCTATCTGGGATGCAGAAACCAATAAACAAGTCGATTGGTTGATCTGAGCTTTCCCTGAGAAGTTACAGCCAAGCGCATCTCAGAATTGACAAAAGAACTCAGTTAAGCCAGGAACTGCAAATTTGGATGCAGAGCTCAAATTCGAACGAGAAACACATATTGGATGCTATCTGGAATGCTAAACCCGAAAAACAAGTCGATTGGTTGATCTGAGCTTTCCCTGAGAAGTTACAGCAAAGCGTATCTCAGAATTGGCAAAAGAACTTAGTTTAGCCAGGAACTGCAAATTTGTATCCAGAGCTCAAATTCGAAAGAGAAACACATATTGGATTCTATCTGGAATGATAAACCCGAAAAACAAGTCGATTGGTTGATCTGAGCTTTCCCTGAGAAGTTACAGCCAAGCGCATCTCAGAATTGACAAAAGAACTCAGTTTAGCCAGGAACTGCAAATTTGGATGCAGAGCTCAAATTCGAACGAGAAACACAAATTGGATGGTATCTGGGATGCAGAAGCCGAAAAACAAGTCGATTGGTTGATCTGAGCTTTCCCTGAGAAGCTACAGCCAAGCATGTATCAGATTTGAGGAAAGAATTCAATTTAGCCAGGAACTGCATATTTGGATGAAGAGCTCAAATTCGAATGAGAAACACATATTGGATGCTATCTGGAATGCTAAACCCGAAAAACAAGTCGATTGGTTGATCTGACCTTTCCCTAAGAAGTTGCAGCCAACCGCATCTCAGAATTGACAAAAGAACTCAGTTTAGCCAGGAACTGCAAATTTGGATGCAGAGCTCAAATTCGAACGAGAAACACAAATTGGATGGTATCTGGGATGCAGAAGCCGAAAAACAAGTCGATTGGTTGATCTGAGCTTTCCCTGAGAAGTTACAGCCAAGCGTATCTCAGAATTGGCAAAAGAACTCAGTTTAGCCAGGAACTGCACATTTGGATCCAGAGCTCAAATTCGAACGAGAAACACATATTCGATGCTATCTGAGATGCAGAAACCAATAAACAAGTCGATTGGTTGATCTGAGCTTTCCCTGAGAAGTTACAGCCAAGCGCATCTCAGAATTGACAAAAGAACTCAGTTAAGCCAGGAACTGCAAATTTGGATGCAGAGCTCAAATTCGAACGAGAAACACATATTGGATGCTATCTGGGATGCAGAAACCAAAAAACAAGTCGATTAGTAGATCTGAGCTTTCCCTGAGAAGTTACAGCCAAGCGCATCTCAGAATTGGCAAAAGAACTTAGTTTAGCCAGGAACTGCAAATTTGGACCGAGAGCTCGACATCGAACGAGAAACACATATTGGATGCTATCTGGAATGCTAAACCCGAAAAACAAGTCGATTGGTTGATCTGAGCTTTCCCTGAGAAGTTACAGCAAAGCGCATCTCAGAATTGGCAAAAGAACTTAGTTTAGCCAGGAACTGCAAATTTGTATCCAGAGCTCAAATTCGAAAGAGAAACACATATTGGATTCTATCTGGAATGATAAACCCGAAAAACAAGTCGATTGGTTGATCTGAGCTTTCCCTGAGAAGTTACAGCCAAGCGCATCTCAGAATTGACAAAAGAACTCAGTTTAGCCAGGAACTGCAAATTTGGATGCATAGCTCAAATTCGAACGAGAAACACAAATTGGATGGTATCTGGGATGCAGAAGCCGAAAAACAAGTCGATTGGTTGATCTGAGCTTTCCCTGAGAAGCTACAGCCAAGCATGTATCAGATTTGAGGAAAGAATTCAATTTAGCCAGGAACTGCAAATTTGGACCGAGAGCTCAACATCGAAGGAGAAACACATATTGGATGCTATCTGGGATGCAGAAGCCGAAAAAAAAGTCGATTGGTTGGTCTGAGCTTTCCCTGAGAAGTTACAGCAAAGCGTATCTCAGAATTGACAAAAGAACTCAGTTTAGCCAGGAACTACAAATTTGGATTCAGACCTCAAATTCATACAAGAAACACATATTGGATTCTATCTGGGATGCAGAAGCCAAAAAAGAAGTCGATTGGTTGATCTGAGCTTTCCCTGAGAAGATACAGCCAAGCGTATCTCAGAATTGACAAAAGAACTCAGTTTATCCAGGAACTGCAAATTTGGATCCAGAGCTCAAATTCGAATGGGAAACACAAATTGGATTGTATCTGGGATGCAGAAGCCGAAAAACAAGTCGATTGGTTGATCTGAGCTTTCCCTGAGAAGTTACAGCCAAGCATATCTCAGAATTGGCAAAAGAATTAAATTTAGCCAGGTACTACAAATTTGGGTGCAGAGCTCAATTTCGAACGAGAAACACATATTGGATGCTATCTAGAATGCTAAACCCATAAAACAAGTCGATTGGTTGATCTGAGCTTTCCCTGAGAAGTTACAGCCAAGCGTATCTCAGAATTGGCAAAAGAACTCAATTTAGCCAGGAACTGCAAATTTGGATCCAGAGCTCAAATTCGAACGAGAAACACATATTCGATGCTATCTCGGATGCAGAAACCAATAAACAAGTCGATTGGTTGATCTGAGCTTTCCCTGAGAAGTTACAGCCAAGCGTATCTAAAGAATTGACAAAAGAACTCAGTTTAGCCAGGAACTGCAAATTTGGATGCAGAGCTCAAATTCGAACGAGAAACACAAATTGGATGGTATCTGGGATGCAGAAGCCGAAAAACAAGTCGATTGGTTGATCTGAGCTTTCCCTGAGAAGTTACAGCAAAGCGTATCTCAGAATTGGCAAAAGAACTCAGTTTAGCCAGGAACTGCAAATTTGGATCCAGAGCTCAAATTCGAACGAGAAACACAAATTGGATTGTATCTGGGATGCAGAAGCCGAAAAACAAGTCGATTGGTTGATCTGAGCTTTCCCTGAGAAGCTACAGCCAAGCATATCTCAGAATTGGCAAAAGAATTAAATTTAGCCAGGTACTACAAATTTGGGTGCAGAGCTCAATTTCGAACGAGAAACACATATTGGATGCTATCTAGAATGCTAAACCCATAAAACAAGTCGATTGGTTGATCTGAGCTTTCCCTGAGAAGTTACAGCCAAGCGTATCTCAGAATTGGCAAAAGAACTCAATTTAGCCAGGAACTGCAAATTTGGATCCAGAGCTCAAATTCGAACGAGAAACACATATTCGATGCTATCTGGGATGCAGAAACCAATAAACAAGTCGATTGGTTGATCTGAGCTTTCCCTGAGAAGTTACAGCCAAGCGTATCTAAAGAATTGACAAAAGAACTCAGTTTAGCCAGGAACTGCAAATTTGGATGCAGAGCTCAAATTCGAACGAGAAACACAAATTGGATGGTATCTGGGATGCAGAAGCCGAAAAACAAGTCGATTGGTTGATCTGAGCTTTCCCTGAGAAGTTACAGCAAAGCGTATCTCAGAATTGGCAAAAGAACTCAGTTTAGCCAGGAACTGCAAATTTGGATCCAGAGCTCAAATTCGAACGAGAAACACATATTCGATGCTATCTGGAATGCTAAACCCGAAAAACAAGTCGATTGGTTGATCTGAGCTTTCCCTGAGAAGTTACAGCCAAGCGTATCTCAGTATTGAGGAAAGAACTCAATTTAGCCAGGAACTGCAAATTTGGATCAAGAGCTCAAATTTGAACGAGAAACACAAATTGGATGCTATCTGGGATGTAGAAGCTGAAAAACAAGTCGATTGGTAGATCTGAGCTTTCCCTGAGAAGTTACAGCCAAGCGTATATCAGAATTGACAAAAGAACTCAGTTTAGCAAGGAACTGCAAATCCAGAGCTCAAATTCGAACGAGAAACACATATTGGATGGTATCTGGGATGCAGAAGCCAAAAAAGAAGTCGATTGGTTGATCTGAGCTTTCCCTGAGAAGTTACAGCCAAGCGTATATCAGAATTGACAAAAGAACTCAGTTTAGCCAGGAACTGCAAATTTGGATCCAGAGCTCAAATTCGAACGAGAAACACATATTGGATGGTTTCTGGGATGCAGAAGCCGAAAAACAAGTGGATTGGTTGATCTGAGCTTTCCCTGAGAAGTTACAGCCAAGCGTATATCAGAATTGACAAAAGAACTCAGTTTAGCCAGGAACTGCAAATTTGGATGCATAGCTCAAATTCGAACGAGAAACACAAATTGGATGGTATCTGGGATGCAGAAGCCGAAAAACAAGTCGATTGGTTGATCTGAGCTTTCCCTGAGAAGCTACAGCCAAGCATGTATCAGATTTGAGGAAAGAATTCAATTTAGCCAGGAACTGCAAATTTGGACCGAGAGCTCAACATCGAAGGAGAAACACATATTGGATGCTATCTGGGATGCAGAAGCCGAAAAAAAAGTCGATTGGTTGGTCTGAGCTTTCCCTGAGAAGTTACAGCAAAGCGTATCTCAGAATTGACAAAAGAACTCAGTTTAGCCAGGAACTACAAATTTGGATTCAGACCTCAAATTCATACAAGAAACACATATTGGATTCTATCTGGGATGCAGAAGCCAATAAAGAAGTCGATTGGTTGATCTGAGCTTTCCCTGAGAAGATACAGCCAAGCGTATCTCAGAATTGACAAAAGAACTCAGTTTATCCAGGAACTGCAAATTTGGACCGAGAGCTCGACATCGAACGAGAAACACATATTGGATGCTATCTGGAATGCTAAACCCGAAAAACAAGTCGATTGGTTGATCTGAGCTTTCCCTGAGAAGTTACAGCAAAGCGCATCTCAGAATTGGCAAAAGAACTTAGTTTAGCCAGGAACTGCAAATTTGTATCCAGAGCTCAAATTCGAAAGAGAAACACATATTGGATTCTATCTGGAATGATAAACCCGAAAAACAAGTCGATTGGTTGATCTGAGCTTTCCCTGAGAAGTTACAGCCAAGCGCATCTCAGAATTGACAAAAGAACTCAGTTTAGCCAGGAACTGCAAATTTGGATGCATAGCTCAAATTCGAACGAGAAACACAAATTGGATGGTATCTGGGATGCAGAAGCCGAAAAACAAGTCGATTGGTTGATCTGAGCTTTCCCTGAGAAGCTACAGCCAAGCATGTATCAGATTTGAGGAAAGAATTCAATTTAGCCAGGAACTGCAAATTTGGACCGAGAGCTCAACATCGAAGGAGAAACACATATTGGATGCTATCTGGGATGCAGAAGCCGAAAAAAAAGTCGATTGGTTGGTCTGAGCTTTCCCTGAGAAGTTACAGCAAAGCGTATCTCAGAATTGACAAAAGAACTCAGTTTAGCCAGGAACTACAAATTTGGATTCAGACCTCAAATTCATACAAGAAACACATATTGGATTCTATCTGGGATGCAGAAGCCAAAAAAGAAGTCGATTGGTTGATCTGAGCTTTCCCTGAGAAGATACAGCCAAGCGTATCTCAGAATTGACAAAAGAACTCAGTTTATCCAGGAACTGCAAATTTGGATCCAGAGCTCAAATTCGAATGGGAAACACAAATTGGATTGTATCTGGGATGCAGAAGCCGAAAAACAAGTCGATTGGTTGATCTGAGCTTTCCCTGAGAAGTTACAGCCAAGCATATCTCAGAATTGGCAAAAGAATTAAATTTAGCCAGGTACTACAAATTTGGGTGCAGAGCTCAATTTCGAACGAGAAACACATATTGGATGCTATCTAGAATGCTAAACCCATAAAACAAGTCGATTGGTTGATCTGAGCTTTCCCTGAGAAGTTACAGCCAAGCGTATCTCAGAATTGGCAAAAGAACTCAATTTAGCCAGGAACTGCAAATTTGGATCCAGAGCTCAAATTCGAACGAGAAACACATATTCGATGCTATCTCGGATGCAGAAACCAATAAACAAGTCGATTGGTTGATCTGAGCTTTCCCTGAGAAGTTACAGCCAAGCGTATCTAAAGAATTGACAAAAGAACTCAGTTTAGCCAGGAACTGCAAATTTGGATGCAGAGCTCAAATTCGAACGAGAAACACAAATTGGATGGTATCTGGGATGCAGAAGCCGAAAAACAAGTCGATTGGTTGATCTGAGCTTTCCCTGAGAAGTTACAGCAAAGCGTATCTCAGAATTGGCAAAAGAACTCAGTTTAGCCAGGAACTGCAAATTTGGATCCAGAGCTCAAATTCGAACGAGAAACACAAATTGGATTGTATCTGGGATGCAGAAGCCGAAAAACAAGTCGATTGGTTGATCTGAGCTTTCCCTGAGAAGCTACAGCCAAGCATATCTCAGAATTGGCAAAAGAATTAAATTTAGCCAGGTACTACAAATTTGGGTGCAGAGCTCAATTTCGAACGAGAAACACATATTGGATGCTATCTAGAATGCTAAACCCATAAAACAAGTCGATTGGTTGATCTGAGCTTTCCCTGAGAAGTTACAGCCAAGCGTATCTCAGAATTGGCAAAAGAACTCAATTTAGCCAGGAACTGCAAATTTGGATCCAGAGCTCAAATTCGAACGAGAAACACATATTCGATGCTATCTGGGATGCAGAAACCAATAAACAAGTCGATTGGTTGATCTGAGCTTTCCCTGAGAAGTTACAGCCAAGCGTATCTAAAGAATTGACAAAAGAACTCAGTTTAGCCAGGAACTGCAAATTTGGATGCAGAGCTCAAATTCGAACGAGAAACACAAATTGGATGGTATCTGGGATGCAGAAGCCGAAAAACAAGTCGATTGGTTGATCTGAGCTTTCCCTGAGAAGTTACAGCAAAGCGTATCTCAGAATTGGCAAAAGAACTCAGTTTAGCCAGGAACTGCAAATTTGGATCCAGAGCTCAAATTCGAACGAGAAACACATATTCGATGCTATCTGGAATGCTAAACCCGAAAAACAAGTCGATTGGTTGATCTGAGCTTTCCCTGAGAAGTTACAGCCAAGCGTATCTCAGTATTGAGGAAAGAACTCAATTTAGCCAGGAACTGCAAATTTGGATCAAGAGCTCAAATTTGAACGAGAAACACAAATTGGATGCTATCTGGGATGTAGAAGCTGAAAAACAAGTCGATTGGTAGATCTGAGCTTTCCCTGAGAAGTTACAGCCAAGCGTATATCAGAATTGACAAAAGAACTCAGTTTAGCAAGGAACTGCAAATCCAGAGCTCAAATTCGAACGAGAAACACATATTGGATGGTATCTGGGATGCAGAAGCCAAAAAAGAAGTCGATTGGTTGATCTGAGCTTTCCCTGAGAAGTTACAGCCAAGCGTATATCAGAATTGACAAAAGAACTCAGTTTAGCCAGGAACTGCAAATTTGGATCCAGAGCTCAAATTCGAACGAGAAACACATATTGGATGGTTTCTGGGATGCAGAAGCCGAAAAACAAGTGGATTGGTTGATCTGAGCTTTCCCTGAGAAGTTACAGCCAAGCGTATATCAGAATTGACAAAAGAACTCAGTTTAGCCAGGAACTGCAAATTTGGATCGAGAGCTCAAATTTGAACGAGAAACACATATTGGATGGTATCTGGGATGCAGAAACCAATAAACAAGTCGATTGGTTGATATGAGCTTTCCCTGAGAAGTTACAGCCAAGCGAATCTCAGAATTGACAAAAGAACTCAGTTTAGCGAGGAACTGCAAATTTGGATGCAGAGCTCAAATTCGAATGAGAAACACAAATTGGATGCTATCTGGAATGCTAAACCCGAAAAACAAGTCGATTGGTTGATCTGAGCTTTCCCTGAGAAGTTACAGCAAAGCGTATCTCAGAATTGGCAAAAGAACTCAGTTTAGCCAGGAACTGCAAATTTGGATCCAGAGCTCAAATTCGAACGAGAAACACATATTCGATGCTATCTGGGATGCAGAAACCAATAAACAAGTCGATTGGTTGATCTGAGCTTTCCCTGAGAAGTTACAGCCAAGCGCATCTCAGAATTGACAAAAGAACTCAGTTAAGCCAGGAACTGCAAATTTGGATGCAGAGCTCAAATTCGAACGAGAAACACATATTGGATGCTATCTGGAATGCTAAACCCGAAAAACAAGTCGATTGGTTGATCTGAGCTTTCCCTGAGAAGTTACAGCAAAGCGTATCTCAGAATTGGCAAAAGAACTTAGTTTAGCCAGGAACTGCAAATTTGGACCGAGAGCTCGACATCGAACGAGAAACACATATTGGATGCTATCTGGAATGCTAAACCCGAAAAACAAGTCGATTGGTTGATCTGAGCTTTCCCTGAGAAGTTACAGCCAAGCGTATCTCAGAATTGGCAAAAGAAATAAATTTAGCCAGGTACTGCAAATTTGGATCCAGAGCTCAAATTCGAACGAGAAACACAAATTGGATTGTATCTGGGATGCAGAAGCTGAAAAACAAGTCGATTGGTTGATCTGAGCTTTCCCTGAGAAGTTACAGCCAAGCGTATCTCAGAATTGGCAAAAGAACTCAGTTTAGCCAGGAACTGCAAATTTGTATCCAGAGCTCAAATTCGAAAGAGAAACACATATTGGATGCTATCTGGAATGATAAACCCGAAAAACAAGTCGATTGGTTGATCTGAGCTTTCCCTGAGAAGTTACAGCCAAGCGCATCTCAGAATTGACAAAAGAACTCAGTTTAGCCATGAACTGCAAATTTGGATGCAGAGCTCAAATTCGAACGAGAAACACAAATTGGATGGTATCTGGGATGCAGAAGCCGAAAAACAAGTCGATTGGTTGATCTGAGCTTTCCCTGAGAAGCTACAGCCAAGCATGTATCAGATTTGAGGAAAGAACTCAATTTAGCCAGGAACTGCAAATTTGGATCAAGAGCTCAAATTCGAACGAAAAAAACAAATTGGATGCTATCTGGGATGTAGAAGCTGAAAAACAAGTCGATTGGTAGATCTGAGCTTTCCCTGAGAAGTTACAGCCAAGCGTATATCAGAATTGACAAAAGAACTCAGTTTAGCAAGGAACTGCAGATCCAGACCTCAAATTCATACAAGAAACACATATTGGATTCTATCTGGGATGCAGAAGCCAAAAAAGAAGTCGATTGGTTGATCTGAGCTTTCCCTGAGAAGTTACAGCCAAGCGTATATCAGAATTGACAAAAGAACTCAGTTTAGCCAGGAACTGCAAATTTGGATCCAGAGCTCAAATTCGAACGAGAAACACATATTGGATGGTTTCTGGGATGCAGAAGCCGAAAAACAAGTGGATTGGTTGATCTGAGCTTTCCCTGAGAAGTTACAGCCAAGCGTATATCAGAATTGACAAAAGAACTCAGTTTAGCCAGGAACTGCAAATTTGGATCGAGAGCTCAAATTTGAACGAGAAACACAAATTGGATAGTATCTGGGATGTGGAAGCTGAAAAACAAGTCGATTGGTTGATCTGAGCTTTCCCTGAGAAGTTACAGCCAAGTGTATATCAGAATTGAGGAAAGAATTTAGCCAGGAACTGCAAATTTGGATCCAGAGCACAAATTCGAACGAGAAACACATATTGGATGGTATCTGGAATGCTAAAGCCGAAAAACAAGTCGATTGGTTGATCTGAGCTTTCCCTGAGAAGTTACAGCCAAGCGTATATCAGAATTGACAAAAGAACTCAATTTAGCCAGGAACTGCAAATTTGGATCCAGAGCTCAAATTCGAACGAGAAACACATATTGGATGGTTTCTGGCATGCAGAAGCCGAAAAACAAGTCGATTGGTTGATCTGAGCTTTCCCTGAGATGTTACAGCCAAGCGTATATCAGAATTGACAAAAGAACTCAGTTTAGCAAGGAACTGCAAATCCAGAGCTCAAATTCGAACGAGAAACACATATTGGATGGTATCTGGGATGCAGAAGCCGAAAAACAAGTCGATTGGTTGATCTGAGCTTTCCCTGAGAAGTTACAGCCAAGCGTATATCAGAATTGACAAAAGAACTCAGTTTAGCCAGGAACTGCAAATTTGGATCCAGAGCTCAAATTCGAACGAGAAACACATATTGGATGCTATCTGGAATGCTAAACCCGAAAAACAAGTCGATTGGTTGATCTGAGCTTTCCCTGAGAAGTTACAGCCAAGCGTATCTCAGTATTGAGGAAAGAACTCAATTTAGCCAGGAACTGCAAATTTGGATCAAGAGCTCAAATTTGAACGAGAAACACAAATTGGATGCTATCTGGAATGCTAAACCCGAAAAACAAGTCGATTGGTTGATCTGAGCTTTCCCTGAGAAGTTACAGCCAAGTGTATATCAGAATTGAGGAAAGAACTCAGTTTAGCCAGGAACTGCAAATTTGGATCCAGAGCTCAAATTCGAACGAGAAACACATATTGGATGGTATCTGGGATGCAGAAGCCGAAAAACAAGTCGATTGGTGGATCTGAGCTTTCCCTGAGAAGTTACAGCCAAGCGTATATCAGAATTGACAAAAGAACTCAGTTTAGCCAGGAACTGCAAATTTGGATCCAGAGCTCAAATTCGAACGAGAAACACATATTGGATGGTATCTGGAATGCTAAACCCGAAAAACAAGTCGATTGGTTGATCGGAGCTTTCCCAGAGAAGTTAAAGCCAAGGGTATATCAGAATTGACAAAAGAACTCAATTTAGCCAGGAACTGCAAATTTGGATCCAGAGCTCCAATTCGAACGAGAAACACATATTGGATGGTTTCTGGGATGCAGAAGCCGAAAAACAAGTCGATTGGTTGATCTGAGTTTTCCCTGAGATGTTACAGCCAAGCGTATATCAGAATTGACAAAAGAACTCAGTTTAGCAAGGAACTGCAAATTTGGATGCAGAGCTCAAATTCGAACGAGAAACACATATTGGATGGTATCTGGGATGCAGAAGCCGAAAAACAAGTCGATTGGTTGATCTGAGCTTTCCTTGAGAAGTTACAGCCAAGCGTATATCAGAATTGACAAAAGAACTCAGTTTAGCCAGGAACTGCAAATTTGGATCCAGAGCTCAAATTCGAACGAGAAACACATATTGGATGGTTTCTGGGATGCAGAAGCCGAAAAACAAGTCGATTGGTTGATCTGAGCTTTCCCTGAGATGTTACAGCCAAGCGTATATCAGAATTGACAAAAGAACTCAGTTTAGCAAGGAACTGCAAATTTGGATCCAGAGCTCAAATTCGAACGAGAAACACATATTGGATGCTATCTGGAATGCTAAACCCGAAAAACAAGTCGATTGGTTGATCTGAGCTTTCCCTGAGAAGTTACAGCCAAGCGTATCTCAGTATTGAGGAAAGAACTCAATTTAGCCAGGAACTGCAAATTTGGATCGAGAGCTCAAATTTGAACGAGAAACACAAATTGGATGGTATCTGGGATGTAGAAGCTGAAAAACAAGTCGATTGGTTGATCTGAGCTTTCCCTGAGAAGTTACAGCCAAGTGTATATCAGAATTGAGGAAAGAACTCAGTTTAGCCAGGAACTGCAAATTTGGATGCAGAGCTCAAATTCGAACGAGAAACACAAATTGGATGGTATCTGGGATGCAGAAGCCGAAAAACAAGTCGATTGGTTGATCTGAGCTTTCCCTGAGAAGCTACAGCCAAGCATGTATCAGATTTGAGGAAAGAATTCAATTTAGCCAGGAACTGCAAATTTGGATGAAGAGCTCAAATTCGAACGAGAAACACATATTGGATGCTATCTGGAATGCTAAACCCGAAAAAAAAGTCAATTGGTTGGTCTGAGCTTTCCCTGAGAAGTTACAGCAAAGTGTATCTCAGAATTGGCAAAAGAACTCAGTTTAGCCAGGAACTGCAAATTTGGACCGAGAGCTCAACATCGAACGAGAAACACATATTGGATGCTATCTGGGATGCAGAAGCCGAAAAAAAAGTCTATTGGTTGGTCTGAGCTTTCCCTGAGAAGTTACAGCAAAGCGTATCTCAGAATTGACAAAAGAACTCAGTTTAGCCAGGAACTACAAATTTGGATCCAGACCTCAAATTCATACAAGAAACACATATTGGATTCTATCTGGGATGCAGAAGCCAAAAAAGTAGTCGATTGGTTGATCTGAGCTTTCCCTGAGAAGTTACAGCCAAGCGTATCTCAGAATTGACAAAAGAACTCAGTTTATCCAGGTACTGCAAATTTGGATCCAGAGCTCAGATTCGAATGGGAAACACAAATTGGATTGTATCTGGGATGCAGAAGCCGAAAAACAAGTCGATTGGTTGATCTGAGCTTTCCCTGAGAAGTTACAGCCAAGCGTATCTCAGAATTGGCAAAAGAACTCAATTTAGCCAGGAACTGCAAATTTGGATCCAGAGCTCAAATTCGAACGAGAAACACATATTCGATGCTATCTGGAATGCTAAACACGAAAAACAAGTCGATTGGTTGATCTGAGCTTTCCCTGAGAAGTTACAGCCAAGCGTATCTCAGAATTGGCAAAAGAACTCAGTTTAGCCAGGAACTGCAAATTTGGACCGAGAGCTCAACATCGAACGAGAAACACATATTGGATGCTATCTGGGATGCAGAAACCAAAAAACAAGTCGATTGGTTGATCTGAGCTTTCCCTGAGAAGCTACAGCCAAGCATGTATCAGATTTGAGGAAAGAACTCAATTTAGCCAGGAACTGCAAATTTGGATCAAGAGCTCAAATTCGAACGAGAAACACAAATTGGATGCTATCTGGGATGTAGAAGCTGAAAAACAAGTCGATTGGTAGATCTGAGCTTTCCCTGAGAAGTTACAGCCAAGCGTATATCAGAATTGACAAAAGAACTCAGTTTAGCAAGGAACTGCAGATCCAGACCTCAAATTCATACAAGAAACACATATTGGATTCTATCTGGGATGCAGAAGCCAAAAAAGAAGTCGATTGGTTGATCTGAGCTTTCCCTGAGAAGTTACAGCCAAGCGTATATCAGAATTGACAAAAGAACTCAGTTTAGCCAGGAACTGCAAATTTGGATCCAGAGCTCAAATTCGAACGAGAAACACATATTGGATGGTTTCTGGGATGCAGAAGCCGAAAAACAAGTGGATTGGTTGATCTGAGCTTTCCCTGAGAAGTTACAGCCAAGCGTATCTCAGAATTGGCAAAAGAACTCAGTTTAGCCAGGAACTGCAAATTTGGACCGAGAGCTCAACATCGAACGAGAAACACATATTGGATGCTATCTGGGATGCAGAAACCAAAAAACAAGTCGATTGGTTGATCTGAGCTTTCCCTGAGAAGTTACAGCCAAGCGCATCTCAGAATTGACAAAAGAACTCAGTTTAGCCAGGAACTGCAAATTTGGATGCAGAGCTCAAATTCGAACGAGAAACACAAATTGGATGGTATCTGGGATGCAGAAGCCGAAAAACAAGTCGATTGGTTGATCTGAGCTTTCCCTGAGAAGCTACAGCCAAGCATGTATCAGATTTGAGGAAAGAATTCAATTTAGCCAGGAACTGCATATTTGGATGAAGAGCTCAAATTCGAATGAGAAACACATATTGGATGCTATCTGGAATGCTAAACCCGAAAAACAAGTCGATTGGTTGATCTGACCTTTCCCTAAGAAGTTGCAGCCAACCGCATCTCAGAATTGACAAAAGAACTCAGTTTAGCCATGAACTGCAAATTTGGATGCAGAGCTCAAATTCGAACGAGAAACACAAATTGGATGGTATCTGGGATGCAGAAGCCGAAAAACAAGTCGATTGGTTGATCTGAGCTTTCCCTGAGAAGCTACAGCCAAGCATGTATCAGATTTGAGGAAAGAACTCAATTTAGCCAGGAACTGCAAATTTGGATCAAGAGCTCAAATTCGAACGAGAAACACAAATTGGATGCTATCTGGGATGTAGAAGCTGAAAAACAAGTCGATTGGTAGATCTGAGCTTTCCCTGAGAAGTTACAGCCAAGCGTATATCAGAATTGACAAAAGAACTCAGTTTAGCAAGGAACTGCAGATCCAGACCTCAAATTCATACAAGAAACACATATTGGATTCTATCTGGGATGCAGAAGCCAAAAAAGAAGTCGATTGGTTGATCTGAGCTTTCCCTGAGAAGTTACAGCCAAGCGTATATCAGAATTGACAAAAGAACTCAGTTTAGCCAGGAACTGCAAATTTGGATCCAGAGCTCAAATTCGAACGAGAAACACATATTGGATGGTTTCTGGGATGCAGAAGCCGAAAAACAAGTGGATTGGTTGATCTGAGCTTTCCCTGAGAAGTTACAGCCAAGCGTATATCAGAATTGACAAAAGAACTCAGTTTAGCCAGGAACTGCAAATTTGGATCGAGAGCTCAAATTTGAACGAGAAACACAAATTGGATAGTATCTGGGATGTGGAAGCTGAAAAACAAGTCGATTGGTTGATCTGAGCTTTCCCTGAGAAGTTACAGCCAAGTGTATATCAGAATTGAGGAAAGAATTTAGCCAGGAACTGCAAATTTGGATCCAGAGCACAAATTCGAACGAGAAACACATATTGGATGGTATCTGGAATGCTAAAGCCGAAAAACAAGTCGATTGGTTGATCTGAGCTTTCCCTGAGAAGTTACAGCCAAGCGTATATCAGAATTGACAAAAGAACTCAATTTAGCCAGGAACTGCAAATTTGGATCCAGAGCTCAAATTCGAACGAGAAACACATATTGGATGGTTTCTGGCATGCAGAAGCCGAAAAACAAGTCGATTGGTTGATCTGAGCTTTCCCTGAGATGTTACAGCCAAGCGTATATCAGAATTGACAAAAGAACTCAGTTTAGCAAGGAACTGCAAATCCAGAGCTCAAATTCGAACGAGAAACACATATTGGATGGTATCTGGGATGCAGAAGCCGAAAAACAAGTCGATTGGTTGATCTGAGCTTTCCCTGAGAAGTTACAGCCAAGCGTATCTCAGAATTGACAAAAGAACTCAGTTTAGCCAGGAACTGCAAATTTGGATCAAGAGCTCAAATTTGAACGAGAAACACAAATTGGATGCTATCTGGAATGCTAAACCCGAAAAACAAGTCGATTGGTTGATCTGAGCTTTCCCTGAGAAGTTACAGCCAAGTGTATATCAGAATTGAGGAAAGAACTCAGTTTAGCCAGGAACTGCAAATTTGGATCCAGAGCTCAAATTCGAACGAGAAACACATATTGGATGGTATCTGGGATGCAGAAGCCGAAAAACAAGTCGATTGGTGGATCTGAGCTTTCCCTGAGAAGTTACAGCCAAGCGTATATCAGAATTGACAAAAGAACTCAGTTTAGCCAGGAACTGCAAATTTGGATCCAGAGCTCAAATTCGAACGAGAAACACATATTGGATGGTATCTGGAATGCTAAACCCGAAAAACAAGTCGATTGGTTGATCGGAGCTTTCCCAGAGAAGTTAAAGCCAAGGGTATATCAGAATTGACAAAAGAACTCAATTTAGCCAGGAACTGCAAATTTGGATCCAGAGCTCCAATTCGAACGAGAAACACATATTGGATGGTTTCTGGGATGCAGAAGCCGAAAAACAAGTCGATTGGTTGATCTGAGCTTTCCCTGAGATGTTACAGCCAAGCGTATATCAGAATTGACAAAAGAACTCAGTTTAGCAAGGAACTGCAAATTTGGATGCAGAGCTCAAATTCGAACGAGAAACACATATTGGATGGTATCTGGGATGCAGAAGCCGAAAAACAAGTCGATTGGTTGATCTGAGCTTTCCCTGAGAAGTTACAGCCAAGCGTATATCAGAATTGACAAAAGAACTCAGTTTAGCCAGGAACTGCAAATTTGGATCCAGAGCTCAAATTCGAACGAGAAACACATATTGGATGGTTTCTGGGATGCAGAAGCCGAAAAACAAGTCGATTGGTTGATCTGAGCTTTCCCTGAGATGTTACAGCCAAGCGTATATCAGAATTGACAAAAGAACTCAGTTTAGCAAGGAACTGCAAATTTGGATCCAGAGCTCAAATTCGAACGAGAAACACATATTGGATGCTATCTGGAATGCTAAACCCGAAAAACAAGTCGATTGGTTGATCTGAGCTTTCCCTGAGAAGTTACAGCCAAGCGTATCTCAGTATTGAGGAAAGAACTCAATTTAGCCAGGAACTGCAAATTTGGATCGAGAGCTCAAATTTGAACGAGAAACACAAATTGGATGGTATCTGGGATGTAGAAGCTGAAAAACAAGTCGATTGGTTGATCTGAGCTTTCCCTGAGAAGTTACAGCCAAGTGTATATCAGAATTGAGGAAAGAACTCAGTTTAGCCAGGAACTGCAAATTTGGATGCAGAGCTCAAATTCGAACGAGAAACACAAATTGGATGGTATCTGGGATGCAGAAGCCGAAAAACAAGTCGATTGGTTGATCTGAGCTTTCCCTGAGAAGCTACAGCCAAGCATGTATCAGATTTGAGGAAAGAATTCAATTTAGCCAGGAACTGCAAATTTGGATGAAGAGCTCAAATTCGAACGAGAAACACATATTGGATGCTATCTGGAATGCTAAACCCGAAAAAAAAGTCAATTGGTTGGTCTGAGCTTTCCCTGAGAAGTTACAGCAAAGTGTATCTCAGAATTGGCAAAAGAACTCAGTTTAGCCAGGAACTGCAAATTTGGACCGAGAGCTCAACATCGAACGAGAAACACATATTGGATGCTATCTGGGATGCAGAAGCCAAAAAAAAAGTCTATTGGTTGGTCTGAGCTTTCCCTGAGAAGTTACAGCAAAGCGTATCTCAGAATTGACAAAAGAACTCAGTTTAGCCAGGAACTACAAATTTGGATCCAGACCTCAAATTCATACAAGAAACACATATTGGATTCTATCTGGGATGCAGAAGCCAAAAAAGTAGTCGATTGGTTGATCTGAGCTTTCCCTGAGAAGTTACAGCCAAGCGTATCTCAGAATTGACAAAAGAACTCAGTTTATCCAGGTACTGCAAATTTGGATCCAGAGCTCAGATTCGAATGGGAAACACAAATTGGATTGTATCTGGGATGCAGAAGCCGAAAAACAAGTCGATTGGTTGATCTGAGCTTTCCCTGAGAAGTTACAGCCAAGCGTATCTCAGAATTGGCAAAAGAATTAAATTTAGCCAGGTACTACAAATTTGGGTGCAGAGCTCAATTTCGAACGAGAAACACATATTGGATGCTATCTAGAATGCTAAACCCGAAAAACAAGTCGATTGGTTGATCTGAGCTTTCCCTGAGAAGTTACAGCCAAGCGTATCTCAGAATTGGCAAAAGAACTCAATTTAGCCAGGAACTGCAAATTTGGATCCAGAGCTCAAATTCGAACGAGAAACACATATTCGATGCTATCTGGAATGCTAAACACGAAAAACAAGTCGATTGGTTGATCTGAGCTTTCCCTGAGAAGTTACAGCCAAGCGTATCTCAGAATTGGCAAAAGAACTCAGTTTAGCCAGGAACTGCAAATTTGGACCGAGAGCTCAACATCGAACGAGAAACACATATTGGATGCTATCTGGGATGCAGAAACCAAAAAACAAGTCGATTGGTTGATCTGAGCTTTCCCTGAGAAGTTACAGCCAAGCGCATCTCAGAATTGACAAAAGAACTCAGTTTAGCCAGGAACTGCAAATTTGGATGCAGAGCTCAAATTCGAACGAGAAACACAAATTGGATGGTATCTGGGATGCAGAAGCCGAAAAACAAGTCGATTGGTTGATCTGAGCTTTCCCTGAGAAGCTACAGCCAAGCATGTATCAGATTTGAGGAAAGAATTCAATTTAGCCAGGAACTGCATATTTGGATGAAGAGCTCAAATTCGAATGAGAAACACATATTGGATGCTATCTGGAATGCTAAACCCGAAAAACAAGTCGATTGGTTGATCTGACCTTTCCCTAAGAAGTTGCAGCCAACCGCATCTCAGAATTGACAAAAGAACTCAGTTTAGCCAGGAACTGCAAATTTGGATGCAGAGCTCAAATTCGAACGAGAAACACAAATTGGATGGTATCTGGGATGCAGAAGCCGAAAAACAAGTCGATTGGTTCATCTGAGCTTTCCCTGAGAAGTTACAGCAAAGCGTATCTCAGAATTGGCAAAAGAACTCAGTTTAGCCAGGAACTGCACATTTGGATCCAGAGCTCAAATTCGAACGAGAAACACAAATTGGATGGTATCTGGGATGCAGAAGCCGAAAAACAAGTCGATTGGTTGATCTGAGCTTTCCCTGAGAAGTTACAGCCAAGCGTATCTCAGAATTGGCAAAAGAACTCAGTTTAGCCAGGAACTGCACATTTGGATCCAGAGCTCAAATTCGAACGAGAAACACATATTCGATGCTATCTGAGATGCAGAAACCAATAAACAAGTCGATTAGTAGATCTGAGCTTTCCCTGAGAAGTTACAGCCAAGCGCATCTCAGAATTGGCAAAAGAACTTAGTTTAGCCAGGAACTGCAAATTTGGACCGAGAGCTCGACATCGAACGAGAAACACATATTGGATGCTATCTGGAATGCTAAACCCGAAAAACAAGTCGATTGGTTGATCTGAGCTTTCCCTGAGAAGTTACAGCAAAGCGTATCTCAGAATTGGCAAAAGAACTTAGTTTAGCCAGGAACTGCAAATTTGTATCCAGAGCTCAAATTCGAAAGAGAAACACATATTGGATTCTATCTGGAATGATAAACCCGAAAAACAAGTCGATTGGTTCATCTGAGCTTTCCCTGAGAAGTTACAGCAAAGCGTATCTCAGAATTGGCAAAAGAACTCAGTTTAGCCAGGAACTGCACATTTGGATCCAGAGCTCAAATTCGAACGAGAAACACAAATTGGATGGTATCTGGGATGCAGAAGCCGAAAAACAAGTCGATTGGTTGATCTGAGCTTTCCCTGAGAAGTTACAGCCAAGCGCATCTCAGAATTGACAAAAGAACTCAGTTAAGCCAGGAACTGCAAATTTGGATGCAGAGCTCAAATTCGAACGAGAAACACATATTGGATGCTATCTGGGATGCAGAAACCAAAAAACAAGTCGATTAGTAGATCTGAGCTTTCCCTGAGAAGTTACAGCCAAGCGCATCTCAGAATTGGCAAAAGAACTTAGTTTAGCCAGGAACTGCAAATTTGGACCGAGAGCTCGACATCGAACGAGAAACACATATTGGATGCTATCTGGAATGCTAAACCCGAAAAACAAGTCGATTGGTTGATCTGAGCTTTCCCTGAGAAGTTACAGCCAAGCGTATCTCAGAATTGGCAAAAGAACTCAATTTAGCCAGGAACTGCAAATTTGGATCCAGAGCTCAAATTCGAACGAGAAACACATATTCGATGCTATCTGGAATGCTAAACACGAAAAACAAGTCGATTGGTTGATCTGAGCTTTCCCTGAGAAGTTACAGCCAAGCGTATCTCAGAATTGGCAAAAGAACTCAGTTTAGCCAGGAACTGCAAATTTGGACCGAGAGCTCAACATCGAACGAGAAACACATATTGGATGCTATCTGGGATGCAGAAACCAAAAAACAAGTCGATTGGTTGATCTGAGCTTTCCCTGAGAAGTTACAGCCAAGCGCATCTCAGAATTGACAAAAGAACTCAGTTTAGCCAGGAACTGCAAATTTGGATGCAGAGCTCAAATTCGAACGAGAAACACAAATTGGATGGTATCTGGGATGCAGAAGCCGAAAAACAAGTCGATTGGTTGATCTGAGCTTTCCCTGAGAAGCTACAGCCAAGCATGTATCAGATTTGAGGAAAGAATTCAATTTAGCCAGGAACTGCATATTTGGATGAAGAGCTCAAATTCGAATGAGAAACACATATTGGATGCTATCTGGAATGCTAAACCCGAAAAACAAGTCGATTGGTTGATCTGACCTTTCCCTAAGAAGTTGCAGCCAACCGCATCTCAGAATTGACAAAAGAACTCAGTTTAGCCAGGAACTGCAAATTTGGATGCAGAGCTCAAATTCGAACGAGAAACACAAATTGGATGGTATCTGGGATGCAGAAGCCGAAAAACAAGTCGATTGGTTCATCTGAGCTTTCCCTGAGAAGTTACAGCAAAGCGTATCTCAGAATTGGCAAAAGAACTCAGTTTAGCCAGGAACTGCACATTTGGATCCAGAGCTCAAATTCGAACGAGAAACACAAATTGGATGGTATCTGGGATGCAGAAGCCGAAAAACAAGTCGATTGGTTGATCTGAGCTTTCCCTGAGAAGTTACAGCCAAGCGTATATCAGAATTGGCAAAAGAACTCAGTTTAGCAAGGAACTGCAAATTTGGATCCAGAGCTCAAATTCGAACGAGAAACACATATTGGATGCTATCTGGAATGCTAAACCCGAAAAACAAGTCGATTGGTTGATCTGAGCTTTCCCTGAGAAGTTACAGCCAAGCGTATCTCAGTATTGAGGAAAGAACTCAATTTAGCCAGGAACTGCAAATTTGGATCGAGAGCTCAAATTTGAACGAGAAACACAAATTGGATGGTATCTGGGATGTAGAAGCTGAAAAACAAGTCGATTGGTTGATCTGAGCTTTCCCTGAGAAGTTACAGCCAAGTGTATATCAGAATTGAGGAAAGAACTCAGTTTAGCCAGGAACTGCAAATTTGGATGCAGAGCTCAAATTCGAACGAGAAACACAAATTGGATGGTATCTGGGATGCAGAAGCCGAAAAACAAGTCGATTGGTTGATCTGAGCTTTCCCTGAGAAGCTACAGCCAAGCATGTATCAGATTTGAGGAAAGAATTCAATTTAGCCAGGAACTGCAAATTTGGATGAAGAGCTCAAATTCGAACGAGAAACACATATTGGATGCTATCTGGAATGCTAAACCCGAAAAAAAAGTCAATTGGTTGGTCTGAGCTTTCCCTGAGAAGTTACAGCAAAGTGTATCTCAGAATTGGCAAAAGAACTCAGTTTAGCCAGGAACTGCAAATTTGGACCGAGAGCTCAACATCGAACGAGAAACACATATTGGATGCTATCTGGGATGCAGAAGCCGAAAAAAAAGTCTATTGGTTGGTCTGAGCTTTCCCTGAGAAGTTACAGCAAAGCGTATCTCAGAATTGACAAAAGAACTCAGTTTAGCCAGGAACTACAAATTTGGATCCAGACCTCAAATTCATACAAGAAACACATATTGGATTCTATCTGGGATGCAGAAGCCAAAAAACAAGTCGATTGGTTGATCTGAGCTTTCCCTGAGAAGTTACAGCCAAGCGTATCTCAGAATTGGCAAAAGAATTAAATTTAGCCAGGTACTACAAATTTGGGTGCAGAGCTCAATTTCGAACGAGAAACACATATTGGATGCTATCTAGAATGCTAAACCCGAAAAACAAGTCGATTGGTTGATCTGAGCTTTCCCTGAGAAGTTACAGCCAAGCGTATCTCAGAATTGGCAAAAGAACTCAATTTAGCCAGGAACTGCAAATTTGGATCCAGAGCTCAAATTCGAACGAGAAACACATATTCGATGCTATCTGGAATGCTAAACACGAAAAACAAGTCGATTGGTTGATCTGAGCTTTCCCTGAGAAGTTACAGCCAAGCGTATCTCAGAATTGGCAAAAGAACTCAGTTTAGCCAGGAACTGCAAATTTGGACCGAGAGCTCAACATCGAACGAGAAACACATATTGGATGCTATCTGGGATGCAGAAACCAAAAAACAAGTCGATTGGTTGATCTGAGCTTTCCCTGAGAAGTTACAGCCAAGCGCATCTCAGAATTGACAAAAGAACTCAGTTTAGCCAGGAACTGCAAATTTGGATGCAGAGCTCAAATTCGAACGAGAAACACAAATTGGATGGTATCTGGGATGCAGAAGCCGAAAAACAAGTCGATTGGTTGATCTGAGCTTTCCCTGAGAAGCTACAGCCAAGCATGTATCAGATTTGAGGAAAGAATTCAATTTAGCCAGGAACTGCATATTTGGATGAAGAGCTCAAATTCGAATGAGAAACACATATTGGATGCTATCTGGAATGCTAAACCCGAAAAACAAGTCGATTGGTTGATCTGACCTTTCCCTAAGAAGTTGCAGCCAACCGCATCTCAGAATTGACAAAAGAACTCAGTTTAGCCATGAACTGCAAATTTGGATGCAGAGCTCAAATTCGAACGAGAAACACAAATTGGATGGTATCTGGGATGCAGAAGCCGAAAAACAAGTCGATTGGTTGATCTGAGCTTTCCCTGAGAAGCTACAGCCAAGCATGTATCAGATTTGAGGAAAGAACTCAATTTAGCCAGGAACTGCAAATTTGGATCAAGAGCTCAAATTCAAACGAGAAACACAAATTGGATGCTATCTGGGATGTAGAAGCTGAAAAACAAGTCGATTGGTAGATCTGAGCTTTCCCTGAGAAGTTACAGCCAAGCGTATATCAGAATTGACAAAAGAACTCAGTTTAGCAAGGAACTGCAGATCCAGACCTCAAATTCATACAAGAAACACATATTGGATTCTATCTGGGATGCAGAAGCCAAAAAAGAAGTCGATTGGTTGATCTGAGCTTTCCCTGAGAAGTTACAGCCAAGCGTATATCAGAATTGACAAAAGAACTCAGTTTAGCCAGGAACTGCAAATTTGGATCCAGAGCTCAAATTCGAACGAGAAACACATATTGGATGGTTTCTGGGATGCAGAAGCCGAAAAACAAGTGGATTGGTTGATCTGAGCTTTCCCTGAGAAGTTACAGCCAAGCGTATATCAGAATTGACAAAAGAACTCAGTTTAGCCAGGAACTGCAAATTTGGATCGAGAGCTCAAATTTGAACGAGAAACACAAATTGGATAGTATCTGGGATGTGGAAGCTGAAAAACAAGTCGATTGGTTGATCTGAGCTTTCCCTGAGAAGTTACAGCCAAGTGTATATCAGAATTGAGGAAAGAATTTAGCCAGGAACTGCAAATTTGGATCCAGAGCACAAATTCGAACGAGAAACACATATTGGATGGTATCTGGAATGCTAAAGCCGAAAAACAAGTCGATTGGTTGATCTGAGCTTTCCCTGAGAAGTTACAGCCAAGCGTATATCAGAATTGACAAAAGAACTCAATTTAGCCAGGAACTGCAAATTTGGATCCAGAGCTCAAATTCGAACGAGAAACACATATTGGATGGTTTCTGGCATGCAGAAGCCGAAAAACAAGTCGATTGGTTGATCTGAGCTTTCCCTGAGATGTTACAGCCAAGCGTATATCAGAATTGACAAAAGAACTCAGTTTAGCAAGGAACTGCAAATCCAGAGCTCAAATTCGAACGAGAAACACATATTGGATGGTATCTGGGATGCAGAAGCCGAAAAACAAGTCGATTGGTTGATCTGAGCTTTCCCTGAGAAGTTACAGCCAAGCGTATATCAGAATTGACAAAAGAACTCAGTTTAGCCAGGAACTGCAAATTTGGATCAAGAGCTCAAATTTGAACGAGAAACACAAATTGGATGCTATCTGGAATGCTAAACCCGAAAAACAAGTCGATTGGTTGATCTGAGCTTTCCCTGAGAAGTTACAGCCAAGTGTATATCAGAATTGAGGAAAGAACTCAGTTTAGCCAGGAACTGCAAATTTGGATCCAGAGCTCAAATTCGAACGAGAAACACATATTGGATGGTATCTGGGATGCAGAAGCCGAAAAACAAGTCGATTGGTGGATCTGAGCTTTCCCTGAGAAGTTACAGCCAAGCGTATATCAGAATTGACAAAAGAACTCAGTTTAGCCAGGAACTGCAAATTTGGATCCAGAGCTCAAATTCGAACGAGAAACACATATTGGATGGTATCTGGAATGCTAAACCCGAAAAACAAGTCGATTGGTTGATCGGAGCTTTCCCAGAGAAGTTAAAGCCAAGGGTATATCAGAATTGACAAAAGAACTCAATTTAGCCAGGAACTGCAAATTTGGATCCAGAGCTCCAATTCGAACGAGAAACACATATTGGATGGTTTCTGGGATGCAGAAGCCGAAAAACAAGTCGATTGGTTGATCTGAGCTTTCCCTGAGATGTTACAGCCAAGCGTATATCAGAATTGACAAAAGAACTCAGTTTAGCAAGGAACTGCAAATTTGGATGCAGAGCTCAAATTCGAACGAGAAACACATATTGGATGGTATCTGGGATGCAGAAGCCGAAAAACAAGTCGATTGGTTGATCTGAGCTTTCCCTGAGAAGTTACAGCCAAGCGTATATCAGAATTGACAAAAGAACTCAGTTTAGCCAGGAACTGCAAATTTGGATCCAGAGCTCAAATTCGAACGAGAAACACATATTGGATGGTTTCTGGGATGCAGAAGCCGAAAAACAAGTCGATTGGTTGATCTGAGCTTTCCCTGAGATGTTACAGCCAAGCGTATATCAGAATTGACAAAAGAACTCAGTTTAGCAAGGAACTGCAAATTTGGATCCAGAGCTCAAATTCGAACGAGAAACACATATTGGATGCTATCTGGAATGCTAAACCCGAAAAACAAGTCGATTGGTTGATCTGAGCTTTCCCTGAGAAGTTACAGCCAAGCGTATCTCAGTATTGAGGAAAGAACTCAATTTAGCCAGGAACTGCAAATTTGGATCGAGAGCTCAAATTTGAACGAGAAACACAAATTGGATGGTATCTGGGATGTAGAAGCTGAAAAACAAGTCGATTGGTTGATCTGAGCTTTCCCTGAGAAGTTACAGCCAAGTGTATATCAGAATTGAGGAAAGAACTCAGTTTAGCCAGGAACTGCAAATTTGGATGCAGAGCTCAAATTCGAACGAGAAACACAAATTGGATGGTATCTGGGATGCAGAAGCCGAAAAACAAGTCGATTGGTTGATCTGAGCTTTCCCTGAGAAGCTACAGCCAAGCATGTATCAGATTTGAGGAAAGAATTCAATTTAGCCAGGAACTGCAAATTTGGATGAAGAGCTCAAATTCGAACGAGAAACACATATTGGATGCTATCTGGAATGCTAAACCCGAAAAAAAAGTCAATTGGTTGGTCTGAGCTTTCCCTGAGAAGTTACAGCAAAGTGTATCTCAGAATTGGCAAAAGAACTCAGTTTAGCCAGGAACTGCAAATTTGGACCGAGAGCTCAACATCGAACGAGAAACACATATTGGATGCTATCTGGGATGCAGAAGCCAAAAAAAAAGTCTATTGGTTGGTCTGAGCTTTCCCTGAGAAGTTACAGCAAAGCGTATCTCAGAATTGACAAAAGAACTCAGTTTAGCCAGGAACTACAAATTTGGATCCAGACCTCAAATTCATACAAGAAACACATATTGGATTCTATCTGGGATGCAGAAGCCAAAAAAGTAGTCGATTGGTTGATCTGAGCTTTCCCTGAGAAGTTACAGCCAAGCGTATCTCAGAATTGACAAAAGAACTCAGTTTATCCAGGTACTGCAAATTTGGATCCAGAGCTCAGATTCGAATGGGAAACACAAATTGGATTGTATCTGGGATGCAGAAGCCGAAAAACAAGTCGATTGGTTGATCTGAGCTTTCCCTGAGAAGTTACAGCCAAGCGTATCTCAGAATTGGCAAAAGAATTAAATTTAGCCAGGTACTACAAATTTGGGTGCAGAGCTCAATTTCGAACGAGAAACACATATTGGATGCTATCTAGAATGCTAAACCCGAAAAACAAGTCGATTGGTTGATCTGAGCTTTCCCTGAGAAGTTACAGCCAAGCGTATCTCAGAATTGGCAAAAGAACTCAATTTAGCCAGGAACTGCAAATTTGGATCCAGAGCTCAAATTCGAACGAGAAACACATATTCGATGCTATCTGGAATGCTAAACACGAAAAACAAGTCGATTGGTTGATCTGAGCTTTCCCTGAGAAGTTACAGCCAAGCGTATCTCAGAATTGGCAAAAGAACTCAGTTTAGCCAGGAACTGCAAATTTGGACCGAGAGCTCAACATCGAACGAGAAACACATATTGGATGCTATCTGGGATGCAGAAACCAAAAAACAAGTCGATTGGTTGATCTGAGCTTTCCCTGAGAAGTTACAGCCAAGCGCATCTCAGAATTGACAAAAGAACTCAGTTTAGCCAGGAACTGCAAATTTGGATGCAGAGCTCAAATTCGAACGAGAAACACAAATTGGATGGTATCTGGGATGCAGAAGCCGAAAAACAAGTCGATTGGTTGATCTGAGCTTTCCCTGAGAAGTTAAAGCCAAGGGTATATCAGAATTGACAAAAGAACTCAATTTAGCCAGGAACTGCAAATTTGGATCCAGAGCTCCAATTCGAACGAGAAACACATATTGGATGGTTTCTGGGATGCAGAAGCCGAAAAACAAGTCGATTGGTTGATCTGAGCTTTCCCTGAGATGTTACAGCCAAGCGTATATCAGAATTGACAAAAGAACTCAGTTTAGCAAGGAACTGCAAATTTGGATGCAGAGCTCAAATTCGAACGAGAAACACATATTGGATGGTATCTGGGATGCAGAAGCCGAAAAACAAGTCGATTGGTTGATCTGAGCTTTCCCTGAGAAGTTACAGCCAAGCGTATATCAGAATTGACAAAAGAACTCAGTTTAGCCAGGAACTGCAAATTTGGATCCAGAGCTCAAATTCGAACGAGAAACACATATTGGATGGTTTCTGGGATGCAGAAGCCGAAAAACAAGTCGATTGGTTGATCTGAGCTTTCCCTGAGATGTTACAGCCAAGCGTATATCAGAATTGACAAAAGAACTCAGTTTAGCAAGGAACTGCAAATTTGGATCCAGAGCTCAAATTCGAACGAGAAACACATATTGGATGCTATCTGGAATGCTAAACCCGAAAAACAAGTCGATTGGTTGATCTGAGCTTTCCCTGAGAAGTTACAGCCAAGCGTATCTCAGTATTGAGGAAAGAACTCAATTTAGCCAGGAACTGCAAATTTGGATCGAGAGCTCAAATTTGAACGAGAAACACAAATTGGATGGTATCTGGGATGTAGAAGCTGAAAAACAAGTCGATTGGTTGATCTGAGCTTTCCCTGAGAAGTTACAGCCAAGTGTATATCAGAATTGAGGAAAGAACTCAGTTTAGCCAGGAACTGCAAATTTGGATGCAGAGCTCAAATTCGAACGAGAAACACAAATTGGATGGTATCTGGGATGCAGAAGCCGAAAAACAAGTCGATTGGTTGATCTGAGCTTTCCCTGAGAAGCTACAGCCAAGCATGTATCAGATTTGAGGAAAGAATTCAATTTAGCCAGGAACTGCAAATTTGGATGAAGAGCTCAAATTCGAACGAGAAACACATATTGGATGCTATCTGGAATGCTAAACCCGAAAAAAAAGTCAATTGGTTGGTCTGAGCTTTCCCTGAGAAGTTACAGCAAAGTGTATCTCAGAATTGGCAAAAGAACTCAGTTTAGCCAGGAACTGCAAATTTGGACCGAGAGCTCAACATCGAACGAGAAACACATATTGGATGCTATCTGGGATGCAGAAGCCAAAAAAAAAGTCTATTGGTTGGTCTGAGCTTTCCCTGAGAAGTTACAGCAAAGCGTATCTCAGAATTGACAAAAGAACTCAGTTTAGCCAGGAACTACAAATTTGGATCCAGACCTCAAATTCATACAAGAAACACATATTGGATTCTATCTGGGATGCAGAAGCCAAAAAAGTAGTCGATTGGTTGATCTGAGCTTTCCCTGAGAAGTTACAGCCAAGCGTATCTCAGAATTGACAAAAGAACTCAGTTTATCCAGGTACTGCAAATTTGGATCCAGAGCTCAGATTCGAATGGGAAACACAAATTGGATTGTATCTGGGATGCAGAAGCCGAAAAACAAGTCGATTGGTTGATCTGAGCTTTCCCTGAGAAGTTACAGCCAAGCGTATCTCAGAATTGGCAAAAGAATTAAATTTAGCCAGGTACTACAAATTTGGGTGCAGAGCTCAATTTCGAACGAGAAACACATATTGGATGCTATCTAGAATGCTAAACCCGAAAAACAAGTCGATTGGTTGATCTGAGCTTTCCCTGAGAAGTTACAGCCAAGCGTATCTCAGAATTGGCAAAAGAACTCAATTTAGCCAGGAACTGCAAATTTGGATCCAGAGCTCAAATTCGAACGAGAAACACATATTCGATGCTATCTGGAATGCTAAACACGAAAAACAAGTCGATTGGTTGATCTGAGCTTTCCCTGAGAAGTTACAGCCAAGCGTATCTCAGAATTGGCAAAAGAACTCAGTTTAGCCAGGAACTGCAAATTTGGACCGAGAGCTCAACATCGAACGAGAAACACATATTGGATGCTATCTGGGATGCAGAAACCAAAAAACAAGTCGATTGGTTGATCTGAGCTTTCCCTGAGAAGTTACAGCCAAGCGCATCTCAGAATTGACAAAAGAACTCAGTTTAGCCAGGAACTGCAAATTTGGATGCAGAGCTCAAATTCGAACGAGAAACACAAATTGGATGGTATCTGGGATGCAGAAGCCGAAAAACAAGTCGATTGGTTGATCTGAGCTTTCCCTGAGAAGCTACAGCCAAGCATGTATCAGATTTGAGGAAAGAATTCAATTTAGCCAGGAACTGCATATTTGGATGAAGAGCTCAAATTCGAATGAGAAACACATATTGGATGCTATCTGGAATGCTAAACCCGAAAAACAAGTCGATTGGTTGATCTGACCTTTCCCTAAGAAGTTGCAGCCAACCGCATCTCAGAATTGACAAAAGAACTCAGTTTAGCCAGGAACTGCAAATTTGGATGCAGAGCTCAAATTCGAACGAGAAACACAAATTGGATGGTATCTGGGATGCAGAAGCCGAAAAACAAGTCGATTGGTTCATCTGAGCTTTCCCTGAGAAGTTACAGCAAAGCGTATCTCAGAATTGGCAAAAGAACTCAGTTTAGCCAGGAACTGCACATTTGGATCCAGAGCTCAAATTCGAACGAGAAACACAAATTGGATGGTATCTGGGATGCAGAAGCCGAAAAACAAGTCGATTGGTTGATCTGAGCTTTCCCTGAGAAGTTACAGCCAAGCGTATCTCAGAATTGGCAAAAGAACTCAGTTTAGCCAGGAACTGCACATTTGGATCCAGAGCTCAAATTCGAACGAGAAACACATATTCGATGCTATCTGAGATGCAGAAACCAATAAACAAGTCGATTAGTAGATCTGAGCTTTCCCTGAGAAGTTACAGCCAAGCGCATCTCAGAATTGGCAAAAGAACTTAGTTTAGCCAGGAACTGCAAATTTGGACCGAGAGCTCGACATCGAACGAGAAACACATATTGGATGCTATCTGGAATGCTAAACCCGAAAAACAAGTCGATTGGTTGATCTGAGCTTTCCCTGAGAAGTTACAGCAAAGCGTATCTCAGAATTGGCAAAAGAACTTAGTTTAGCCAGGAACTGCAAATTTGTATCCAGAGCTCAAATTCGAAAGAGAAACACATATTGGATTCTATCTGGAATGATAAACCCGAAAAACAAGTCGATTGGTTCATCTGAGCTTTCCCTGAGAAGTTACAGCAAAGCGTATCTCAGAATTGGCAAAAGAACTCAGTTTAGCCAGGAACTGCACATTTGGATCCAGAGCTCAAATTCGAACGAGAAACACAAATTGGATGGTATCTGGGATGCAGAAGCCGAAAAACAAGTCGATTGGTTGATCTGAGCTTTCCCTGAGAAGTTACAGCCAAGCGCATCTCAGAATTGACAAAAGAACTCAGTTAAGCCAGGAACTGCAAATTTGGATGCAGAGGTCAAATTCGAACGAGAAACACATATTGGATGCTATCTGGGATGCAGAAACCAAAAAACAAGTCGATTAGTAGATCTGAGCTTTCCCTGAGAAGTTACAGCCAAGCGAATCTCAGAATTGGCAAAAGAACTTAGTTTAGCCAGGAACTGCAAATTTGGACCGAGAGCTCGACATCGAACGAGAAACACATATTGGATGCTATCTGGAATGCTAAACCCGAAAAACAAGTCGATTGGTTGATCTGAGCTTTCCCTGAGAAGTTACAGCCAAGCGTATCTCAGAATTGGCAAAAGAACTCAATTTAGCCAGGAACTGCAAATTTGGATCCAGAGCTCAAATTCGAACGAGAAACACATATTCGATGCTATCTGGAATGCTAAACACGAAAAACAAGTCGATTGGTTGATCTGAGCTTTCCCTGAGAAGTTACAGCCAAGCGTATCTCAGAATTGGCAAAAGAACTCAGTTTAGCCAGGAACTGCAAATTTGGACCGAGAGCTCAACATCGAACGAGAAACACATATTGGATGCTATCTGGGATGCAGAAACCAAAAAACAAGTCGATTGGTTGATCTGAGCTTTCCCTGAGAAGTTACAGCCAAGCGCATCTCAGAATTGACAAAAGAACTCAGTTTAGCCAGGAACTGCAAATTTGGACCGAGAGCTCAACATCGAACGAGAAACACATATTGGATGCTATCTGGGATGCAGAAGCCGAAAAACAAGTCGATTGGTTGATCTGAGCTTTCCCTGAGAAGCTACAGCCAAGCATGTATCAGATTTGAGGAAAGAATTCAATTTAGCCAGGAACTGCATATTTGGATGAAGAGCTCAAATTCGAATGAGAAACACATATTGGATGCTATCTGGAATGCTAAACCCGAAAAACAAGTCGATTGGTTGATCTGACCTTTCCCTAAGAAGTTGCAGCCAACCGCATCTCAGAATTGACAAAAGAACTCAGTTTAGCCAGGAACTGCAAATTTGGATGCAGAGCTCAAATTCGAACGAGAAACACAAATTGGATGGTATCTGGGATGCAGAAGCCGAAAAACAAGTCGATTGGTTCATCTGAGCTTTCCCTGAGAAGTTACAGCAAAGCGTATCTCAGAATTGGCAAAAGAACTCAGTTTAGCCAGGAACTGCACATTTGGATCCAGAGCTCAAATTCGAACGAGAAACACAAATTGGATGGTATCTGGGATGCAGAAGCCGAAAAACAAGTCGATTGGTTGATCTGAGCTTTCCCTGAGAAGTTACAGCCAAGCGTATCTCAGAATTGGCAAAAGAACTCAGTTTAGCCAGGAACTGCACATTTGGATCCAGAGCTCAAATTCGAACGAGAAACACATATTCGATGCTATCTGAGATGCAGAAACCAATAAACAAGTCGATTAGTAGATCTGAGCTTTCCCTGAGAAGTTACAGCCAAGCGCATCTCAGAATTGGCAAAAGAACTTAGTTTAGCCAGGAACTGCAAATTTGGACCGAGAGCTCGACATCGAACGAGAAACACATATTGGATGCTATCTGGAATGCTAAACCCGAAAAACAAGTCGATTGGTTGATCTGAGCTTTCCCTGAGAAGTTACAGCAAAGCGTATCTCAGAATTGGCAAAAGAACTTAGTTTAGCCAGGAACTGCAAATTTGTATCCAGAGCTCAAATTCGAAAGAGAAACACATATTGGATTCTATCTGGAATGATAAACCCGAAAAACAAGTCGATTGGTTCATCTGAGCTTTCCCTGAGAAGTTACAGCAAAGCGTATCTCAGAATTGGCAAAAGAACTCAGTTTAGCCAGGAACTGCACATTTGGATCCAGAGCTCAAATTCGAACGAGAAACACAAATTGGATGGTATCTGGGATGCAGAAGCCGAAAAACAAGTCGATTGGTTGATCTGAGCTTTCCCTGAGAAGTTACAGCCAAGCGCATCTCAGAATTGACAAAAGAACTCAGTTAAGCCAGGAACTGCAAATTTGGATGCAGAGCTCAAATTCGAACGAGAAACACATATTGGATGCTATCTGGGATGCAGAAACCAAAAAACAAGTCGATTAGTAGATCTGAGCTTTCCCTGAGAAGTTACAGCCAAGCGAATCTCAGAATTGGCAAAAGAACTTAGTTTAGCCAGGAACTGCAAATTTGGACCGAGAGCTCGACATCGAACGAGAAACACATATTGGATGCTATCTGGAATGCTAAACCCGAAAAACAAGTCGATTGGTTGATCTGAGCTTTCCCTGAGAAGTTACAGCCAAGCGTATCTCAGAATTGGCAAAAGAACTCAATTTAGCCAGGAACTGCAAATTTGGATCCAGAGCTCAAATTCGAACGAGAAACACATATTCGATGCTATCTGGAATGCTAAACACGAAAAACAAGTCGATTGGTTGATCTGAGCTTTCCCTGAGAAGTTACAGCCAAGCGTATCTCAGAATTGGCAAAAGAACTCAGTTTAGCCAGGAACTGCAAATTTGGACCGAGAGCTCAACATCGAACGAGAAACACATATTGGATGCTATCTGGGATGCAGAAACCAAAAAACAAGTCGATTGGTTGATCTGAGCTTTCCCTGAGAAGTTACAGCCAAGCGCATCTCAGAATTGACAAAAGAACTCAGTTTAGCCAGGAACTGCAAATTTGGACCGAGAGCTCAACATCGAACGAGAAACACATATTGGATGCTATCTGGGATGCAGAAGCCGAAAAACAAGTCGATTGGTTGATCTGAGCTTTCCCTGAGAAGCTACAGCCAAGCATGTATCAGATTTGAGGAAAGAATTCAATTTAGCCAGGAACTGCATATTTGGATGAAGAGCTCAAATTCGAATGAGAAACACATATTGGATGCTATCTGGAATGCTAAACCCGAAAAACAAGTCGATTGGTTGATCTGACCTTTCCCTAAGAAGTTGCAGCCAACCGCATCTCAGAATTGACAAAAGAACTCAGTTTAGCCAGGAACTGCAAATTTGGATGCAGAGCTCAAATTCGAACGAGAAACACAAATTGGATGGTATCTGGGATGCAGAAGCCGAAAAACAAGTCGATTGGTTCATCTGAGCTTTCCCTGAGAAGTTACAGCAAAGCGTATCTCAGAATTGGCAAAAGAACTCAGTTTAGCCAGGAACTGCACATTTGGATCCAGAGCTCAAATTCGAACGAGAAACACAAATTGGATGGTATCTGGGATGCAGAAGCCGAAAAACAAGTCGATTGGTTGATCTGAGCTTTCCCTGAGAAGTTACAGCCAAGCGTATCTCAGAATTGGCAAAAGAACTCAGTTTAGCCAGGAACTGCACATTTGGATCCAGAGCTCAAATTCGAACGAGAAACACATATTCGATGCTATCTGAGATGCAGAAACCAATAAACAAGTCGATTAGTAGATCTGAGCTTTCCCTGAGAAGTTACAGCCAAGCGCATCTCAGAATTGGCAAAAGAACTTAGTTTAGCCAGGAACTGCAAATTTGGACCGAGAGCTCGACATCGAACGAGAAACACATATTGGATGCTATCTGGAATGCTAAACCCGAAAAACAAGTCGATTGGTTGATCTGAGCTTTCCCTGAGAAGTTACAGCAAAGCGTATCTCAGAATTGGCAAAAGAACTTAGTTTAGCCAGGAACTGCAAATTTGTATCCAGAGCTCAAATTCGAAAGAGAAACACATATTGGATTCTATCTGGAATGATAAACCCGAAAAACAAGTCGATTGGTTCATCTGAGCTTTCCCTGAGAAGTTACAGCAAAGCGTATCTCAGAATTGGCAAAAGAACTCAGTTTAGCCAGGAACTGCACATTTGGATCCAGAGCTCAAATTCGAACGAGAAACACAAATTGGATGGTATCTGGGATGCAGAAGCCGAAAAACAAGTCGATTGGTTGATCTGAGCTTTCCCTGAGAAGTTACAGCCAAGCGCATCTCAGAATTGACAAAAGAACTCAGTTAAGCCAGGAACTGCAAATTTGGATGCAGAGCTCAAATTCGAACGAGAAACACATATTGGATGCTATCTGGGATGCAGAAACCAAAAAACAAGTCGATTAGTAGATCTGAGCTTTCCCTGAGAAGTTACAGCCAAGCGCATCTCAGAATTGGCAAAAGAACTTAGTTTAGCCAGGAACTGCAAATTTGGACCGAGAGCTCGACATCGAACGAGAAACACATATTGGATGCTATCTGGAATGCTAAACCCGAAAAACAAGTCGATTGGTTGATCTGAGCTTTCCCTGAGAAGTTACAGCAAAGCGTATCTCAGAATTGGCAAAAGAACTTAGTTTAGCCAGGAACTGCAAATTTGTATCCAGAGCTCAAATTCGAAAGAGAAACACATATTGGATTCTATCTGGAATGATAAACCCGAAAAACAAGTCGATTGGTTGATCTGAGCTTTCCCTGAGAAGTTACAGCCAAGCGCATCTCAGAATTGACAAAAGAACTCAGTTTAGCCAGGAACTGCAAATTTGGATGCATAGCTCAAATTCGAACGAGAAACACAAATTGGATGGTATCTGGGATGCAGAAGCCGAAAAACAAGTTGATTGGTTGATCTGAGCTTTCCCTGAGAAGCTACAGCCAAGCATGTATCAGATTTGAGGAAAGAATTCAATTTAGCCAGGAACTGCAAATTTGGACCGAGAGCTCAACATCGAACGAGAAACACATATTGGATGCTATCTGGGATGCAGAAGCCGAAAAAAAAGTCGATTGGTTGGTCTGAGCTTTCCCTGAGAAGTTACAGCAAAGCGTATCTCAGAATTGACAAAAGAACTCAGTTTAGCCAGGAACTACAAATTTGGATTCAGACCTCAAATTCATACAAGAAACACATATTGGATTCTATCTGGGATGCAGAAGCCAAAAAAGAAGTCGATTGGTTGATCTGAGCTTTCCCTGAGAAGTTACAGCCAAGCGTATCTCAGAATTGACAAAAGAACTCAGTTTATCCAGGAACTGCAAATTTGGATCCAGAGCTCAAATTCGAATGGGAAACACAAATTGGATTGTATCTGGGATGCAGAAGCCGAAAAACAAGTCGATTGGTTGATCTGAGCTTTCCCTGAGAAGTTACAGCCAAGCATATCTCAGAATTGGCAAAAGAATTAAATTTAGCCAGGTACTACAAATTTGGGTGCAGAGCTCAATTTCGAACGAGAAACACATATTGGATGCTATCTAGAATGCTAAACCCATAAAACAAGTCGATTGGTTGATCTGAGCTTTCCCTGAGAAGTTACAGCCAAGCGTATCTCAGAATTGGCAAAAGAACTCAATTTAGCCAGGAACTGCAAATTTGGATCCAGAGCTCAAATTCGAACGAGAAACACATATTCGATGCTATCTCGGATGCAGAAACCAATAAACAAGTCGATTGGTTGATCTGAGCTTTCCCTGAGAAGTTACAGCCAAGCGTATCTAAAGAATTGACAAAAGAACTCAGTTTAGCCAGGAACTGCAAATTTGGATGCAGAGCTCAAATTCGAACGAGAAACACAAATTGGATGGTATCTGGGATGCAGAAGCCGAAAAACAAGTCGATTGGTTGATCTGAGCTTTCCCTGAGAAGTTACAGCAAAGCGTATCTCAGAATTGGCAAAAGAACTCAGTTTAGCCAGGAACTGCAAATTTGGATCCAGAGCTCAAATTCGAACGAGAAACACATATTCGATGCTATCTGGGATGCAGAAACCAATAAACAAGTCGATTGGTTGATATGAGCTTTCCCTGAGAAGTTACAGCCAAGCGAATCTCAGAATTGACAAAAGAACTCAGTTTAGCGAGGAACTGCAAATTTGGATGCAGAGCTCAAATTCGAATGAGAAACACAAATTGGATGCTATCTGGAATGCTAAACCCGAAAAAATAGTCGATTGGTTGATCTGAGCTTTCCCTGAGAAGTTACAGCAAAGCGTATCTCAGAATTGGCAAAAGAACTCAGTTTAGCCAGGAACTGCAAATTTGGATGCAGAGCTCAAATTCGAACGAGAAACACAAATTGGATGCTATCTGGGATGCAGAAGCCGAAAAACAAGTCGATTGGTTGATCTGAGCTTTCCCTGAGAAGTTACAGCCAAGCATATCTCAGAATTGGCAAAAGAATTAAATTTAGCCAGGTACTACAAATTTGGGTGCAGAGCTCAATTTCGAACGAGAAACACATATTGGATGCTATCTAGAATGCTAAACCCATAAAACAAGTCGATTGGTTGATCTGAGCTTTCCCTGAGAAGTTACAGCCAAGCGTATCTCAGAATTGGCAAAAGAACTCAATTTAGCCAGGAACTGCAAATTTGGATCCAGAGCTCAAATTCGAACGAGAAACACATATTCGATGCTATCTGGGATGCAGAAACCAATAAACAAGTCGATTGGTTGATCTGAGCTTTCCCTGAGAAGTTACAGCCAAGCGTATCTAAAGAATTGACAAAAGAACTCAGTTTAGCCAGGAACTGCAAATTTGGATGCAGAGCTCAAATTCGAACGAGAAACACAAATTGGATGGTATCTGGGATGCAGAAGCCGAAAAACAAGTCGATTGGTTGATCTGAGCTTTCCCTGAGAAGTTACAGCAAAGCGTATCTCAGAATTGGCAAAAGAACTCAGTTTAGCCAGGAACTGCAAATTTGGATCCAGAGCTCAAATTCGAACGAGAAACACATATTCGATGCTATCTGGAATGCTAAACCCGAAAAACAAGTCGATTGGTTGATCTGAGCTTTCCCTGAGAAGTTACAGCCAAGCGTATCTCAGTATTGAGGAAAGAACTCAATTTAGCCAGGAACTGCAAATTTGGATCAAGAGCTCAAATTTGAACGAGAAACACAAATTGGATGCTATCTGGGATGTAGAAGCTGAAAAACAAGTCGATTGGTAGATCTGAGCTTTCCCTGAGAAGTTACAGCCAAGCGTATATCAGAATGGACAAAAGAACTCAGTTTAGCAAGGAACTGCAACTCCAGAGCTCAAATTCGAACGAGAAACACATATTGGATGGTATCTGGGATGCAGAAGCCGAAAAACAAGTCGATTGGTTGATCTGAGCTTTCCCTGAGAAGTTACAGCCAAGCGTATATCAGAATTGACAAAAGAACTCAGTTTAGCCAGGAACTGCAAATTTGGATCCAGAGCTCAAATTCGAACGAGAAACACATATTGGATGGTTTCTGGGATGCAGAAGCCGAAAAACAAGTGGATTGGTTGATCTGAGCTTTCCCTGAGAAGTTACAGCCAAGCGTATATCAGAATTGACAAAATAACTCAGTTTAGCCAGGAACTGCAAATTTGGATCGAGAGCTCAAATTTGAACGAGAAACACATATTGGATGGTATCTGGGATGCAGAAACCAATAAACAAGTCGATTGGTTGATATGAGCTTTCCCTGAGAAGTTACAGCCAAGCGAATCTCAGAATTGACAAAAGAACTCAGTTTAGCGAGGAACTGCAAATTTGGATGCAGAGCTCAAATTCGAATGAGAAACACAAATTGGATGCTATCTGGAATGCTAAACCCGAAAAAAAAGTCGATTGGTTGATCTGAGCTTTCCCTGAGAAGTTACAGCAAAGCGTATCTCAGAATTGGCAAAAGAACTCAGTTTAGCCAGGAACTGCAAATTTGGATGCAGAGCTCAAATTCGAACGAGAAACACAAATTGGATGCTATCTGGGATGCAGAAACACGAAAAACAAGTCGATTGGTTGATCTGAGCTTTCCCTGAGAAGTTACAGCAAAGCGTATCTCAGAATTGGCAAAAGAACTCAGTTTAGCCAGGAACTGCAAATTTGGATCCAGAGCTCAAATTCGAACGAGAAACACATATTCGATGCTATCTGGGATGCAGAAACCAATAAACAAGTCGATTGGTTGATCTGAGCTTTCCCTGAGAAGTTACAGCCAAGCGCATCTCAGAATTGACAAAAGAACTCAGTTAAGCCAGGAACTGCAAATTTGGATGCAGAGCTCAAATTCGAACGAGAAACACATATTGGATGCTATCTGGAATGCTAAACCCGAAAAACAAGTCGATTGGTTGATCTGAGCTTTCCCTGAGAAGTTACAGCAAAGCGTATCTCAGAATTGGCAAAAGAACTTAGTTTAGCCAGGAACTGCAAATTTGGACCGAGAGCTCGACATCGAACGAGAAACACATCTTGGATGCTATCTGGAATGCTAAACCCGAAAAACAAGTCGATTGGTTGATCTGAGCTTTCCCTGAGAAGTTACAGCCAAGCGTATCTCAGAATTGGCAAAAGAAATAAATTTAGCCAGGTACTGCAAATTTGGATCCAGAGCTCAAATTCGAACGAGAAACACAAATTGGATTGTATCTGGGATGCAGAAGCTGAAAAACAAGTCGATTGGTTGATCTGAGCTTTCCCTGAGAAGTTACAGCCAAGCGTATCTCAGAATTGGCAAAAGAACTCAGTTTAGCCAGGAACTGCAAATTTGTATCCAGAGCTCAAATTCGAAAGAGAAACACATATTGGATGCTATCTGGAATGATAAACCCGAAAAACAAGTCGATTGGTTGATCTGAGCTTTCCCTGAGAAGTTACAGCCAAGCGCATCTCAGAATTGACAAAAGAACTCAGTTTAGCCATGAACTGCAAATTTGGATGCAGAGCTCAAATTCGAACGAGAAACACAAATTGGATGGTATCTGGGATGCAGAAGCCGAAAAACAAGTCGATTGGTTGATCTGAGTTTCCCTGAGAAGCTACAGCCAAGCATGTATCAGATTTGAGGAAAGAATTCAATTTAGCCAGGAACTGCAAATTTGGATGAAGAGCTCAAATTCGAACGAGAAACACATATTGGATGCTATCTGGAATGCTAAACCCGAAAAAAAAGTCGATTGGTTGGTCTGAGCTTTCCCTGAGAAGTTACAGCAAAGCGTATCTCAGAATTGGCAAAAGAACTCAGTTTAGCCAGGAACTGCAAATTTGGACCGAGAGCTCAACATCGAACGAGAAACACATATTGGATGCTATCTGGGATGCAGAAGCCGAAAAAAAAGTCGATTGGTTGGTCTGAGCTTTCCCTGAGAAGTTACAGCAAAGCGTATCTCAGAATTGACAAAAGAACTCAGTTTAGCCAGGAACTACAAATTTGGATCCAGACCTCAAATTCATACAAGAAACACATATTGGATTCTATCTGGGATGCAGAAGCCAAAAAAGAAGTCGATTGGTTGATCTGAGCTTTCCCTGAGAAGTTACAGCCAAGCGTATCTCAGAATTGACAAAAGAACTCAGTTTATCCAGGAACTGCAAATTTGGATCCAGAGCTCAAATTCGAATGGGAAACACAAATTGGATTGTATCTGGGATGCAGAAGCCGAAAAACAAGTCGATTGGTTGATCTGAGCTTTCCCTGAGAAGTTACAGCCAAGCGTATCTCAGAATTGGCAAAAGAATTAAATTTAGCCAGGTACTACAAATTTGGGTGCAGAGCTCAATTTCGAACGAGAAACACATATTGGATGCTATCTAGAATGCTAAACCCGAAAAACAAGTCGCTTGGTTGATCTGAGCTTTCCCTGAGAAGTTACAGCCAAGCGTATCTCAGAATTGGCAAAAGAACTCAATTTAGCCAGGAACTGCAAATTTGGATCCAGAGCTCAAATTCGAACGAGAAACACATATTCGATGCTATCTGGGATGCAGAAACCAATAAACAAGTCGATTGGTTGATCTGAGCTTTCCCTGAGAAGTTACAGCCAAGCGTATCTAAAGAATTGACAAAAGAACTCAGTTTAGCCAGGAACTGCAAATTTTGATTCAGACCTCAAATTCGAACGAGAAACACAAATTGGATGGTATCTGGGATGCAGAAGCCGAAAAACAAGTCGATTGGTTGATCTGAGCTTTCCCTGAGAAGTTACAGCAAAGCGTATCTCAGAATTGGCAAAAGAACTCAGTTTAGCCAGGAACTGCAAATTTGGATCCAGAGCTCAAATTCGAACGAGAAACACATATTCGATGCTATCTGGGATGCAGAAACCAATAAAGAAGTCGATTGGTTGATATGAGCTTTCCCTGAGAAGTTACAGCAAAGCGTATCTCAGAATTGGCAAAAGAACTCAGTTTAGCCAGGAACTGCAAATTTGGATGCAGAGCTCAAATTCGAACGAGAAACACATATTGGATGCTATCTGGAATGCTAAACCCGAAGAACAAGTCGATTGGTTGGTCTGAGCTTTCCCTGAGAAGTTACAGCCAAGCGTATATCAGAATTGACAAAAGAACTCAGTTTAGCCAGGAACTGCAAATTTGGACCGAGAGCTCAACATCGAACGAGAAACACATATTGGATGCTATCTGGGATGCAGAAACCAAAAAACAAGTCGATTGGTTGATATGAGCTTTCCCTGAGAAGTTACAGCCAAGCGAATCTCAGAATTGACAAAAGAACTCAGTTTAGCCAGGAACTGCAAATTTGGACCGAGAGCTCGACATCGAACGAGAAACACATATTGGATGCTATCTGGAATGCTAAACCCGAAAAGCAAGTCGATTGGTTGATCTGAGCTTTCCCTGAGAAGTTACAGCCAAGCGAATCTCAGAATTGACAAAAGAACTCAGTTTAGCCAGGAACTGCAAATTTGGACCGAGAGCTTGACATCGAACGAGAAACACATATTGGATGCTATCTGGAATGCTAAACCCGAAAAACAAGTCGATTGGTTGATCTGAGCTTTCCCTGAGAAGTTACAGCCAAGCGTATCTCAGAATTGGCAAAAGAACTAAATTTAGCCAGGTACTGCAAATTTGGATCCAGAGCTCAAATTCGAACGAGAAACACAAATTGGATTGTATCTGGGATGCAGAAGCTGAAAAACAAGTCGATTGGTTGATCTGAGCTTTCCCTGAGAAGTTACAGCCAAGCGTATCTCAGAATTGGCAAACGAACTCAGTTTAGCCAGGAACTGCAAATTTGTATCCAGAGCTCAAATTCGAAAGAGAAACACATATTGGATGCTATCTGGAATGATAAACCCAAAAAACAAGTCGATTGGTTGATCTGAGCTTTCCCTGAGAAGTTACAGCCAAGCGCATCTCAGAATTGACAAAAGAACTCAGTTTAGCCATGAACTGCAAATTTGGATGCAGAGCTCAAATTCGAACGAGAAACACATATTGGATGCTATCTAGAATGCTAAACCCGAAAAACAAGTCGCTTGGTTGATCTGAGCTTTCCCTGAGAAGTTACAGCCAAGCGTATCTCAGAATTGGCAAAAGAACTCAATTTAGCCAGGAACTGCAAATTTGGATCCAGAGCTCAAATTCGAACGAGAAACACATATTGGATGGTATCTGGAATGCTAAACCCGAAAAACAAGTCGATTGGTTGATCTGAGCTTTCCCTGAGAAGTTACAGCCAAGCGCATCTCAGAATTGACAAAAGAACTCAGTTTAGCCATGAACTGCAAATTTGGATCCAGAGCTCAAATTCGAACGAGAAACACAAATTGGATTGTATCTGGGATGCAGAAGCTGAAAAACAAGTCGATTGGTTGATCTGAGCTTTCCCTGAGAAGTTACAGCCAAGCGTATCTCAGAATTGGCAAAAGAACTCAGTTTAGCCAGGAACTGCAAATTTGGATCCAGAGCTCAAATTCGAACGAGAAACACATATTCGATGCTATCTGGGATGCAGAAACCAATAAAGAAGTCGCTTGGTTGATCTGAGCTTTCCCTGAGAAGCTACAGCCAAGCATGTATCAGATTTGAGGAAAGAATTCAATTTAGCCAGGAACTGCAAATTTGGATGAAGAGCTCAAATTCGAACGAGAAACACATATTGGATGCTATCTGGAATGCTAAACCCGAAAAAAAAGTTGATTGGTTGGTCTGAGCTTTCCCTGAGAAGTTACAGCAAAGCGTATCTCAGAATTGGCAAAAGAACTCAGTTTAGCCAGGAACTGCAAATTTGGACCGAGAGCTCAACATCGAACGAGAAACACATATTGGATGCTATCTGGGATGCAGAAGCCGAAAAAAAAGTCGATTGGTTGGTCTGAGCTTTCCCTGAGAAGTTACAGCAAAGCGTATCTCAGAATTGACAAAAGAACTCAGTTTAGCCAGGAACTACAAATTTGGATCCAGACCTCAAATTCATACAAGAAACACATATTGGATTCTATCTGGGATGCAGAAGCCAAAAAAGAAGTCGATTGGTTGATCTGAGCTTTCCCTGAGAAGTTACAGCCAAGCGTATCTCAGAATTGACAAAAGAACTCA